>CM060079.1:5742749-6942749 GCA_030533445.1 Cyprinodon diabolis
AAACCTGGGTTTGATTGGCGACAAAGCCATTCTCAGGCACATATAAACGTGCTGATTTTGAGCCTGGATCCATATTTATTTTTGATTCTGTTCATGGTGGAGAATCCTGCTTCAAAGCAGCAGTTTAAACCAAACACACTCAAAATTTGCAGGGTCATCTTTGAGCACACCATTTCACTTTTCTTTCACCAGTTCACCAAGGTTCTTCCAGCAGTCCACACTTTCTCTGCTCTCTTTTTCTCATCGTCTTCTCCTTCTTTTCCCATCGCCCGGCTTACCACAGGTTTGCCTGCTGTGTCTAAAAGTAGCTAGAAGCAGCAACCCAGACTGACGCAGCTCATTGGCTAATTTGTATCACATGCAGCCTGGTGCCGGACACTCCTGATGGCTTTACCATACAAGTAGGAGAAGAGGCACAGGTGACGCAGTCATTTAGAAATGTCTTAAATCAGGTGGGTCCGGATCCGTACCCTGGTCCGTTAATCTTCTGATCTAGAGAGATGAAAAGTCATCTAAGAAGGAGGCCTCTCTAATTTATGTAGACGTTTTCAGTGTATGATTAGACAAAACATATTTATGTTGTTAACCGTATATTAGTCTATTAAGCAACAAGTAGAGCCCACTGTCAGAGTCAGCAGGAACGATCAGAACCAACTGGATAACAATAAATGTAACTAAAAATAACCTTTTTTATAAAAGCAAATCCCTCAGATCAGCTGATTGAGGTTTCAAATGTATGTGGGTTTTTTTCAGACATAATAAAGGCATCATTAAACCATCACTCAGTTACAGTCCCATCTACACTGTTCCAAGTAATGCTGCAGCTGCATTATGTGTAATTCTGGTGATGCAATATAAACCGCTGCATCCTTCTGTGGTTGGTCCAGTAAGATTTAGACCAGAGAATCTATGCCTGCCCAGACTGATAAGATGTTTATTGAATAAACATTGAGTAAATTTGTTTAACTAAGATTATGAAGGATGTTCAAAGGAAGAGCAAAAAAGGAAAATAATCAGACAAAATCATAAAGAAGAAACATACATGGAGAGTTTGAAGATAGAGGTGTAAAAAAAACATTAAATTTGTGGATGAAATCAGAACTTCTCTGTAGGATTGTGGGAGGTGCAAAGAAAAAAAATAAAAGGTGAGAAGGAGGGAATGAAGGCAGGTACATTTGTATTGGCTTGTCAGTTTGCTTACTCTGGAGACATAGGGAGAGCAGAACAAAAACAGATGGATGACAAGTCAACAGGATGAAGGTAGACAACTGAAACACAGCAGACTGAAGTGAAAGTAGAACAAAGTGTGAAAGGTAGGTACAAATTAGTAGTCTGAAACCAAAGAGGACGGCAAAAATATTGCTTAAATTAAAATAAAATACAGGATCTGTGTATGAAAGTATAGTGTGTATAAGGAAACCTTTTAAATCTTATTCTAAGTTGTGATGTTACCAATAAACTATTGCCCCGTTTCTATGCTACCACAGCTTTCTTGTAAGAAATCCTAATTCACTTCAACAAAAGAATACTACAAAATTTATTTAAACATCAGTGGACTAGGAAAGGGCAAATATCTCGGCGGAATTTGTAGGAAATATGTCTGCCTCAATAAAAAATAGAAAACAAAATGAGCAAGGATGTACTGCATTCTTGGGTTGTTCAATTGTACGAGGGAGATCGGAAAAATATGGTAAACAAGTTAGCATCATGCTTAGAATGTGGTTCAGATAACTGATGCTAACATAGTAAAAGATTTAACGGATTCACATTTTCCCAAAAAATTGCCCTTGTGGTTCCACAGGGGTCACTGTTTGGATCCATGTTGTTTATTTATAATAGTGCAAAAGTTTTTTTTACTGTTATGACTTGTAATGTTTACAGACACACATTTTTTTTTTTGGTTGTAGAGAGTCATTAAATAATCCATTGCTGATATCAGGGGATAAATTAAATAAATTAAAATAAAAAAGTTAAGCTGCTATTAATAAATGCACTTTAAAATTCAAGGGAAACAAAATGGATATTTTCTATCTCTTTTTTAACTAGGCAAATAAGTCCTTAATGTTGAAAAACAAATATTTTTTGGGGGAAATTGAAAGTATCAAACAATAATTAAAACAAGGCAGTGTTAACTGTTAGAATCTTATTCAAATTCATTGTATGATTAACATACAGTAGGGGGGAGGAGAATGAATTGTGTTATTTTTTTATGGTAAAAAGGTCCAAAGGCCAATTGAAAAGGGCTTTAATAACTGAAGGACAACAGCTACCCTGACACCCCCCCACCCCCATCTCTGTTCTCACCCCTGTTTAATAAAACATCACCCTTCAACAATCAATATATAACCAACACACAGACACAATACAAACATTTTGGTATGCAATGCCTCATGTCCACTTTACATTCTGCACCAGCATCAGAGTAAAAACCTGAAGAGAAGTGTTAGAAATTGGTTTATAGATCATCACTAGATCTATATTCCTATCAGTTAATTTACTATCCCACAGTTTCAGCTTTTCCTTTTCCAAGCTTTTGGCCTCCGATATAAAAAAAAACAAGAATCTTTTCATTTTTGAAAACACAAACACTCATGGATTATCCTCAGATAAAAAGTCTCCCACCCTACGGGTTTAGAGTGTTTCATGGACCAATTCACCAGGCCTCATTGCAGCAGGTATGCTTGGACCCTTCTCCCCATACAGGTGGAGGTCAGCAGACAGATTGTGGCTCTACAAATACTCCAGGAGGTAGAAACGTATGTTTTAATTAAGATTTGTCTTAATTAAAAACTTCAGAACAAAACATTTTTTTTCCTTCAAGGATTTGTAAAATCTAAGGTGATTATATTTCAAAAGGAATGTAGAAAATTAAAGAGAGCTTATTTCAATAAATCCATCATTAATCTTTTATTAACCGTGAGATTACTGATTATTAAATAAAAGGAAAGTCACGGAATAACTTTTAGATACTACTTGTTAATTTCTTTTCTTTTATTTTATTTAACCTTTATTTAACCAGGAAGTCCCTTGAGATTGAAATCTCTTTTTCGAGGGAGACCTGGCCAAGACGGCACACCAGTTAAAATACAAACAGAAATACAACATAGACAAAATCTCACATAGAGGAAAAGACAGGTCACATAGGGCAGTTACATTTTTGAATGACATGACATTTTAACATGTCCTTAAATTCATTCAATGGGACTAGATCATTTAAATGGAGCAAGTTTTGCAAATTATTCCAGGACCATGGAGCAAAGTAAGAGAAGGATTTCTTCCCCAGCTCAGTAAAAACCATTGGAACCTGGTAAGAGCGCCACCTGGTGGAATGGAGATGAAAATGGCTGGAATTTAGCTTGAGGAGATAGCATAAATATGCCGGCAGTTTACCCAACATGGCCTTGTATAGAAAAATATACAAATGAAGTTGTCTACGTAGACTTAGTGACGGCCAGCCTACCAGTTCATACAGCGTACAATGATGAGTACGGGAAAAGGAGTTAGTTAGGAAGCGCAGAGCACTATAGTACACAGAATCTAACAGGTGGAGAGTACTAAAAGCAGCATGTATGTAGACAACATCACCATAGTCCAAAACACTTAAAAAAGTAGCCTGCACAAGTTTTTTTCTGGCTGACATGTTGAAATTAGCTTCTAATCAATGAAGATATTTTTATATTATCATAATTAACTATTAAACCAACTAAAAGGCTTAAGTTAGTAAAAATATTATCAGAACAAATTTTATCAAATAAAGAGGCAATTTGAGTATAAAAGTTAGCAAGGTTTACTTTCACAGTTGATTATTTGTCTTTGATCTGTGATGAAAGGTTCAATGAGACATTCAACAAACAATAAATTGTAAGATATAAATACATAAATACATATTGTGGACCCCACAATGGCAGCCCACTGCTACCCAAGGGGATGGGTCAAATGCAGAGGTAAATTTCTCCAATGTGAGATCGATAAAGATTAATTAATTGTAATAAATCCAAGTGTGTGAGTCAATTAAATCTGCTGGTCATAACAACAACCCCCCATCACTCTTACAAACTAACTGTTCCAGTCTGTTCTAGTTAAGTTTGAAAATGAATGGGTGGGTTCAATTTATGGGTGGGTTTGGGTAGGTGTATATATTGGATTGCTGTTTATGTTGGACTGTTCACATGTTAACTATGGGCCCTGGGTTGATTGCTCATTGGTTTGATTCAGGACAATTGTTGATTAAAAGTGGGGCCATCTTAAGTTCAGAAATCCAACAAGCATCTTTTTAGGTTGTCCAGCTGCTTCTGTTGAGGGGTTATATTCAACCTATTCAAATTATACCTTCATACAAAGCTTTTACAGAACTCAAAATCTGATCAATATATAAAAGGAGTATCACACATATCGGATCCATGTTGTCCTGACACCCAAATTGGTCTCCTTGAGGTTTGGTTTGGAAGTTAGCTTTGCTCTAAAATACTCCAGTTACTGCTACATGTAAATATTACTTGATTGGTCCTTCAGTTGTGCTAAGACCACAGAATAACCTGCTTTGTTCTCATGTCTCCCTTTCTGGTTGGCGCTTTTGAGCCAGGTTGTAACAATACGCATTTTTTTTTCTTGAAACGCTATAGCTGACCAACAAATTTTGTACCATATTAATACATTTCATCAACAGCGCTGTGAACATTCATGGGCAAAAACAGTACAGTGTCAGTACTTTAAACCACAGCACAGCCTTTAAACTAGATTAAAACTGCCATATATTTTTGTATTCTTAGTAAAGTATGTAATATTCTTAACACAGAATGTATTCTAAAGCCTTTCTCAGCCCAATTTAGACAATCCCCTCTAGAGGTAACCCCAATTAATGCTCCTATAGACTCACCTACATAGACACAAGACATAAAAATAATGAGTGATAGGACTGAGGGCTAAAAGTCAAAAAAGGTGATAAAAACAGAGAAGATAAGGATGTAAGAGGACAGGGAGGTAGGCAGAGAGGAGACAAGGAGTTGTCAATATGAATTAAAGTAAGGCGGAAGGTCAGAACTCAGAGAAAACCTGATGATAGCACTAGAGACCTGAACTCTAGCAGAACTGCCTCTACTGTATTGTACGACTGTATCTAGATTTTGTTCTTTTTTTTCTTGTGTGAGTGTATTCATGTTTTTTCTTTGTCCATGTTTGAATTTTTTTCCACATGATCTCGATCTGTAGCTCTGCATATCTCCATCACCCTACACCTCTCACTCTACACAGCAAATCAATTGGTTACATCATGTAAGTGAAATCTACACTGACTACTTGGCAGGAATATACACTCTCCTACCCACAGAGGGTAGATATGTCTCCTGCCAAGTTCAGACGGTGAAACGTTCATTTTTAAAACATCAAGTTTTGTTTTGTTTTTGTTTTTTTGGTCAAAAGTTTCTGACCAAATGTAAAGTAGCTAGGCAATCAAGGTAATCTCCATATAAGCTCTATAAAGTCAGTGGTTACAGATCTAAAAAATCTCTCTAGGTCTAAATCCAGTATATCTTTAACATTTTCCTAAGCAACTTTTTGCCATAGAAATGTGATGTAAAGCTGTCCTTACCTTGGAAAAATATCCCTGCACCCTGTATACGGTATTAACTGAGCTGTTCTGTGCTGTGGCTGACCCACACCGAATCACTTTCTTTTGATATAAAGCCTTCCACAAAGACAAGGATTACAGCGCACACAGCACTGCTGTCTTTTTTTTTTTAGATGGGTGATGCTGCAAAGCTTCTGAAGGAGTCCAAGTCAGAATTGGGCTTTTATTTTAGTCTGTAGCTCTTGTATAACCCCCGTTGTGACCGCCATCAAATGGTGAAATTTCCGTTATATACAGTACACTCTGATTCAATATTTTGTTTTCTTCTAACAATATATATTGTATTTAAACTGGATAAATGTTGTCCATTATTAGTAAAAAGAAAAAGATGTAAGAGATTCTGTAGTTTACTTTTTTGTGAACAACTTACAAATAATTTTTCCCTAAAAATGTCATTAGCATTTGGATTGGATCCCTATTCTGTCAAGTCTGCTACCTCAGACGTCAGAATTAAGCTGAAACAAGTTGGGGTTTTATTGGCCCATCCTTATTTCCACCCTTAATACAGAGTTAAATTTATATAACAAAAGTTGCTTAAAAAGCAAGGGAACAAAGCAGCAGGTGTCAGGCTATATTGTTGGCATCCCTCTCTGGTTTCCCATTCACCAGGTGTACAGTCATCACCCAGAAGCCACCGTTAATGGATATTTAATTTGTTTTGATCCCAGAGTATATTGGGGTCCTGGAAACAAAATTTCTTCTGATCAGCCTCTTCAGAACAATATTTGGTGCTTTTAGGTTTCTGTGTCTGACTCTATGGGTTCTTAAGAGGAATTGCTTTGAAGACAGTTCAGTCCAAGGGAATTATGAAAGCTCTCCAAGCTGCTTCAGTGAGGCAGTTTCCTTTGTGTCTTAGTATAAGATAGTCAATGAAACCATTAGGCCAGTCTTTTTCAGATAGGACCAGAGCAAACTGCCATGTTGCCAGGATATTGAGATAATTTCCAGGTAGAACATTAAGGCCTGATCGATAATACCCAAAAAGAGGTGTTAAATTTCAAATAAAACGTTTCTCAGTATTTTTAACAAGTGTTCATGTTGTGGATGATCGAGGAAGACGGATGGCCAAATGTTAAGACCTGAAAACAGATTTGGTTACACATTTCATTAAAAAAGCAAACGGCGTGTTCTACTGGCAGCTTGAAAGTGGCTTAAAAGAAAGCTGAGTTTGAAGCTAAAATCAGCGATGATAATTATAAAAAAACAAAATAACAAATAATATTATATTAAATAATAATATATAAATCCCCTCAGTCCATCTGAAACAAAAATGCATAATGCACAGTTATGTTTTATTAAATGGGGGGGGGATCCCTGTTGCGACAATATTGTCGATATTCTACTTTTTCATATTCATGCACAATATGAGAGTTTAGTCATTTTTTTTATCTGCCCAACCATCAATCAATCCATCTTCTCCCGCTTTTCCATCAGAGTCTCTGGTAGTCTATGGGCAAAAGGCAGAGTACACCCTGGACAGTTCGCCAGCGTCTTGCAGGCAACATGCAGATACACAACCATACACACACACTCATACCTAAGGACAATTTAAAGATGCAAATTAACTTAAGAGTTATGGTTTTGGACTGTGGGATGAAGCTGGAGACACACAAACCTCCTGAAGATCAGGCACTGAGTACCAAACCCCCTCTGTGGTTCTGATACCCATATCTAATCAATGGATTTAGCAACAAGTCCTGGCCAACTTTTTACTTTGCTTATTGGGATTCTGATTATGTCAGAACCTACACTGGTCATCTAATTACTGGTAAAAAACAAAAACAAAAAGATGTTAGAGGCTAATTGAAGTTCTATCCATGTGAACTTGAGGACTTCCGAGTCCTCTGGCTTCCCCTTAATTTAAAAAACCTATATGTGGGTCCAGTTGGAGATTAAACATTCCCCAAGGCTGTGACTGGGACAGCAGAGGCCAGTCCTGAACATCTGTTAGATCTGTGATGGACTGTCTTTTTAGAACTTTGATACTTGTACAAGTTACTGGGGACATGTTAGCATCCAGGTATTATTTTAGACTAAAAACATTTAAACAATTTAAACATTCATAAAAGAAGAAGATGACTATGATTCAGAGAAATCTGTGGTATTAAAATGCATGTAAGAAGTAAAATAAGCCTCATATTAGTGTGTTACCATTTTAGACATTCCTGCTCCAGCTGAGCCTGTCCAAAGCATTGCTGTTTGACCCTTACTCTCTACTTCCATTATTGTTAATAGCTTCCCAGATAAAGGTGAAGTGTTTCAGGGCTAGGTGAGAAACAACACAAAAAATCCAGCTATTATGTAGAAACCCTCAGTCTAAAGGTTAAACTGTTTGTTCAAGCCAGACAGTACTTCAACTAATGGCTACAACTTTGCTACTGTAATACAAAGGCTACCAGAAGGTGAATCTGAACAAGCTCTGTGATTTACTAATGACAACAACAAATATTTTGCTCGCTGACTTTGTCCTACCTGCCGTTTTTCATTTAAAAACATGAGGGATTAAAATCAAATGAATTGGGTTTATGCAGAAATTAAAAATGTCCCCTCATTAATGGTTGGTTTTCTTGGTTGGTCCTTGGCTGGTCCCCAGAGATTCCTTTTTTAAACATCAATCTTTGTACTAAAATATTCTGTCAGGATTTGTGGACTTTAAGATCTAAAGAGAAGCGTCATCTCCTGGTCAGACCCTGTAATTCAGTGAAAGGGTGGAGTCAGAGTTGGAAAAAATGTGCACGCCAAGGAGAAGGAGGGGGTCACTCCAGGGGCTGGAAGTTGGCTGCCATTTGGCTGGTGTTTGACTGGGAAGGGACATTTTAAATGGCTGCTACTGTATATGGCTGAATCTTTCTTCCCAACAAGCAAGTCTGAAAAAAATAGAACATAAATGAATCTCTCTTTAAACAATGTATTCAACAAAAAATATAGGTGGAAAACAAGCATAATCCTCCCCCAAAGCTCCATCGTACTTGATTTTGGGTGAAGCCAGCACCAAAGCTGGATGTCCCATAATGACACTTTTCATTGTGCGCTGGGCTGCAGCTATCGCTTATTTTAGAGATTGATTGGATTTGATTTTCAGCTGTTTCTATTAATTGACTAATTACCTAAAAAGAAACTTTTGACCCTTAATATTTTCAAATCAAAAAAATATTTATTGCAAACATTAAATGAATTGCAACAACATTGCAAAGCATATAACAAAAACTAAATTCAATGTTCACAGAATTGTAGTTTAATTAGAAAGGCTTTTTTTACCCGATTCATTTACTGAGTAATTTTTCTTTTAATACATCAATAATTGTTTAGCTTAACATAATAATTTTTGTTACAAAATTTAGACCAAGCAAAGCTGTATAATGCCACTTGAAGAGAGTCCTGGATGAAACATGTTTATTGACAAAGATCTTTCATCATAAATTGAACATGTACATATTTATTGTGTGGTTTTGTCTTAATTAATGCTCATGGAAATTAGCTTGTTTTAGAGTGTATACTCCTGTTAATGACTCGTTCCAGTAGTAAGTTACTTGACAATTACTTTAATAGTTGATTAATTAGATGAATTGTTTCAGCTTCTGTTAATTATATCTAAACTACAATAAATAGCAATTACTATTCTGACTGCATGATTAATAATTATTTAATCTGTTTTAACTTATTTTAGTCACAATGTGATTTTGTGTGACCAAAATATAATTAATATTTGTCATGAGAGCCATTTTGATACAGCCTTTAAATAAACTTACAGCTATAACAGCTAATGAAAGATTTGACATTTGGTTGTTTAAAAGACTTTTACCTTAAACAAGACAATCTCTTTGATTTCTTTGATTCAAACACCATCCATATAAAAACAGAGAACTACATTTAATAATGGGGAATAAAGAACACTACAATACATTTAGGTACATTCACCATTTCTTCCAATAACCAGAGGTGTATATGATGCTACTTTTTGGGGGCTTAATTAAAACAACAATTATTTCATTTTTTGAGAAAAAATTAATAAATATATACATGTTTCTGATCACAGCATTTAAAGTGGGTACATCGTTTTGAAAAAAACAGCAGAATGGCAGAAGTTCTGCGAAGGACTATTGAAAAGGTCAAAGTTTACCCAATTTTGCACTTTGGCAATAAATATTTATTTGTACACAGGTTGATGAAAAGAGAATATTTTATCAGATACAATGCAAAACTTCTTTAACTGACCAAACTCAGTTCTGAAGTCACATCTCCCTTATAATGTAATGACATAAATCCAGGGCCGTGTATGAAGAACAAGCTGAGATAAAAGACCATCCACTCTAAAAAGCACCTCTCCTCCTGCCACTTGACCCTGAAGCTTGAGGGAGCTTCCTGAAAAACTGGGATTTTTTTTATTGATGGCAGTGATTGATCACAGCCTCAAGGGAGTTATGGCAAGAGACTTATTTCTAATCCAAAGTTCTCACAGTGGCAAAGTTCACACACTCACACAGTACTAAATCTCAAAGCTCTTTCTTAAAAAAAATTCTTCCTGTAGCACAAAAAGTGCAGAATTTACTCAAATCTACCCTTTTGCTGGCTTCCTTAATTAGTTTTTTGTGTTCTCTGGTTCTCACACAGTGCCTCACACCATCACACCCTTCTAAGTGTTCTATTTCCCTGTTTTCCTCTAAAGTAAAAAGTCATGTCTTATCTTTCTTTCTTAACACATTCTTTGTTATTCCTCTTTGCAAAGAGCTACTAACTGCACATCCGTCTCAGTCTGATCTGCACCATATCCCTACTTCAGTTCCCTCCTTCACACCAAATTAATAAATGTGTGTGGGGTCAAACAATAAATTAATCCCAAAGTGTGCAGGTTGATGGAAGGCTGCAAATACTGCCTGTAAAAAAAAGCCTTAAGGGGTAGAGAAGCAGGAACCTGACAGCTCAATCAATTTAAATCACAAGAATGGAACTAATGTTAAATCCCATCAGTGTGAATTTTCCTGAAAACAGCTTTTTAAACCATATTAAGTACAAAAGGTGATCTTTTTTAACATTATTTACAATAAAAAAAACATCTTAAAGATATGAGGCCTCAGAGTATGCAGAAACTTACCCACGCACGGACCAAGCAAAGGAACTGTAGATTTATTTAGCCTGGGGTAATAAATAAACCACTCAAGCTTCTTCTCTAGACACCAGAAACTGTATATCTGTGGCTGCCTGACAGAGGATCAAACTGTGGCCCATTAAGTATAAGTTTAGCCACTGGTGTCTGGTGTGTGTGTGTGCGTTTCATCTGTGTGTGAAAGACAAAGGAGACGGGGGGAACTTCAGAGAAACAAGCCGATACAGTGGCACTGAAACAGGGAGCTCATGGTTCAGCCCACAGCCAACGGCAGTCTAAATGGCTCCTTAGGGAATCACTAAAGCGGAAAAATCGATTTCAACAATGGATGGCTTAAAGATTAAAAAAAAGAGAGCCCATGGTGTCCTCTCCTCTTTCTAACTTCAATCGTGTCACACTAACTGATTTGCCTGACTTATTGGCAGATTCTTTGGCTAAGAGGACAGTAATGAGTGCGAAACTGTCGGGGCTTTAATGACTGCCTCCGCAGGCGATGCTGCACACTGCCTGGACCATAATGATGCAGGCAGGGTTGGACTGTTCCTTGAAGTCTTCCACAGAGAATCAGGCATAAGCCCAGCTACGTTTTATTTGTTTGTCCTGTGCCCAGTAGTCAAAGGAATTCACTGGGGTCGCATCAACATTTGACTTTCCGGCTAGATGAGGAGCAGCCGCCTCTTTCTAATGATACCATCTGGTTTCTTGATGGAATGAATTAAAATGCACCGTTTGTGTTAAACTATCATATCATCAGGGAAGCCCTACGTCCTTCAGGGCTGAGATGTCAGGATGCTTTACAGTACCTTGGTTTGTTTCATCCATCTGTCAGGAAAAAAAAATCTTTCACTATCTGTTCTTAATTGCAATGTCTTATCAATTTCCCTCCAAACATTAAAAGGTTAGTGTTGTTCTGCCTTTCATGCAGATTATGCAGCCAGTTTGGATTGCATCTAATCCAACCCAACCACCTATAGGATCGACTGGGGAAACAGCTCCAGGATGTTGGAGTAAAAGTCTTTGGAGGAAAAGAAATTTAGGCTATATGATATAATTCACTGCAATGAGAATTAGATTATTCAAAAATGATAAATACATGGACATTTCTATTCATAGTTCATAGTTCGTAGTTCATTTCATGAAGTGGATGACTGCCTTTTACTAATAAATGAACTGGTTATAGTCTGCATATTTTAGCTTTGCATTAGGGATGCACGATATAATCGCCTCCCTATCGGTATCGGCCTTAAAACTGAACATCAGACAACTGCCACCCCACCGATATTTAACCCGATATTTGATCAGCTTCTGAGTTTCTAAAGTCTAAAAAAAAATAAATAAATACTACTTCTTCCGCAAAAACTTCTTTTTTACAGACTTAACTTCTAAAGACGAGGGAAAAATATTGATACATTAAAATATCACAATATCTTCATATGCTGATATATTGCCATTTAAAAACACCATATCAATCTCTTTTACTAATGAAATATTGCTATATGTCATCGTTATGCTACGAAATCCCTCGAAAATTCACAAAATTTTGCCATATTTTTATATGTTGATATATTGACGCGGTATCGATCTATTTTACTGACAAAATCTCACAAGAATTTGCAAAATATCACGAGAGTTTGTAACAGAACGATGAAATTTCACGAGATTTTGAAAGTAAAATAGATCGATACCGCGTTTTTAAAAATCTATTTGATATCAGCATATGAAAATATATTTGAGCATATTTTTTTTCAAAGTGTCAGAAATGGATAACAAAACTGCTATTTTCAATGACTACTTATTTTTGTATTTTTTATTTCAGCTTTAACATCGCTATATATATCGGTTATCGGCTACATGAGTTTTAAAATATCGGCATATCGGATATCGGCCAAAATCCCAATATCGTGCGTCCCTACTTTGCATTATGTGCCTTACAGCTAAATTATATTTTCCCTGTTGTGTTTTATAACCATGTAATCGGTCATCAAGTCAAGTAAAGATTTTTTACAATAGGTTAGGGGAGATCATTTGAATCCTAAAATGTCATTTTTATACAACGTTGGGGGAGTACTGACCTAGTGGTTAGAGTAGTGTGCTTGTGCTCTCAAAGGGTTGCAAGTACCTGGTTCGATCCCCACAGCCTGCACCCTGGGTCCCTGAGCAAGACCCTTAACTCCACACTGCTCCCCGGGTGCCGCACAGTCACAGCCCACTGCTCCCCAAGGGGATGGGTTAAATGCAGAGGTGAATTTCTCCAATGTGAGATTCAATTGTGTTTTCAATTTTATATGACCTTCCAATCCATTTTCTTTCGTTTTAAAATTTAGGATGTCACAGAAATTATTTAGGATGATCATAGAGAATAGTTTTTTTTTCCCCCTCTGACAATTTCTTTTAACTTTCTAAAACTAACTAAAATGCATAAACTTGTGTTTCAGAGAATGGGGTCGCACTTTAAGAGCTGGACTTTGTTGATATTAGCACTGGGAACAGAATCAACTCTCAAGAACTAATTCAATTAAAATTTTCTAAATTTAGGACTGATTATTCCTGATCCAGTTTGATCAGATCCAGTCCAATTCAGTCTGATTTCAAATTGGATTGCTTGTATTAAAAACTTTTGTTTAGCCATTACATGACGGTGATGGGATGTAACATATTTGTAATAGTATTATATCAACATTTAACTATAAATGAATATAACAATGTTAATCAAATGCAGCTGTAAGGAGAGTAGAAAATTGTTTTCTTTTTTATTTCCTCTTTGGTGATATGAATCTTTGTTTTTGAGTTAATAATAGAATCGATTCAGGATTGGAAAATGTTGATACTGAGTAATATCAGTATCATTAGGATGCCTTAAAACTCAGTAGTCTTAGAGAAGCATCTATATATAGAGTAATATACAGTATATGTTGAAACTGTTATTGCCTGTGCCGTTTGTTCCATTTTGGCCTGTTTAACGTATTGTTTCTAGCTTTTTGCAATTGTCTGTTGCAGTTTTTCTCTTAATATAATTTTCTTGTGTGTGGCTTGTCTTGTTTGTAAACATGAATCTGCCCTGGAATTAAGGATGAATATTGGCCTCAATGGCTAGCTGTGGCATATTTACATGTGGACTTTTGAACTCATCTAGATTAATATTTACTAACCTATGTCAAATAAATAAATAAATAAATAAATAATACAAAAAAACATATTAGTATTTAGATAAGGTCAAACTTCAAACACCAACAGTATTCTTTATCACGCTGACATGATTTGTCTTAATTGTCTTAATCATCTGAAACATTCATAGGTTGATATTTTGCTCTTGTTTCCATGGAGATAAATTGGCCCAGGCTAAAGTAAACATGTTTACCTTATTTTAAAGGTCATATGATTCTTTATGAAGCATATTTCAGGGCATCTCAATTTCTTGACTATACAATATCTAATGTGTCAGTTTGGTTTGATTTCTGTCAGAAATATACTGTTTAGGGTTTCAGGTCAGAGTAAAATAACTTAAACTGATATCAGTCTGACATTTGGATTTTACTAAAGTGGTCAAAACTTATAGTATATATATCATTAAAATGAGCATTAGAACCCATCAGGAGTTTGCATCTTTGAGCAGCTTTGGACTTTACCCATGCATAAAGTCAACCCCAGCCAATTATGAAATTATTTCTGCTTGGTCAAGCAATTTGGATTTTAATCTCACGGGTGTTATCGCTAAATCCTTTTTATGAAGCATGGAGCAAGTCAGCCAGAGGAATGCAAATCTGTTTTTTCCCCCCATTGTAAAAAGGTTGGGAGGCACCATGCCACACTGGAAAGGGGATCAAAAATATTTAGAGTACTACACCATTATAAATATATAATCAAATGAGAAAAAGTGTCACAGTGTCAGTTTTCTGTCTCATACTCTCTTCTTCCTCTCTGCCCCCACAGGTCTGATCTGGGAGTGCCTTGGAGATTGCTTAAGACGCCTCCACTTAGGATGAAAGTACAATTAGTGTCAAAGAGCATCGCTTTGCATTTTCTGACACTCCATGGGGACCTTTATCACTCAAATCTGTTCCAGTGCCTGCAGGAAAGCGAGGAAATATATAAGAAAACAAGGAGCGACTTTTAATGCAAAACATAGAGGTTCTCAGTTTGGGATTACTGGAGCCATTTGAGCCTGTTTCCTCTAATAAATGCAGACTTGATTGATGTGGACGTCTGATAATATACTCTAGATGCTTTTCCATCACTTCATAAAATCCACTTTTACAAAAAACTGGTACTTATGGAACAAATGCTATAAAAATACTGTTGTGTTTAGAGGTATGAAAGAATGGAATAATCTGCCAAAACATATCCTGCTTGCTAATAATGTCAATTCAAATTATATGTAAAACAACATTTATTAAAATAATATAACTGAATGTTTATATTTATATAGGTGTGCGAATATGTATAGGGCTGGGCGATAATTCAATAACGATATACATCGATCGATAGACGTGTGGCGCAATAGAAAAAGAGGGTCGATAAAAGTTCGATAAAAAAGAAACGCAGTTTTCCTTCCTTCTCATTGTAGCCTAGCATGTAGGTTTGTGCTAGTCACTACTTCCTCCCAACCAATCGCAATCGCGGACCCAGGCACGCCGTCACAAAGCGCCGCCCTCTCAAACCACAACACAGAGCACATGAAGATGTCGCAGCAGGAGAGGCAGAGGAAATTGTTTCAAAGAAGGGTTTTTGTAGTTCGGCAGTCTGGCAGTATTTCGGTCATGGCAAGTCGGACAAAAAACAAACCACAGTCATCTGTAAAATGTGTCGGGAACCAGTGAAAACCAAGTCTGATAACACAACCAACTTTTTTTTTTTTTTTATCATCTCAGCCGCTCATATCCGCAGGAGTACAAGCTGTGTAGGCCCCGGCGCGGCTCTCCTCCGAGGAATCTTCGGGAATTTCGGGAAAACATATATATATTTTCAGTTCTGGGCAGTTTCCCACGTAGTTCTAACAATTGAGAGAAAAATGCTGAGGGGCCAGAAACTTCAAAGTAAAAACTCAGGTTAAAGCAGGAAACGGGGGCGGCGGCAGCGGTGGGGGGGCATTTATTTATTTGCTATATTTATTTTGGTCACTTTTCTGGTCACTTTAGTCTATTCTTTGTCAGTATTTAATAACATAACCCAGGTCTCTTAAGTTTTTTTTCTTTAAAACAATTATGTTATGGTTAAAAAAGTTGGTTAAATAAATATTTAATTGAAAGTTTGTGTTTTTTATTAAAATTAAATCATTTAGCAATATTATAAAAAGTCCAGGCAGAGCTGCACATAAAATATGGTTTCAAATCTTTTCAATAATTATCGATATCGATCAATATGCATTTTTTTTTTAATCGATAAGCTTTTTTTCTATATCGCCCAGCCCTATGTATGTATATGTGTAGGTATGTTTACAGGTGTAAGAGTAGAATGTGTTTTATATTTGTCATATATCACGCCCGCATAAGGGTACATATGTACGTTAATATGTGTATATTGTATATGTGTTTGTGTATTTTCTTTTTCTTTCAAATATTGGTTGTATTCTTGTTTTTGTTTTTAATGTATATATTTTTTTCAGGACCCCAGGAAGAATAGCTGCAGCATAGCTGTAGCTAATGGGGATCCTTCCAATAAAACTAAAACTAAACTTCTTCACTTTATATTTTATAATTTTCTACAGGTTTCAATATAAATGTTCCTTCTGCATGTTTTTTATCTCTTACTTTTTAAGGACTTACGACTTTTTGTTTTCGATATGTGATTTCTGATCCATGTGACTGGACAAAAACTTAATAATGGGTGTATAAATGCATTAAAGATTCTTAACTCTTCGTGATTATTGATTCACACAGTAAAGCATGAGGGAAAATGAACTTGAAGGGCACTCGCCGTAAACGACTTGGGTAATATCACCAAAACTGCCTTCATTCCGTATAATATAGGTAAATAACAGAGCGGTGGTCGATACCAATAGAAGGACGGAACAGAAGTAACTGCACTGACTCTAATGGGGCCATTAACTATTGATGACGTGTATCGATTTAACTGGGTAACTAAAAGTTCTAAAACAGAGTCTCAAGAGTATTCTGGAGGACAAGGATCTCAACAACTAGCACAGGCTATGGTCATCATTAGTGCCATTATCCTAGACACATCACAGGTTGCCTTGTTTAGTGCTCATTTCTCTATTTCAAAACCTTTTTTTTGCTCCTTTTTCAGGGAGCAGTTAGCAGATGAGATCACCTGGGGACGATCTTCTCTTTAATCAGTTCAATTCTCATGGAAAAAAAAAAAAACATAAATCACATAAAATAGGTTTTAACAGCTTTAAGTATAGCCTTGAGTAGTTCTTGTATGGTGAAAGGCAGCTGGAAAACCTTGCTAAGCTCAGAGGAAAGAAAAAGATGAGCGTGAGGCTGCTTGGTACTGCTGTTGCCATTCGCTGTGACATATTGGCACACATACCATCAGCTGGAATCCCAAAGGTTTAGTGCACAAATAATTGCTAAAACTGTCTTTCCTCCATTTCCTATAATGAGGACTACCGATAAGGGAGTGCATCTATACTGAGTGTGTTTTTTCTCTTAAATAATTAAGGGAAAATTGGATACTTGAAAATAATTCATATTTTATTGCTCATGCAGTGTTCTAGCATAAATAGAATGACCAAATGGGACTTCAGTGCGCCCATTTACTTGACACGCCCGTTTTTCTTGCTCGTCTTGCTTAGTTACTTGGAAAATCAAATTCCCTTTGCTCTGCAATCTCTGTCACTGCTACCTTCGCTGCTGACCTGATGTGTATCGGGGGAGGGCACATGTTTACTCTAGTGCAGAAGATTCAGCATGTGCTGAGACCTGCAGTCCTAAACAGATCCCACTGCTCCTTGGTGGTGAGTTTACATTTCCTTTCTAACAGCAAGGTCATGATCCCTCTGCAGACTTCTTCGTGATTCTGTTGCTTGTTGGGAAAAATAAAAGCAGGACAACGGGGCTGACATATAAACCTTCATCAGCAGGAACATTTCCTATTTCTTTTTTGTTTTTAAACGTGGTTGGGTATATCTAAATTTGGTAGAAATGACCCCCTGCACCTAAATCTCTATGAAAAAAATGGAGTAAGAATGAAAATAAATGATTTTACCTGTAAAAGTAACACATCAACCTGCATAAAGAGGTCTTTATAGCCATTCTATAGTGAGATCCTAAAACTTGAAATTACATTCTTATTTCCAGCTGCAGCTGTGGAGATAGCTGCAAGCTAAAGGATGAATTCCTTAATTTGGGAGAATGATGAAATGTTTCAGAGTACTGCCTGCTGGCCTGTGAGAATGCTGCTGATGCTGACCACCCTCAGAGCAATAATGTGGCAAGATGTTTGAGCATATGAGCATAAACTAAATTACCAGTAACAGGAATCTTAAATCACTCCTGCCAGTAAAAATCCCTCGAGGGACGCTGTTTGCTTGGCTGACAAGCAATGGGATAATCCTTCTATATTATATATGAGGCTATAAAACTTTGATGCCTTTTTATTTTTTTCTCAGGAGGATTATGCACCATGTTTCTGAGTGTGTCCTCAGCTTTGCAATGTTCATTTTTTCCTATTGATTCATGAAGGAGCCTGTAGGCTGTTCCTTTTGATGTAAGCGTCTTTGCAGGGGGCCATCCGATTCTGTCTCCAAGTTGTCGTGTATACAGAGATAATGCAGTGCTAACACTGGCGACGCCGCTCGTCTTGAATTTCATTTGCTATGTTGAAAGTTGATAGCCTGATTCCTCCCGCTGCTTCACCAATACAGCTAAACAAAGGCAGTCATGCTTCTATAGATTGAGGCACTATAGAGCAATATACTGTGACTGAGTCATTGAACAGTGAGTAAAGAATGGCCTCTTTCAAAGCTTGATGCTTGTGATGGTTCATAAAAGGAGCATTGTGACAGAATGAAGGAGATGGATAATCAGTTGTAAATTATTTTACCAGATCTATGGCATAAATATATAGAAAAAATATAAAATAAACCCTCCCTACACATTGCAGTAATTGCATCCTGCTGTATGTATGCCTGGTCAGCTGAACATCTACAACATGGTCAGAAATTATTCTAATCATCATCACTAAACACTGTAAAAACGACAACTCAAAATTGTTCAACTTACTAAGATTTTTGCATTCACTGACAATAAAATTTCCAGTTGGAACTTGAACTGTCTTTTGTGAGCCAGTTGAACTCACTTTCTTAAGTTTCTGATGAAAAGTTCATCTTATTCTATAAATTAAGTTGAGTTTACTTAGAAGTTGTAGTTGACACCCAGGCCGAGCGAGGTCAACTTATCTGCGCATGCTCATTTCAAATTTGTCATGGCAACCGGCTGCTGGATGGATTTTCCCAGGAGCTCCCTTCTAAAGTTTGGTTCAGCCATCTGGTCACTCTGCTGGCGGTAACTTTCCCTGAGGACTCGTCCAAGAGAAGACTAAGGCACTGGTTTCCTGTCATCTCTGGCAATATTGCATTATTTGTAAATTTTTAACAAGAGTTGGAAAGTAAAAAATATATGCTGAAACCTGATTTGCTTTAAGCATAAGATTAGTTGTTTACATTGTGGAATTGTAAACCATTTTTTGCCAAAGTGGTTCAAATAAAGATGCAAAATTTAACTGGTTTACTGTCAGGGCTGCTCAGTGGTGCAGTGGGTAGCACTGATGCCTTGCAGCAAGAAGGTTCTGGGTTCGATTCCTGGCCTTGGGTCTCTCCTGGTACTCCGGTTTCCTCCAAAAACATGACTGTTAGGTTGATTGGCTTCTCTAAATTGTCCTTACGTGTGAGTGTCTACATGAATGGTTGTTAGTCCTGTGTGTCTGGTGACCTGTCCAGGGTGTACCCTTCCCCACTTGTGACAAGTGTATAAGAAAATGGATGGATGGTTTACTGTCAGTGGATGATTTAAACTAAAAAATGTAAGTTATTACAGGGGATGGTAATCTGAATTTAAAATAACCTTTTACAGATAATCTGAATTTAAAATACGTTTTTACAGACTTGAAAGTTCCAGTAACTTGAATAAAAAAAACGTAGTTGGCAGAACTTGAAAAACTTAGCTGACACAACTTAATAAGTGTAGTTCTACAAAACTTAACAAATTAAGTTGATACCTTCAACTCAAAAATTCTGTGCAGCCGGTTGCCTTGAAATTTTGAGTTGAACTAACTTTTTTGTTTTTACTGTGAAAAGCTGCACTGTAGTGCATGAAATCAATATTACAAGTGACTTTTCTAAAATATTTAAAAAATTAAAAAACAACTCTACCATTGCCTTGATGGGATGTTTATAGACAACACTTATTTAAAGACACAAGATAGACAAAGTGCTAACTTAGTTTGAGATGTTTTCAAGGATTTTCCAGGTTAACATACAATACTTGGCCTGGATTGATGCTCTGTGCAGGTTTCCCTTTCTAAAACTCACTTTTTAAAAACTTGAAAGGTAGTCTTGCGGTAGTCTAAGCTCCCCTTAAATGTGAGAGCACAAAACAAATGATATTGCACTGATCTGACATGCTTTTGGTTCTCTCATGTAAGTTTTAATGTAAAGGGGCAAATGCAGCTTTATCTTTACAAGTAGCTCAATGACTTCTAAACCTGCTGGTCCGAAATGGTCTGCTAACAGATTCCAAAACACAGAGAGAGACTGGTTTTTATTTGGCAATGGTGCAGGTGGTTCTAGGGGCAATAAATCTGGAACCAACGGGTCTAGCACTTTAAGTGGATTAAAGATTCACAACGCTGCTTTAAGGGATTTAGAAGCAAAATGAAAGACACACTATATATATATATATTTATTAGGGGTGGAACGGTTCACAAAATCCACGGTTCGGTTCACGGTTTCGTGGTCACGGTTTTCAGTTCGGTATATGTTGATTGTTACACCGAAATCCCATAAAAATTAATGAAAAAAATACAAAAAAATTAATGGATTGTAATTATTTTTAATGATCCGCGGAAACTTTTGCTGCTTTGAATTTAATCATGTGGCGCATGCCCTCTACGATCTCCAAGGAACTCAGAGCGGAGCGGACGGGAGCCACAGTGGAGGCTGTAGGCTTTGCTTTGTGCAGGCGGTCTGGAGCGCAGCGGTGACGGAGTATGTGGGATTTCGGGGTTAGCATGACATTTTGGTCATGTTGCTGTTAGCATAAACAAAACGTGTTGCACAATGCTTGCACACTGTTTTTATCCACAACTTTCTTTCCGCCGTCATCATAGGTCACTTTAAATGCAAAGTGGTCCCATACAGCAGACCTATAAAGTGCTGCTGGCGCGTCTTCTAACTCCTGTTCTTTCCCACTCACCATACCCACACAATTCTCCCCAACAACTGATTTTTTTCTGCTACACCCGGCTACGCTGCTTCGCTTCTTCTTCTTGTTTATTACTGGTGGTTGGCTTTGGTCGCAGTCCCGCCTCCTTCTGCTCTGGAGTGTAAACGCTTCGCCTATGAGAAAAAGGAGCAACGAATGAACCAAACGCAACCCACGCGAACCGAAGCGAGACAGTCGAACCGAACGGTTCGGACGGTTTTAATAAAATGTTCCATCCCTAATTATATTTTTATATCTATATAGATATATATATATATATATATATATATATATATATATAGATCTGAAAAGGAATTTCAGATTAATACAGATTTTGTCCTTTAATATGCTGTACCACGATTTCCTCTAGGGGAACAGTTTTAGTTTCACCTGGTTTCATTCTGTAAAGCATCTTCTTTAAGGAACCTTTCTCTATCTGATTTTTAATCAATTAATTGAAAATATAAATCAATGCATTATTTTATTAGCAAGATAAGTTGCAGCCCTAATATATATATATATATATATATATATATATATATCACAGACAATATACCTATGGTTATGTTCATGTCCAAATATAAACGTTTGCATTTAATTTGGCTGGCAAACAATGGTTTAGGGTAGGGCTGCCCAAAGGGGGCCCTGGAGGGCCTATGGAGGGCCGCTGTCCTGCAGGTTTTTAAACCTCTAAAATCTGCAGGACAGCAGTCCTTGAGAGCCAACCTTGGGCAGCCCTGGTTTACTGGTTTACTGCTGGATTTGTTTGCCTGTATGAGGCTTCAGTAACATATTTTCATTGTGCAGCATAGGCATGTTCTCTATGGCATCCTCCTGAACTCCAGGAATACAGCATGTGTGTGCAGGGCAAAGTGTCCCTGTGGTGGATTTGTAACCCATTTAGTTTCTACCTTGCCTCATAACCATTGACCTACAGAGATGGACAAAAAGCCTTGCTGCAAGGAATAAACTACTATAGAAAATTAATAAATTCATTGAATAATATTTCAAATTAAGTTTAATTCTGCAAATCTTGATGCCATTTCCTTATTTAGGCTGTGTATTCTTGCATCTCATTTTCCCTAAAAAAAGGAAAAGGAATAAATGACAAACAGTCATTTTAACCAGAAGTGTAACAGAGATAATGGCGTTTAATAAATTAAAATGAATTTCTCATTTATAAGTGCACTGATTATAACACTGCAGCAAATACAGAATAAAAAAGTAATGGCTTTAACAATTTAGTATCATTCTTTTGTTAGCCTTCCAATGTCAATTATAGGTATATAGCTTTATGATAAAAGTGTTGCATTTGGCACTACAGAGTATTTATGTAAAAAAGACACTTGCTTACTTGTTTGCAAGCTCTGATGCATTTATTTTCTCTCATACTAGATGCACAAAGGCTTCCTCTGCTGACAACTAGTAATAGATCAATTAATGATGGGAGACTATGTCCTGGAATTGCCCCCAGCATATGCAACAAAATTCTATGAGTGCTTCTCTAACAAATTTAAAGAAGTCAGCTGTTTCACTGTTTTTATCTTTCTAGTGTAAGTACACTGTTTACTTAAGTATTTTATTGATTGTCTATGTCCATGTTTGACCTGATGCTATAAACGCACCATGGGTTTCAAAACAAACCAAAGCTGTTTTAGCTTGCAATTCAGAAATTTGACTTTGTATTTTTCCAAAAGCAGATATTGCTGAACAGGTCCCACCAAAATATACAACATCCCCACCTCAGTCGGGACTATACAAGCACAGTTAGAGAAAATTGTAAGCGGTCTGTCTTGCCCCATGCTTTTCAATGAGAAGTAATTGCTATGACTTCATACAAGCCGATAGTCCATTCTATAGGACGCTTTAAATTGTGTCCCCGCGTCTTCCAGCTCAAAAGCTTCTGTTTAAGTTCTCAGTTGTTGCTGTGAGTCAGTATATGTCTTCTTGTGCTGCAACACAGACACTCTCTGTGTCTCTAAGGCCCATTTAGTGAGCTCTCTTTTCTGGCCTTTCCTCAACACAGACACACATATTCTGGCCCCTCTGTGAATGATTCTTGCTATCCCTTCCTAGATTTGCACAGGCAGGACATTCCATTCCTTGCATATTAATCAACTCATTCATCTGCTCATGCAGTGTGCTCAGTTAAGCCAACAATGTCCCTTCCTGCCCGGCTCCTCTCCCTCCTCTTTCCAGAAGAGAAAGACTACTACTGGGGTCAGGCACCCTGTAATAAGTAGGCCACTAATTAAGAAGCAGAATGGCTATACACTGACAGCCAAGACAACCCTGCAACATTTCTCGTAAAGGCTTATGGTATCCGATCAATTATTTCTCAGTGTCAACACTGATGAGCAACTTTTTTTTTTTTTTTTTGAACTCCTGCAGCTGTTGCCTAAAGCGACACAAAAGGCTCACTTCAGTATGGAAAATAATACGGTTAAGATTCAGGATCTCACTTTTGATAAACACAACAGAGGTAGCAGAGGAAGTAGAAATGAAGATTTGATTGTTCTCAGAAGTAGAAGGAGGTGCTGCCGTTGTCTTGGTTGGTGCCCACTTAATCTAGTGAACTGGCAGCAGGGCAGCACAAAGAGGCAATGATACAGCTGCAATAAAGGTGATTAAATGGGATCCAAATGTGCCCCTATTAAATGGACCTTTTATTTCTCAGCGGGAACAAAGGACTTTAATGGGTTGAGTGGAGGCCAGCCAGGGGCTGAGATGGTCATCAACTGGGACAGCATGGCACCACTTAGCCTCTGTCAGTAAAGTCCTGGACACCTCTAATTTCTCTGGTCAATCACAGCTAGTAAAGTTCACCATCCTTGTAGAAGATGCACTAAAAAGCACAGGGGTTAGGGACCAGATAAAGATAAGTGCAATAGGTCAAAAATAATTTAATTTAAGAGAAAAGGATATGGATCTACATTGTGAAACTGTTTTTTAGCGCATTTGGCTTGCAGCAAGGGTTCCGGATTAAATTCCCAGCCCGGGGTCTTTCTGCATTGATTTTGCATGTTTTCTGCGGGTACTCTCACATTCCAAAAACTTAGGTGAGAGTGTGTGTGCATGGTCCTATATCTTGGTTTGTCTCTGTGTTGCTCAGCCACAGACTGCACAGATGTGCCCCGCCTCTCGCCCATAGACTGCTGGAGATAGACACGGCCCCACTGTGACCCTGATGGAATAAGTGGGAGAAGATGGAGCGAGAAGGAAGGAAAAACCCAAAAAATTGAAATTACTAAAAAAAAAAAAGGAGAAGATGAAGATAATTTCTACCAGTTATACCTAATTTTTAGCCACCAACTGAGGGGCCAAGACCCACTTCAGGCCTGTGG
This sequence comes from Cyprinodon diabolis, assembly GCA_030533445.1. Lineage (NCBI taxonomy): Eukaryota > Metazoa > Chordata > Actinopteri > Cyprinodontiformes > Cyprinodontidae > Cyprinodon > Cyprinodon diabolis. The sequence continues at coordinate 5,767,206 of CM060079.1, forward strand.
GTAAGTCTGGGCCAAATAATGAGACCATGTAGTGTATCCAATTCTTGATCCACCGCAACACTGCACCACCACTTCTGAGCAAGTGAAGTATTTCAGCAAAATCTCCATTAAGAAAAACACAAAGAAAAACCCTCTTTTTATCATGATTGTGTCCTTTTCTTTCCTTATCTACGTTGACAGATGGTGTATTCGAAAAACAAGATCTGGTGCTTCTATTTGTTTTCTGCAAAGCCCAAAACATTTACACTTTCTCTAATGTTTGTCAGCAATGTAAGGGCTTAGCAATGAGAATCACAGAAGAAGAGTTGATGAAGTTTGGAAATATATCCCTTTGAAGGTATAAGCTTCATTATGCAAACATATACCCTAATAATCCTGCTTACCGTAAAATATGTCTGTTTTACTGGCATAGACTTCTCCCGCATTCTGTAAAATATATCCCTGAAATCCCACTTTATTTCTTCATATATTTTCTCTTTCTAAAGCTTAGAAAATAATACATGCACAACACAGAGGGCAACAGTGCTACAGTGACAGACATTACAGGCTAATTTTGCCATAGTTATAGGCCAATAATGGTGCTGTTACAGGCTGAGGATGCCACTGTTACAGGGTTATGATGCCACTGTTACAGGTCGATGATGCTACTGTTACAGGCTGATTATGCCAGTGTTACAGGGTGATGATGATGCTACTCTTACAGGCTGATAATGCCACTGTTACAGGCTGATGATAAAACTGTTACAGGGTGATGATGCCACTGTTACAAGCCGATTATGCCACTGTTACAAGCCGATAATGCCACTGTTGCAGGCCGATAATGCCACTGTTGCACGCTGATGATATTACTCTTTCAGGTCGATGATGCTACTGTTACAGGCTGATTATGCCAGTGTTACAGGGTGATGATGATGCTACTCTTACAGGCTGATAATGCCACTGTTACAGGCTGAAGATAAAACTGTTACAGGCTGAAGATAAAACTGTTACAGGCTGAAGATAAAACTGTTACAGGCTGAAGATAAAACTGTTACAGGCTGAAGATAAAACTGTTACAGGCTGAAGATAAAACTGTTGCAGGCCGATAATGCCACTGTTGCAGGCCGATAATGCCACTGTTGCAGGCCGATAATGCCACTGTTGCAGGCCGATAATGCCACTGTTGCAGGCCGATAATGCCACTGTTGCACGCTGATGATATTACTCTTTCAGGTCGATTATGCCAGTGTTACAGGGTGATGATGATGCTACTCTTACAGGCTGATAATGCCACTGTTACAGGCTGAAGATAAAACTGTTACAGGCTGAAGATAAAACTGTTACAGGCTGAAGATAAAACTGTTACAGGCTGAAGATAAAACTGTTACAGGCTGAAGATAAAACTGTTACAGGCTGATAATGCCACTGTTGCAGGCCGATAATGCCACTGTTGCAGGCCGATAATGCCACTGTTGCAGGCCGATAATGCCACTGTTGCAGGCCGATAATGCCACTGTTGCAGGCCGATAATGCCACTGTTGCAGGCCGATAATGCCACTGTTGCAGGCCGATAATGCCACTGTTGCAGGCCGATAATGCCACTGTTGTAGGCCGATAATGCCACTGTTGCACGCTGATGATATTACTCTTTCAGGTCGATGATGCCAGTGTTACAGGGTGATGATGATGCTACTCTTACAGGCTGATAATGCCACTGTTACAGGCTGAAGATAAAACTGTTACAGGCTGATGATAAAACTGTTACAAGCCGATAATGCCACTGTTACAAGCCGATAATGCCACTGTTGCAGGCCGATAATGCCACTGTTGCAGGCCGATAATGCCACTGTTGCAGGCCGATAATGCCACTGTTGCACGCTGATGATATTACTCTTTCAGGCCGATAATGCCACTGTTACAGGCTGATGATACTACTCTTACAGGCTGATGATGCCACTGTTACAGGCTGATGATACTACTCTTACAGGCTGATGATGCCACTGTTACAGGCTGATGATGCTACTCTTACAGGCTGATGATGCCACTGTTACAGGCTGATGATGCCACTGTTACAGGCTGATGATGCTACTCTTACAGGCTGATGATGCTACTCTTACAGGCTGATTATGCCACTGTTTCAGGCTGATAATGCCACCGTTATAGGCCGATAATGCCACTGTTACAGGGTGATGATGCTACTCTTACAGGCTGATAATGCCACCATTACAGGATGATAATGCCACCATTACAGGATGATAATGCCACCATTACAGGATGATAATGCCACCATTACAGGATGATAATGCCACCATTACAGGATGATGATGCCACCGTTACAGGATGATTACACCACTGTTATAGGCAGATGATGTCACTGGATTATGCCATCGTTAAAGGCTGATTTTACCACTGTTAGAGGCTAATAATGCCACCGTTACAGGCTGATGATGCCACTCTTACAGGCTGATGATGCCACTCTTACAGGCTGATGATGCCACTCTTACAGGCTGATGATGCCACTCTTACAGGCTGATGATGCCACTCTTACAGGATGATGATGCCACTCTTACAGGATGATGATGCCACTCTTACAGGATGATGATGCTACTGTTACAGGCAGATGGTGCCACTGTTATGTATTGATTATGCCACTATCACAAGCCGAGGATGATATTGTCAAAAGACTGGCCATGACACTGTTACATGACTGCTGGTGTCAGATTTTCTTGAGAGAATTAATGTCAGAGTAAATGTGGAAGTTGCTCAGGACTCTTAAACATATGCAGAAACAGGGTTTTTGGAAATATTTTACCACGATCTCTTCAACTTATAAACTTAAGGACCAAAGGGCTACTTAAAATCCAAAGGAAGTAGAAGGGTAAAAACTATGGTATGAATTCAGGCAATGCTTAAACTGATAGAGATGATAAAAGTGACCAAATGATGGTTAAATAGGCCAGACAATGAACTGACCCACTGCATGAGCCAACCGCATATTCCAGCAGGGCAGTTGTGTATTCACATCATCTAATGATAGAACTCTCTAATCAATATGAGCCTCATTGAGAGTCACTGAACTTGCTCACAGAAATGCAGGCACACACATCAACATGCGTACTCCTCCTCAGTGTGCCTTTCCCCCCTCTTACTCATTGTAAAGCATGTCCTCTTTGGGAGATCTTATCTACCAGGGTGAAAGCAAACTGTCTGAAATCAGATCTGTGGGTTATAAAGCCAAATCCCATTTTGGTGGGTAAAATATAAATCTGAGAAGTAGAGACTGTGACACATTCTAAAGAATGCATTGATGATGGATGGTCACCATTTCTTTGACAAAAATTAATCTAATCCTATTAATTTTATTCCTAATTAAGATACAACAAACTTTGACCGAGCAAGCAAGTTATGTAGTTTCTGTAATCCATTCAGGCACTGAGGAGGATTGTATGTGGAAAAACAAAAACAACAAAACATACCTATTTCAGGAAATTAAAACAATTTGAAAAAACAGACACTAACTGATGGACTCTCTGTCTTAAGTATGATTACAGTAGGTGTAATAATTAACAGAGGTTGACAAAGCTGACATACTTATAGGCGTAATTGGGCAGACCACTCAAGTGACAAGGGCAGGCCAGATAGAAGCACTGACCGTGGAAAATTGGGAGGATGGTTGAAGATTGATCTCCAAAAAAAAAACAAAAAAAAAAACATTTCCATAGGGCTTCTCTGCTCATATTAACCGGCAAGGATTATGGGATGGCAGGCAGACTAATCTGAGAAAAGGAAGCATAATTGCATAGGCCATATCTCCCAGAGTGTTAGACTTTTTAAGCCTATTCACGCTTTTGTGAGAGATGATGAAGTGAACGAAGAACAAAGAAAAGTTCATCTTGCATAACTGCTAATTCATCCCCTGGGCCGCTGCTGTCTTTGATACTTTTTACGAGGGCTACATTTCCTGTTGCACATAGATAGGAAAGAGCTCTTGGAATATTCTGCATGCTTACGATAATGATATAGAGAATGGATTGTGGTGCTGGGAAGGGGGCTATAGGGGTTTATCCTGACCGTTTCTTCGATAAAGACGACATGAAGCCTCCACAACCGAAGAAGGGGGCTCTGCAACAATGGCAGTATTGACAGCTGAGGTGTTTTACCATTTACCCTAATTGGCATTGTGATTTCCATATAAACAAGCAGCAAATTGTTACAAATGATGCGTTAAGTGGAAGCGCATAATGCAGGTGGCGGCCGGCACAAAACAAATTGAAAGATGGAACTAGGATCTAAATGCAGATTGCTCTCTGTGGACCAGAGGGTGGAGGAATAGCCCAATTAGGCAGATAAGGGAGATTGTGGATTACACTGTTGTGGGGATTGATAGAAGATGGCATAGCAAGTAAGAACCTAGAAATGGAGAAACACAAGGGAAGGAAGTTGCAGGCTTTCTAAACCATGACAGCAATTGACATGCAAAACAACTCCAAAAAATCTAAAGGAATGTAATGAACCTCCTTCCTGACGCTACTCCAAACCAATGCTTATGTGGAACTGCATTCATGTCAATTGGAGAAATATTCTTGAGATTGATACCTGCTGCGTTTTAGTTTTACCAGCACTGATTTGTGACAGTCAGAAACTTCAAAAACTATTATGTTTTCCCTAAAAATGAATAACTGTACTACACCTACACTCAGCTGTGGCATTAATATTATTGCCCGTTGGTGTGGACACAAAACACAAAAATAATAAGTCTTGTTATTCTTTGTCAATGTGGTGTTAAAAATGGATTTAGAAGTCGAAAAGGCGCAAGAATCAATCAATCCATCCATCAATGTCATGATCTGCCAATCTAAACTTTTTCAAGATTTTATATAATTTTTTGAGTTCTTGGTTTTAATATTCAGGGTCCCGCGGGTCCTTAAAAAGTCTTAAAAGGCATTGAATTCTTCAAAATAAAACGAAGGCCTTAATTGGTATTAAAATGTCTAAAATCAGTCTTTCGTAGGTCTTATTTTTTAAAACATCATAAATAGGATTATTTTTATTACGATTTATTTTTGTAATCTAAATAAAATATTAAAATTGAAAACTTTTTTTTTTCTTATAAAAAAAAAAAAAAAAAAAAAAAAAAGAGGCTCGCCATTATTGGTTCCGTCCTGACAGCGGAACCAATAAAAGCGTTGTTGCGGCCGGGACATTTGGGAGATGCACCATTAACTTTTTGTTAGAAAATATGAGCAAGTTAAATGTAACGAAAATTGTCTTCAGCCAAGACTTTCTCCATGGCTAAATCCAGAGAACATACATGAGGCTCAGTGGATTTTGGGCAAGAAGTGATTCAAGCTCGGAACGATGGGAATTAAGGCAGTGGAGTCGCACATGCGAAGCGCGAAACACAAAGCGTCAAAATGGAGTTACCGAGAAACAGGCGGTATTTCTCAGTTTAGTTCCACCCTTGTCTCTGCAACGCCTCCACTTATCACCAAATCAAACATACTAAGAAAACAATACAAAGAAAAATAGCTGCAAAAAAGACTTAGCACTGGTTTTGTTGTGGCTTTAAAACTGATTTGTTTTGTTCCCTGCTAAAACAAAGTTTGTGAATTCAGTTAAATAATTGTTAAAATATATCTCTCATTTGTGTGTTTTTAGATTTCTTCCTGTATGGGAAGCATTTCAAAATTTGAAACATTAGTGCAGTGGTTTATGTTAAAATAAACCTTTGGGTTAAGTTGTCGTAAGCGGGTTTTTCTTGTCTTTCTTGTAAATTTGGTCCTAAATTTTTATTTCAAGTGGCATTAAAAAGTTGTGAATTAAACTTGCCTTATGCTGTAGGAACCCTGATATTCCTTGTTATCTTGTTTCATGGATAATATATAAAAGTGAAGAATGGAAATCTGAAGGATGGAAAGTAAATTTCAAATCAGTACAATGAATAAACTGTCCTTGACAATTGAGACCAAAACCTGATACTGTAAATTGTAAATCCAGTTAAATTACAAAATATGAGAAAGTTTCAAACTACTTTGAACAGCAGTCAAACATGAAGATGGTTTCTCTTAGGAGTCTTATTAAGTTTTCCAAACTACATAGAATACGTGCAGTCCTGGATATTTTTATATTCCAGTCAGTATATATGGCTAACTTCAATGTTAGACTGACTCTTTATGAATTTACTCCGCTCTTACTGTTGACAGCATATATTTTCCAGGGCTATAGAAAAAGAAAATGCGCTGGCATCACTTGCTGACATCCTGACACGCTACAGCAACAGTTAACAGAGAGAAGCAGAAAAATCCTCCAGCCCTGACGACATGCTTTTGTTTCTCCACTAATAACTCTGTTTTTTTTCCCTTGCCATACATCAGATTAATTTAGCGCCTGATACACAGTCCCAGGCTATTCTGATTTAAATAACTAATGAAGCGCTTCTTGCTGCCAAACAGCAGCATCTGCTCAAAGAGATGGGGAGTCAATTTTCATAAATTCAAAACAACCGCTAGGGAATTTGGGGAAGCGGGGGGGGGGGGGGGGGTGATGTCAGAAGAATGCTTCTGGAACAGCTTCTGACACTATATGTCATATCATTTCTTTTTAGTCCTTAACAGTCCTATAGAACCTATGTTCTACACCACCCCTTTTGACGATTACAGATTAATCAAAATCTCCTAATAGAAAAAGGATATTTAAAGGTTCTTTAATTAAGTTGTGGAAGAAATGATGAACATGTTCAAGAAAACAATTTAAGATAAAAACTCCAATTTTACCTCTTGTCTGCCAGAGCTGCACTCATTACATTTGCCAGTGATAAGCCAACTAAATAGCTCTGTCCTATTGAAAACAAGCACAATCAATTATTTCCAGATTTAGAGATGTCTTAATGTCTTTTGCTCATTAAAATCATGTGCACTAATTTAATTAACATCTACAAGATAATGCTTTAATGACTTAATTGGATATTTTTACCTCACATCAATTTACCTGTATCATACAAAGCAAATTCTCAGATTCATAGGGAAAAACATCAGAATAAAATCCTCAAACTGTTACCACACTAACAATATGTTACCACACTAATGTTTCAGTATGCATTAAGTATAAATTTAATTTGTTTGTGAAAGACATTTAGTTGAAATTTGAATGTCAACAATATACCCAACATTCCGAGTGTGTACGGAAGTAACTTCTACACAGAAATGGTCAAGCGTTTCAGTAACTGCACACCACATTTGAAAGACTGGACCAATGACTTTAAGAGTATAGCTGGATTTACTCAGACAAAGCAGTTGAGACTTTTCCTATTCTTTTTAATTCTCCATTTTGTAGTCAGTCTTAACAACAGTCAGGTAAAAACCTTAGGTCAGAAATACAGTTAGGAAGGTGAACATATAATATTCAGGACACACAAACTATAAATTAAATCAAAATACTTGAATCAATCTAATCTTCAAATACACATGACAGTTTTACACATTGTGCCACAATATTGCAGCTTGCCCAGACATTTAACCTTAAATAAAGCACAACGTGGATACACATTTCCCAAATTATTTACACCACTGCAGCCATTTTCAAATCAAGGAGCATAAATCAAACGAGGAGGACTCTACTCAAATTACACATAATAAATTAAAGAGCAGTAGCAGTAAGATCCTATAAAAGTCAGATTTCTTACCGGCTGCCTCTTCAGTTTTTTGACATGGGTCCTCAATTCTCTGCAACTAGTTTTCAGCACGAGTCTCTTACACAACTTGCAAGAAATTAGCAGCTGCTTTCCTAGGTGTCATTTATGCCTTCAGCAATGTGAGGCAAAGCACCTCAGGTGTGCACACTAATAGCCCCGCCCTGGGCTGGCACCAATTAGCAGGTCAGTGCAACAGAAATAGAATTACTTCCTCTGAACTGCAATCCATTTAAGTCTATGGGGGGAATTTTGTCACATTATTGTTGCAAGCAAATTACATGTTGGAAAAAGTCCTATTCAAAATTTATTTGAGTGACTGTTGTTTTCTCAGATTTTTTTATTTTAATTTTTTTCAACATAATTTTGTGTAACATTTCTGTTATAGTCTGATGTTCCGCAAAACACTAGCCCATAGACTGCTGGAGATAGGCACCGGACCCACCAGATGGATGGATGGAATTTTTATAGTTTATTTTTTGAAAAAAAAAAACTTGATTATTTTTAAGTCGTAATTTATAGATCATACTCCCTATATCTTCTATTTGCGGCTTTCTGCGGGAGTGAAGAGCAAAGGTGCTTTTCTGTTCATTATAATGGACTGCATTGCACTTTTATTTAGCTTGATGTAAAAAGAGTATGAGCAGTAAAACTCAGTAAGAAAAGTATACAATTCATAAAACTTAATCTGAAAAAGAAATCAGAAAAAAAATAAATTGGAAAATATTAATTATGACAGTACAATTAAAAATAAAACAACTAAGATTAGTTAAAAAAAATTGTATTCATGTGTGTTTCAAAGCTTTATTTCTTGATTGCCATTTTTCACATTTTCATTGACTATTTTTTCTTTGCTTGCAACAATAATGGAACAAACTTCACTCTATAAAGAAATATAAAAAACACAAAAATTTAAATAAACTCAGTTTAAAAAGTGAAAATAGCAAAGCAAAATAAATATTTTTGTGAGTTATGTACCAAATTATAGATGTTACAGAAGGTCAAATGTTTACATACAGTTCAAGAATCTCCAATATGCAATGACAAAGCTAAAAGCATCATTTAGGAAACATAGAAATGAACAATATTGCGTAGTGATATTCCAGTTTTTTTTATTTCCTTATGTCAATATTATTTTTGAAATCTATCTAAACATTAAGCAGCAGTGGAAGATTGTTTGAATCAAGGCAATTGCCTTGCAGTAATCCCTAATTTTAACCATACATGCACACAAATGCATAAATACTTATATGCTGTTTTGCAGATACCTTAACAATTTGCAGTAGATAGGGGCTGGAATCTACCTTTTAAAGATGAAAACAAGTCATGCATAGTGGGTTCATAGATAAAAAAAACAAACCAAAACTGTAAAATTCCCTTTATAAAAGTCCCTATCTTTTAAGCCATTGTAATGGGATTCCTCAATAAGTGTTGGAGTGACTGGAGGTTTTCTCCAAATTAAGCCTCAAAAAGTGCCAGGCTCCCCGTTCTCTGATTGTTGCTGCACACCGCTGATTATTCCTCCACTTTTCCTTTCCTTCATTTGCTTACTTGAAGAACAAAGTTGAAAGTTGTGATGGAGAAATGAAAGGAGCCCAAGCCACAGTTTTATTTTACTGTAGTACTATATAGTTAAAAACGTAGATTAATCATTTACACTAAGTATTTTACATTTCCTCATACTTGCTGTGCTGTTATAGCCAATTTTTTAATTACACAACTGGTTTAAATAATTTGCATGTTAATATTGCCCCATTTTATTGACACAGCCTCCATTTGCACAGCATCCTAGATTAATTTTCTGTTTTGAATGTAGTTTTAATACCAGCTTGACCTTGTTGTGGAGTATTAAACTATAAAAAAAAATCAATGCTACACAGAAATGCATAAAATCCAGGCTAATTTCTTAGCATTTATTTGCACACAGAGTAGAAATGTAAACAGCTCAATGCCAAAGACCTAAATGTTTACATTGTGAGTTTAGGTGATGGGCTACGAAAACATAATACACAATTATGGAAGGAAAGTGATTTGTGTTTAGCTGCCTCAACTCCCAATACCTACCAAGAAAATCTATTGCAACAACTCTGTTTTCAAAAATCAACTAATTATAACACAGAGTCCAGCTGTGATTTACTGAAAATATTTATTTCATACTGCTGTCTGAAGGCCTCGGAAGTTTTTCATTTTGGTGAATCACAAATATATAGTTTAACATATTAATGAGGCAGAGTATTGATTCAAATTTTAAGAATCAATTTGATTCAAAATCTTAAGATTTAGAGTTGATCTGGTTTCAAATTTTATTTCTTTTATTAATTAAGTGTAATTTATTAAATTATTTAATTTCCCCTTGGGATCTATTGTGTTATTTGAAAGGCAAAATACTGAAACGTTTTACATTAACATCCAAAAGCAAATTGATAAAGTAATAGTAGTTAATGGCAGCAGTAAAGGCCATGGAAAATGCGTTTTTCTAAAATTGCTCTTTGGTTATATGAATCCAACCATCATAATGAGAACTGATTCAGAATTGGAAAATAATTTTTCTAACACAGCCCTAGTAAAACCTTTCATTTTGCTCAGTATGTATGTTTTCTGTCCCATCACCATGAAAAAAAATTCACCCACAGTGAGGAAACACTGTGTTGGAAGGACTGATTCAGGATTGCTTTAGTTTTGCACAAGTATCGGGAGTTGGTCCGAAATCATAAGATGCAAAGTATTTAACATTAATCTGAACGTTCACCTTCTAGCACAGCCAAAACCTAAAACATCCAGCAAGAGTGGCAAGAAACTGGATTACATCACTGCACTTTCTTTAGTATAACTGAACAAAACTTTTTTCTCTCTTGATGTTCGAAAGAAATACCCTTTAAAGACTCGCAGCTATAATAGCAGCGACATGTGGTTCCAGGATGTCTAGACTCAAACCACCATTTCTGAGTTGAAAACTATTAACTTTACAGCTGTGCTGTACTTCATCTTTAACATCTCCTTTATTTCTGTACTGTCGGACAATACATTTCTATTCTATTCTATTATACGTCATGTTGTGTCAAAAAAAAAAGCTCAGTAAACTCCATTTTGTGTTTCCATCCTAACAAAAAAAAAACAATTAATGGTTTTTAATAGATTTCTCAACAAAAATAAATGTGTAACGCCATGATTGTTACTGACACTGTCATGATTGGTTTTAGTTCAAACCCACATGCAGAACAAAACAGAGGCTGGGTAAAAGTTTAACAGAGTTTATTAAATATTGTCGACACAAAAACATGAACAGGATCAGGAACTGGTCCGGGTTGGGTTCACTGAAGTCTGCAGAGATGGATAGTTTGATTAGCTGGGCAGACAGATGATCAATGAGTCCTTTAAGATAATTCAGAGTCTACCTTGATGGAGTCCAGGCTTCTCTTGTGAGAGAGGGAACCGTTGGGTCCAGAGACTGTTGGTTCAGCAGAGTGCACAAGCAGCTGCAGCGTCTAGCTTCTGACTTTGAATGGCAGACCTTGATCAGAGTTTCCAGCTCTTCACAGAGAGCAGCAGGGGGAATCCAAATAGGAATGTTCAGGTTTGGCTCACCAGGGCTGGAAGGCAGGTTAAGCTCACCCAGAGCTTCAGGCTTGAGACAGGTTTCCTGTGAGCAAAGACAGAGGAGGGTTAGAACCAGTTTTCTCACTTGAGACAACTAAGATTCTTTCAGGTATCAGAGGCTCAGGTTGCTAACCAAACTAAGGTCAACACTGCGGCGTTGAAGGAAGGTCTGGCAGCTGCTTATGAAGGGAAGGTCTCCTGATGAGTAGATGCGTCTCAGGTGTGCTGGAGGGCTCCAGCCCAGGAGACCCACGGCGCACTCTGCTGGTGGAAGGTGGTACATCTCCAGATCCAAACAGACACTTTAAAATGTGTGACCAACAAATCTGCCTTCTATCCATAGAAAGTTGTTTCATTACCACTGCTATCATCAGTTCACACCCCCTTCACAGCCCCTCACATTTTTATTGATTGGATCTGTTGCATCTACACCCGCAAATCATTTCCTTCTCTCACTTAAGAAGATGAACACATTTAACACAGGCAGGCGTTTGACACTCTGTAGAAACTGTAATGCTGTGGATGAGTATAAATGCTAGAGGAGGTGGAGGAGTGGAGATACGCATGCCAGGACCCAATGACAATTTTCTATTTTTTAATCACCAACCACCCTTATTATGCTTTTTTCACAGCAGGAATGAAGTAGTTGTGTGTGTGTGGTTGCTCTTTACAGCAGACAAATATATTTTTATATATTTATGAACGTAATAGAACCAGTTAAAACAAAAAAATAAATAAAAATAATCTGAAAATGCTTTGATGAAGACAATAAGTAACAAATTTCGGGTTTATCTCCCATGGATATTTGATGCTGTTTATGGTTCAAGCGGAGAAGAGATAAAGAAAGATATAAAGAGCATTAGGAAACAGCTTCTAAAACTTTTCTGTTAGATCTCATTCTCCACAATATTCCTGCACTGTTCCGCCGTAAAACATAATTCACTAGAGATGGGACCTACATTAGCTCAGTGAAGCAGTGCACGAGTGGCAACACAGCAAAACCCTGCAAATGCTTTAAACACCTGCTCACATTCTTAGAGGGAAAAGTTGCAGCCCGATCATGTAGCTGCTGCAAGTCTGTCTCTTTTTTGGGGGGAGGATCCTTTGATGCATTGTACTCTGTCTATGCAAGATGTTCTGTGCTGATGTGACATGTTCTGTGCTGATGTGACATGAACCGCATCAGACAGAGCCACAATGAAAGCAGAACTTTGTAAGATGGGGCTGCAGTTGCAGAAAAGCTCTGCAAATCCATATGGTTGTAATTAGGATGTGTCTTGGAAGGGAAGTCTCATCCTGTCAACCTTCCTGATCCTCTGATATAGCACAGCTCTTGCGAGGCACCATAGATAGAAAAAAAAAACATATGTTCTGGATTCGTTAGTACAATTTTCAGTGATGTTGTGGCAACTGTGAATTACTGGCCTGTGAGACATCTGTAAGACTGGGCCAATGTCTGCTTTCAAAAGTAAGTTTTTCACTACTGTTAATAAAAACATTTCAACCATAAGCCGTACTTGTCGTTTTCCGCTTATCCGGGACCGGGTCTTGAGGGCTGCAGTCAGCAGAGACTCCCAGACTTCCTTCTCCCAGATACCTCCTCCGGCTCCACATGGGGAAGCCCGAGGCATCCCCAGGCCAGCGGAGAGACATAATCTTTTCATCGTATCCCAGGCCTTCCCCTGGGCCTCCTCCTGTTGGGACATGCCTAGAAGATCTCCTGTTCGGGCATCGTTAGCAGGTTTCTGACCCACCTCAGCTGACTCCTTTTGAAGCAGCACTACTCTGAGCATTACTCCTCAACCGCTCCTCACCCTATCTCTAAGGTAGTGCCCTCATTTTGGCCTCCTGTATCTGGGATCTTGCCCTTTAGTTTATGACCAGATTTCATAAGCATAAAAGTCGGAAACTACACCGAACTGCAAATTGAAAGTTCTGCTGTTTGGGTCAACTGTATCTTTAACACAACAGACCAGGATGGAATCTGCATTATAGCAGCAGCCACATTAATCCATCAATCAATCTCCTGCTCCAGTCTTCCCTTACTCGTGAACAGGACCCCAAGATACTTGAACTGCTCCACTTAAGACAGGAACTCTCCTCCAACCTATACAGGTTAAACAACCTTTTTTTAAAATTGAGAACTATGGCCTCAGACCTGCCCTGCGATGGACTGGCGACCTGTCCAGGGTGTACCCCGCCTCTCCCCCATTGACTGCTGGAGATAGGGAACCAGGACCCCTCGGGACCCCACTCGGAACAAGCGCGTAAGAAAATGGATGGATGGATGGATGGATGGATGGATAGATGGCCTCAGACCTGGAAGAGATGATCCTCATCCTGGCCACTTTGCATGTGGCTGGGAACTCCCCAACCACAACTTCATTCCCAAAAACCCTTGTCTATTAACCTGGTTGTCAGGTGTATGCATTTCTACGCTGGTGTCTGAAAGGGTCCATTTGCAAGAATGTAAATGTGCATTTTAGCCATAGCCATGCAGTACTGTTCAATATTGCAAATCTCATGTGTATTACTATGGTTTGGTGGGTTAGACTCCAGTGATCAGACCCTCATGTTTGTGAGAATAACAAACAGTCTGGGTCTTTAGGTTTTTTTTTTTACAGTTTTTGGCTCGATAAATATATATCTGCATGTGTGGGCTTGTGCAGTAAATAACTACCTGTGAAGTTTACTCCCCTGTGCTCTGTTCCCAAGTGCACTGTGAAATTCAAAGCTAAGTTTTCTCCTAATTATTGTTTATTTTTAAACTCCAATGAATAAAACTCCATATGCCCACAGATATCACCAGCTTTAGAGACGAACAGTAGAAAATATATATATACTTAAAGATACCGTAACTTCTATAGCTATGAAACAAACAAAACAAATATATTCTGTTGTTTTTTTTTGTTGTTTTTTTTTTTTAGCAAAACTGAAGAAGTATACAGACCTGATCATAAATTAGAGACCAGCTGAAAAATAGCAAGACTTCCTATTTGTCACTGTTGGATCTTAGGAAGGTTTTACATGGAAAAATGAAATGAGACTAAGAAAAAAAAAATGTAGAGTGGTTTATTGCAAGCAACCATTAAACTGATATTGGTTGATCATCAGCTGATTAAAAGTTTAAGACCCAAGCCTTTAAACACAACAAAACTGCATAAGGCGTTGCACCTCGGCGCATGCAATTGCTGCTCAAGTTGGACGCAATAACAGTCACTTTAAATTTCTTAGAAGATCTTCAAGGCTATGGAACAAAGTAGTCAAATAAACCCAACATTTCAACAGCCCTGAGTGAGCAGATCAAATGTATTTATGTTTCCAAAAAAAAAAACATTTCAATCATAGTGAAGCATGTATAGTCCCTGCAGGACTTGCCTTGTTCCCCAAGGTCCTTTCTTTTCATACCTGTTTTCTCTGAAAAGATAAATAAATAAATCCACACACGACCACCGCTGCGTCTGCTCCATCCACCATGTTTGTTTACCCTGAACTTGATCTCAAGAGATGAAACCAAATCTGTTTCATCCCTGATTTTTGATTTTTTTTTTTCTCAATGTGTGAGTGATAAAATCACACAAAAAGTTTTAAGTCTTGCTGTGTGAACCAGCAACCACCTTATGAATGGTTGGTTATTATCATTTTTATTTTGTGAAAATAAAAATGATTTTTTCCCCTGCAACTATTCAGCTTGATAAAGAAATTAAAGGGCCTCCAGTTGCTCTATAATAGAACATCCGACAGATTGACAGGAAATACTATAGTGTTATTTACACAGCATGCATCTTTGAGTGCTATTGAACTGCAGGATGGGTTTGAAGGAACCAGTTAACCCACTTAAACATAAATCCAATTCTAAATATTCTAAAAGCAAACTTTAAATACAGTTTTAAGATAGAAACAAAATGGGGAAGGACTACAAAGCATGACTGTGTACCTCAATTATAGGTGCTTTGCAAATGTTAGCAAGGCATATTTCTTATCAGTTTGCTTTTCTAATTTCTATACCCAGAACAAGAACCAAACAAGGAAAAGGAGTTTTTAGTCGTTATGTTCCAATAATCTGGAATAAATTACCAGAAAACTGAAAAAGCACTACAATCCTAAAATAATCCAAATCCAGATACAAAAATGTATTTATTTAATGTAGGATTCGGTTGTGCTACCTAAACATTATTAGGTTTCAGTCCAATATTGCTTTCTGTCAAAGTCTTTTCATTTATTTCCCAACACAATCACCTAATCTTAATGAGTCATTTTTATTTTCTTTATTTGTTTGCATTTCCTTTATGCCACTGAAAAGTACTTTTCTATTGTTTCCCCGTGTTCAGCACATTGAAATGTCTTGCCAAAGAAATGTGCAATAAAAAGAAGATTGTCTTGCCTTTTCTGAGGTCAAAACAACATTGTTTATTAAGGCTTTATGATTTCTCCTACAGTTTCCTGCTGTTTTATTGAAGTTTGTGCTAGCCACACCTGTATGGCGTGGTGTTCATGTTGTCACTTATTACTGACAATCCTCCTTGTGTAAAAACCTCCTCTTTGTCTACGCTCAGATTCACAAGTATTCTTTGCGGTTGTGAAAAATGTTACTACTAACATGCAATGTTACAGATAAATTACAAAGAAAACAGATAAATAAGTAGGCCTAGACTGTGTTTGTAATGAAGGAATAAAGGTTATACATCAGAGCGTAAGGGCAGAAAAAGAAATTGTGATTTACCAGCAAAGCTTCCTGATCCTCAGCTTAACAATTTGTCACACTTTGATAGTTTTTCTCCTTTTATAAATACATCTAAGAGCAGCGGTTTCCCTCAGAGAGAGCAATATTTTCAGAATTTCTGCAGGTAAATCTCTTTATTGTGCAACTGATAAGACAGCCAGACAATCCCATTACCAATCCAATTTCTCAGTTTCACCACTCTGATATGTTACCTTTGTTCTTTTTACCCTTAAAAATAGGATGTTAGTGGTACAGAAATCTAAGCCCTCTGTTTAAGGTAGTCTTTCAAATAGTTTAAGGTACTTTACCAGTAGAGTAGGAGGACATGCATGCTACAGACAGGTGGTATGGTCAAGAGCAAATGGGTGTAAGGTCTGTCAGTCTGATGTTCAGAAAAGCAAACGTCTGCATGAGAAACTTCTGTTGATCTGGACATTTTATTCATGTTACATATGGAGCTAATACAGTGTTTGATAACCAGGATGGGTTTCCTTGCATTTTTTTGCACTTTTCAAATCCGTCTAATGTTCTGAAACACCAATGTGTGATAAACAACCACAAAAAGAAATTAGAAAAGGGGGGAAACACTTTTTATAGCACTGTAAGTGAACAGAACATCAGAGAAAAGGGATATAAATGTGAATATCTAGGACACTAATAATGAGTTTTCAGGCCTTGCAACACCAAATCCTTTGGGATCCACTCCTATATTTTAACTGGAAACTGCTGGCGGGTTTTATACCATATATTTCCGTCATGTAAACATAATTCCTCGTTCACAGACTTCTTCATCTGTTGGTCCTCTGTTCCATCACAAATAAAAGCTTTTCTAGTCAGTGTGGTATTACCTAGTGGGTTGCTCTGCAGTATGACATAGAGCTCCCCTCCTCCGTCCATCAGATATATGGATCAAGTCTTTTTGTGACGGATGACAGAGTAAAATGTGTAAGTAAAATCCAGATGAGCTACACAGGAAGTCAGATACAGGGATAGGGTAATTTTCAAAATAAAAGGTGATGCACGGACAGGTCCTGTACGCATCTAGTGAGGACTGCTGCACTGCGATTGCTTACGCTGGATGATATAACACACACTTCAAGAATTTGTAAGGCTGGCTTTACATGTTTGTATAACAATTTAAAGCCTGTGCCTGCTTGCATTCAAGGTCAACATAATATCTGCTTTAAGTATTACAGTGTTAGGCAACACATCCTGTAAACTAAGTATGTATAATGCATTTTTAATTTATTTCATGAACAGTGACAAACCTGAGAAAGTTGTGAAGTTGTATATTTTTTTTTTGTTTTTGTTTTATTACTCTTTTATAGAGATGTGTTTACTTGTAGCTGCCATGCAAGAATCTGTTGGCTTGCTGCAAATCTTTAGTCCCTGTAATATGCATTACCATATAAAAGCCTGGAGTGAGAAAGTTAGTGTCTAACTCTCTTTAAATATAAGAAGCCAAAAATGTTGTCTCTGTGATCCAGACCTTTTTTTTTTGCAATTCTATTGAACAATTACTGTTTGTTACAATTAATAGTCAACTTCTGCTAAAAAATAGGACGGCACACAGCAATGGCTGCATTATGTTTACATGATTTTTTTAGCTGAAATAGAACGTTTACAGGGCTATTCAGAGTAAAAAGACAAGGAGCAAAAAAACTTAAGACTGCGTTGGAGGATATATCTTTAACAGAATGGTAACCATAAACACACAGCTAAAACTGCAAAAGAATAATGCATATCAAAGCATGCTTATGTTTTAGAATGAAGCAATCAAATTTGTTGAATTTGTTGCAAACGATTGGAAATAGCCGTTTACAGATGCCCATTAATTTCTGAATTTGAGGTATTTTGCAAAAAAAAAAAAAAAAAATAAGTCTAGATGTGTAAAATTTGCTCAGTGGGGAGGTGGGTAGCACTGCTGCCTTATTGCAAAAAGGTTCCAGGTTCAATTCCCAGCCAGGGGTCTTTCTGCATGGAGTTTGTTCTCCGTGAGCATGCGTGGGTTCTCTCCAGGTACTCCGGCTTCCTCTCACAGTCCAAAAAACATGACTGTTTGGTTAATTGGCTTCTCTATATTCTCCTTAGGAGTGAGTGTGTGTGTGCATGGTTTTTTTGTCCTGTTTTTCTCTGTGTTGCCCTGCGATGGACTGGCGACCTGTCCAGGGTGTACCCCGCCTCTCGCCCATTGACAGCTGGCACCAGCACCCCTTGCGACCCCGCTTGGGATTAAGCGTATAAGAAAATGGATGGTTTGTGTTGTTGTTTTTTGTTTTATAGATACCCACATATTAGTTCATTTATATACCTATCTAATTTATTTATGTCATTATGTTTATCTATATTAGAAAATATACACATTTATATATATTTTATATACTCAACTATATTACCTATGTTATATTAAACAGCAAACTATTGCCATTATTGTCAACATTACTATTATTATTATTATTAGTAGTAGAAGTATTTGCACTATTATCATTACTACTTCACTGACAGTGCTGTTGCCCTTGTTTAACAGTTTTAAAAAGTAATTTTAAGCTTTTTTTGATTATTTACCTTTTTTTCTTGCTTTTTGTGTGTTGAGTTTATTTAGAGTGTTGTATGTGTGATTGTGTTTGTCGGGGTTTTGTTTCTATGAAGACAATTTCCCAGAGGAAAAAAAAAATTCAAAAAAGTTAATAATCTGGTTTTCACCGTCCACTTTTCCACTTCACTTAAGATGAAAGCTTATTCTGATTTATCACATAAAATATTGATGTGCCACATTTGAATTTTTGTTTTTATTGTATCAAAATGTAAGTGTGAGTATGACTAATTTTGTAATATATATATTTTTTGAAACCAACTTGAGCTTGTTTCTTCAGACAACAATATCTCTGTGGTTAAAAAAAAAACTAACTGAAAGATACACAAAGCCACATCCAGATGCCAACCAGACAAAATACGCCCAATCGATCTCATCTTTTGTTCCCACACATGCTTCACATTTACAAAGCTTATGGGCACAGAGTTGATAAGCAGTAACCCAGTTCAATACCATCCACCACATGTAGGTCACTGTAATCTAGGACCCCTGTGGTTGTGGGGATGGTGGAGATGGTGTCTATTTGAGCTGGAGAATGTGAGAGAGGAGCAGGAGGAGGGAGGGAAATATAGCAAACCTGCAAAAATCGGAGAGGCTTTAAAGTGCAGCAGGTCTTTTGGACCACTTGCTGGGTCGCAGCTTGTGGGAATCAAATGGTATTTGTAGCAACATAAAACCTATAAAACACCACAGGTTTCTACAGGACACATTATTAAAGTACACAGTGAAATCTATGTTGTGGATATCTTAGATTTAACATGATCTCACACCCCAAACACAATTCTCACTAAACAAACTTTAGCATGGCCGAGTGGGATTTTGCCAGATGGCCAGAACACGATGTTTACGGATGAAAAACACCATTAGTATATTAGAAGCTGAGAGCCTGCTGAATGCTGATTACTGCTGGCACCAAACATGTTTCTGTGTGAAATATTCTGATGTTTGGGACATGGGAGCATAACTAATTTAGAGCTAAATTATAAATAAGCCCCACTTTAAACATACGCTGTGCAACTTCCAAATGCCCTGTACAGTTTCAGCTGCACTGTACAGAAGTCAATCTCATTCTGATTGCTGGGATTGTCCACTCAATTTATTAACATCGTATCCATCAGTTCACCATGGGAGCAGCACTCAACTGAGTAGCACCGTGAAGGGAATTAATAAAAAAAAACGTTGATTAATCAGATAACCTCTCCCTCCCCTCAGAGTTGTTAACTCAAATAGAGAAAAACACGGAAGGAGACTTTGTGCTTGAATTGAGGCAGGCTTAGAATTACGAGCTAGTATAATGAGATTATCTAAAAATTATCTCAGAGGGCAGAATAACGATGAAGAACTGCTCTCATATTCAAATCAATTAACCCAAATAGGATTTCTGCCCTCAAATAACTTTTTATTGTGGGGGAATTTTTTCCCCTCTATTAGATATAATGCTAATCATGTAGAATAAAAAAAAAAACAATAATTAGGTAAAAGGTCATACCATGTTCTATGTTGCTTTTTAAATACAGTTACAGCAGCACTGTGGTTCAGAAATAGTTGTAATACATAACTGATTATAAAATTAATGTGTGCTTATAAAACATTTGTGCAAGAGGATGCTCCACTCCTGTGTCATGATCCAGTCAGGAGACCGTCCTGCCTTGTCATTCTAGTGGAGCATCCTGTCTTATGAACTGATCAATTGTTCTGTCAGAACAAAACTCTGTTTGTAACCATGCGTCATGTTCTGTTAATAAACGCTCTGCAGAGGAGGTCCAGTGGGAGACAGTGTGTTTGAGTCTGGGGTTCAACTGTCTCTCCTTTCTGCAGAAATTGTATCCATAAATTGTGTATTTCAGTTCTTCTTAAGCAAAAACCTACATTTTATGAACGCTACAATAACTTTTTTGTCTTTTCATATGAAATTTAAAGTATGCAATGAACCGAAATTGTGTTTATTTTGTCTGTATGTTATTGACAATATGGGATTGGGAGTGAAATTGGGAGTGAAGCTAAAATATGTTTCTGTATTCATCCATAATCACTGTCAAAGTTAATTAGCTGCTCTTGTGGGGGATTGGTGGCAATAATCCAGTAACTTCCACTTCTGTTGCAGATGTAATGCAGAAATGCACGCAGCATAACAACATACAACAAGGTTAAAATGTAGGTCTCTTTTCTACTTACAGTATCTCTTTTTGTTACACCTAAATCCCTCCGATTATCCAACAGATTTAATATTAAAGCACGCAGACCTAAATAAATGATAGAAGCAGTTTTTAAATTAAGATTTCATTTGTTATGCCACTATGGCAATCAAAAGCCAGCCCTGCTTGGTGATAATGTGTTTGGCCCCTCATTAAATCATGGATTAACTCAGATTAAGCCCACTTTCTGTGAAGCTGAGTTAGACTGCCCACACCATGTCCAGATTACTGACAGATCTGTAGAATAGAGTAATAAATTTCAACAGAACCTGTCTGACTACACAAAGTAGTGTAAAATATTTTTTAAAAAGCACCATGCTATGCCCTGATCTAAAGAAATATAGAAATAGCGGGGAGAAACAACCTAACTGACACCTATACGTCTGGTTTGTTTATACATGCTGGAGATCGGCCTGTTTCCCAGTGTAGTCCTGTTTCTCTGACTGGCTGGCTGTGCTCTCTTCATCCTCTGACATGGGAGCTGGCTCGCAGCTCGTCCACCTGGCTGTGTGTTTCCTGGATGTGGGCCGCCTTTTACAGCTGCTTTTTGTGTCTCTGCTTCTGTCTCCTTGAACCCCAGTCGGCCTCAGCTGATGGCCGCTCACACTGTTCCTGGTTCTGCTGGAGATTTCTTCCTGTTAAAAGGGAGTTTTTCCTCTCCACTGTCGCTACAAGCATGCTTAGTGTGAGGGATTGTATTTGAGTCAATGCAATTAACTGGTTTTCCTTAGATTGAAAACTTTGAATCAGTTTGACTGTATGATCTGGTTGAATTGTAAAGTGCCTTGAGATGACGTGTGTTGTGAATTTGGCGCCATATAAATAAACTGAATTGAATTGGTTTCAGGTTTCTGATGCTTTTCTCAGGCTTCGACAGCCCATCCAAGTGTATCCAGGCACACTGTGTTTTGCTAAAACTCACAAGATCAGCCTTGCTAGTCTGCTGTTTTCTCAGTAGATTAAAAAGAAGTTATTCTTTCACAATAAACTCATTTATTCACACATTACAAAATGGTACAGTTATCTAAATTAAAGATGGTGACACTTTTAGCTTTGTATTTTATCCTAAATAAATACCTGTAATAACACCAGGCTGCAAACACTAAACACTGTCTTTCTTAAAAGGTACAGATATATCGCACCCATTTCAAGACGAATCAGTCGATGCACCATAGGGGCTCCTATGGGAGTCTTCTTCAGGAATCAGTTGCTTTGCTTATGAGTGAGCAACAGTCTTTTCATTTTTCATTCTCCAACGCACACCACAGGGGGCATTTTAGAACACAAACACATATGATTGACAAATCATTGGAATAAAGGCAACATAAATTTCCCCAGAGCACTATTTGTCCTCAATCTAACTGATTCAACAAGCCTCTCTAGCTCTGCTAAAGGATTGAGGCACCAGCCCATCATTTTGTCTTTTACAGATGGTGTTGGTGTGAACCACAACATCCCAATCCAAAATCGTCCAGACGCTCTCACCGTGCTCCTGTTTTACAGATCAAAGATTTTTCATATAGCACTCAAGCAGCTTACGGAACCCCCTTCTGCCCAGTGGGTAGAATAGTCATGATTGCAGGATAGAGTAATCCGATTAAGATAAAAAAAAAAAAAAAAACATTTTGTGAGGGGATGAAGGTCTTTCAAACTACAGTAGCATCTTATTGATTATTGAGGCTTAACACCAAAAGGACATACAGATCCAAAAAATGTCATAAAATGTGCCATGTGTGAATTTAGCTTGCAGGAAAACGCAGACATGAATAAGTAGCTATATCTACGGAAAACTCTAAACAGAGAAACTCAACGTTTAAATCCAAGTTAAAAAAGTAAGAGCCAGAAATGAAAAGTATAACTTTTTAAAATCTGATGACACTAATAATTCATATGAACTGTTTCACTGTCTCATTAATCAATTGAATCAACACCCTGAGTCGAATGTTTAAAGCTCTGGGAGTGTACTGAGGTTAGTACTGAGGTTTTTTGGCTGTAATAATCACAACACGTTAAATCTGTGCGAGTCACACTAGTCTGTGGTAACGCTGTTAAGCATTAGAAAGTATTTAGAAAGAACTGGATGAGTTCTTTTCATCTTCTGACATGGGGGCCCGCTCGGAGCTCGTCTGCCTGACTGTCTTTCCTGGATGGGGCTGCCTGTGGAGCTGGTTCACAAGTTCCTTTTGTATCTCTGCTTCTTTCTGTATGTCTGCTTCTGTCTTCTTCAACCCCAGTCAGCCTCGGCAGATGGCCGCTCACACTGAGCCTGGTTCCGCTCAAGGTTCCTTCCTGTTAAAAGGGAGTTTTTCCTCTCCACTGTTGCTACAAGCATGCTTAGTGTGAGGGATTGCCTTTGAGTCACTCCTTTGATGCAATCAACTGGTTTTCCTTGGATATAAAAGTTTGAATCAATCTGACTGTATGATCTGGTTGAATTGCAAAGTGCCTTTACATGATGTGTTGTGAATTGGAGCTATATAAATAAACTGAATTGAATTGAAATTTAATTCTTTTGAGGGAACAGAATCATTAGAATTAGTACATTAAAACGCTTTGTTCAAAAGATTTGCTCACAAATAAAGTTAATTATTGTTTCTTGTTTTGATTTAACATTTCCTTTTCAATCCTGGCTATTGTAAAAATGTTCCCTTAAATAATGAACTTGGCTGCACATTGTCAGCATCTTTTTTGTCTAACGAACCTTTCTTGAACACAAAAATAAATAAATTAAGATAAGGGGCAATTAAACGGTCCTGTGCTCCAACACAAATTAAAAACCTAAAGGCAGATGGAAAAATATTTGCAAGAAGTACCTCTGTTGATATCATTGATACAATCAATAAGGACAACAGGAATAGATACCCTATCAGTGCCCAAACACATTACATTTGATGCAGTTCAGGAACAGTGATTAAAAAGATTAGAGGGACTGAGATGGGATACCAGGGCAGTAAGCTCGGCCTCCAGGCACTCACTGATCTTAAACTGAATAATCTAGAACTATATTTTGTTTGCAAACTTGCATATCTGCAACTCGAGGTAAAGAAAAGAAATCTTCAGCAAAATCATTAGAGTTCTTTTTTTGGATCAACATGAAGTATGATGCCAGAAATCCTTGCATAACAGTTGTGTTGCATATAAAACTTGCTCAGCTCTAGTCCTGGAAGAAAAGTCTTCACATATTATTAGTTTTATTTGGTTAAAATAAGTATTTCAATCTCTAATCCACATGACAGTACCAAAAGAAAAATACCACAACAGGTTTTTTGTAATGACGAAACATAATTATAGCCTTCTCTGCAAATCCTGGCTTTCCTGGGTGGATGGATTAAATGCCAGGTGGAGTCTTAGAGGGAAGGTTAAAGCACAATAAACCATAGATTTCATAAGCGTTCAGAGAAACATCGAGCAAAATCAAATCATTCATTAGGTGGCAGAAAGACATTTCCTCTCCCTGTCTTGAAAGTTGACGATGCCAGTTTGTCTGAAACTGCAAAACAGGAATAGAAGCTGGCGTTTTCTCGAGGAAGCAGAGACAAAAAGAGAGGATGTAAAACAGGCATGGAAGATAACGAATTGCTTTGAGGAGAAAGGGAATGTGGAAAAACATTATTTTGTTGCTACAAGCACTATATGTGCTATACCAGCAGCAGAAGGGATAATATAAAATAGATATTAAACTATCCAAAGTAAAAAAAAATAATTAAAAAAAGCTATTTATTTTTAATATGCTTTAACTGTTCATGTGCCTCTTATCAAACTAAAGGAATTAGTGTTGTTTTTGGTTTCTATGCAAGAAGAGGTAAAACAAAAACCAAAGCAAAGATAGACTAAATCTAAGGAAGCATTCACACCACTGGATTCATCCAGAGAGAGATTGGTAAAAGTGAGAAAATTCTCACCTCAGTTTACCCAGTTTTTCTATTGCAAAGAAATGTTAATACAAAGCTGTCATGGAGTTGCAAATTTAGTTTTTGGACAGTGTTCTTCCAGCAGTGTGCTGATCATGAAGAAAAAATAAACTTTAAAGTATAAAGCCTGTGCTTTGGATCTTTAATGATCAAACACATACCATAAGTTCCATTTTTTTTCCTATTCACAGCAAACACTGTTATCCACTGGCCAATTCATTTAAACACCTTTTTGTTCGTACATGTAAACTCAAGCAACCCAGATAGATAGATAGATAGATAGATAGATAGATAGATAGATAGATAGATAGATAGATAGATAGATAGATAGATAGATAGATAGATAGATAGATAGATAGATAGATAGATAGATAGATAGATAGATAGATAGATAGAGATAGATAGATAGATAGATAGATAGATAGATAGATAGATAGATAGATAGATAGATAGATAATAAGATGATAGATAGATAGATAGATAGATAGATAGATAGATAGATAGATAGATAGATAGATAGATAGATAGATAGATAGATAGATAGATAGATAGATAGATAGATAGAGATAGATAGATAGAGATAGATAGATAGATAGATAGATAGATAGATAGATAGATAGATAGATAGAGATAGATAGATAGATAGATAGATAGATAGAGATAGATAGATAGATAGATAGATAGATAGAGATAGATAGATAGATAGATAGATAGAGATAGATAGATAGATAGATAGAGATAGATAGATAGATAGATAGATAGATAATAAGATGATAGATAGATAGATAGATAGATAGATAGATAGATAGATAGATAGATAGATAGATAGATAGATAGATAGATAGATAGATAGATAGATATAGATAGATAGATAGATAGATAGATAGATATAGATAGATAGATAGATAGAGATAGATAGATAGATAGATAGATAGATAGATAGATAGATAGATAGATAGATAGATAGATAGATAGATAGATAGATAGATAGATAGATAGATAGATAGATAGATGCAATTCGATGAAAACAACCCAGAAGCGTTGCCGGCGCCATTTTTGTTGTTTTGTACACATTCTCGTGTGATTTGAAAAAGGCAAATGATTTGAAAAAGCCGGGTGATTTTCCGCCAGATGGCGTGATTTTTGTCCACCTAGCGGTAATTTTGATGTAGTTACCAAAACGACAAACAAGCTAGAAAGTGCTATCATATGGCAGACTTCTGTACAGTGATGCAGGTCATACATTAAAAAAATTTTAATTCATTTTTTTTCTCTCAGACATTGGAGAGGTGCATGTAAATGTTATAGAGCTAAACATGTTACATTGGTGACCTGTTATGTTATTATTATTGTCTTGTTGCTGCATTTATTTTGTCAGGGAAAACTAATCCTGAGTCAGTTAAAAGTCAGGGAATTCTGAAATTATCTAAGACTGTGGAAACCCTGTATAAAATAACTATGTATAATGATTCTCTAGAAAAGTCACATTATATTAATAGTATTATCTTGTATAAACATAGTTATTTGTGACATTGACTTCTGTCTTGTGGTTTATCTTAAGTTTTTAACCTGTCAAGTTTATTTTTAGATTTTTAACATTACAATTTATATTTTCTAAGCACACAACAGTTTAAAGCAAAGTTTAGTTTGAAAAGAATGTGCAGGAAGGATTGAAAGGCATGTTAACACGGTAATGTAGGCTTGAGTTCATTATCTGACGCATGCAGATACACACCAGGAACCTGGAAACTTAAAAAATACTGAATTACAAAAAACATTTTAAAAAAAAACATGTTCCATTGATATATATACAAAAATGAATATAAGGAACTATATTTATAAAACTTTATACTGGGCAAGTAAAAATTGTTTCTGGGCAAATGAAATGTGAAAGTCACTTGCCCTTTGGGCAAGTGGTAAAAATCCTTAACGTCAACCCCTGCATCCGCTTCCTTCTTTTGGTACAGAGTGAGAGGAATGCATTCACAATGCAAGCAAACCCCTGGAGGGTCCAGATAGACAATTCGGAGATTGGCAGTTGCAAAATAGGACTGGACAATTAAATGCATTTGCAATTAAACTAAAGCAATTAAAAAACTTTAGAGGCCCCTGATTCTTAGTAACGAAGAGAGAAGTCCTGTGACATTTGACAAGAAAATAGAGAAGATGAAAAAAAATTTTCTCTGTCGTAAATGTTTGGTTCTCTCATCGAAATGGTTTCGCAAAACCAAATTCCGCTTCAAAAACCGGACTCTGGCATGCTAAAGAGAATTTTGATCGTTCGGTGTGAAAGCACTGTAGGTGAGAGGAGTTGGAAGGGGTCAGCCTTCTTCAGACATACAAACACGGGTATTTTGCAAGGGGAGGTCTGAAAGAACATCACACTGTAGGGCTGAAAAAAAGAGCACAAATGGCAGCTTTCACATGCTGAAAATCCATAGCCTGAAGCAGACTAACAGTTCCTCCCACTCACTGATCAGCCTCTTTCTTTTCTTATTCTTTTGGCCTCCCTGCATCAGTCATCGTTCCCGCTTTGCTAAAACATGGAGCAGATTTCTTTACATGTGCCAGCTTGGGTGTCATAGAGGAAACTGGCAACGTGTTCCTTTATGCTCGGTAAATGAGGTGAAAGGGTAAATATATACATAATGTGTCCTAGAAAAGCCCTGTTTCATATAAGAGTATCTTTCTGCAGCAACAACTAAAACCAAAGACGGGAAGATGCTGGAAACAGACTATTGTGTTGCTCTAAATAAACCCATCTTTATCTGTTAGCTCTGCCCTGTAACTAATGGGATTTTCTTTGGTCGTCTGGTTGCTGACAGTCTCATGCACAAGCCTCTGCTAGATTCATAATGCAGTATTAAGCATCCATAGAACAGCATATACAGGTATGGTTTATGAGCTGAAAGAAATCTGATTAATTGCAATTAATCAACTATTGAGATAAATATTAATCAATTTAAGAATTGATTAATGGTTAACAGACCCTAAAGTGCCAATAACTGAAAATATAACAAACCAAGGGCAATGATTATGCCAAAATTATAAAATAAAGTATATGAATTTTGCATTTAAGAAGACAAACCCTGTGAATAAGCTCCATCAAGAACCCCCTAAGTGGCATAGTTTCAACTTAATCTGATATAAATTCTGTATTAAATGTTGTTTAACCATTTGATCTGCCTTGTCAACCTCCAGGCAAGTAAAGGGTTAATGTCATCTTTGCCATCTAATTATTAATCAATAGAAAAAGAAATCAACAAATTAATCAATTAGCAAACTAAACCTTGGTTGCAGGCCTGGAATTTCTTTAGGGCAGGTGGCATCACAACATCTTTTAAAAACCAGGACATTTTAAATAAAATCTTCTGGAAGGGTCTAGAAATAGGATAATTATCCAAAATGAATGATCAAAAAACTACTTAATGATTCATACACTTGAAATATTTTTCTTGAACATTTTAATCCCCATACTTTGATATTCACAGAAATTCTGTGGTGGATTCAAAGAAGGCTAGAAAGCTTGTGGAACGAGGAACGGTCAAAGATCGCTCTCTTTGCTTGCTCCAACTTGGTAGAATGTTAAAAAAAAGGGAATAATTTGAGTCCAGTTGCAAAAAGGAAGATCTGTAAAGGATTGTTAGCAGAGTAATTATTCCATCTGTGAATATTTTTAAAACCACTCTCTATTTAATTTATATGATTAAACCCTTGAAACCTAAATTTATAAGCATTTATATGATTAAACCCTTGAAACCTAAATTTACAAGCATATATATAAAAATTTGTGTGTTTTTTTTTCTCATTAAAGTAGTTGCCAAACTGAGGCTGTTAAATTCCTTCCTATTTAACTGTTAGAATTTTTGCAGAAACTTGCATGAGTGACATGTTCCTATTCTGAACTCAATGTGTAATAATTCACATTGGGGAAATGAATGCTCTATCTTTACTATTTGTGTAATAGAAACATTTTGTTGCATATTTTCAACCGAAGGCATTAAGTGGTAAGTATACTTTGATTACAGATTAGATCATTCTGGAAATTCAGCCAGAGATTATGCTACTAAAACAAGAAGATTTACTTTTTTGGTGCAGCATATATGCAGGTGTTAACTTTGTGTTCAACTCAAAGTTCAATGCTCAGATATCAACTTTTTACCTGCCAGTGTTAAATAACACAATCAAATAAAAACAATGCTCTTTACCTTTAATGGGGGTACTAATATAAAAACAGGCCAAAAGGTGACAGCTGTAACGTTCAGAAAGAAAATTGTGTTTGCAGACTTTAAACCTTTAAAAATGGTTCCTTAGTAGAGAACTTTGGGGAAAAAATAAAGAAAAGAAGAGCTGACTGTGGTATTTTGTGAAAAACTGCTGAAAATTTTATGGCAGAGACATTAAAATTTACAACAATGAAACTGCAAAGCACGGCATATATTAAACAGTTACCAGAGTAAACAAGTGCTGAAAAAAGCCTTATTTGATACGAAGGGCTGAAAATAGCTGCAAAACCACAAAACTGTACTAAATAAAAGTGAACCTATAAATAAGGCAT
Source organism: Cyprinodon diabolis (assembly GCA_030533445.1). Lineage (NCBI taxonomy): Eukaryota > Metazoa > Chordata > Actinopteri > Cyprinodontiformes > Cyprinodontidae > Cyprinodon > Cyprinodon diabolis. The sequence goes on from CM060079.1 coordinate 5,796,449, forward strand.
AGCAATAATGGTACAAAGGTTAAAAAAAGACTGAATAGTGTTAAAAGTACAGTATAAAAATATGTTTATAGATCTGTTTTCAATGCAGGCGTTTACGGAACCTCTGATGTGCATCGGTTAATTATTTCACAAAGAGCAACATCAAACTAAGTCCTACCCTTCTTTGCCTCTTCCTCCTGCAGGTGCGGCTGTTTAGCTAATCTGAGGGCACTGTTAGACAAGATCATTTAAATTGTTAAAAACAGAACTAACAATTTTTAAATAAACTCTAAAATAAACTGGAAACCAGTGGGGTGTGACGAGAGCAGTGGGGCTATCTTCTTTTTATTTTAAAAGCCATGCAGCAACGTTCTGAGTATGGAACCCTGAGTCAAAAACTACAGTAAAAACCAAACAATTAGAGGCCATTAAATAATCCCTGTAGGACTCCGCATGACACTCATACGGAAGAGGATTAGGGCCAGTGAAAAAAAAAAAAAAGTTAACTGATTAAACCTCTCTGAATTCTGCCCTTTTTTGTTGTCAGAATTCTGACTGAATTCTGACAACAAAAAAGGGCAGAATTCAGAGATTAAAGTCAGAATTCTGAGATTAAAGTCAGAATTCTGAGGAAAAAGGCCGAATCCTGACTTTTTTCCCATGTTAGACTGAAATAAAATTTAAAAATCAGTTAACTTTTTTGTGTTTTTTTTTCAGTGGCCCTAATCCTCTTCCGTACACTCATATTAAATATGCTGTCATAAAGATGATCAGCCAAACAGGATCTAAAATAGCCAAAAGCAGTATGTTGATTGAGACCTGATATTAAAAGGTTCTGATAAACCACACAAAAAGCGGAAATTAGTTAAAGCGTCATCATAGGCTAAAAGGATGTAATTTACAGATCCTCCTATAATAAAGCTTAACATTCTTTAACATGAGCAGCACAAAAAGCAGTCTGTTAGGGAGTGGTAGCCAGGAAGATAGCTTCCATGTGCACAAAACAGAAAACAAAAGAAGAGCAGGACAAGGATGTATAACGATTTTTAATTGATTCAGATTTCTTTTGTGTGATTCAAACCATGTCCAAAGGGTTGGACCCATTCTTTCATTTCAATGTGAATGTTTTTCTAAACAAAAACAAGGCTTTGATGGGCTACTGTATAAAACCTCAAACTCAAAGCTATTCCTGACATTTTGAATTGAAGAAACTTCCTGGAAGGGAAGCGAAACGTCTTCAAACTTATAAACAAAGTCCAGTGGATTGTTTTTTACACTTTTTTTGGAATGACTATGACCTGGGTGACTGAGAATCTTCATCAGCATATGTCAGAGTTCCGTAATTATAAGTATTTACAAGTCATGGCCTGGGATGGCCTTGGGTCACTCCTTCGGGCTGGGCTGGATGTGCCTCCCTTTCTTGGTCATCAAAAGGGCTTTTTGTACTGCGGGTTAGTTGACTGTTTGACTCGGGAGACCCTACCCGGGGGATTTAGGCCGCCAACAACATACACTGCAAAAAATGTCAATCTGAATAAGTATTTTTTTCTTAAAATAGGTGCATTTTGTCTTGAATTGAGGAGGTAAGTCAGAAACTATGCCAATGGAAAAAGAAAATTTACATTTAAAATATGAAAAACACATGTGTTGTGTTATTTTAAGTGCATATTATCTAATTATCTTATTTTAAGAATAAAAATACACATTGTGTTGGAAGATAATCTTATCTACATACCTAAATTAAGAGTTAATACACTTGATTTAAGGAATTTTTACTTCTTTCTAGATAACTTTTTTTACAGTGTAGGCTCTGGGATAATCTGCATACAAGTAGCCCGAAAAAAGTCACTTCTCCTCCACATCAAAATGAGTAAGCTGAGGTGGCTCAGACATCTTTTTCAGATGCCCCCTGGATACCTCCTCCGGGAGGTGTTCTAGGCATGTCCCACTGGGAGTAGGCCCATTGGACGACGCAGGACATGCTGGAGGAACTATATCTCCTAGCTGGCCTTCGAGCGCCTCGGTCTTCCCCCTGCAGAGCTGGAGGAGGCATCTTTGGAGAGGGAATTCCAGGAGTCTCTGCTGAGATTGCTGACCCAGTCCCAGATGGAGTGGATGATGACGAGATGAGACAAAGAGATCAGCACATGTCTTCTCAAGGATCTTTATAGAGACAGTTCAATCAAATCACAGTCATACTGGTTAGAAGTTTCTAATAAACAACTAGTGAGGTCAGAAAAACATGAGAGTGGGTCAAATTTCTGCTGATCACCAATTCACTGTCACTCTGGGAAAATTATGGCTGGCAGACAGCAAGCCAGTCACTACAGAGTAGAATATGGAGCAGAGAGGTGCAGAGGTGAGAGAGAAACAAGACATTCTACAGAAAGTCTATAATAAAAGTATTGCATGTTATTAGTCCATAAATAATAAATAAGATTAACAGATGAAAACATAAATAAAATCCAAGGGGTTGCCAGCAATGTGAAGGCCTCCCTCTAAGAAAGTAGGTAGTTGTATCCTATATTTGTGAATTTAAGGATTTGATCACGAAGCAAAGGAAGAAGGCAGCAGGGTATGATGTTCTATCCAACTCTAGATATTGACTGAACATCACGATCGGAGAACATCTGATTCTAAAGAAAGCTACTGCATCAATAATATCTGGAGGCGAGAAGAAGGCTGGATTCAGCATTTGGGGGATGTCAAGCTGTTTTATGAATGTTGGACAACACCAAGCAAGAGCTAAAACATTCAATAGGAATGTTACTTGGACCTAAACTTTAACTGATTTACCTTATGTGAACAACCGTTGATCCTGTCTTGGAATTTATTCAGTAGAAAAAACCTTGCAATGGTGTATTTTTTATACATTTCAAGCAGCAATTTAAATGATTTAGGTCAGCTCTATGTATGTATGGTTAAAACAAACTGAAACCTCAAAGCTTAAACAGACACGATCCATCCTTGCAAACCAAAATGGTCTAAATTATCCACCATTTCTCATATTCTCACAAAGATCAGACGGCTCACTTGAGAACACAGCACTCCATCTACAGTATGATGAAAAGCAGCAGGTCCGCTCACTGAAACACGTCCCTCAGGTTCTGTCTCTTTTGTCTCTGCTGTGATAGCGTGTCTTGTTTCTTGTATCCTGTGATCTCTCGCTCCATCTCTCCTCGCAGCAAACAAAAACAACATTTATCACCTTCTCACTGAGCTTGCTATGCTGGATTGGGGAGCTCTGCATCACAGATAACTCAGACAGGAAGCCGGAGATTTCGCCACATTTCATAAACCTGTCAGTCTCATGTGATCAACAGACTTCCCAAATACAGAGACAATGGCTCCCTTTTTTTTTCTTCAGTTAGCCATGAGTAGAAAGTTAAAGTTATTTTACTTATTCCATAGTACCAAGTCCAAAAAAACAGATCAGTAAAATATGTTTTGTGTCGGTAAAGTACTAAAGGAGTAAATTAGTAAAGGGTGGAACCGTTTAATTCTTATATAACAGGGAGAGCTAACATTTCAGGAATAATTAACTGTGGTTAATGTTTTTTATTTTTTATTTTATTTTATGACATTAAGCTTGGTAATCCTAATTTTTATTTATTGCGATACTCCCAACAGTTCTGCCCCACTAACTGATCTTATTCCCAAATAGAAATTTTTTCTTCCTCATAATTTCTTGTGAAGCAAAGATGTCACGTCCTGTTACATTCATGTTACATGCAATAGACAATAAAGCCTGAACAGAACAAGCAGGCAGAGCAACATTGTTTCTGCAATATTTATTGTGACATTGTTGGGATCCTGAGGCTTGCCCACCAGAGGGCGCCGAGGATCCTCTTTTATTTTTTGTTTTCTGTTAGGGACTGGGGTTACTGTTGGGATCTGGGGATGTACCACCTTTCTCCAGCAGAGTGCGCCGTGGGTCTCCCCAGCACACCTGGAGCTCGTCTGCTCATCAGGAACCTTCCCTACATAAGCAACTGCCAGACCTTCCTTCAACGCCGCAGTGTTGACCTTAGTTTGGTTAGCAAACCTGAGCCTCTGTTACCAGAAAGAATCTTAGTCATCTCAAGAGAGAAAACTGATTCTAATCTGCCTCTGTCTTTGCTCACAGGAAACCTGTCTCAAGTCTGAAGCTCTGGGTGAGCTTAACCTGCCTTCCTGCCCTGATGAGCCAAACCTGAAGATTCCAATCTGGATTTCTCCTGCTGCTCTCAGAGAAGAGCTGGAAACTCTGATCAAGGTCTGCCATTCAAAGTCAGAAGCTAGACGCTGCTGCTGCTTGTGAACTCTGCTGAACCAACAGTCTCTGGACCCAACGGTTCCCTCTCTCACAAGTAAAGCCTGGACTCCTTCAAGGTAGACTCAGAACTGTCCTAAGACTCAATTAATCATCTGATTGCTTGGCTAATCAAACTGTCATCTCTGCAGACATCAGTGAACCCAACGCGGACCAGTACCTGAACCAGTTCATGTCTTTGTGTCAAACTCATTTCAATAAACTCTGTTAAACTTTTACTCAGCCTCCGTTTGTGTTCTGCATGTGGGTTTAACCTAAAACCAAATCATGACAGACATGTAAAGTAAACATAGGATAAACCTCTCTTCCGATTGCCATGTTTTCAGGTTTTACATGTTTTAGGAGATAAAAAAGTCCTGCTTGATAATGCCTTGGACCCCTGAATGAGGCTTCTCCAAGAATTAGAAAAGATAATGCTGCATATTGAATCATAAATGACATCAGTGATAGCAACCTCTTGCTAATGATGATTGAAAAAGGTCAATACTATAATAAAAATGTAAATATTCCCAATTAAGATAATAAAGCAGAATCTGCATTAGTCCTCATAACCAGGCAGATAATTTAAAACATAATCTCATCCAGGCCACTACTTAGGACCACAATTTAAACATCTTTATTTGTACTACCTTGACATACAGCAACGTGTTGAAACAGGGCAATACAATTCCCAAGTTAAACTAATCATCAAGTTAAAGGTATACTATGCAACCGGTGTTGATTTTCCAGCAAGGCTCCCCCCAGAGGGCGAAAGTAAAAGTGCACTGTCGTAAATATGCTCAGCTGTTCTGCTGGTTTCTCCGTCAAGACAGGCGCGGTTGTTTTGAGCTTAGCAGACAGGCGAACGCAACGAATCCCCATGTCAACTGGGGTAAGTATTTTGTTCCAATTTTCGAGTTTGAAAATTTAGCATGTTAACTAACCATGGTAACTGCACAAATATCGCCACTGCGCTAGCAACGAGCATGCCTTTCACTGGGGGCGTGTAGCAGTTCTGGCCGTAAAGCAAGACTGACTCTCGCGATGCACGAGACTTCTGAGCCTGTGGGTGCGGGCCAAGGGCTCCTGCAATTGCAAGTACGGTATTTCCCCTACAGACCACCAGGGCCGCCGAGAAAACCTTTGTTCGACCTGAAATGACTCATTTAATCATCCAAAAACGCTATGAAACACATTAATTAACTGAAAAATGTTGCATACCGTAAATCCTCCAATATAGGCCGGGGCCTTTATTTCACTCAGGTACATCTTGGTCCAGGCCATTATTGGAAGGAGGCCAGAATTAGAGGCAGGCCTGTATTTCTATTTGATCAAACAGTCTACCAGTGGAATGAATAAAAAACAGATTTTGTGTCTCTTTGAACCTATAAAATACTAGGTTCATTTATTGAAAAAGTACAGTTACCATAAAGGTATACAGAACATTATTCAGACATCTTCCAGCAGCTGAAAATGTTCTGCACAGAATGGAATCTTGGCCAAAATGACTTGCGAAACAAAGTTTTTTTATTTATTTATGGAAACTGTTCTGCCATCACAGCGAAATTTTATTTGAGGCAGACTAAGTGGAAGTAGGCTAGCAGTATCGTATATTTCAAGGGAAATTCAGAACAACGAAGGCCAACAAAATTCTGTCATTTTAACGCTACCTGGTTACAACCAGACCTACCGGTGATCACGTGTCTTTCAGATAGGAACGATTGCGTAAGGGCACTACGATCTCTGTGTAAGGATGGGACTTCCCATGCTAGTGGCTTGGATTCGTTAGCAAACAGTGCCCCCCTTTGGTACTTGTATGTTACTATCACAAGTTGTTAAGGACATCGTTGGTTCTAATTATAGCCCCGGCCTGTATAAGAGTTCGGCCATTATTTACCTCCCCCGACAGCGAGACCGGCCATTGTTAGAGACCCGGCCGCTAATGGAATACAGGCCAATATTAGAGGATTTACGGTAGTATGCCTTTAAAGCTACAGTGTGTAATTTTCAGCGACATCTAACGTCCAGACTGCAGACCGCAGCAACATGAACATCTCCCCCCCACCGCTTCTCCCCCCCAACAGTACGGCGAGCGTTACGGGACAAAATGTCTTCCACGACGTCCGCATCACCTACCTTCTCAAGTGATGGTTTGTTTACATAGATAATTTTACAGATAGTATTTCATTAGTCTGTGTAGGGTATAGATTTCATGTAGACTTAAGATAATAAATATACCCGTTATTTTTTCTACATCGTTGTGACGTTTTGGTGAGCTGCTTTGCATGGTGATGTAAACAGACGAAGTATTTGTAGAATTGTAGTCATTAGTTTAACAGCGAGATTGTGTTCGCTGGAAGAATATATATTCCCCGTTTACAGAGTCCAAGTCTTGCTTGTGGCACGTGGGTTACAAGGCGAGGAAGAGGGAGAGGAAGAGGGCAGAGAGGCCGGGGTGGGCGTGCAGCCAGGGCCAGGCGAGGGAGAGGTGCCAGCGGGGTGACTAGAGCAGAGGAGGAAAGGCTTGAAGATCTCCAAAGGAGCCGGAGAGAAGTAACCGAGGTATATATCCAGAAAATTATTTTACAGAAAATTACTGAATCATTACCTGTGAAACGTCAGGGACGTTGCTGAATAAGTATACTGGAGAGTAACAGCATCATCATGCAGCATGTTATTGTAATGGGCGATCTCGCAATCGCTAGTTTGTTGGCTCTGCGCTGCCGTAGCCCAAAGATGTCTGCCTCCATGGCTGCGAGACCCGCTCCTATGTAATTATAAATAACGAATTCTAAGGCAACGCAAATATTAAGGTTAAGAGGCTGAGCTCGTAGATGATGATAAATAACATAGTTATGTATAATATATTACATTTCTGACTGTATATCCCTGTAATTATTACACACTGTAGCTTTAAGCAATGAGAAGATTTGTTCCAATTTGAATGAAACTTATACAGAGGTAGACTAATAAATTGTGATTAACTTTACTTCAATTGTAAGGAACTGGTTAATGTTCAGACTGTGCACCAAAGAAAATAAGTAGTACTGCCGCAGCCATTCAAAATTTCCCCACTTTCCTTGAAGGGCCCTTGGTTGGTCCTCTACAATTCCTTTTTAAACATCAATCTTTGAACTAAAATAATCTGTCATGATTTGTGGACGTTAAGATTAAAAGAGAAGCATTATCTCCTGGTCAGACCCTGTAAATCAGTGAAAAGGGTGGAGTCAGAGTAAAAAAAGTGGCTTGAAGTTGGAGGGGATTTTGCTGGGAGCTGTAGGGAAGTGGGCTGTCATTGGGCTGGCGTTTGACTGGGAAGGGCCATTTTGAATGGCTGCTACTGTAGCATGAAGGATGTATTGTTTACAATTGAATACAGGATGATTAACTTCACAAACCTCCAACATACAGCATGGACTACATGGACATCCGTACATCCTAAATGGTTTCCACTTGCTCCCTACATCTATTAAGATTTACACATTTTCAAAACGTCACATCTATCGGTCTCCATCAAGTGTTGGAAAAGCTATGAAATATGTCTTTAATATTATTCATTTCTAATTTTCTTCACCAAATGTTTTTACTGGCAGATGGGTTGGTGATTGCTTCATAACGTTATGGCTCAACTTATTCTCTGTGGAGCCAAAAGAAGACTGTGGAAGATTCCCACTTGGAAACTGTATTGGTTACCTACTCGGTTCAAATGTGAACGATTTTTATAAACCCCAGATTATGGCGGTGTCCTGCAAACTTAAATGTTTTAAAGCAGGAATGCACCTTAAAGTTGCAAAAGCAGACAAACAAAAAACAATAGAGAATATTTTATTCTCAGACAAAATAAATTATACTAAAGTCCTACAAAAAACACTATCTGCAAGCCCAGTGTCTTACTGTAGATTTGTGTCTTTTTGCCAGAGGTCTTTTATTACTATTTAACGGTTACAGACCAACAAACGAAACAAATATTTCACACACCGTTTCTTTGCTTTAACATAAATGAATATGTGTCTTGTTCCTAAAAGTGTGCTAAAAAATGAAAAAAGAGCATCGGAGGGCTTAAGTAAAGCTTTCATGAGGTTTGACTAGTGAAACATTTGAGATGAATGAATGACGGAAGACTGAAAGAATAAGTCCAGAACAAAGAGCAATTCTACAGCAACTCTGGTTGCAAAGGGTCCTGTAATATTTGTGCCCTGTGGCTGACTTTACTAGAATGTTCTGGTAAAAACCTCATGGCTGGTTCATAGCTCCTTGTAGAAAATATGCTATGGATTTGTGTGGTACTAATAAAGAAACGGTGTAATCGTCGCCTTCCATAAAAGATACGAATGACATAACCTACATCCAATGGCTAAAAACAGCTTTTTTTTGGTTTCTATGGATCTAACATAGAATTTAGCTTTCATACAAAAATGTTTCTGTGTTTAACAGTTTAAAACTACAGAATATAACTTTTTTTTTATATGGAATAACCAAATGGAGATAAGAAAACTATAGGACTTAGAGAGATCTACTCTAGTTCTACTTCTGCTTTTATCCTCTATTGCAGCGGTCCCGAACCACCAGGCCGCGGACCGGTACTGGTCCGTCGGTCATTTGGTACCGGGCCGCACAGAATAATTTATCGACGATCTGAGTAATGTTTTATTTTGAAAAATATAAAAAATTGCGGTATTCTCTCTTAATTACATCAGTCGGTGCATCTGTGCCTCTTGACACAGGTTAAGACTCATCCTATCTATAACATCCTATCTTAGTGAAGCAGGATTTTCTGCAGTTACAGCGACCAAAACAAAGCTACGGAGCAGACTGGACATCAGGAGCACACTAAGTCTGTCATTGTCTCCGCTTAGGCCTTGACTTGTTTTGTTTTTATGCTGTTTGTATTTGATTTTATGCCAGTCGTATCATTTCACCTGATCTTTTTCTGACATGACATATAGCGGTCCGTGGTGCAAAAAAGGTGGAGGACCATTGCTCTATTGGATAAAAGCAGAACAACAGATTAAACAAACTGCAAAATGGGAGGAAAATACCAATTCAAGGAGAAATGTTACTATAATGAAAGTTCTAGGCCTCTGTTTTTTGCACATTTGTGAACTCCTTTGGAACCATCCATAACTTACACTTTGCCACAGCAATTAGCTTAAATTACCCTTTTACTACCTGTTTGCAACATTAAATAGTGTGATATAGATTTATACAGCAACGGAAGTAGCTCAACTCTGCTGAGAACAGAAGCCAGCGCCATCCCTAATCTACTCCGTCACACCATACCGATCTAGCCAGCTTATGCCTGACGTCCCAGAATCTTCTAAAATGCTGGCATACGCTGAGCTTTCTACGTATTTGTTCAATTCTGGGCACAAACATAGCGTATTTATAATGAGTCCAGAGTGTATGTCCAACAACAGCCTGACTCATGCATAACTCACGCCAGCGTAATGCCCATGACATGATGCACAAGTCAGTGCCCTGAGGGGGGCAGCGATACTGTGCCCGGTCTGCATAAAAACATCTATTTGATTGCTGTATTAACCTAGCTGCTGTTAACCTCCCTGTCAAAAAAAAAAAAAAAGAAAGAAAGAAAGAGGGTTTGCAGTCGCAGCAGATTCAGCATCATTTCTGCTAGAAAATGTGTTGTTTGTGGCCTTGAACGCAGGGAGGATCCACCACACTCACCTACCTGCTCACCCTATGATGGGGATGCATTCTGGAGGAGAACCAACGGTTTTCTCCCGTGAAGCCCCTTTTATACCAATATGCTGCAAATACATCATTATACAGTAGCTGTAAGTTATAAACACGTTTAGCGGCCGTCTGGAACACGTCAAATACGTTGATGTGCGCCGGAGATAAGTTCTGTGTAAGTTATGCATAAATTATGCACAAGTTACTCATAGGTTTTGGATAAACTAAACGCCACAACTTCTGAGTAACTTACACTTAACACCTGTCAACGATCAAATAACTTACCTGTATCTTATGCCCCACGTATGGCATATGCTGGCATATATCAGGAAATTTTGAGCATGCTGAAATTTCTCAACGTATGTCGATGTGTGCCAGTGTGCTTCATCGTGCTCATAACTTATACAAATCGTACCCATAACTTATCCAATGTATACCAACGTTTTTTCCAGATTAGGCATATGCTGGTCTAAACAGTCAAGGTGTGACAGGGGCATTAGCCACTGTAACTCATGTCTGCAGGTCTACAGAGCTACACTATATTGCCAAAAGTATTTGCTCACCCATCCAAATTATTGGAATCAGGTGTTCCAATCACTTCCATGGCCACAGGTGTATAAATTCAAGCACCTAGGCATGCAGACTGTTTTTACAAACATTTGTGAAAGAATGGGTCGCTCTCAGGAGCTCAGTGAATTCCAGCGTGGAACTGTGATAGGATGCCACCTGTGCAACAAATCCAGTCGTGAAATTTCCTCGCTCCTAAATATTCCACAGTCAACTGTCAGCTGTATTATAAGAAAATGGAAGTGTTTGGGAACGACAGCAACTCAGCCACGAAGTGGTAGGCCACGTAAACTGACGGAGCGGGGTCAGCGGATGCTGAAGCGCATAGTGCGAAGAGGTCGCCAACTTTCTGCAGAGTCAATCACTACAGACCTCCAAACTTCATGTGGCCTTCAGATTAGCTCAAGAACAGTGCGCAGAGAGCTTCATGGAATGGGTTTCCATGGTCGAGCAGCTGCATCCAAGCCATACATAACCAAGTGCAATGCAAAGCGTCGGATGCGGTGGTGTAAAGCACGCCGCCACTGGACTCTAGAGCAGTGGAGACGCGTTCTCTGGAGTGACGAATCGCGCTTCTCCATCTGGCAATCTGATGGACGGGTCTGGGTTTGGCGGTTGCCAGGAGAACGGTACTTGTCTGACTGCATTGTGCCAAGTGTAAAGTTTGGTGGAGGGGGGATTATGGTGTGGGGTTGTTTTTCAGGAGCTGGGCTTGGCCCCTTAGTTCCAGTGAAAGGAACTCTGAATGCTTCAGCATACCAAGACATTTTGGACAATTCCATGCTCCCAACTTTGTGGGAACAGTTTGGAGCTGGCCCCTTCCTCTTCCAACATGACTGTGCACCAGTGCACAAAGCAAGGTCCATAAAGACATGGATGACAGAGTCTGGTGTGGATGAACTTGACTGGCCTGCACAGAGTCCTGACCTCAACCCGATAGAACACCTTTGGGATGAATTAGAGCGGAGACTGAGAGCCAGGCCTTCTCGTCCAACATCAGTGTGCGACCTCACAAATGCGCTTCTGGAAGAATGGTCAAAAATTCCCATAAACACACTCCTAAACCTTGTGGACAGCCTTCCCAGAAGAGTTGAAGCTGTTCTAGCTGCAAAGGGTGGACCGACGTCATATTGAACCCTATGGATTAGGAACGGGATGTCACTTAAGCTCATATGTGAGTCAAGGCAGGTGAGCAAATACTTTTGGCAATATAGTGTATGTGCAATGATGATGTGCAGACCCGGTGAAGCAATGCAGAGCACAAACTATGTGTTGAGTCACTTTGAGCTGTGTCTTCAAAGGCATGCACTGCTCTCATAAAAATATCTTAAACTCTCCCATGCATTTCTGTTTCCTTCCACAAATCAACCTACCAGACCATCTAAGGAGGGGAATGCGTTCCCTCTTATAAATTTACACTGTTAAATCAAGACCGTTCAGTAAACTGCGGTTCATATGCTTCAGCATACTTTTCTTAGCATATAATTCTAATAACTAATTTCTTGTGTCCAGTTACAGAGTTGTACTGCATAAACAAGCAGGACAAGAGCTGAACTTATCTGTATATTAATTCTGTTACACTTTAAATTGGGGATCATACAAGATATAAGAACTAAACACACTACAACTCAAAAAATAATTCTAAAATATTGCTTTAAAGTTTATTGCTCTGATGCCATGCACTGAAAAGAATTGGGGTTTGGATGCTTTCCCCTGTGGATGTGAGGGCTCTCTCTGGGTACTCCAGCTTCTTCTCCACTGTCCAAAAACATGGCCATTAGGTGAATTGGATTCTTTAAATTGCATCAGGTGTATGTTTCTGACCAGGGTGTACCACTGCTTTCTGTGCAGAAACTGCGTGAGTTTAGCAACAGCTTCTCAAGGCCCTTATGGACAAATGGCACAAGATACATGATTCTTAAAATATAATTTTCTTGTCATAAGCTTGTATCTAGCACATACTATTGTGGAATGTAACGGGAAAACACTTCAGGCTGAAGGGACTGTAGTAAGTTTTAGGTTAAATGAAAAGTAAGACATCAAGATTCTTTAAGGAGAAACACAGACTGATTTACGTAGAATATTTTAGCAAAAGAGGAACTTTCAAGCCTTTCAGGCTGGGAGCACTTTTATGTGTTTCAGTGCTGACTATCAAGACGGCAAAAGTCGAGATGTCATACAAACATCACCCGTCTAAGATGTTGGACAGGAAAATATCTGACAATAGATTCACAGCTTTGGAGAGCAAGAAAAACCATGAATATTTTTACATATTCTCAGACTCCAGTGCCTCAGCTGTGATGACCCATGATTTTGTCCTATTTGCCTAACGTATCCCCATCTATCATCTTTCCCATTTCTCTTCCACTGTTAGCTCAGTATGTACACCTCCACTTTGTGGTTCTACTCACTGTCATTTCTTCACTTATTTAGTACCAATACAACAGGGCTAGGTATTAGGGCAAAGTACTAGATAATACAAGATGAGAATGTGTGTGTGTAGCTTCACAGTCCATCCAACAGTTTAACAGCTATTGGAAAAAAAAAATGTTTTTCAGCCTTGAAGTGCAGGTATGAATGATTTCAAATCTCCTGCCAGAGGGCAGTAGCCTGGGTAAGAGAGTGAGTGACTAGAATGATGCGTCTGGCCCTGCTTTGACATCAAGTCTAAAAAACTGACTGATGGCTGGTTTTTAAGAGCATTTGCAGTAGCCTTCTTCTTCATTTGGCATCAAGTGTACGATGTTCTGATGGCATCATTTATGTTCACCTTGATGCATTGGTAAATGTTCATTAGAGATTCAGAGATAATCCGGCCTTCATTATCCGTACTCATAACATGATGACACTGCTGAGCCCTGCCGGTGTGAAAGGTTTGGATAGTAAAGTAGAAGTCCACAGTGATGTGGACAACTTAAAATCGGGGACAAAAAGGTAATGGCGTTAGTAACGCCTTTACTTTCAACGCCGTTATTCCCATCAATGGCCAAGACACACCTTTCATAGATTTTCCAAATCATAGAAGCATTAATTCAAGAGTTGCAGGACTAAATATAATGAGGTACGTAAAAAAAGACAAAAGAAATGACTTAAAAGTAAATGATGCAGGATTTTTAAAAAGGAAAGAAATTTAGAAGTTATTAAAAAATGTAACAAATGCACAGCTGATATATTCATTATATCACCATTATGTTTTTTTTATCTGTTACCAAATACACTATGGTTGAATCACCTCTGCATGCACAGTTTAAATAGTTTTAAGTCTCAAATAATAATTATATTATGTATTTATTTTTAGATACACTCTATGAAATATCCCAACGGTAGATAAAGCCAAAATGATTGTTAGGAACCAGCTAGCAAGACTCCGACTGAAGCCAAACTTAACAGATGAGCAGTTTATTTCCTTTGTTTTCCCTTCCTAGGATGACACAAAGGAAAGCTGTTACTACCTGCTCTGTATTTACCTATGCCACCCGCTCCAAGACTTTTGAAACAATATTTACTTTAAGCTCTTCCTGCTGTCTTATGTCTTTCAGGGCTGTCATACAAGAGAAAGACATTTTTTTTTTTTACTTAAGCAGTTAAAAGAGTCAAACACCTAAAGATAAAGTAAATAAGGTAGATGAAAAATTGACCTTTTGCATTGCTTTCTAGCAACATTGCCTGGAACGGTAATTTCTCAGAGCCTCGATGTTAAAGTGAAAGCAAGGAAGAAATGCTTCTAATAAAAAAAAAAACCTGTGAAAAAGAAAAACTCAAAATGAGAATGTTATGAGTACATTGTCTTTTAAAATTTTACTTTTCATTTTAGGTGTATCATAACTTAATGTAAATATTAGAAGTAAATATTGCTTTCCTCTAAGAAACTATTAATTTCATAATTAAACTTCTTCAAACCATCTGCAACCCTTTATATAGAGTGAAAATTCAGATATATGAGCATTTAACTATTCATTTATGTCAAAAGATACTAATACTTTTTTAGGGTTAGGGTTAGAATAATGATCATTAACAGGTAAAGTGACGAGAATACCTTACATTGCTAATTCTGTTTCATTTACAATAGAAAAATGCATGCCAATTAAATCTTCCATAAATAAAGGCAGATCCCAGTAGTAGGAACCCCATTTCAGCAAGAATAGCAATGAGTCCCACAAAAAAGACAAAAATCTGTTCAAGGATACCTCGAAGAACAGGAAAAGTGTTGAGGCATTACCCGGAGCTGTATACAAAAATGGAAATGATTTACTTCAGACGTCAAAAGCTGAATGCGAAAGGTGCATCAGATCTTTGAAGGCTTGTAGACCTAAAAAAAAACTGTTCCTAGTATCCCAGTACCAAACATCCAATGGGATCCTGGTCCCTTTTGGCTCCTGGGACTAAACAGCCTTAGCAGCATGGGAAGTCTTCCTGTTTAGGTTTGGGGTTTAATGTTGACTGATATATGATCTTTATATCATGCATTGCGCTGGTACTAAAAGAGCAGTCTGAGTTGAGTTTCAAATGATCTATATCTGATATATCTACTCTTAAAAATATGGTGTGACTCCTTCTTTTTGGAGACCTAAACTCTATCTTCTTTACTGCACTCGGGCAGATGCCGGCGAGTGAATCCTCTTCCACAGAGAGCTCCAGTAGACAACCTTTTAAGTGTGGTTACAACACCATGCTTTGACTAATGTAGTTTAAGTGGTGAATGTTGTGTAATAATAGATTATTCAATCCCTCAAAGCACTGCAGAATCTCACTCCGAATGCTCACGTAGAAGCTGGCAAAAAGAGTCAATAGCATCAATAGCTCATATACACACATGACCTGACTCAAGGTGGCAAACAACTGCGGTATTTAAAAGCAAAATCTAAAGACGCCAAAATGTTTAAAGTAAAACGAAGCTCAGTCCTTTGATTTTTACACCACAAACACAAAGAAACCACAGAGCGATTTAGTAGAAGCAGGTAAAGAAATGCTGAATGCACAAAAGGAGAAAAATAATCCTAATTAATCTTCCTCACCTTTACCACGGGGTTCTTTCAATATTGTTTTCATTAGAACTGAAAATTAAAAATCAGTAGAATAATGAAATTCAGAACGTATTGCCATTAAGAGTACTTCTGTTTGCTCTATAAAAGAAATCCATATAGTGTTGCCAGAGGTGACTACTGTAATTCATTAGTGTAAGTGCCGGTATGGATAAGGATATGTAACACAAAATAAATCACACTAGATCTAGTGCAGGATACAATCAATATTCATGATGCCAATTATTAATTTATTTCACTTTTTTATTCTAACCTCTTCAAATGATTATGGTATATAATTTTAACTGCATCAATATATTAGACATCAAATAGGCCTAATTAAAATGCCACGTCAACAGGGATGTGCTAAAAGCTCTTTGGTTATAAAATCAATTGCTCACCTGTTTCTAAAGTTAAAAACAGGAGTTCAGGATATTTGAAGTTATGTTTGTGAGTACAAGATTATTAATCCTACTAAAATGTGTTTGGTGTGAACAATATAGTCTTCGGAATGCAAGATATTTATTAGTAAATTAATCTACAGTTTAGTGATCTATTTGAATAATTAATGATTAATTGATAGTAGGGATGGAACGGTTTATGAAAACCGTCCGAACCGTTCGGTTCGACTGTCTCGGTTCGGTTCGCGTGTGTTGCGTTCGGTTCATGCGCTGCTCCTTTTTCTCAAAGGCGCTCCAGAGCAGAAGGTGGCGGTACTGCACCTAAAGCCAACCACCAGTAGTAAACAAGAAGAAGAAGAAGCGAAGCAGCGTAGCCGGGTGTAGCAGGAAAAAAATCAGTTGTTGTGGAGAATTGTGTCGGAATGGCGAGTGGGAAAGAACAGGAGGTGGAAGACGCGCCAGCAGCACTTTATAGGTCTGCTGTATGGGACCATTTTGCATTTAGAGTGACCTACGATGACGACGGAAAGAAAGTTGTGGATAAAAGTGCAACAGTGTGCAAGCATTGTGCAACACGTTTTGTTTATGCTAACATCAACATGACCAACATCTCATGCTAACCCTGAAATTCCACATACTCCGTCAGCGCTCCGCCCTGCTGCGCTCCCGACCGGCTGCTCAAAGCAAAGCCTACAGCCTCCACTGTGGCTCCCGTCCGCTCCGCTCTGAGTCCCTTGGAGATCGTTGAGGGCATGCGCGAGATGATTAAATTCAAAGCAGCAAAACATGCGGAAATGATCCAGGGTTTCCGCGGATCATTAAAAATAATTACAATTCATAAATTTTTTGGGATTTTTTCCTTAATTTCATTATTTTTTATGGGATTTCGGTGTAACAATCAACATATACCGAACCGAAAACGGTGACCACGAAACCGTGAACCGAACCGAATCGTGGATTTTGTGAACCGTTCCACCCCTAACTGATAAGCATCCATAAACTGACATCACCGCATGCCTAAAAAAATATATATATATATTTATATTACATGAGTAAGCTTTCAACAGCAGCTGTAGTAATGGAGTCATGAAAAAAAGTCAATCAATCTGCATTGACTATTTATGTAAAACTCTGTGCTTTGCTGCTGTTTCCTAAAGAGGCATCCAGCAGATTAATTATTCTAATTATTTAACACAATTAACACCTGCTTTAAGGTGATGTGGTACAAGATGTGTACTTTAAATAAAACAATGATTTGATGATACAAGTTCAGTCATCAGGTCTATAAGAGGAGATACTTGCAGATTTTGTGAGAAGTGGGGG
Organism: Cyprinodon diabolis; assembly: GCA_030533445.1. Classification (NCBI taxonomy): domain Eukaryota; kingdom Metazoa; phylum Chordata; class Actinopteri; order Cyprinodontiformes; family Cyprinodontidae; genus Cyprinodon; species Cyprinodon diabolis. The sequence continues at coordinate 5,813,725 of CM060079.1, forward strand.
CGTGGATGTTCTCTGTCAGGGCCATACTTACTGCAATCCACTAATCTGTATTAAAGCCATCTGGATTTCCAGCCACAGGGACAGCAGTTATCACAGCTCAAAGAAACCCGTTTCAGCTTTATTTCCCCTCTTCTTCTCACTGATCTAACATTTGTCATGTTTGCATCCCACTTTAAATACTTCCTGTTTGCTTTTAAGGTCTATTTTTTTCAGTAAAGTATAGCGATACGGTAGACAGCTTTTGCTCCATTTTTAGTAATTAATCATTATGACATAATTAATGATGCTGGAACTCATAAAGCTGCAAATGCAATTAATGTCACAACACGTAAGTGAAAAGAAGAGATAATCATCTATCAAAGCAGAAACTACAATCCTTATTTCCTTATTTATGTGTGCTTAAATCTTTTTTTTTTATCCATAATAAACATACTGCAGAGCTATAGTTGTCTGTAAAACGGAGAATCTCTCAGAGCAATAACAATGGCCCTCCAGCCCACTCTGACTGCTTTCTATATGCTGCCAAAGGCAATGAGAAACTTCTGAGTATCTTAAATATGCACTTAGACACAGTCTACCGATAAAACCCTAGGTAGAGGGAAATGGAGTGGAATTGCTTTTAGGGAGAAGCTCTACTTTAATATTCAGTTATATCAAAAAGCATAAAAAAACAAGTTTGGCTCTAAATTCCATGTTGAGGTATTCACAAAAATATGTTGAAAGCCAATAATAAAGACCTTGGAGAGTCATGGTGTGTTTACTGCGAATGAACCGGCAGACATCAAACTGGAGTCTGAAAGCATAACAGGCTGGGAGTCTTTAATAGAATCCCATACAGTCCTGCTCAACTGTACCGGTCTGCATGATTTAAAAGAGGGGTTCAGAATGCTGCCCTTTGTCTCTGCAGGGCATTATTTAGATCTTACTTGCCGGCATGAAAGCTTTCCAGTGTCCGAGTTATTTTCAAAGGCCAGTAAAGCCTTAACGAAACAAAAATTTTATGTCCCACCCCCCTTCAATCTCACCCTTCCGCCCTTCATGTCTGTTTCGTCCTGAGCCAAAATAGGAACAACATCAAAATGACCCAACTGGCAGCCTACTGTAGCCTCTGAGCAAAAATGAAATTGATTTGAAATTCCTCCACCAGGCCAGATTGGAACAGAAGGGATTATTGTGCTGATTGTCCTAATACTGTGGCCTTCCCCCCACACTAATTCCACCCATCATACCCCCACCCACCGCAAACACAAATACAAACACCTCCTTCCTTTTGCATCTCCTTTGTAATAACAGTGCTTTGTTTTTTTTCTCTTCATTGTTCCAAAACAGAATCTCTATCCACCGGCCAGACTTTGTGCTCACAGCCTGAATCAAGTCATGACAGCACAGCTGGACAGTGCAGTGTTAGTAAATCGAAAGAAAGAAATCAAAAAGAAGCAGAGGGAGCAGCCTGGATGGCAGATAGATGGAGAGGATGGTGGTTAGGGAATGTGGAAACTGTAAAAAAAAAAAAAAAGAAACAAACAGGAAAGCATACTTTTGAACTGATGAACAGTAGAAGGAAATGGAGTGTAAAGGTGCCTTGGGGCCAGGAATTCCCAAATTATGTTGCACTGTTGCCCCCTGTCCGGAAATCGGGAAATTGATTTATTTTTTTTCTGCCCATCATTTTCTCCCTTCTACCCGGAATACAGTCTGGACTACAATATATCACTGAGGGTCAAATTCAACCAGGGTCGTACTAATAGAGTAAACCTACCTCTGTTTAAAGTACTTATAATAATTTGCTTTACCATAAAGGTAAAGATTACAATTCTTCTCTATAACAATCAAATGTCTCTCCTGCTCTATTTCTTTTATTCTATGGTTCCAACATTTAAATTTTTTTCTGTAATCATCCTGTCTTTATCAAGTTGTCAGAATGGATGAAAACTAAAAGGACAAAAAGGCCTTATTGTTGGATTGTTGAATAATCAAAATCTTACATATATAATAGATGCTTTATTTTTCTTTCTTCCTTCTTTCTTCCTTTCTTTTTCATCAAAAACAAAGGTAAAGTACAAGGTTTGTAAACTAGATCTTCGGTAAAGTGAACCCGAAGTGAGTATCAGCGACTTCCAGGAGATCACAGGAAACTTTAACCTGACTCCGCCAGATGGATTTGCTCCGCATATCCATCTGGAAACCTTCCGTTGAAGTAATTTTGAGAAGGGGCGAAAATACTGGTTAGCTGATTGGCCTATGTTGGTGATAGACGGGCCAAATAAACCAATCAGATCAACGAAGCATATGACGTAACAGAGCGACGACGAAGAGGAGCCAATTGATAGATCAAACTCTTGCCAAAACCAGTCGGGAGAAGAGCAAAAACATCTTTTCCTCTGATAAAGCCTCCAGAGCAGTGTTTTGCTCTTCTTTCTGTGAAGAAATACTCTGTAATTCCGATAAAACTTGCTCGATAGCCACACTAACGCTAGTTTCATCGGCTGAAGCCGCCATGTTCTTTAGACTGAACTGTCGCGCTTCTCGTTGCGTCACACCTCAACCCGCCTCAAAGCCAACGCTGATTGGACGTTCGTTTGGTGAACGGCTCCAAATTTTCTTTAACGGAGAGTCTCCAGACTGATCTGCGAGTGAAACCTTGAAAGCTCGCGAGATCAGGATGGTCTCACGAGGCTAGAGAATCTTTGCACATGCCTCAGTAATGTTTATAATTCAACAACAGAACTGAGCCCCAATGTCAGCTCCAAGGTGAATTGAAAAGTCTGTTCTAAAGCCAAAAAATCCTGAAGGAGAATGTCCAACAATCAGTCTGTGACCTTAATCTCAAACATATTTGGAAGCTGCAGGGCAATGACCTGAAGCACATCTGCAAGTCCATCTCTGGAAGGCTCAAAAACAACAGGATCAATGTTTAGATGTGATCCGGTCAAATAATGTATTTAAACACATTAAATTGTTGAACCTAAATAGGTTCTTTACATTAAAATTTTCCAGTGTTGCAGAATTTAAACATTTTTATCAGGAGTTCCCTCCTATTTAAACAAAGAAGGGGGGGGGGGTGAAACGCCTCTACAACCAAATAAAAGATTTAAAGGAAGATATCATAAACTCTTAATGACCGTTACTGCCTAGGGGGGAACAAACATCAAGCTTGGAGGCAATTACTTTCTTACACGGGGGATTGTCTTAAAAGCCATTGTTTTAAAATTCCTAACAATTCAATCTGGTTTATTTAGCCAATCTATTATAAGCAAGACTGACAAAAAGCAAAACAAAAATATCTAAAAGGCTAAGCACTTCTCTCCAAATCATAACAGCTAAACATATCTTTGTTTGATGTCAATTAAGTGCATTTATTCTATAATATATGGTGCCTTTTCAGGGATTATTTGGTAAGTTTTATTTCAAAAAATGTTTTCATTCCTTCAAGCCCTGTTTCAGACATAATACATAATATTATATGTATCATACATGTATTATACATGTTTGTATCATTTGTAATTTGTCTGGATTGTCTGAAATAAACTAATTGATTAATTGATTCTTCTGACTAATGTTATGGTGGTACACCTAGACAGTTTAGCTGTGCAGTTAATTGCATTTGGAATATAATGCAATTCAACAAAACAAAACTTTCAAATTCCAGACCCACTTAATTTTGGTAACATTAAATTTAACAAGACTAAGACACTGACTTTTTTTACTCCAGCCCTTTACGCGGCAGGGGAAGACAGAGTTGCAGCTAGCATGCAGATCCATGCTTGCAAGTAAAAGTAAAAAATTTCAAAAGTAAAAGTAACATTTAACTTCGACAAAGCACTCTGGACAAGCAAGCTTTGAAAAAAAAGGAACCCTGGGAGCAAAAAATCTACATGCTTTTTGCAGAGAAGATTCAACAATAGTAATCTCAATACTGCTTAAAACAACAAAAAAAAGAAATTTCTTTTTAGAAGAAAGGGAGCAGTTGCTGTTACATTACACCTAAATAGATAGTGGGTTTCCCCTTGATACGCAGTCAGCGTCTAATTTAGCTCCTTGTTGTGTGACCTTCCGCCTCATTACTGACGTTTGTATGGTAATGTTTTTGTTTTTAAGAGGTTGTGGCTCATTGACCTTTTTATTTCACTTTATAGCCCTCATTATGTTATATCTTTCTGCTTCTGAATCTTTGTATGCAACTAATTATCTGCTAGAATTAGATGCTAGAAAGAAGAGTTTTTTTTCTCTAACTAAATTCTTTCAGTTACTTTTTATGGCCGCAATTTAGCTCCATACATGAATATTTAAAACAAAACTTTAAAAAATGTCCAATGTCCACAATCTTCTTCTTTTCTATGAGGCAGTCTTTCAAGTATCAACATAAAATAATGAACACATTTTTAGTTCCCAAAAATAGTCTCCAACACTACAGTTGGATATGTTAAGTAATCTATACCAGCTTCACATTAAGAGTTTTGCCCCAAAAACTCAAATCTTCCAATATTTCACTTGCAAAGGGTCTGCAGATATTGAAGAAGAGAGCGTCCAGTATTTTAGTGACTCAAAAGTGTTGGGAAAAAATGGCTACTCTGCTGCGTTAATGTGAAACCCGTCTTTAGCTAAAGCCAACCTTTCAGGGTAAACTTTGCACTCGTTGAAATTTGTGTCAGTCTCAAGATTTCAAAAATACAAATACACTCTTTTTTTATAGAGCCCTTGCTTTATACCGGAAAGCATTGAAAAACTACTGTCAATGGATGCTTTGATTTTGGAAAACAGCTTTACTTTAATGTCTTCCAATTTGAATGAGACCACTCAGGCATGTTGAGGACTTGGTTAGCTACTGCTATGTTTTTTGAGCCATAACCAGACTTAATGAAAATGTAAAACGGTTCAACCTGAGAACAACACAGCATCCACAGATAGAGTAACAGGGGAGATGCACGAGTGAAATTTCTGTTCTTACTGGTGCAAGCATGTGACAACAGGAAAGTTGCAGTCAATGAATGGGCAGATGAATAATAGTGCACGCATAAAAGAAAACACCTTTAAGAAACAAGATCAAACAGGTTTAGAAAAAAATGGAACAGGCTGTTTGTACGGATGTTCATGCTTTCACTGACACTTTCAGTTTTAACTTCAACTCTAAATGATAAACTTATCTACCTCAAATCTTACATAATTTTATAATAACTGTTCAAAATAAATGTTTGCATTTCAATTAAGTATATATGAAGAAGACATTGGAGTATCCAAATGAAGGTGGTTTATAAGGTCCTTATCAAAATAATTGTACACCAAGTTAGTAATTGAGTATTCATTAACTGATATGAACATACTTGAAAATGTAGGATTTGCTAAAAGGACGACCCATTCGGAGTAGAAATTAAAGCAAAACCAGAGAAAAAAATATATATATCCACATTTTGCTTTTAAGCAACAGATGGGCTTTTTGAAAATAAATATGCTCTTTATAACTCGTCAAGTGGTACCATTTAAGGTTCACCTGGTTCAAATTCTGTTAAAAAAATATATTTTATTAAGTGCCTTTTGTCTCTGTTAGCAAAATAAAGGTCAGTTGTAGCCTCAAATTGGAGGAGCTCAATTTCAAATCAAGTTCAACAAATGATTAACCAGGGGGTATGGGGGGCGTGCTTTGGTGGTGCATTGGTTAGACCCATGTATGGAGGCCTTAATCCTCGACGCGGGCAACGTGGGTTCGAATTTTATCAATTTACTCACTGGCATTGCACTTTGCTTTTTATTCAATTTCAAGAGCTTGTGATTTGTAAGACATGTTAGATTAGGAAAACAAAATAAAATAGTTGTTATTGAAATGATGTGGGACTGACATATTGTAAATTACCTTATCACATATTGTCGCAAATATGAAACACATCATCTATAATGTGGACATAGGTAAAATAACTCATACTTACACCCATTGCCAGTTATACTTTTATTACTGAAGTAGAAACATTTGAGGAGCACTAATTTCTGCTACAGCTAATCCCTGAAAGTGTGAGTCATCAATGGCCGCTAGAACTGTTGTCACAAATTTGCAATATACCTACATTTCTATTTATTCATTCTGCAATAGTCAGAGAAGCGATCTCAATTTGGAAACTGCTGCAAAGTCAATGTTGAAGAGCATCAAGGCGCAGCAAAAGAGCGCATTTTTGAGCAGCAGGAGTAGCATGTCTGAGCAACCGAAGCAGCGCCTTGCCAGCTTCTGAGCATCTGACGCGTGTGATGCGCCCCACAAGCAGCAGCTGCTGGAGTTGGAAAAATTTTTCTTTTGCTGCTTGACGCTCCACATCAACCAATCAGAGAGAAGCTCCACCACATGACATTGCTGTGTTTTCACAGGGGAGGGAAAGACCAAGAAAACACAGGGATTCTTCAACAATGTAAGAGAAATTGATCATCGCTGTTTGCTCTCATCCGGTTATTTATGTTTTCAGTATAGAGACAGGAGCAGAAAGGACCTTGCCTTGAGGAGGATTAGCGAGGAAATTCAGCTCTCTGGTAAGATAAACTGTCAACCTACTGCTAATTTCATGCTGCCTAAATAAATGTGTTTTTTCTAAGGATGTATGCAGGAAGAGCTGGAAGAATAGGGTAGCTCCGCCCAACGCGCATCAGACCCACCTTTTGATCGCGCTGCTGGAGCAGCAAAGATGCTTCAGCCACACGTCAGAACTAAACTAGTACAAGTATCAAAAATGAAGCAGTATGTGCATTTTTGCTGCTCCTGCTGCGTGCGGTGTGAACATAGAATATTGCTTACTGAGCCAAAAGCCAGCCCAACACATCCCTAAGCCAAAAGCCAACAAAAGGAAACCCAATCTCCATAAACAATACCCAAAGAAAGCATTATAACATCTTAATTTTGAGCTGTTTAAAATTGATGGAGGCAACTAAAGCTTCTTTACTTTCCACAAAGTTAAAACATTTCTAACAAGCTGACAACAACAAGCCATCTTTGTACTAGATACATGAAAAAAAAGAAATCTACCTTTCATTACGACAATTTGTCTGTTTATTTATTAGGTATTTCAATTAGTTCAGTAGAGAAAAAATTGAAAAACTTAAAGGCTTTAATGCATTTCACTACATGACTTTAGATATTTAAACATAAACTTTCCAAAACTTGTGGAAGTTATTGAAAATAACTACATATTTATAAGTGATGGAAGAGTAATTCTGCTAGTAAAGAATCTGAATAACAGATCATAACTTCAATTGTTACGCAGTAAATATTTTGAAGAATTGAGGCCATCTGGTTGAGTGGAGACATACTGTGCGATCAGCTTTCCGCTCTGTGGAATCTGCTGGTATATGCAACTTATTTGCTGCATCTGGGAAGTCTTTGTTTCTGTGTTGAAATAGTGCAGCTCTTTGGAGTGTGGCTAATGTGCACATCTGCGGTGAAGGATGCAACCGTCAGAGTTCAATAGTTGGTGCTTTAATAATGTAAATGAAAGTAACTGCATGTTCGGGCATTGTAAATTGCATTAGGTCTTGAATTAGACTAGCATCAGGTCTTGTGTAGCATCACGGCCTCAAGCAGGATTCACCTACATAAAATCTGGCTGAGTATGATTTAAATTTCTGGGAGAAGTTATGATGAAGATCCTTTAGGTGAAGAAAAAGTGCAGAATCGTCTTGCCTGAATATAACAAGCCAGACAGGGTGCATTGTTAACGTGCGGATAATTGACCCAGAGGAGTGTGATCGCTGAGACTTGTGTCATCAATGGTTTAATAAGCAATTGTCAATTATCAGTTTCTCCCGACACTGCAACCAGACCCTGCAGGCGCTAACGGTGACAGGCTAAGAACAAGCTATTAAAAAACAAGAGAATTTTGCAGAGGAAATGGGTTCAAGAAATGTGGAGACACCTTTTTACCCACCTCACTTGAGATTCTTTTATCATCCTTCAGAAGACTGAAAGAAGGCTTATTTTGCTTGTCCGTGGCATACTTTTAAAGAAAGAAAAAAAGCAAGGCAACACAAAGCTGGCTTTGGAGTATTGGATTTTTTTCTATGACCTAAATCTTATGGGTCTGAACATGACTGCTGGGACACAGGCCTAGATTTACCATGCAGGGACTTCTGTTCATGCTTTCCAGGGCCAAATGTCATATCAAGTAGATACAAATTAAAAATGCTCTTCCCCTATCGATCTTTGGAAAGATTTGACCGCCTGGGGACAAATGTATGACTTAGATAGCTCTGGTACTCTTTGAACTAAGAACAGAGCCTCTAAATCATTAAAGAGTGGAAAACTAGGGTTTCTGCTAATTACTTCTCAGTGGGGTAGAGATGACAAAAAATACATCATACAGTAAAAAGTAAAAGTAAAAGATCTGATTTTAAAAAAAATTTATTTGATTGCATATTAAGACCGGGTGTAAAAAAAGTTCATTAGGTCAACATTGCAAGTGAACAGTGAATGTCTTTAAAGAATAATCTTGTTCAGATTAACGCTTGGGTAGACTGCACTGGATGAGGCCCTCAACAGTAAAGATTAAGATATATTTATAGATCAGGAGTATCTTAATCTAATTATGCAACCTGTTCTTTAAAAAAAACAAGATCCCGCCTGGGAGGAAAGAGGAAAGGATGGTGAAAATCAATGTAGATTTATCGTGTATCCCAGCTGGCACAGAGGGCTGGCCGGCATATCTGTCAATATTTATTATGAGTTCTCTTTCAATAAAAATCTCAGTAAGGGCCACATGCTCATGCACAGGGCAAAGGCAAAGCTTTGTCAAACCAAATACTGTGAAAATGTCAAACAAAAAAACTAACCTTAACCCTAAAGAAAACATGCAATACAATTCAAATCTAGAATCTACAGATGTTCCATGCAGGGGGTGCGGGGAGGGGTCTGGTATCTGACCATCGATTTTATTCAGCTCTTAATCACTTCAAGAATTATTATTAATATTAGCAAAAATATAATTTTTCCTTCAAAGTTACTGCATGAGAGAAATCAACCTAAAAAGAAATCTCTGCATGTCTTATTCATTAAATTTTTTCCTATGCCAGTGATTTTTTTTTATTAGCACACCTTAAGATTGAAAAAAAAAATGCAATATCCATTCCAGTAATAAGAGCAGCGACAAAAATATTTAACAAGAGAAGGCTTTGCTTTATCTCAATATGATGGTGAATGGTTCATTTATTTAGTTTTCATTTAATAATTTTTCATTTAATTAATTTTAAATCCATTTTAATTAAACTTAAGTTTTATTTAGTCATTGTACATTACATTTTGTAAATAACATCGTTAGTCATTGGCAAGTTAACTGTCTTTAGCATGTTATATTAGTAATTAGAATGATTAGCAGTGTTGGGAACGTTACTTTGAAAAAGTAATTAGTTATAGTTACTTCTCCCAAAAAGTAATTGAGTTAGTAACTGAGTTACTCCACAATAAAAGTAACTAGTTACTAGTAAAAGTAACTATCGCGTTACTTTTGCGAGTGTATGAAATTAATAACTGGGGATGTCTAATTCTGAAATCCTGTGTTTGGGTTGTTATAGATACTGCAACATGTAGCTATATCTATCTATCTATTCCATCCATCCATCCATATTGCTCTCTTTCTCCATATAGTCCAATGATCGTTCGCGCTCTCCGTAGTTCCCCTGTGGCACGAGTGCAGGGCGGCTCTTGCGTGCCTTTAGCGAGCATGCGCGTTTCCTGTCGCTTGCGCGGTGAATCGTGCCGCCTGCGCTGTGCGGAGATGCAACTACACAGCAAACACCCCCGATTAATGACTTTATTATAACGCCTCGTGATCTCAGACATCCCCTCACAGCAGTGTTGAAAACCAGAAAATGTCAGGTTTGTTTGTTCCTGTGTATTCAGCGTGACCCCCCCTTTTAGCCCCTGGTTAAACTACATTTTGTTTCTCATTTAGTTTAGGTCTGCGGCTCTGTGCTCTTGTCAGAGTGCTTGTTTGGCCACATACTGTTTCCTTCAGTGCCTCAAGTGTCGCGACTTCAGCCAGGGGTTCCGCTGAGTGAGCGCGGGCCCCCTTACACCTCCAGGTCACAAACATCCCCTCAGCGCTCTCTGAAACACAGCTTACCGGAACAGATACTGCAAACTTTTGCTGCTCTTTAGCCCTTACTATATATATATTTTTAAGACATTTTCTTTGCCTTCCTCCCTCTCTTTCCAATTTGTCAGGTGGAAACTGGGTGTGAAAAACGGCTTTGTTTTCCACAGAGCCACAGGGGCCTAACTTGCAGTTTATGACTGCCTGACTGCGAATAAATAAGACTGATCACTAAACCTCATGATATGTAACAAAAGCATCAAATTATTCATGACACTTGTTAAGTGATCAACGCAATCAGTGAAAAACATTTTATACAAAAAAATAGATGTATTTTTTTTGACAAACAACCTTATTTATTTAGTTCTCACAGTATGAGGGCCGAAGGTAAAAAATAATTGTACCTTTTACTGAAATCAGGCTCTCGGCTGAATAAAACTGAACATATAAACACAATAAAGGTAAATATGAGCCTCTTAAAAAAATAAAAAATGATAAAAATGATAAAAATATCATTCAGTCCACTTTGGCTCCTATACACAGTATCTGCAGCCTGCAATCACAGCTGACTGACTGGCTGGAATTAGAAAAGAAGCAGACAATTAGATTTGGAACTGAAACAAATGGCTGTGAACCAAACAGTAACTAAGTCAATGAACTAATCTGATTTAGAGATACCTGGATGGATGGCGTCTGTTTGCAGGGGGGAAAGCACGCTCATGAACATGGGAGCCCAACTGAAGAAAAACTTTTTGTTGTTTTAGTCATTCTTTCCATTTATGAGTAAGTCTGGATGAGTTTTGGCAGCCTGGGATAAAGCGCTGCCTTATAACAGAGACGCTTCAGACCTCATATAAACATTGTCCAGATGGGTTCAAATACAACAGACCTTATTAAAATCCAACCATTCACAATTAGTGATCAGACTCTGAGCTAGAAGTGGTTTTTTTTTTCCCTTGGTAAGAAGTAAAAACTGAGAAGCAACTCTGCTGTGACTGACGGAGCTGCAGCAGGGAGGGAGGGGCTGAAACCAGCGCCAGTTCACTCAGCAGCTCTGAGGTTCAAGCCCTCCAAACACAGCCGTCATTATCCACAGCTGGACAGTTGAGTCTTTGTTTCCCAGATTTCTGAGGGGGGTGGGGGCACCCCAGATGCCAGCGGCTCACCCAGACTCTTTGTTTCTCCTCCAGTGGGCAGCAGCGGGACGGAGGATGGGCTCAAAATGACAAACATCTTAATAACTGCTTTGGTGCTGATCGTTATCCCACGTTCATTTTGCTTTCCTTTAGTCATGACTCATCCAATTGTTATATGACAATACGCTGAATCACTGTTATTGGTTCTAATCCCTTCTGCGGGTTGGAAATCCAGCTGTTGACTTTGCTGAAACCACACAGAGGTTACAAAGTATACCTTAATCTGGAAACGGCTTAGTGGGGAATTCCTTCTGGTCTTTTCTGTCTTTAATTTTCAGATATGCCACAGAGAGGCAGGAAATAGTTTGCTTTCCAGATGGAGACTAAACCGACTGAATATCACGCCTCTGCAGAAAGCAGTTGGATAAGTGGCCAGTATGACTGTGATGCCTACGGTTCCAGGAAAGAATGAGAAGCAAGATGTGGCTAATCAGTTTATTTCTATAGCAGCAGTTACCAACACATCATCTCAGGTCACTTTCCAGTTCACCAGATCATCCAGTCAGATTGATTCAGAGTTTTCTATAGGAAAACCAGCTGATTGCATCGACTCATTGACTCTTCAGCAATCCCTCACACTAAGCATGCTTGTAGCGACAGTGGAGAGGAAAAACTCCCTTTGAACAGGAAGAAACCTCCAGCAGAACCAGCTCAGTGTGAGCGGCCATCTGCTGAGGCCCACTGGGGTTCAAGGAGACAGAAGCAGACATAGAAAAAGAAGCATAGATACAAAAGGCAACTGTCAACCAGCTCCACAGGGCGGCCCCGTCCAGGAAACACACAGCCAGGCAGACGAGCTCCGAGCCAGCTCCCATGTCAGAGGATGAAGAGAGCACATCCAGTTAGTCACAGTCAGAGAAACAGGACTACACTGGAAAACAGGCCAAGCTCCAACATCTAGAAACAAAGGTGTTGATGGCAGCAGCACAGCTGATATTTCTCTCCAAGATGGAGTCACAGCCAAACAGGAACAGACCAGATAAAGCTACTATGAGAAAAAGCAGAGAGAGCAGAACGTTAGAGATTGAACTAACAGATTCTGCAGAGTGGGAGAATAGAGATAGAATGAAGCAGAATGATGAAAAAGGGGTCCCTATGTCCTCCAGCACTCTAGCCTATAGCAGCAAAACTATAGAGAAATCTGCCTACATTTTGTTTTCCATTAGTTAAAAACGTTTCTTTTCAAGTAAGAAGTTAGAACAGCTCTCTTAGTTTATTGCTTTTTAATATCTATTTTTCTCTTTAACATTTAAGCAGGGAACTCTAACATGCATCTCATTTAACAAAATGTGTATCTTATTTGTGTAATATTTGAACCTTAAACAGCCAGAGGGGGTTATTGGGGTTAGGGGGGTGATTTTCTGTTTGCATACAGGCGATAATTTATCTTCATATAAAACACTAAATCCGACCAGAAATTATCCGTTTCCTTTCAGCGGACTCAAATTAATACCTGCAACAGCCAGATGCATGTCTCGCTCCGCCTAGGCGGAGCGAGACATGCATCTGCTGTTGTCATGACAACAGTCATCTGGCTGTTGTCAGGTTATCAAATTAGAGCTGTGGATTTAAAATCCAATCCGTTAACCGGGTTCAGGTACCGAGCGTTTGGTAGGAGGTCAATTTTTAGATTAGAATGAAACATTTTAAGATGTTCATTTGAAAAATTAAATACTTCTGTAAACAAGTTTTGCATAGTTGTTTAATCTGATATTCTCAGAGATGCTGTAGCTTTTCCTTCAAGAAAGTGTTTTTTTTTTTATTAGAAAAATCCGGTGTTTTTGTATTTTTAAAGTTCAGTGACTGCAGAAAATTCTTTCTTTAGCTCCGCCCTGAATGTGATTCTCTAAATTGTCGTTCATAGGGATGTACCTCCTGATAGCGGCTGGAGCTCTGATGATGGTTGTGGGATTCCTGGGATGCTGTGGAGCCATTAAAGAGTCTCCATGCATGCTGGGACTGGTGAGTCTGCTCTCATGAGCCAAGGAGGAACCGTCCATATGAGGCACTTTGATTGAACACAAAATGACTTTTTGTTGTTTCTTGGTTTAGTTCTTCCTCTTCCTGCTCCTCATCTTCGCTGCTGAAGCGGCTGCAGGTATCTGGGCATTCAACAACAAGGAGAAGGTATGACTGGAATCATTCTGTGATTTTATGCAACGTTCAGTCCATCATCATTAACTCAGTGAAATCAAAAAGGCAAACTGGTGTAAAAATCAGTTCCCCGGCTTTTGACTGAACCAACTTTTGATTACATTCATATAAACTGGAACATTTGTTATTCTGTTAATTTTCCTTTTCTTCCCGTCTCTGCAGCTGACTACAAATTTTCAGATTTTTATACGGAGACCTACAACAAATACAAGAACACCAAACAGGATGCACTGAGGGAGACCCTCCGTCTCATCCACTATGCGGTGAGAGCCCCACACCTCCACTCAGCGATTAATCGCATAAAGAACTTCCAGCTTGCAGTTATGACCAAAAGTATTGAGAATGACAGAAATATTCTATTTCACATGAACTGCTCCCCTCTGGTTTTCATGTGTGTATGTCAGATGTTGTCATCACATGCAGAAATACAGTTCCAATTATATTCTGAGTAACAAAAGCTTTTAAAGACAGTTAGAATGAGTTAATGCAGCAAGTCAATATTTGCAGTGTTGACCCCTCTTCTTCAGGACTCTGTAATTCTCCTGCATGCTCTCAATCATGGGCGGTTCTAGACAGGGGCCAAAGGGGGGCCAGTGCCCCCTGTAGATCATGTCCTGGCCCCTGTACTGAAGACACAAGGCCGGATCTATCAAAGGTTTGCGTGTATAAAAACGTGAGCTATTTCACTGCACACGCTAAAAAATGTACAAACTGATCTATCAACAGCGTGCTAAAAGGATTTGGTCTTTAAAACGTGCTAAATAGCGCCTCTTATCCATTTAGTCTTTTTCTGCAATGAATATGCAATATGGGGCGTTTACACGCAAAAGTGCGTCTTGTGGGAGGAGAACATGTAAATATATTAATTAGCACTCGCAAGTGATTTATCAAACCTGAAAGCAATTTTGCTAACGGTATCTGCCTCTATAGTTGACACGTTTCAAGAGGTGCAATGGTCTGTATGCGTAATTGAGCACACATGGCAGCAGTTATTGTCGCAAGAAGGAGACAAAGAAATGAAGCAAGGAGACGCAGAGAACGCATTTTTTCACTCCGTGTGAATATTTTTGGAATGAACGAGGAAACGATCATCAAAACATATTGTCTATCCAGCATTGCCATTTTGGAGCTGTTGGGGGAACTCCGAATGGATTTGAGCCAGCCACAAGGAGGACCCATGCAATACCAGATATCACAAAACTCCTGGCAACATTGCACTTTTTTGCATCTGGGATCTCCCAATCTCGTTTTTCAGAAGTGCTGTCCGACGTTCTAAATGCCATGTCGCCCTGACGCCCTACCAGAGAACCCCGACCTCCCCCCTGCGCCTGTGGAGCAACATGCCAATGCTGCAGGGATGCGTACGCGCAGTAATCTCATCCACAGTCACTACTTGTGAGCCATTTGGTCTGTGCATTTTTCTACAGGCCAATACAAAACACCTGTTTTTTTTTGTTTTTTTTACTGCAGTGAAGTAGAAATTCAGCCACATACCACCTTAGGCAATAAAGGTTGCCAAAGTTTATATATATATATATACAGTGGGGCAAAAAAAGTATTTAGTCAGCCACCAATAGTGCAAGTTCTCCCACTTAAAAAGATGAGAGAGGCCGTTAATTTTCATCATAGATATACCTCAACTATGAGACACAAAATGTGAAAAAAAAAATCCAGAAAATCACATCGTCTGATTTTTAAAGAATTTATTTGCAAAATATGGTGGAAAATAAGTATTTGGTCAATAACAAAAGTCATCTCAATACTTTGATCTCTGTCATTGCCAACAAAGGGTATATAACAAACGTTTCTGTAAGTCTTCACAAGGTTTTCACACACTGTTGCTGGTATTTTGGGCCATTCCTCCATGCAGATCTCCTCTAGAGCAGTGATGTTCTGGGGCTGTTGCTGGGCAACACGGACTTTCAACTCCCTCCAAAGATTTTCTATGGGTTGAGATCTGGAGACTGGCTAGGCCACTCCAGGACCTGAAATGCTTCTTACGAAGCCACTCCTTCGTTACCCGGGGCGGTGTGTTTGGGATCATTGTCATGCTGAAAGACCCAGCCACGTTTCATCTTCAATGCCCTTGCTGATGGAAGGAGGTTTTCACTCAAAATTTGACGATACATGGCCCCATTCATTCTTTTCCTTCACACGGATCAGTCGTCCTGGTCCCTTAGCAGAAAAACAGCCCCAAAGCATGATGTTTCCACCCCCATGCTTCACTGTAGGTATGGTGTTCTTTGGATGCAACTCAGCATTCTCTCTCCCTCCAAACACAACGAGTAGAGTTTTTACTAAAAGTTCTATTTTGGTTTCATCTGACCATATGATATTCTCCCAGTCATCGTCTGGATCATCCAAATGCTCTCTAGCAAACTTGAGACGGGCCTTGACATGTACTGGCTTAAGCAGGGGGACACGTCTGGCACTGCAGGGTTTGAGTCCCTGGCGGCGTAGTGTGTTACTGATGGTAGCCTTTGTTACTTTGGTCCCAGCTCTCTGCAGGTCATTCACTAGGTCCCCCCGTGTGGTTCTGGGATTTTTACTCACCGTTCTTGTGATCATTTGACCCCACGGGGGAGATCTTGCGTGGAGCCTCAGATCGAGGAAGTTTATCAGTGGTCTTGTATGTTTTCCATTTTCTTAATAATTGATCCCACAGTTGATTTCTTCACACCAAGCTGTTTACCTATTGCAGATTCAGACTTCCCAGCCTGGTGCAGGTCTATAATTTTGTTTCGGGTGTCCTTTGACAGCTCTCTAGTTTTGGCCATGGTGGAGTTTAGAGTGTGACTGTTTGAGGTTGTGGACAGGTGTCTTTTATACTGATAACGGGTTCAAACAGGTGCCATTAATGAAGGTAACGAGTGGAGGACAGAGGAGCCTCTTACAGAAGAAGTTACAGGTCTGTGAGAGCCAGAAATCTTGCTTGTTTGTAACTGACCAAATACTTATGTTCCACCATATTTTGCAAATAAATTCTTTAAAAATCAGACAATGTGATTTTCTGGATTTTTTTTTCTCATTTTGTCTCTCATAGTTGAGGTATATCTATGATGAAAATTACCGGCCTCTCTCATCTTTTTGAGTGGGAGAACTTGCACTATTGGTGGCTGACTAAATACTTTTTTGCCCCACTGTATATGTATATGTGTATATGTATATGTGTATATGTATATAAATGTATATGTATATATGTGACAGACTTTCACAGTGGGCTATTATGTAATGGAATTTAATTTCTGGCTGCTTTAAGCTGTAATTGTAATGACCAAATTACATCAAATGCAATTTTTATATCCAACTGTTGTATTATTTAGGTTTCAGCCTTTCATGTTCTATAATCTGCACAAATTTAGACGTAGTGCCAGAAAAAATTGTTTCTAATCAGGTGTGTGAGAATTTGCACCATAATGATTGTTTGAAGAGTTTGACTGAGGTTTTAGAACTCATTATAGTGCTGAAACAGCACTGGTGAAGGTCACAAATAATATTCATGGTCTTAGCCAAGTGTCTTATGTCTCTAGTTGTACTGTTTGGTCTTAGTGGGCCTTTATTAAAATTCGTCCCAATATTCTCATAGAAAGGCTTGAAATAAGTGAACAGCGTGAACACAGTTGTTTTTTGTTATGATAAATCTTATCCAGACTATAGGATTAATTGGTTTCTAGGTCCAATTATCTTTACTAAAAAAGGTTTCAATTGGTGACATTATCAGAAAGTATTGGATTATTTGTGATTATGATGGTGGTATTTGGCCTTTTTTTCTTTATGAATCCAACCTGTTACATAGACTATAGGTTTGTATTGAATAAAAATTGTCAGGGTTGGCGGATGTGGTTGTGGACCCAAATGCAGAGTAGAAGAGGCAGGGATTGCCTGTGAAAAAAAAAAAAAGAAAAATGCAAAATCCAGAGTGCAGAACTGATCCTCAAGATACTGGGAGACACTAGGGAGGCATAAACCAAAAGAATGACAAGGATCCAGCAATGAGTGATATATGTGGGAGACAGAAACAATGGGAGGTCTAATTAGCTGATAGGGGACAGGTGTAGAGAGGTAACTAGAAGGAGGGAAAGGAATTTTGCACAAGGGGACAACGGCAAGTAACTAAAAAAAAATACAACACAACTTAAAAATAACAAGAAATGTAAAAGAAACCAATGATTAAGAAAACACAGATTGACAAATCAAAGTGTAACTTAAAACGTAAAAATAAACATAAACAGAAGTCCACAAAGGGCAGAATCATGTGAAGTATCTGCTTTTCAATTTTAAAAAAATGGGATGTTAGGCGTTTGTCTTGGAGTCTTTGAAAAGCTGGTCAGACAGTCACCTCTGGATGGCATTAAATTGGCTTCTGATCACGTAAAAAAACCCAGTTTTTTTTTTTTTTTTTTTACTTTATCTTACTGTGTATGATAAAAAAAAATTGTCAATTAAATCACATATTCGACAGGTTTTTTAAATCATCCTTCCATCTTATACATATTACTAAAGTTTGGAATCTTCTGTCCAGGATACTTTCTAGATCTAGGAAAGTGGTATTGCTCAAAACAACTACAAAAATGCGGCATTCCATGCGATAAGAATAGATTTCTGGAATTTGGATTTGTAGTTATATCAATTACTATAGCAACATATCAAGTGATGCTGAAAAAAATAGTTCAGCATTTGTTACATCAAGGCTGGACTGTTGTAATTCTCTATCTGCAAGTCCACAGAATGCAGGTAAAAGCCTCCGACAAAACCAAATCAGCAACATTATGAGGAAAGCTTAAAATAGATATGAAAGCGTAAAATAGAAATTCACTTCATGGAAAAGTGAATTTGGTAAGTCAGTTTTTTCTTATATATAAACTGTTAACCAGTTTGTCTATTTAATTTGAATACATTCTGTTAAATGACTTGAAATTACATGCATTGGGAATAGTTGCTATATAAATATAAACTACACTGAATGAGACTTTATTTGAAAGATTTTTGTCATTTGAAGCTGGGTAGCTTTAAACAGAAATTATAGATGTTTTGTCTGAAAAATATCTGTGATATAGTCTTTTAATTTGATCCTTTATGACTAAAACATTACTTGATGATCAGACTGACACCTCAGTAGTTCAGCACAAATGCATCTATGAGCCTGTAGCCTATTTTCCTTCAATTACTT
Organism: Cyprinodon diabolis; assembly: GCA_030533445.1. Lineage (NCBI taxonomy): Eukaryota > Metazoa > Chordata > Actinopteri > Cyprinodontiformes > Cyprinodontidae > Cyprinodon > Cyprinodon diabolis. The sequence goes on from CM060079.1 coordinate 5,832,303, forward strand.
CTGGTTGGAAGTTCCCACGCTGTTCGGCGGACGTGACATCAAGCTCGTCCATGTTAAATGGGTTCCACTTTGCAAACAATTGAAGCGTTATATTCAAGATGGATTCTGTGGAAACCCAGAAGCGACCGACATCAACCTAAACTCAGAAACCAATGACAACGACAATTGAATAGAATAGTCATACCACTACCTCACCGTTTTCCTTACCTACTACACTTTAACGTAAAAGGAAATCCACCTGTATATAAGCCATCCGGATTGTACATATGTCACCTCAAACCTCTGTGCTACTACCTCGTATTCTTTATTATCTTTTATTTTGTTTTTCATTGTGTGCGATACATGTACACTTGCACCTTAATCCCTATTTATCCTAATATACTGTATATATATATATATATATATATATATATATATATATATTTCTTCTTAATGCACCCTTTTCCTCCTTGTTTGTACCTTCTTTTATTACTATGCCAATATGTGGCGAGTGAATTTCTCCGCTGTGAGATCAGTAAAGCTCATCTAATCTAATCAACTCCAGGTGTGATGAAAAAAGTTAAATTGTGTAAAGTTGGAGCTCAAGCTACAAAAAAGAGTAAGTGTAATGCTTCTTTAGCTCCCAAATTAGCAAGTACTGCATTAGAGCAGTTGTCATATTTCTTCACCTTGCGACACTATTACTGAAGTACAGCTGCGCCCTCAGTAGGTCTTATACTGTAGGTTTCTCCATGAGTTTCATATAGGTTATATAAAATTGATATTGCAACAAGACAGCCATCTGAAACACACACACAGCACATACACTATTGTACAGAGGGCTTAATGGACATATTCTTAGTAACCACTGTCCCAAGCAAGCTTTAGCATCACAGTAGCTCACCATCATGTAATCTAACAACCTTTATCCTTTAGTATGATTCTGCTCTGACTTCCACTACACTAGCTGCCTGCAGCTTTCTCTGAGTCTCCTTTCTCACTCTATTGACTCTCTCACTCTGAAGTCTGAAAAAAGAACTGCAGTGTGTTCAGCATTGCGTCTTCGTGCCGCCGCCGTACAAAAATACCCCCAAGGCATTGTGTTTGTATGTGTAATTCGAAGTGTTGCGATGAAGATAGAGGTGTATATCTAAAGGGCATTAAAACTGTGGTTGTGGCTGGGGTGTACAAGACCTCATTGCTTTCTGAAAACGGTCCCCTCTGCTTCAACCCCAGAGCTCAGTGTTTCAAGTGTATTGAAGGGAAGGATCTCAAGGCACTTCAGGAAAAAGGTCAGTTCAATCAAATCATGATTGGCCTTTGCATGCAGTCCATTTGATCATAACTATAAAACAGTTCTACCAAGTTCAGTTAATCATCCAAATTAGGAAAAATGCTTTCAATATCAGGAAATATAGTGACGGTGGACAGTGCTTCCTTTGTGTCTTTACATTTACAGCAACTCCCTCAAGTGGAGGGGGAATGGCGCCTTAGTGGTTAGGGCAGAAGCTTGGAATCCTGAGGTCATGAGTTTAAGCCAGACTCCCACAGACTGTCACTCTGGGTCTCTAAGCAAGACCCTTAAACCCGCCCTACTCCCCAAGGGCCCCACAATGGCAGCCTGCTGCTCCCCAAGGGGATGGGTTAAATGCAGGGGTAAATTTCTTCAATGTGATATAAATTAAGTTCAATTATACATTTTATTATAAAGTGAACATGCAAATAGCAACAATGGAAAGGAAAGTTCTCACTTAACAGCAAGAAATTTCCAGCAGAACCATATTCAGTGTAAACAGCCATGTCAGGGTTTCGAGGCACACAAAAAGACAAGACAAAAAGGTGACTAAGGTGCACTTTCTATAAAAGTAAAAAAGTTAGTGGCAGTACTATCTCCTTTAGTTGTTTTATTTAGGAAATAAACACAGCTAACAGATGAGTTCTGAGGCATTTTGACTGCTACTGGTTTAAAGAAAGCAAAAACGGTTTTAAGCTGATGGATTAGCTACGAGAAAGAGAGGATTAAAGTTAAATGACACTATAAAGTTAAACGATGAAATATAGGGCCAAGTGTAACATCTATTAACCAAGCAGTAACGCAGCATCAGCTGTTGGCTCTTCGGGAAAGATGTGAGAGCTAGCGTCAGGCCAGAGAAAAACGCAATAAAATTTAAAATAAAAACCTAAATAACAGAAATATTTGAGAGCAGTAAAGGGATATAGCAAAATCAATAAAATTGGTTAGGATGTCCAGCAGCCAAAGCCTATAGACAGTTTAACTATAACTGGGGCTGTAACTAACAAATATTTTAAGATGACTAATCTACCGTCTATTTGTTTTGTGAACTTATTCAGCACATCCTGTTATAGAAAGGATACTTCAATTACCTTTACAAATATTTTATGTCCTTGTGTTATTCTATACACACCTTTTGAATGTCGCTTTATAGCCTTTTCTTATTAGGCAATGTTCCCAGCTCAGATTTTAATGAATAACTATATTGCTCTCTGTTGTTCCAATTAGACATTAAAATTAAATAGCACTTTCTTCTTATGCAACTACACATGGACCTCCACCATTAACCTAATTAAGAAATAAATTACTGAAATGAGCCTAAGATTAACCATTAGATAAAATCCGAATGAAATATAAAGGAGTTCAACTTCCACTTGTTCCAAAAAAACATAAAATCATCCCCAAGCCTTGATCGCTCAATGAGCCGAAGCCTTGTTCCTAGTGGCAGGATCTCAGTAATATTGCTTATTGCAAACAAAATGTGACAGAATACTCTATAATTAAAAAAATATCTTGATAAACCAAATGGATATTTCAGCTTTAGTCAGCTAAATCCATGTCTAAAATGATCTGAAAAGCTTGTTTTGCTTCAAAAAAAGAGAAGTTGACTTTTGCTCGGTTCTTTTTTAATGTTTCAATCCCTACTTATCCTTACTGTACAGTCCTTGCTGCACTGGATTGCATAAACAACGCCGCTCAGCTTTGTTCTGGGTGTTCTGTCTGGATGAACCATTTTTTTAAATAAATATGTTGTTGGCTTTAAAATTCACTGGTATGTTTTATTTAATGAAAATCCTTCTCGTTTTGTCAGAAACTTCTGACACATGAAATTATAATGTTCTTGCGTGTCCATTTTCTCTGTGTTAAATGCAGTGTGGTTCTTACTGCTAGTTTTTTTTTTGGCCAACCTAAATGCTCAGTTTGGATAACTACATGCTTCAAGTGACATATTTGTGTTCATTTCCCCTCTGTAATTGAGGGAATATTACACCTATTCTGCATGACCTTCACTGGCTTCCCATCACCTGCAGAATTCAATACAAAATCGCGCTAATCACCCATCAGTGTTTAAACGGATCCTCACCGGATTATCTGAAGGACCTTCTCACTCCACATTCATCCACCAGATCTCTTTGATCACAAGACTGCAACTTCCTTCACCTTCCTCGCTCCAGATTAAGGTCCATGGGAGATCGGGCCTTCGCTGTCGCTGCCCCCCGTCTCTGGAACTCTCTCCCAGATCATCTGAGAGCTCCACAACCACTGACTGATTTTAAAAGAGGCTTGAAGACTTTTTTTATTTAAGCAAGCCTATTCTGCCTCCACATGATTTTTATGATGTTGATTTTTATCTTTGATTTTATTTACACTGTGTAGCACTTTGAGATTTTTGTTAATGACCACATGATTTTTATGATGTTGATTTTTATCTTTGATTTTATTTGCACTGTGTAGCACTTTGAGATTTTTGTTAATGAAAAGTGCGGTACAAATTGGATTTATTATTATTATTATTATTATATTGTCACCCCAGTAACTCAGGTTTCTTAGGGTTCCAGTGGGTGATGTGTCAACATGCAGGGATTTTTCTGTATGTGCAGTTTTCCAGTAAACCTCAGTATTAGGACTGCTATTGGCCTCGATATGAGCCGCACAGCCCAATAGGGGCAACATGTGGTTCTTGGTTTCCTCTCTAGTTAATTTCTGGATTCTGTCCACTGAGTTGACATGATTGGTGAATGCCTCAACTTACTGTATTTGGAGTTTGACCCAAGTGACAGTCACATATCTGAATTGATGGACCTGTTGACTTTCCTTGTCTGCTGAGTGCTTAGCTCTGTACCTCCTCCATATAGACACTGGCAACAGTGGGTGAAACTAGGGGAGCCCATGGCAGACCCATGTTTGTCTGTGAAAGTTATTACTCTATTTGAAGTATGTGGTTAATGGGCAGACATTGTAGCCTCGTTAGACCATCCTGATCTCGCGAGCTTTCAAGGTTTCACTCGCAGATCAGTCTGGAGACTCTCAGTTAAAGAAAATTTGGAGCCGTTCACCAAACGAACGTCCAATCAGCCTTGGCTTTGAGGCAGGTTGAGGTGTGACGCAACAAGAAGCGCGACAGTTCAGTCTAAAGAACATGGCGGCTTCAGCCGATGAAACTAGCGTTAGCTTGGCTATGGAGCAAGTTTTATCGGAATTACAGAGTATTTCTTCACTGAAAGAAGAGCAAAACACTGCTCTGGAGGCTTTTCTTAGAGGAAAAGATGTTTTTGGTCTTCTCTCGACTGGTTTTGGCAAGAGTAGCCTGGCTTGTGGTTGTGTTTTCGTTGTCGCTCTGTTAGTACGTCATATGCTTCGTTGATCTGATTGGTTTATTTGGCCCGTCTATCACCAACATAGGCCAATCAGCTAACCAGTAGTTTCGCCCCTTCCCAAAATTACTTCAACGGAAGGTTTCCAGATGGATATGCGGAGCAAATCCATCTGGCGGAGTCAGGTTACAGACACTGAGCAAAATTTGGAGAACTTTTTGCTAAACTGACCAGATTTAGCCTAAAAACCAACATCTGAATGACGTCTGGTGTTTGGGGGGGAACCCTAACACTTGACACTGCCTCTCTCTCTCGATGGATGGATGGATGGATGGATGGATGGATGTAGTTGTGTGTGTGTGTATATATATATGTCTATTTTGTATGCACTATCAACAACAACAAAACAAATTCCTTGCAAGTGGCAATATTCTCAAATCTGATTTTGACAACTTGGAGTCCCTCAGCCGCTAGTCTTTCCTTGCACTGTCTCAAATCCATTCCCTGTCTGTTCACTTTAGAAAATAATAATAAATAATAATAAACATAATAGAAATAAATGTCACTAGTCCCTAAAACAGTCTTTCAAACTAACTACCACTGAGAGTTAAATATTAGGAGAGGAGGCTATGTTTATTTATTTTTTTTAAATCATGCTTGAATGCATTACTTTTTGCATCTCAGTTTTTTTTACTACTGTGTTTTTTGATCCCAGTTTTTTTTTTTTCAATTTTGTCGACCAATTACTACCACTCTATTATAACACACAATCAACTTCACAAGTCTATACCCTGCATAAAGGAGAGTTTTGAGCCTAGTAGTAGACAGGGCGTCTGTCCCAGCCAGTACCACAAACCTGGGGGTTTGCTCCACAGGTACAGAACTTAAAAACATAATTATTGCCTTTAGGAACTTTAGGAAGCACCATTAAACCAACTGTCTAAGCGTAAAATTTTATTTTCAGAACATTTTGAGCAATAGGATCTTTGCTGTATGATGGAGGTTGATTATTGAATTTTATATTTAAATCATCAATTAGTAGGAAGTCACTGAAAGGAAGCCACGATGGAACTGAGATCATCTCTCTCAGCTAATTTTCCATTAGAATGCTTCTTGAAGCACTCTGCATAAATATTTTAAGAATTTTTTAGAATTCCTTATAGTAAAGAAGTATACTAGTCCACACTTTAAGTTACAAATGCATGGACTTTTTCAGTGTTGCTTCATAAAGCTATAATGCCTACAGATAGTTTAAAATCCAGGTTCAAGAAACCTGTTTAAATGACATAGAATGCATATTTCTACTAGTTGTTTTGGGCATTAGCACTGTCCTAGATATAGAAAAAAACATTAAAATAAGACAGGGCTGTTCTGCATTGACATTCATTCAAGAACTTTCACTGTTGGTGGCATTTTGTTGCAAACTGCAACTGAGGAGTGGGTGATTCAGATAACAAGATTTTGATTGTACACAAAATCAATCTTTACAAACAATTAACTTTATCTCTCAGACTGGCAAATAAAATCTTGTATTACACTAACACATTTTATTATTTCTATTCTCGGTCTGCTATCACTTTGCTGAAAGTGAAATCCCCAGTTTTCAACAGCTTAATACTCTGGGCCACACATTTCCCAGAGGTGCAGATTCTCTCCTCGACCACTTTGCTCTGAACTGATTTCTGCTCAAACATTTTTTCTCTGTATACTGTGTAGAATAATGCTTTTGTGAAACAATTCCCTAAGGTTGGCCACCATCTTTTCCAATCACCCAAACCAAATCAAAAGTGTATGATCCTGAAATGAAGACAGATAAAAGGACATTTCCAGCTAACAGAAGATGTAATGAGACATTCTATGCAACATTAAATTTTCCCTCCACAGATGAATCGGTTCATATTTCTTTTTAAGCCCAGAAGTTTAGAAACTCTGGGAAAGTTTGTGAGCAATTCTAATGTTAACAGAACATAACTTTGTCATCTCTTTTATACTTGACCAAGGACCTAGTTCAATGTGAGGGGCTGGAATGATACCTTTAAACTCATAGTTCTCATATAAAACGTCTTTCTATTCAATGCTTACAAACTCTTAACCAAGAGAGAAGGCAGACCTGAACAACTTATGTCTCTTGTTTTCTCTTTATGTACCGTATTTATCTTTACTTTATGTCTCAACAGGTACCTGTTTCCTACGTGTCCCGGCTAGAATAAAAAGCACTTAAATGTAGATCTGGCAAACTTATGGAAAGTTCTAAGCGTGACTTCATACCCTGTTTTATTTAGTGTATCTGTTTCATATGATAAAACCCACTAACTGAATGAGGAATTCAAATTCAATGAGAAGTTCAGAGTATTTCATTCAGACAGGATGTGTTGTCAGCTAGCTCATTTATAACATTAAACGTTTATGGTTCTTCTATTTACTAGACTTTGAATCGAGGATCAATAGGAACTGAAATCGAAACCAAAAATCTGAACCATTCAAACGATACCAAAGCCTAGTTATAGAGGATAAATGCCACATTAAAGGCATACTATGCAACATTTTTCAGTTAATTAATGTGTTCCATAACGTTTTGGATGATTAAATGAGTCATTTCAGGTCGAACAAAGGTTTTCTTGGCCACCCTGGTGGTCTGTAGGGGAAATACCGTACTTGCAATTGCAGGAGCCCTCGGCCCGCACCCACAGGCTCAGAAGTCTCGTGCATTGCGAGAGTATGTCTTGCTTTACGGCGAGAACTGCTACACGCCCCCAGTGAAAGGCATGCTCGTTGCTAGCGCAGTGGCGATATTTGTGCAGTTAACATGGCGGAACCAGCAAGAATTTTCAAACTCGAAAATTGGAACAAAATAGTCACTTACCGCAGTAGACATGGTGATTCGTTGCGTTCGCCTGTCTAAGCTCAAAACAACTGCGCCTGGCTTGACGGAGAAACCAGGAGAACAGCTGAGCATATTTACGACAGTGCACTTTTACTTTCGCCCTCTGGGGGGAGCCTCGCTGGAAAATCCACACCGGTTGCAAAGTATACCTTTAAAACTTGAAGAAATATATAAAGAGATATATCATAATTTCAGTTTTGATTCTTAACACTTTGTATTTTAAAAAGTCAGTACATGCATCCATTCACTGTACAAACTAATGGCAAGTTCTACAAAAACACGCTAGATTTTTTTAGGTCTAAATAAACCTAAAATCTTCTTACAAGGTGAATCATGTGTGAATCAGACATAACAACTTAATTAAGAAGAAGAAAACCTAAAGGCTCTCTTTGTGGATTTATTCCATAAGATTCTCATAATCAAGCCTGCTTGCAAAATATCACAGTAAGGACCTTTGAAAAAAAAATAAAAATACAAGAGGCTCATAACCTCTCAATATAAATGCTGGCAATAATTAAATGCCAGCTATCTGGCACAGCTTCTCCCTGGCCTTCTCATTAACCTTCCCTGTTCTGTCTGTCAGAAGAAGTAACCTTTTCACAATTCATTCATGATCTTGAGATGCTATTTTCTGAGTGGAATAAGATAATACGCAAACCATGCCAATGCATTTATTTATCATTAAGTTGTACCAAGGATAATTGTATAATTTGTTAAACTTAGGATCTCCCTTAATTAATACTCTGATCTATTGACTTAGATGGAGAAAATATGTCTATAGAAATAATTCAATTTAGTTCATTTGTATAGCGCCAATTCACGTCATCTCAAGGCCCTTAACACAGTAAATCAATCAAATCCAGACAGGCTGTTTAAAATTTTTCGATTCATCTATCTATTATATTAATTTGAATAACCTTTTGCCATAGCTGAATTGTTTGAACAGAAAGAAACAGACACATAAGAGGAACGCAGCAGCACTGATCCAGAAATGCTGTCTGTAGGTGATTGTAAACTAGCTCAATAAGTGACTGTTTAGGATTAGTTTAAGACAATAAGCAAATGAGCTCTAAGCGCGTTTGCAGGTAAAGAGGATGACAGAGGAAGAGAATACATAGAGTTGGTTATATCTGAGCCAATAAGCTATGTTCTTGAAGAGAAATAGGAGGAAACACTAGAAAAACAGGCCCAACTATTTATTTTTTAAAACATGAAGTCATCAACAGCAGCAGCTAAATAGGCCAGATTTATTTACTATTGATGAGAAAAATACATTGAGAACATCACTGGAAAGGGTGGAGTATTAAATATTGGGAAATTGGAGACCAGAATTCGAATGTAGCTGTATGAGGAAGAGTGGTCATAGGTTATGTCCTCCACCAGCCTAAGCCTATAGCAGCATAGCAGGAAAAACAGAAATAACCCTTCGATATAACTCTTACCTTTATCAAAAAGGAAAGTTTTAAACTTAGTCTAAAAAGTAGACAGGGTGTCTAAAACTGCGTTGTTGGTTCTGAAGTTTAATACTTAAAAGAGCCACAAATAAAACCATAACTTGGGAGCAAAGTGTTCTTTTATGAACACAATAAATAATGAAATCTCTGTATTATGGAGCTTGCCCATCAAGGCCTTTATTCTTAAGAATGCACATTTTAAATAGTATGTTAAATACAGATTGTCAAGACCAAGTAAATCTTTCCTTGTGTTTCCTTTGATTAATGTCTCCTTTTTATTCTACCCCTGCTGTCTGAATTGAAATCATAATTTACGGAAAGACAAGCCATTAATAATGCATTATGAATGAATAGGGCAAACCTTACAGCATTATCATGACCACATCAACAGTTATTTTTACTGGTGGACCTAGAGCCATTTCATTACAATAAATAGAGCTCAGAGGAATAAAGCGGCTTGCTTATTACTAATTAGTATGTCAGCTTGCATTTTCATGTGAAGATTTTAAAATACCTCAAGTGATAATTGTTAATGTGTTTATGATTTGCAATTGTAACTCTGTGTTTCACTTGCATTGGGTTTTCCTGTCTAGAGCTTAGGTGAGGTAGTGCCCTCAGTACCGGTCTAAAGAACGGCAGAAATCCGTCACAGACTTTTCTGACATTTAATATGTCTTTGTCCCTTTGGCCCCATCGGTCAACTACAGTGAGAAGTTGGGAAAAGTTAAGTAGAGAGGAATCTGGGCTCCATTCTGAACAGCAACGGAAGCCACATCTGTGAGACAGTGATGCATGCTTTAGCTACTGTATCACCCAAGTTACCTTTATCTAGAATAAATAACTCTTCTGCTAAGGATATAAAATCATTTTTTATGAGCTCTATTGCTTGTACAAAAAAGAATTGCCAAAGGCAAGGCAGTCTGACCTCTACGCTCGTTAGTTTATGACAGGATACCATCTTGAATCTACGTCTGTCTGACAGCTTCCCACGCGTCGCCTCTCATACTGAGAAATGGAGGAATCACCTTAAAACCCATTATGTTTGCTTGAACTAAAATCGGTCAAGCAAAAAAAAAAAAAAGAATTTTCCTGAAAGATTTGGTTGTGACACTATGAGAACTGAAATGTGTATTTTTTATTTTTTAGCCACTTAACTGAATTAGAATTTGTCTTTTACTTGTTTTTAAAACGTTCCTTTTCATTGTAATTAATAAGGTTACATTAAAGCTGCACCTCAGTTTCAGGTTTTTGTAAATATTTGCAATAAATTGACAAATTTCCAGCAGTGTCTCAGAAAATGTGCCTTTTTACATTTTCCATGAGAAACAGGAATGTGTTTTAATCTGATTTGGTGTGACAGACTAACCCACAGTAGTGAATAAGTATACATCAGATAAACACCTAAAGTTCTGCCTCTCCTGCTTAAAAAGGAGATCATCTGTATGTTACTTGATCTCAGGATAAGTCCAGCTGTTCTATGAAGGGTTTTAGGAGCGGTCATTAGAGAAACAGACAAACCAGGCAAACATACAGGGAGGTTATAGATAAAACTAGGTGAAAGTGTGAAGCAGGGAAATTTTCTACATATTTAATATCTTAAACTTAAAAGTTGTCATGGATCACTGTTTAATCTTTTTTAACAAAGTATGGAGGATGAAAAGGAGGACATTAGTTAATCAGAGAAACAGGAATAAGGTCAATGGTTACTTTAGATGAGCTTCAGATGTTTGGATCAGATGGCAGTACAACCAGAAGCCATTTACCTGACAAAGCTTTTTTTTTTTTTATGAAACAGCAGTAAATAAAAAAATTATAAAAGTAGCTTTAATTTTTGCATTTTGCAACAATAAACTGTCTGCATAGTGTAATATAATGCCGGCCACAACAGAGTTTTGGGATCCTTTTTTAGCAGGGGGAGAGATGATGTCCACCCCCTTAAAGGGGATGCAAAGAAAATGCATCTCCATCCTCAAGAGCAAAAAAGAGACATCATGTCATAGAATAGAGGCAGGTGTTCTTTTAAAGGGTACAAAGTGGAAAATATTGTGAAATAAACAGGAGTAAAGTTATGATCCCAGAGCAGTTTGCTGTTTGAAAATAAAAATGATAAACTCAACATTTTGAATACACTTTAATTGTTCCTAATTGGCTCTCCTGGTTTAGATTGAACCATATTTGTGTCCCCCAAATGGCCCAGTCAAAGTCTAGTCTAAAGTACAGTAGAAAACCAGTAGGAGTACTCAAAAGCTAATATTTGCAGCTATTAAGCTTTTTCAAATGGGAGTAAGAAAAGTTTTATGTCTCTAAATGTGCAAAGGCTGCAGGGAACCTGCCCACCCCCAAGCTAACAGCAGCTAATGTGTTTTCTACAGCATATTTATTTCCCCTCAGACTTTGTGTTGTCTTGTCACATGAAAACCTAAATTGAAGTTTGTGGTTGCATTTAAAAAAAATGCTCATGATTAAGGAAAACTTTTGCAAGGAGCCCAAAATTTGACACTTAAGCTAATAAATATGCTTTTTTTCTTTCATGTGGTCCATCGCCCTCCTGTATGATCTACATGTTGCACCACCTCTTCCTGCAGGTAAGAAACACGTTTTTTTTCCTCACATGCACCTAAAATGACCATTTAGTAACGACAAACACCTGTGTGCATCAAAGTTTGCTTCATTGATATGACATAACGACGGACTGCGAACGATATTTGCATAATTAGTGTGTGCACTCCTGGATCTCATTGAATATTCATATGCTGCTGAAAACAACTCTGACTTCGAGAACGAGATTGCTGTCACAGTCCGTGAATCACGGAGCAATTTTAGCCCTTGAATTGCACTGTAATCAGCGCAGCCTGCTGCTATCCCTTATGCACATCCACAAACACCCCCCCAAACACACAGACAGAAACGCATAAATGCACACTATGATCCACTTCATAATCACTGATGTCTCTTTCACACCAAGGGACAGTTCTCGGTAAATCCCAGAGAGGGTTTATTGCTGGATGTGTCACAACCTATCACTTCAGTTCCTCTTCACTCAAGTCTCTCTTCTAAGGAGCAGACCTAATAAACCTAGTGGACATCTACAATCTTGGAGTGTCATGTATCAGTCCATATAGCCCTCTACTCACTCCCAGATGGAACCGTGGGATTCTTAAAAGCACGGAAAGTGTTTATCTCCCAAAACCAATAGTAGGAGTTCAAAACCTGAGGGAAATGGGGAGAGATCAAACGGAGCCTCTCATGGCTGTAGTTGACAGAATTTTCCTTGCCTATCAGTTTTTGTTGGAAGCTGTGTCACTTCTGGTTAATGGTAGAAAATGCTTGTGACCTTTGAAAAAGGGACAAGAAAAACAGACTTAACTTTGTCACTTCTCGATCCATTGATCTTTTATATCATGTGACGGTTGGTGAAGGTCTGAATTTGTCTGTAGGTTTGCAGTTAAGTTGGTTCAAAAATGCAAAATAAGAAAGAAAAAAATGTAACAATGGATATGTTATAGAGAAGCGAGTAAACACCCTTTTTCTCTCTTGTTTACAACAACATATTGTTTTCTTTTGGTTTTATCTAAGCTTTTTACAATTGCAATTAGAAAAACTGTTTTTTTCCATTGCATAATCCTGAAAAATCAGAAACTAGCTGCTCCTGCTGCCTTTGCTGCTTTAGGTATGAACGTAGCATAAGAGTATGTTAGAACGATGTTACGTTGTAGTGGTCTGGACTTTGACTTTGACTGGGACATTGGAACATATCTCTTTTATTGGCATTATGCTACGTTCACACCGGACTCAGCAGGCGCGGCAGAAGCAGCGAGTTTACATGCAAAGTCAATGGTTGACGCGCGTCAAGGCGCAGCGAAATGTCCCGCAGCGTGTTTTGAGCAGAAGGCACAGCGCTGCTGCTCGAGATGGAAAATTTTAACTTTTGCTGCTCGACGCACTGCGTCAACCAATCAGAGAAGCTGATGTGGGAGCTGGCAGGGAGAGAGACACATCGCAGATGACCCAGAGCGCTGTGATCACTCCTCTGAAACAGTTTATTGACACATAAATTGACTTAAAATGCTGAAACCTGCCGACAGAATATGTTCGCTTTTATTATCCTGGTGCCTGCAGATTGGATTATTTAGATGAAAACCACCTACCAGCTGCCGCGGTGAACCGCGAGGAGGCAACCCGGCCAGAGACTGCTGTTGAATGGGATCCTACTGACAGCGCACCGCCGGTATGTGGGGGTCTGAGCGGCTCCGACAGAGATAATATTAGAAGGCAGGAATGAACTGACTGCACTGATTAAGTTTTCAGGTGGATTTTCTCACTTAAAAACATATTAAAATGACTTTATTGAAACTGATCACAGCAAATATAGCTGCAAGGCAAAGAAAGGATAGAGTAGCTCCACCCAACGCAGACGTGATTATGCTGCTCTTGCTGCGTCCGGTGTGAACGTAGCATTAGAGTGCTGTTGATGATCCAAGCTGCTGGACTGATGGCCTCCTATTTTACTCTGGGACTCTCTGGTAGACGGAACATTTCATCTATCTATGAAAAACACAGTTGTTTCTTTGAATTTGTTTACCTCATGTAATAATGGGTTTTTACTAGCTGAAGGGAAAACAGTACCTGCTTTTGATCCTATCATCTTCTGCATTTATAAAAGCTTCACCATCTTGTGTGATTTATCAGAGTATGTGGGATGGAAGGTGTTGATACGAGGACAATTAGCGTGGGCTGCTGTCAGCAACAATTAATTTTAGTCACTGTATCTTAAACATCACTGACTCATTCTGGCATATTGATTCCACCACTATAAAACCGCATGAGTCAGCAATGCTTCAGACATTTGTCTTCACCACTGCAGTGTTTAATAAAGCACAGCTATCTGACTCCTGGTTGCCCTTATTTATGGTTATGCTTGATCTTTGTGTAGATAATGTTATCGATAAAGCCCATCAAAATTGTTTTTTTTTACACTTTAACATATTATAACTAATTTTTATTAATTTTACTAGGATTTAATGAAGTAAACATTGACCAGTGCAGATGTGAACTAGATGGGAAATGATAAAGAAGTTTCCTCTTTACTATGGCACCCTATGCTTTCAGAAGGCTTCTAATAAGTTGACTCTACCTGTGTTTAATCTGAGTGTAACAAACAAGCAGAGTCCGATTTCAATCCATCTGAGAGAGCACGACAAAACTGCAAACATACCAAGACTTGCTGTCCAGTGAAATTGACAGACAGGTTAACCCCTTAAGCTCGGCTGGCTTGCTCATGTTTATCCATTTATAGAAATGGCCAAAACACAGCCACATGGTGTTTCATCCACACGCCTTTCAAATGGGGCTTTTAATTTCTACAACTTGTTTCAAAATAATTTTTTAAACAAGCAGCACCTTTCCAAAATTGTAGATGACCGCTAGGGGTGTAAATAATAATAGTTTTGTATCGATGCATCCATCCAACAGCCCACGATCTGATGCATCGACACATCCGCAAGAGAATCGATTCATGTTTTTTTTCCCTCCGGTCTATTTTTATCCATTTGCTCCTGGGCATAATTCTCCCTCCCCTGCTGCGGTGGCGCTAAACCCATTTTCCCTCCTACCTCGCTTCCTGGTTATACTCTTACAGCAGTGTGTTGCAGTGAGCTTGACACAGACATTTTTAAATTATGCTCAGTATTGAAGCGTGGTCTGTGCTACACACTGTGGGTCTAGATACGGACGAGGCGGTGAGGAAGTGGGGGCGAGTTTAGTCCGACGACGGAGGGACATGAGGGCCAAAAAGAGCGGAGATCCAGGTAGAAAAAGAGTCCGGGCGTTCTCGCGCACCTCAATCTTCTAGCAGGTCGAACTTCACAAGATGTTTTCCGCAATTTTGGTCATAAAAACAAAACAAGCCGGCCTCCTGTCTGCGGCACTGTCTGCGATCAGCTACAATTTGGGAGAGGTGCAGCGGAGCGTCTCTCAAGGGGGCGGTTACGTCTGGAGCAGAGGTATTGCAGTGCACTCATTGCACTGATAATGTGCAGTATTTTTGCAGTATTTTTTGATGCAACTTTTCTACTTCTGTTAATTGCTGTTGTTTCTTAAAAAAAAAAGCATAACGATATTGCAGCTTTCATTAATTTATTTCAAACTTCAAACTTTTTTTAGCCTGTAAGGTGTCAAAAAAAAAATAAAAAATTTAGCGAATCGTATTGTGGTGTATTATTGAGTATCGAAAATAATCGAATCGTTGGGTCAGGAAATCGATACTGAATCGAATCGCCATGATGGATGTGATTTACACCCCTAGTGACCGTAGACAGGAGGCAACTAACTGGTCAAATCTACATCCACTCTACACTATGCGCATTTCCTGTTTGGTACCTTACCGGCTTGTTTTGTTTGTATGACCGCTATTTGGGAAAACGATTCGTGAAGTTTGACCATCTAGAAGAGTGAGGTGCGCAGAAACGCTGGGACCTTTTTTCCACCTGGATCCCTGCTCTTTTTCGCCCTCATGTCCCTCCGTTGTCAAACTTGCCTCCACTTCCGCACCGCCTCGGCCGTATCTAGACCCACAGCTAGTTCTTCAATGTCCCTCTTGCGTTGTGGCTTGGAATAGCATAGTGCAGACCACGCTTCAAAATTGGGCATAAATCAAAAATATCTTTGACAAGCTCACTGCAACACTCTTCTGCGACAGTAAAACCAGCCCTTATTACAACAGCAGGTATTTATATTTAGCCATACCCCCTAATGGCCGGCATCATTGGAAACTACAATCTCAGGCCTTTCCAAACAGGTGTTGGAGGTAATTGTATGACCATGTCAGGTGATGTAACCAGAATGAGTTATATAAGCTTACTCTGTTTTCTTATTTTCTATTCAGTTTGTTGATATTATTGGTAAAATCTCAAATAAACTACGGCTAAATCTCAGGAGCGAAGGCTTTGTCTTATCTAAAAGGTGTCCAGTAATGAAAATCAGCAAATTTGTCTGGCCAGATTCCCTTTTATGAGTGGAAAAATGCAGTTTTGTACCTTTGGTATTGTACAAATACAATTGTATTTCCCATTTATAGTTTGGAAACTGTATTTTCTTTAATTCACATATGTAATTTAAGGCAGAATTTGCCCCTGAGACCCTTAGGGCTTAAAGGGTTAAGGAGAGAAATAATTACGGGCTGCCAAGATGCTCCTCGTAACTCTGGAAGAGCTTTGGAGATCTAAATCTCATAAAACCTCAGGCAGCTTCTTACAAGACTTGCATCCAGTGTTTAAACCACTGGTCCAATCAAATTTTAGAATCTGTGCCAAGCCTTGATATTTTTGTATCATTTTTAGTATAGATCTTCAATGCAAGTATATACTATAGCGGTTTTATTTCTCAATTTTGCAATGCAATAGTTATCACAATACTGGTGTTCCAGTACAATTTTACCAATATATCACTATATAGTCACAGAAATGATCTATTGCAATTCTTATATTAATACATCTCTGGAAAACTTAGCTAGATTTGCTTGTCGCTCTGCTGTGAGTGAGGCTGAGCTGCAGAATTATATTCTCCTGGGTTATAAGCTGCTAACTAGTGGCTGGGGATTAAAGTTTTATATCAAGTTAGCCAATGAAACAGATGTTGGCCTATAAATACTAGCCTTGTGAGACCATCCTGATCTCGCGAGCTTTCAAGATTTCACTCGCTAATCAGTCTGGAGACTCTCCGTTGAAGAAAATTTGGAGCCGTTCACCAAACGAACGCCAATCAGCGTTGGCTTTGAGGCGGGTTGAGGTGTGACGCAACGAGAAGCATGACAGTTCAGTCTAAAGAACATGGCGGCTTCAGCCGATGAAACTAGCGTTAGCGTGGCTATCAAGCAAGTTTTATTGGAATTACAGAGTATTTCTTCACTGAAAGAAGAGCAAAACACTGCTCTGGAGGCTTTTCTCAGAGGAAAAGATGTGTTTGCTCTTCTCCCGACTGGTTTTGGCAAGAGTCTGATCTATCAATTGGCTCCTCTTCATGGTCACTCTGTTACGTCATATGCTTCGTTGATCTGATTGGTTTATTTGGCCCGTCTATCACCAACATAGGCCAATCAGCTAACCAGTATTTTCGCCCCTTCCCAAAATTACTTCAACGGAAGGTTTCCAGATGGATATGCGGAGCAAATCCATCTGGCTGAGTCAGGTTATATAAATACTATAAATATTTTGAAATTGAATTGAATTGAATTGATTTCTTCTTACACCCCTAAAGGCATACCACAAAGATTCAGACAACTACATGCTTTAACTTCTACTTTTATTGGGTTTGAAAAAGATGCAAAAGATTTTATTTGTGATCGAATTGGGGAACCACATAGAATTTTGCCTCTAGCGATGCATTACTCTATGCTTGCCAATCACAAAGAAATAAATCAATGAATTATTGATGTTTTGGCCCTAACCTAAAATAAAACTTAAAGATTATGCATAGCTGTGCCATGAATTGTACATTGTCACATTGTATATGATTAAGCCATATTGAAAAATCTGTATAATCTTAATTTATGTCATTATTCTACAGATGTTCATATTGCATTATTCTGCAATGTGCTCACAAGTGACCTGAAGAATTTTGTGCATGGAACGGTGTGGATGTCTGCTTGCTAATCTTCTTCTCTGTCCGCTTGGCAGCATCCCAACAACTTCCCTTGTTTTGGAGAAGTTGCACTTTCCAAGCAGAGCTGCACATTTAGATAAGAGTGACAGAACATTTGGGATATGAATTAGAGGGTTAGGGCCATTGCCTGCAGATCTGCCAGCAGCTGTGGATTTTCTAGTACATCAGCTGTGGAATTCAGTGGAGAAATTGGGACTAATCCTGTTTGTAAGACTTCACAG
The DNA here is from genome assembly GCA_030533445.1 of Cyprinodon diabolis. Taxonomy (NCBI): domain Eukaryota; kingdom Metazoa; phylum Chordata; class Actinopteri; order Cyprinodontiformes; family Cyprinodontidae; genus Cyprinodon; species Cyprinodon diabolis. The sequence goes on from CM060079.1 coordinate 5,850,107, forward strand.
GTAGAAGGATAAAGGCCTGCTTTGTTTTAAACATCAACAGACACATGATGGGTGTTGGATGAGGATTTTGGTGTAACTGAGATGAGCCAAAAGGATTTGTGAAGATGTGGACCTATAAAGGACCTTTAGCCAACACATGCTGGCATAGTTTCTCATATATAAGCTTTCATGTGGGAGATTCTGCTTTTCTAACCCTTCATGCATGCAGAGTGTGTCCTAGGAGATCAGAGAGTCTTATGTTTTTACTCTTTTGCATTTCCTGCTCCATTCACATTTAAACATGGCAACCTCTGTATTTTTACAATCTGGAAACTAAACGGGTTTCTATGGATTGCTGGAAAAAGTTTTGTACTGTTTTGTCACAATTCAGTGGATTTTAGTCAGTACTTTTGCCATAAAGAATATAAAATTGGGTGAATTAATATTTCTGCTTTGCATTTACTAATTGGTGAACTTGTAACGGATGTACTTAAAATAAACGTTTTACCCAGCATCAGCAGTTAGTAGAAGGTCATTTCCAGAAACATTAAACTTAAGTTTATGATTAAGTTATGATTTTATACATGAAGTTCAACACACTTATCTTAAAGATTCCTTACCTAAAACCTTTTCTCAGAAGGCCTCAGGGTTATTAGTTTAATTGGGTTATGTCAAGGCAACAACAGATAAATTGACATTGAAGCACACACTTGCCACAAACAGACCAAAGATATTAGATGTAAAGTAGCCTTAGCTGTGAGTGAAGAGAAGCTGTATCTTCTGTGGTAACAGAAGCAGGTGAGTAAATATAAATCAAGAAGTAGGTAAATACTTGAAGTATGTTTTTATCAAGTGTATAATCAGATTGTGTTCTGTCCCATGGCAGCACATTGCATTAGATGCATGTTTTAATAACTAGTAATACTGCAGGTACAGCTTTGGACAGAATGTGTTCTCTGTTATGGGCTCCAAGCTGTGGAACTCATTATCATCTGACAAAAAAGACTGTGCCTGATTCTAAAATGTTCTCTTCCAAAACTGGTTAAGGACAAAAACAAAAGCACCCATTTTTAATAATTGCAAGGCAATTAGAATTTTGCATGAAATGCATGTTTTATAATCTGATCATTTATAATTTTTAATTGAAGTAGTGTAGTATATAAATTCTATCTTGTTAAAAAAAAAAAAAAAAAAAAAAAAAAAACCCAACCAGAGACTGGAGTTGAAAATTTGCATTGGCTGCAAACTTTATATGGACCACTTCAGTGACCTGCTCAGCTTTGGCACTATGTTTGTTTGTTTGCATCGTCCTTGTCAAATAAAGATCTAAGCAATGATTACAGTTAATTAAAACAATATCGTCTTATTTTGTGTAAAGCTGCTCATTAGCTAATTTTTAAAACTCATTTTTTTTTTTTTTGGACATGGAATTAACTGTTCAACCTTCTAAATCCTAGTAGAAACAAATTTTTGAATTTCATATTATCTGAAACTGACAAAAATTAACAATTTTTTTTGTTTTTTTAAACAAAGTTTCCATGTTTGTTAAAGTTTTATAAGGCTGACAATGTTATTGAAGAGTGAGTCTGCTGCTCCTGCTGGTAAAGGCCATTTTTATGCTACGTGTTGAAGTGCCTCTTGGCAAGGCACTTATCACCAAGTGTACTATCCACCTTTAGACCAGTGTTTGTGCATTTTTGGGTGTGGTTGGGTAAATTTGGCTCTTTTAGAAGTAGTGCTTTCAGTGGTCAGTATAGGTAGAAAAGTACCACATAGGTTGAGATATTTACAAAATATAAAAATCTCTAGTCTACAATTTACAGTCTAAAGCAAACTGCAGTACTATTAAACACCAATACTATTGTGACTGAAAACATAAGTCCTCTTGGTCTTACAACCTCTACAGCAGTGGTTGAAACTCTGTGCTCAGGCCAAAAGCAGATAATAATATCCTTGTTACTAAAACACGGGTAAACATGTAAAATGAAACCTCACATCGAACCCCTAAATATACATTAGGAAGACTAATTTATAATTTAATGTGCTTGATCTGTTTGTATTATTACATATGTTCATTAAATGATTATAAATGTAATTTCGATAGGATCAACATGCAAGCAAAGGAGGTGCTGGAAAGAGTAATGTTGAGATGTGCATTATTCAAAATAGTTGGACTATTTAAGTACTGCTTTGAAATGTTAATAATCTGGTGCAAATTGAAATTAAGATAATAGCTAAAATGGAGACTGCATAGTAAAGACCTATTTTCTGCTTGACCAGTTGGTTTTTATTCTGCAGGTAAAGTCATTTATGTAATGCATATTTATCCAACCAGTAATTAATTTATCAAACCAGTAATTTATTTATAAAAACAGAACCAGTGTTCTTGACATCTTATACTGTTGTTTAACCTGCCCTCTCTATCTATACTGCTGGCAGCTCTTTTGGACTCTCTTATAAGAGACAAAATAAGAAATCAGGTGAGACTGTCAACTTTTCTTTCCCTTTTTAATAAAGTGAGTCACAATTTGCTGGTGAAGATTCTCTGCCATCCAGGTTATAGTCGTTCCAAAAAAGTAAAAAAAAAAATCCACTGGAATTTGTTTCCAAGTTTGAAGACGTTTTGCTTCCCATCCAGGAGGTGGATGGGAAAAAGTTAAACTTTACACTTTACACTACCGTAGGTTGCTAGACATCTTTGTTCATTTCAATTTCAATTTAGTTCAGTTTATTTATATAGCATCGTTTCGCAACATGTCATCTCAAAGCCCTTTACAATTTAACAAGATCATACAGTCAAATCGATTCAAAGTTTTCCATCCAAGGAAAACCAGTTGATTGCATTGACTTATTGACTCTTTAGCAATCCCTCACACTAAGCATGCTTCTAGCAACAGTGAAGAGGGAAAAACTCCGTTCTAACAGGAAGAAACCTCCAGCAGAACCAGACTCGGTGTGAGCGGCCATCTGCTGAGGCCGACTGGTGTTCAAGGAGACAGAAGCAGACGTACAGTAAGAAGCAGAGATGGAAAAAGCAATTTTAAACCAGCTCTACAGGCGGTCTTGTCCTTGAAACACACAGCCAGCCAGAAGAGCTCCGAGCCAGCTCCCATGTCAGAGGATGAAGAGAGGACATCCAGCCAGTCAAGTCAGAAAAACAGGACTTTACTGAAAAACATGCTGATCTCCAACATCTATTAACAAAGGTGTTGATGGCAGAAGCACAGCTGATATTTCTCTCGAGGACGGTGTCACAGCCAAACAGGAACAGACAAGGTGAAGCTACTATGAGAAAAAGTAGAGAGCATACCTTTAGAGATTGAAATAACAAATTTTACAGTGGGAGAATAGAGATATGATGAAAAAAGGAGTTCCTATGTGCTCTGGCAATCTAAGCTCATAGAAGCATATAGAGGTAGCTCAGGATAATCTGAGCCACTCTAACTATAAACTTTATCAAAAAGGAAAGTTTTAAGCCTAGCCTTAAAAGTAGACAGGGTGTCTGCCTCACGGACTGAAACTGGTAGTTGGTTCCACAGGAGAGGAGCCTGATAACTAAAATGTCTGCCTTCCATTCTACTTTCAGAAATTCTAGGAAGCACTAGTAAAACCTGCAGGTTGAGAGCAAAATGCTCTGTTAGGAGCATAAGGCAGACATGTTCACAAGTCATTTTTTGCAAGTCCAAGTCAAGTCTTGAGAATGCCTGTCACAATTATCAATTAATTGCACAATAAATTCTAATCACTTGATTAATTAAAATAAGTGCAATAATTTGCGTGCTTGCTTGTTTCTCCTTGTGTTTTCATCTCTGTCACTGAGATGGTATAGCTTAAAGGTTACTATTATATCTATGGAATGATCATTATCTTGAACTGGTAAATGAAAAATACAATTTTAAAAAAGCACACACGCAATTTTTTTCCAGTTAAATTTTGCATCTTTATCTTTTTTTCTTTCAAAAACAATTTTCTTACAGTATTTACCTGACATTTGTGGTTACAACTTTTTCTAGTTTTAGGAGTAAATGTCTGCTCTTTTATTTTTAAGTGAAAATGAGGGCTGCAGAAAAAAAAAATCACAATCATGCTTTTTATTAATACATATGATAAAGATAAAGAAAAACCCTGAATAAATACCAATATCCAATAATTCTTTCATGAAAGAAACTTTACAGCAATAACTTTTTGTAAGTTAATGCCCTGGAACAGACAGAACCGACTTGGCGGGCAGTATTTTAAATTCAATTCAGTTTATTTATTTAGTGCCAATTCACAATTATTTCTCCTCTACGACTGCCGTGAAGCTTTTAAAGCTTGGCTTGTCGATCATGCATGCATGCGCACGGGCCCGCAGGCATAAATGTCACGTAGCGTTGCGTCAGTGACGTCAGTGCTACGTGACAGTTTAACAGCCCCTCTGCCATTTTTTTTTTTTTTTTACCTCTGCTGTGTGCTCTGCTGACTTCAATGCTGAATCGTATCTTAATTTCAGAAAGGGATTTACTCATTAAGGGCAATATAATATTTTCGTACAGAAAATCTACCCTGGTGCATGTAGGCAACCATCTGCTTCATATACATGTCCATGGCAGGACACATAACATTATTTGCTTTAGCAAAATGGCTGGATAACAACAAAACTTGTTAAATTTAAGGTTCCAGAATTAGTTGTTCAGTCTAGTGCAGAGACACACGACAGAACGGAAAGCCATGTACGCTCACTCATGCCTAAGGGAAATTTGGAGTAACCAATTACCCTACGTAACAGTCATGTTTTTGACAGTGTAAGAAAGTCAGAGAATTAACTTGCACATGCAGGATGAATGGAGAAAAACCTCAGGCCAGAATCTTCTTGCTTGATGGCTAGGCGCTCAATTCTGTTCCACCATGCTGCCCCTGAATGAGAGTAAATTTAGGCTAAATATGCAGTTGATATGCATATTTTTAATCCTCTACCTGCTTTAGTGTATGCAGACAACAGTCCCCCTGAACAATGTCTCTAATCTAAGCTACTCCATCCTTTTTGTCTGCATTTAATTTCCTTTTACAGTCCAATTATATTTAATGCCTGGACACAAGGGATGGGTCCAGGCATTCAAATTATTAAAGTAATGTTATTCTCTGTAATATGACCAGCTAATCTTGTTCTCCTTAATACCACATCGGATTTTAAAAGGAGACCTGTTATTTCTCTTTTTTACAGTATCTATTCAACAGTGGTTCTCTTTCCCATGCATTCAAAGATTTCAAGTAGATAAAAAATATTACTGTAAAAGAGCCAGGATTTTTTTGTATAATTTAGCTAACGTGAACCTGATCCAGAACCCTAAAAAAGACCAGAGATCTTTATTCTGGAAAGATTTCAAGTGTAGGTCTCAGCTCTGTTTATGCAGACACTGCAGATGTTTACTCCAACTATTAATTGCGCCCCTCAAAACTGAAATGCAAATGGAAAGAGTGCTTTGAGTGGAAGAAAAATAACAGAAGGAATAACTTTACTTTTTGAATACCTCAAATTGTCGTCCTACTTCCTGTTCAATATCCAGGGTAAGAAAGAAACTGCATACTGTTGTGCTGAACGCAGAGAGTCGTCTGCCTTTCACTCTATATTCCTCGACAGACACAATCATGCATGACACTTTTCAAAGTGAGAATACAATCTACCCTAAAATAACTTAAACAAAAACGAGACAAAGATATCAAACGGCTGAAGTTCTTCACTATAAAACACCAAAAATATGTATGTTTGCTCACTGTACGTCACACAGCGAGCATGTGACAATTTAATTTCTTGTTAAAGAGGTGGGCTGTGTTTATAAATCCTGTCAGGCAAAGAATTGTCGGCAGCCATATAGTTCCCGTTAGCAGAGGAAACATCCTGTCTTATTCAGAGCTCCTTCTTTACTGTCAGCACTATTTGGACAGCCTGGCAGCCAATGAGAGACTATTGGTTTTTCAGAAATGTCCTCACAATGTTGCACTATTTGGAAGGAGCCAGAAGTATTTTGAATAGTGGATAATGCAGGCCCATAAAATTTGAAAATACTGTGAGAGTAAAAGATATTTGGTAAAAATCTACGTGTGAGTTTATGTATGTGTGTGTATATGTGTGTGTGTATATTGTGATTCAGTCAGGAGACCATCCTGCCTTCTCATTCTGATGGAGCATTCTGTCTTTATGAACTGATCAATTGTTCTGTCAGAACAAATACTGCTTTGTAACCATGTGTCATGTTCTGTTAATAAAATGCTATATTTTCTATATATATATATATATATATATATATATATATATATATATATATATATATATATATATATATATAATATTGTTTTTTTTGTTATCTGACTTCAATATATAATATCTACCATTTATGTTTCACATATATTTAGGCCTACTCTAGTTTGATGGATGTATCATTAGCCATAATATTTTATATCAACTAATTAACTCATGAGGGAGACCAAAGCTAAAACATAAAAATGTAATATGTTTTAAGAAAATATACATTAGGTTGATGTGTATGTTAGATCAAAACTTCTATGATAATCTACATAAAAAGATTATACCCATCTATACCCACCGTATAGCTATATAAATATCTAAATTAACCACTAAAGGAAAAACAAAAGTCTGTGTAGTGGTTTACGTAAGCCTTTGGGCTCCAAGTAGTTTATAACTGATCACTGAGAGTATGAAGAGGTGGAAAATCACCAAGCAAGCAAACCAACCTGAAATTTAAATTCTCCCAAGGAGGAGAAAAAAAAAAAAGACAAAACATCATTCAGTTTGAAAATTTTAACATTAGAGGAAGACTTCTGTGATGAAGTCTCTTTACAGACTGTATTTTTCCATTTGTTTGGAAGACTCCACCCTCCAGAGAAGCAGATCAACTAAATGAAAAGAGAGAAAAAGGAGTGATGGGATCATTCTACCATAAGTCATTATGGGATTTCCAGCAAAACCAGCAGGAACTGCATTTCTCCCATTTTAATTTGCCTTCATGAGTGAGTCAGCAATTGTGCTACAGAAGTGACTGGAGATTAGTTCTGATTAAAGAGGGGAATCAGTCAACATAGGCACCGCCCTCATGTCCTCTCCAGCATCCCTTCTAATTAAATGCAACCATGTGAAACTGGGGCTTGTTGAGTTTCCTCTTCTGGACCTTATATAGCAAATATGCAAATCATTTTTGATTGTGAACAGATTGAATTATAATTTCTGCTACCTGAGTGATGAGGCTACTTTTCATTTACGTTTTATTTGGATATCAATACCTTAGGAACAAAATCTTGCATTTCCTTTTCAACCTTTTTTTTCTTTTTGCATATTATCCTTTGATTCTCAAGAGTTAGAGTATGCAAAGAAGTTTTTACATTTGTTTTAAGCTGTACTTTTTAATTAAAATCTGGAATTTGTACTTCAATACAAATAAGAAAAATTATTTTTTGGTAATGTTTTAAAGCCTTGGCGATAAAGCCTTGTCTTTGCTTTCATTGCTCACAATAGGGATTTGTGTTTTGTCTTCTATTGATTTACCTTACTTTGACTAACTGCTGCTAAAGCTTGTATGTTTTCATATCTGGAGTAGATCACATTGACTAAAACTATATAAAGTACAAATGTCTGTGTAATCTGAAGACACATTTTCTTTCTTTTTTTTATAAGTAGTTCTACCATTCTCTCTGAGCTGCCCTCTGCTCCCACAAATCTGGTTAAACTAGTCACATTTTTTAATATGGACTTGAAATTGAAGGATTGTCCCAAAGGTGGACCGCTAAACAGTGCTTTAAATGATGTACGTAAGTGTAAGATATCTCCCATTCTTAGACTGAACTGTTGCGCTTCTCGTTGCGTCACACCTCAACCCCCCTCAAAGCCAACGCTGATTGGACGTTTGTTTGGTGAACGGCTTCAAATTTTCTTTAACAGGGAGTAGCCAGACTGATCTGCGAGTGAAACCTTGAAAGCTTGTGAGATCAGGATGGTCTCACGAGGCTAGGGAGATGGTGCTTCTCTTTAGATCTTAACGTCCACAAATTATGGCAGAAAGAATATTTTAGTTCAAAGATTGAGGACCAGCCAAGAACCAGCCAAGGGCCCATTAAGGAAAGTGGGGAACTTTTTAATGGCTACTACTGTAAAAACTGTGCATCTGCAGAATAAAAAACAATATACAGCTATGGACATTTTTACAGTACAGTTTAGTTCTGTTTTCTGTTGTTTTTTTTTTTCAATCACTACCAATGGATCAGGTCTTTTAATGTGTTCATTTTCCACACACTAGTGCTAGCCACCCAACGTGAGCCATTTGTAACAAATAGGTGTGACACACTGATTCGCCTCTGTCCTGCTGTGTTTTTGCTGTAAATCCCTCAGGCAGCCATGCGTAATTTCAACATCCCACTTCTAAGCTGACTTTACTATAAGTCAGCTGATCTAGGGTGGTCTCCGTCTCCTTTAAGGTCTCAGAGGCATAACAGTGGGCTGACCTCAACTACCCATGCTTCACAAAACCCATTAAAAAGAGATCGTAATCCCTGCTTTAAGTGTTTTAGAAAGCCTGGAGAGGAACACAAAGAGCCAATAACATCATCTTGTACCGTTGCTAAGAGTGGTTTCTCAAGATGCTCGAACTTACATTGTATTGTGGAAAAACAGACTTTATCCAATAAAGGGGTGATGTAAAACAATGCAATTAAACCTTAGCCTGTGTAAACTGATTATAATTAATTCAAAACAAACGTTTGATTTTACATCTAAACATCTAATTGAAAAGACTTCTTATTTCTAGATTATTTTTACAACCCAAACAGAACTTAAGTGGCATTTTGAAACAGACAAGGTTATGTTGTTGGGTTACAAATAATATAATTGAACATTATGAACTCACATTGGAGAAATTTACCTCTGCTTTTAACCTATCCCCTTTTTGGGCAGCAGTGGGCTGCCATCATTGGGCAATCAGGGGTTAAGCGTCTTTACTCAGAGAGCAAGAGTGGCAGTCTGTGGGAGTGGGTTTCAAACGTACGACCTCAGGATTCCGAGCTCTATGCCCCAACCTAAGATTGACACATTTTGTTGGACAAATTTCTTAAAAACTTTAAAGTTGTGGTCATGGGGAGACTAGGGATAATTGGAAATGGTAGAGCAATGGTAGAATATGGTGTTCCTAATCAATTTTAAAGCAATATTATCCAATTATAGATTTATTTGTCCGTAAAAAACAAAAAAAAAGCTTTTCTACTTGTCTAATCCTTTTGATATTTCTGTTTTTAAAGATACTTTTAAGTTGAATATCTGTTAAAATGGAAATGTCTTAAGTGAATCTTTGTCATTTATGATAATGTAATGAACCAATTTTGCTGAAAAAGCTACGCATGGTTTTTCGTCACTCACGTTTCTTTAGATTTGCTTTTTTTACTTGTACAATATGTTGCATGAACAGGCAGCACTGGAAAATTAGGTCATCAAACAATCAGAAAAACATAAAAAAACGTAGTTTTTTTGCTCTGCACAAAAATTCTTGCCAAGAATTTTTGGAAGTTTTTAGTTCGAGTCACCAGGCGTGAATACTTACAGCCTTGTTCCTCCAGTTGCAACCAGCAAGTTTGCATTCCATGTATTATGGATGAGAAGCAGAGGATGGAAGTGCAAAGGATGGCGAGGGGGTTATCACACAGCGATAGAATTGTTCGAGAATGAACAATGCCTGCTTGTTCACTACATAAAGCACCTTTGCACGGGACTTTTTGAATGTGCACTTTTCCAGAAGCCTTCTAAACCTCATTATGAAATGCATCAGACTATGAATACAATTTCCCTGACTGAAGACATCTATAAAAAACAAGATTTTAAATCCTTAAAAGTACCTCAGGAGTATGAAAGTGTTTTTGTTTAAGTCCCTCTAGTTGTGGAGTTAATAGGAAAAGGCTAATGCATCTTAAGAATGTAAGAAAAATGACATGATGAAATGCCTGATGAATAAATCTGACCGTAGCTGATGGCATATCCATTACCATTTCATGAAAACACTAAAGGCTGCACTTTTGTTTCCTTTTAGACCGCAACATGTAGCTGTAAGGTTTTTTTTCCACTTCTGTATGTAGAGGTTTGAGATTGGCTTTATTTGGCGTAGTAAAATAACTTCTCAACATGACTCAGTACATGTCTCTGTGATGGTTCAGGTTTCCTTTACTGGTTAACTTGAGAGACATTATGTTGCATTTGGACCTCCGCCAAGGATGTAATGTTTTTAGGAGAGTTTGTGTATTTGTCTGTCTGCCCGTGTGCAGGATAACTTAAGAGTTAGTGGATGGATTTAGATTTAATTTTTATAAGAGGTGGCCCTCATGCAAAGGAATATGCCATTACATTTTTGGTGTTGATTAGGGGTGTAATTCGCACCCATCATGGCGATTCGATTCTGTATCGATTTCCTGACCCAACGATTTGATTATTTTCGATACTCAAGAATACACCACGATTCGATTCGATTCATTTTTTTTTTTTTTTTACACCTTACAGGCTAACCAAAGTTTGAAATAAATCAATGAAAGCTGTAATATTGTTATGCATTTTTTTTTAGAAACAACAGCAAATAACAGAAGTAGAAAAGTTGCATCAAAAAATACTGCACATAATCAGTGCAATGAGTGCAATGCAATACCTCGGCTCCAGACGTCCCGCCCCCTCCACAGACACTCCGCTGCACCTCTCCCAAATTGTAGCTGACCGCAGACAGCGCCGCAGACAGGAGGCCGGCTTGTTTTGTTTTTATGACCGAAATTGCGGAAAACAACTCGTGAAGTTTGACCCGCTAGAAGAGCGAGGTGCGCGACAACGCTGTGACCCTTTTTCCACCTGGATCTCCGCTCTTTTTGGCCCTCATGTCCCTCCGTCTTCGGACTAAACTCGCCCCCACTTCCTCACCGCCTCGTCCGTATCTAGACCCACAGTGTGTAGCACAGACCACGCTTCAATATTGAGCATAATTTAAAAATGTCTGTGTCAAGCTCACTGCAACACACTGCTGTAAGAGTATAATCAGGAAGCGAGGTAGGAGGGCAAAATAGGTTTAGCGCCACCGCAGCACGGGAGGGAGAATTACGCCCAGGAGCAAATGGATAAAAATAGACCGGAGGAAAAAAAAAACATGAATCGATTCTCTTGGGGACGTGTCGATGCATCGGATCGTCGGCTGTTGGATCGATGCATCGATACAAAACGATTATTTACACCCCTAGTGTTGATCCAGATCAACATAAACTGGGTTCAGGATTTTATTTTTAAAGATTCTCCAACTTTGTTAGTGAATCTTTAACCCAGAGGATGGCTGCAGTGACCATTGACAGCCTCAGTAATGGACTCAAAAAGTCCAGAGGTATTTCACTGAAGACAAAAAGAAAAAGGAACATTGTTGATTTAGTAGCAGGATCAATTGAAAAGTTATGAACAGATTTTTATAGAAAATTTGTTACAAGAATTGTATCTCATGCCGAGGAACGATTAATTTAAATTTGGTTATGATCCAGATCATGTGCGAGTTTTAGCTGTAGGTGTAAGTCACAATTTGGCAAAATGTGCTGCTTGGTGGTGGTCTGCACTCTTTGATTGCTTTTCTTTTTTTGTATGAATATGTCTAATTCTTGATTTGTGCTAATTGGTGTCTTCCTGTAGATTCAACTGAAGAAAACAGCAGAAATGAGATGCAATCTTGTTGTTATCAAATAACTTTTTAGAAAAATATTCCAGTATTTTCTATATGAGGTAATGGAGAGGTTAATCTTCATAAAATCCCATTCCAGAGCTTTACTTCTGCCCACATCTAATATTTGAAAAATTAGCCCTACAGAGGGGATGCTTTGCAGCCCAGGGGACATGGAGCGTTTGCACTAAGTAAATAAATGGCAAATAAAATTCCTAAATAATAAGCTAAGAAACCTGACATTTGACAGAATAATCACAAAGCTCAGTAGAAAACTCGCTATAGAGAACTCAATATCTTTGAAGCCAACAGTAAAACTGAAACTAAATCTGATTCAGTACACTGGTTAAACATGGATTTATTACATTTTATTTTGTGTTTGTAACATAATGAATTCTGGCTACTTTACTAAAACTTCCATCTTCCAAACTTTTAATCAATTAAGAGCAAAACTTCTTTAACATTTATTTTACTCAAATAAAAATTACTTAAGAGTCAAAAAGTACTTGGTAAAATGGCTAATCAAATACTGAATAAATGTTGAGTCATAAGATCAGATTTGTTTAAATCATTATCCAGTAGACGGTTATATTCAAATTCTGGTATTTCAAAGAGCAACAAAAAAAACAAAAACATAATATGATTACAAAATAAACTAAAAAAGAATCACTTTCCTAAAATTTATAAGACCAATTTTTACAGTTGTCAATGTATATATCCAATATATCAGGAAAGAATAAAGACCTTCCAGCAATAACTGTTCGTGGTATATTTTATTTATCTGGGAATATTCATGGTAGATTGAGCAGCTGAAATTTTACTCAAGACTCACAATACTGTCTGAAGAATATTGCAATAAAATGAACAAGTATGGAAAAACTTTACCTACAAATTTTTTTTTTCTAAAACTGACCCTATTAAATGTAACTCAATATTTTTGCCTAGTTGCTCCCCACCTCTGCAAATAACATTTGATTTTGCATCACATCACCCAATTTGATGTTATGTTTCATATCTACTTGCCAATAAAAATAAAATCTTTGCATTTAACGTTACAATCTCTGCCTTCTCTGCTCTACATAAGCTAGCTAGCAACGTAACGTTACTTCAGGAGAGTTTTTTAAAAATGGCAGAGGTTCGTAAGAGAAAAATTGTGTATGAAGTGTATGAGAAGAAAAGAGAGGCCTCAGAAGAGGCAGATATATCCTGAATGCTTTGTGTGGACTCGGAGAGCTCTCCTTGCAAAGCATTATGGGATTTGCTGTCACAGTTGCCCGCTGTAGCCATAGGCGGTCACTAACCGACAGTGGCGACTAATAACAAAGATGGCGCAGGCACCGTGCAGTGCAGGAGGAGTTGCGTGACAAACAGAGCAAAAAGCGGTGATCATCTGTCCAGTCAGTTAACCGATTTCGCTTTAAAGTCCACTATATCAGCGGTCCCCAACCACCGGGCAGCGGACCGGTACCAGTCCGTGGGTTATTTGGTACCAGGCCGCACAGTAAAAAGTGTGTATGTATATATATATATATATATATATATATATATATATATATATATATATATATATATATATATATATATATATATATATATATATATATATATATATATATAATTTACCGACGATCAGAGTCTGAGTGATGTTTTATTTTGAAAAATATAAAAAATTGCGGTTCTCTCCCCAATTACATCAGTCGGTGCATCTGTGCCTCTTGACGCAGGTTAATTCAGTTCAAGATTCATCCTATCTTTTTCTGCGGTTACAGCGACCAAAACAAAGCTACGGAGCAGACTGGACATCAGGAGCACACTTCGTCCGTCATTTTTCTCTGATTACGTGGCTTGTTATTTTTTTTGTAATGCTGTTTGTATTTGATTTTATGCCAGTCATATCATTTTACTTGATCGTATTCCCCCGCCACCACCCCCTGGCCGGTCCGTGAAAATATTGTCTGTCATATAGCTGTCCGTGGTGCAAAAAAGGATGGGGACCGCTGCACTATATAGTCCCTGCTGTATGTGGACACAGTAAGCTTGTATGAGCTCTGAGAACAGCATATTTTAAACAGGGCGTGCAGGAGGACAAATGGGCTTTTGCATGCTCTTGAACGTGCATTTTCTTTTTTTTTTTTAAGTGGAGAGGGCAGGTCTTTTAAAAAAAACCTACCACAATACCATAAGTCATACTTTAATTAGTATTAACTCCACAGCTTTAACTGTTGCCAAACCAGTTTTACAATGTTTGCTTAAAAAAAGAAAAAAAAATTGTCCATTTTATTCTTTACACACATTTTGTTTGGAGTCAGTACCAAAAGCATAAAGAAATTCTTACATTTTCTCAGAATCAGAAGTCACCAAGATAATAGCATACTGATTTTTTTTTCCCCTGCCTGTATCTCCAAATCTTCCCCTGTTCAAGCAGGCAGCCAGAAGTTGAGCACTTCCAATTTGCTGGTTGAAGGAGTGACAGCAAAGCTTAAAATCAATTTTAAAGCTAAAGGGCAAAGATAGTGAAGGGATGACAACATAAAACCAACGTTACACTGACAACCCTTATTCAGAGTGACCAACTGCAAGTCAAAGATCCATCCCTTGATGAAAGAATCATACTTGCATCTTATGCAAGACAGTGTGATGCAACATTAACACAGCGGGTGATGCTGATATTGGATGTTGATCACCTTTCACAGAACTCATTGCTTATTGGTCTGCTGGGGATGATGTAGTTGGATTAATAAACCTGCAATGCAATGATTTTTAAAAGCAGATACAAATTAAAAGACTTGGACATGAGGGAGCTAATTTTCTCTGTCCTTCTCTTGTAATGAATAATTGTAGGGAAGCTCATGTAATGACCTGGCGGAAAAAAAGCAGAAGATGCCTTTGCTTATGTATTAGTGTTTTACACAGAAAAAGGAATCATGATGTATTCCTATTGAAGCAGTCAATGGGCTTATGTAGCATGAAACATCTTATTACCATTTCTTGACCTTAAGAAATTCCAAGTAGCAATTTGAAGAGCTAAGCTACTGTAATCTCTTTTGCTTTCTGTCCGGGTTGAATTGTAGCCTTAAAACCTCATTGTTCTATTTAATAACAGCGGAAGACAAAGAAATGTCATTTTAAACCATATATGTGTTCATTTTATGATGGATTTCCATTGTATCAAACTTGAATGTCTCCTTTATTGGACACAAACTATGTAGCAGCACCTTTTTGTTATTCTTTGGCTTTAAATCTGTTATTCATATGGGATTCATAAATCTGTGAAGACCATTTATATTTCAACAGAAAGTTATGTTTCATTTCTTGTATTATTAGAAATAAAATGTAACTTTGACATCTAAAAATGTAAAAAGCGCTCCCTGGCAACTTTTTTTCCTTTTTTTTCCTTCTTTAATACAGAAAAATAATAATTATTATTACATTTTTCATTTCCCTAAAATGCACGTGTGGATTTTTTTCCCATATCATTTTAAAAGTGAACTTTGGCCTAATAAAAACTTCTTTGTAATGATTGTGGCTCTTGTTAATGTAAATGTGACAGATTCCTTTTATTTTCTAACAACAAAGAATATATTGAACACTTTTTGTGAGAGGCTTATTCATAGATCAACTTTAATTCTGCTGGGTGACTTATTGCTAAGCACCGATCTCACACATTTTATTTCTTCACTTTGCATCACTCTCTAGTCTTAAAGAAGAAGCATTTTGGGTTTTAGAAGCTGATCTAATGGATTAGCAGTTGCATTAACTCATGATCTTACTGAATTACACAGGATTGTGAATATTATGAAGAGATTAAACTCTTAAGAGATGAGACTTTTTCTTTATGTTAAGAAGATGAGAAACAAAAATGCTGTAGCTGTTTTAAACCATTCGGCAAGATTATCATTAGCAGCATATTGCCCCCAGAGAGCCGTTAAAGCCAAAAATAAGATTTGTAAGAAGTGAAAAAGTTAAGTTAGTCTTGTGGCGAATGACAGCAGCCTAAATGATTTGAAAACACTCCTGACTGCCTCAACAGTGAGTACAAAAGCATCCGTTTGGGATTTTAGTATATATATAAGACATTGTAGTTAATTATGTTAAACACTTATGTGTAGTTGTCTTTCATTGGTGCAGGTAAACTATAAAATGATGTGCCAATAAGTATTTTAGATCCCAAAATGTAATTGTTTATATTTTACTTAACATAAGATAATTTAATTTGTTTTTATATATTTATATATGTCATGATTTTACTAAAGGTCTGACCCAAAATGCAGAAGACAAAACAGAAAGACACAGGTGAAAGGTTTAACAGGTTTGTTGAAGAGTTTAAGGCGCGGAGCAGAGTTGCTCTGAACTCAGCTCGACCGGAACTGGAAGGTGAAGGGAAGACAAACGATTAGTTCAGGCTCAGTGGGAAATGGCATTTGTGGATATGGAGAAGAGGATCTGGTTGATGACTCACGTTTCCAGAGAAGTAGTAAGATCTTTGACTCCAATCGGTGTGCTGCTTTCCTGAGTTATTCTGATTCGGTGGAGGGTGGAACAGGGTTTACCCAGAACTCAGATGGTTATTGGTGAACGGAGAAACTGACTGCCACTTAAACGGGTCGTAATGGAGATGATTCCCTTGCTCAGAGAGTTAACTCAATGTCCTCTTCAAGGAAGAAGGATCCAAACCTCCTGTTTGAATCCCCAGCTCTGTTTGAGGCTCAGTTGATTCCTTCAGGGAGAGAAGGTCCGGAAAGATCCAGTTTGCAGGAAGACTTCCTGCCGAAAGGCAAAGACAAAAAACAAAATTAAAACTCAGGTAGTCAAGAACTCAGTCTTACTCAGTAAAAACTCAGCTTGGCTAGAGTACCCCAAACTGGCAAACACTCTGGCGTCGAGGTAGTGGCAATCAGCAGCTTAAGAGCACTCTGCTAACGAGGCAACCTTTAACAGGTGTGTGAGGAGGCGGACCAGAACCAGGCGCCTCCTGCTGGTGGAAGGGAGAACAACACAAAAAGACAAAACGCACAGACTGGAGTCCTGACAAAATATACATATATATATCCTAAGTGCAAAAACCTTGTTCCATATGTACATCGTTTTACTTTTAGTATATATTCAAATAAATAGCAAAAACTTGTTTGTCAAGAAAACTTTGCTTACTTTTAGTTTACTATATCATTACAAATCTAATATAATTTAAAAAGGAAGAAGTAATGACAGCTTGCTTGAAAGTAACTTTAGGCCAATACAGCATAATTTGCCATGTTTTATCTCTCCAATGTTTTGATGCATTTTATTAACATTCTTTTGAATTTTTCCATCTGTATATTTTTCATAGATAGAGCTGGCCGTACTCAAACTGACACAGGTGTCACAGAAAAAAGCCAACCCCCACTACCACTCAGGCATCAGCCTGGCGTAACCTTGCTGAATTTTTATCCGGTTTTTCAGGTCTGTCAAAATGCCAGTCAAGACCAGCTGAGCCCAGTTTGCTGTTGTCACAAAAACCCCAGCTTGTTGGCACGTAGTTTTAGCTCTCCTGAACTATGGCGTTTAAAGCAGGACAGTTAAAGTATTGTAACTCTTGCCCTGATTCAGAGCCAAAAGCTGAGGTCAGAGAGGTACATTAATTCTTAAACATGCCTCCTGTTTGCAGATTAGGTCATCTGGAAATGCACACACAGCCCATTTGTGCCTGTTGGCTTTCCTCACCCACTACTGTGTCATAAAGACAGCCTGTTAGATTTGACCTACAGTAGAGTTACCAAGATTCCAGACAAATAAACTACATTAAGAAAAGTTTAGTTTTTTGGAGACGGTGTGGGGGCCTGGAAGTGAATCATTATCTCATATTCTGGTCTTGTCCAATATTATTACCTTTCTGGCAGGAGATCTGCAACATAATGCAAAATGTATTTCAGACGGATATTAATTTTGAGTTTGTGTCATTATATTTTGGCATTTTACCACCACAAAATGTACCCTCTAATGACTAATAGTTATTTCAGGTACTAAGTGCGGCTTCTAGAAAAGCTGTAACAAGGAAATGGCTAAAACTAGAAAGACTATAAGAAACATTATTTATAACATCTTTAAGATTACTTTTGTTTTTAAAACTAAAAAGGGACGTGTTCAGGAAAAGATGGGAAAAGATGGATCAGAAATGTCACCATCCATCCATCCTTTGTATAGCTCTTGTACCCATTTCTTATCTCTTCCTCTTTTTCTTTTTTTTCTCTCTAGGCGTGTCTTTTTCAACCCTTATGGATCAGTAAATTATTTATTTATTTTTCCCATTGTATAACAGAAGTGCACCCAAACATTTTTGGTTTTAACCAAATGAGTTATGTATCTAATCTTTGTATGTTAATTTCTTCCTCTTTTGTTGTTGGGTGTGTGATAAAGGAAGAACCAATCATCTGTGTTTATCCTGTGGAACTGCAGATGTCTAGCGAGACAATGGTGTTGTAATGAACAGATAGCTGGACATGACTGGTGTATTTTTACCAGTGAAAATAATAAAAAAAAGAAGTGAAAATAAGTTTAGTTTTAAATTTGAACACATTTAGGCTGTTGATAGTTTCCTCTAATTCCCTGGCCTGCTGTCCTCAGCAGCACAGGAATGTAAACATTATTCACCTCCACACATCATAATATCTTCATTTTAGCCACCTGCCCAGACCACCCACCTTCTGTCGCGACACCTGCCAATCGGAACCGTGTCAGCTAATGATTAGCTGGTGAGTCAAGTCAGCAAATCAGGCGGTAGGTCTGTCTATCTGAGATGAGTCCATTGGTTTTCCACTCGGCCAGTCAGCAAGTCGGCCAGAGGCAGATTGTCATACAGATGGCTCATCGGTTAGACATGGTGGCTTTCCACTAGACAGTGTTCGTCAGCATGACAACATTTTCTCAACTACTATATACCCTATATATTTTGCTGTTGTGAACGGTTATTTTTATAAGGAAGTCCATGTCCACTTTGCTTCTAGTCAAATCTTGATACAAGTCGTTTATAGTATCTTTTTAAATATTGAATCTAAAACATTTTTAAAGTCATTGTCAAACATATGCCTGAAAATACAGATATGCTTTAAAGTACAGAAAAGTAACACTAAATTTCATTTCTGATATACAATGAAAATTATTATTTCTAACTACATTATGTCACAGTGCACTCATCAACCAATGATGCTCCAGAGGCTGAAGTGTCCCATTTCTCTTAACTTATTTCACCACAATTGGAATTGAGAAATTCTTCTAAAGATCGATCTGATTAGACATTTGTAGCTCCAGTTATCACTACACCCGTGTTTTGCTCTATTAAAATGTTTTAATGCCAATCCGCAAGAATAAAAGCACATGGTTGAAAAGTTGTTTCTCTGTATTTTTACTTATCTTTAATTTCTTGTAGTTTGGTTTATAACTTCGGTATATAACCGTAACGCTTTTATTGGTCTAAATGATCTACTTCAATCATGTAAATAAGCAAAAACAGAGTAAATAAACTTACACTCAAAATGCAGAGAGATGACTATTTCCTTATGCGAGTGCAGGGGCTGCTTCTTTTTTGTACAAATTTTTTAAAAATTTACATCAGAGTTTTTGTCACAAAATATCATGCTATTTTTTTAGTGGTTTATTTCTAAAAAGAACAAACACAAACAAATGAACAAAAAGTTGTTTCTGCTGACAATTATTTAAAAAATAAAATCACTTAACAAGGTTGTTGAGATGGCAGCTCTGCATCTAGCAAAGCGTGCCAGTCGGTTTACTTGACACAGAAAGGTAAATACAGCTGCCAATACAATCTAATATTCACTGTTACTGTACAGGCTGGAAAAGATGGATTGTTGGTGAGAATATCCCAAACATGTCAAGTAATATTGTCCTAAAACACTGGCTTTGTGAAAGGTGTCATCACACGGAAATCTGACTTTTCCATGTGAAAACATGCACCTTGTTGGGCCACAGTTAAAACCAGCTATATAATCAACATTTTTCATTTGGGTTGTTAGTTTAAACCAGATACTTCCGTCCTTGAAGGGTGCTAACACTAGCCGGCCTTGCAATTCCTGTCCATTTAAATTTCACTAAAATGGGTGATTCCAACAATCAGGGACTCACCTGCAGGTTGTTGTTTGTCTTTTAGGAAATTTCAAATCCACTACTATTTCAACAACCAAACATTAAAACTCTCATCTAAAATGGCGCAACCACTATATAGTGCCCTGTTTAGCGATTAGTACAGATGTTCGGACACAGCCAGGGACCCGTAGATCAGGAACATCTGATTTTTGCAGTCTGAAACTCTCTAGATGTACAGATCTGACAAAGTGAATGGCTGCCGTGTCTCTCTCAGCTGTTGCCTCTGTCTGCAGGGCTGCAAATACCGGTCCCGGCAAATGCAGCATAGTATAATTTGAAATTCTGTAGTAGATGGGTGAAAAGGCGTTCAAATTAGCCCTTTTTACAGTATGTTTTGCTTTCCGACTACGATTTAACAGGAATTAAAAGACATTACAGAGGTTAGGTTTATGACCAATTTAATTAAAATGAAGTTTAACATTTCACCCTGCTATTATGATATCAAAAAGAAGCTGAGGTCTTGGATATTGGTATTGTTCCTAGGCGACATTTAAAATATATTTTAAATGTAGACTGCATCTTCTCTGAAGATAACATCTTTCTTATTTCATTGGTCAAAGTACCCAAACAGAAATGTGAAGATGAAAAGATTGAAACGGAGTGAGTCTTCCCTTTTATTTGGTATAGAAAGTCATATTTAATTCTGTTTGATTTGGCCGAATCTAGTACTGCTAATTCTACAGAGGGCTTGTGTGTCGTGGCAATTCGGTTGGTCTGATGGTACAAACCGCTCAAATTTCTCGTACAAAAATATTATCATAGCCTGATGCATTTCTCTGGTACAAAAATCATTCACAAAGCCTGTTCCATATGCACACACAGAAAAGAAAGGTTTATGAAGATGGGATGATTGCTGATGCTGTCATAATAAGAACAACAATGGCTGCACGGTTAGCCTCTCTCCGCAGCCAACAGATAATTTGAAGCTGCTGCAATTGTGATGCTGCTGGAATTCTACCTCTCCTCAGTAAAAAAAGGAAAAAAAAAAAAACCTTGAAAGAAACATCAACACACTCGTTCACAAATAGGCACAAACCCAAAACGCTGTGTTTGGAACTAATCGTCAAGCTGAAAAACAATGTAGGATTAGCAGAAAATTAAAACTACTGGCAACCATACCAGGGTTTCCAGTGATACAATGCTGTCTATCAGGCAAACTGAAATGGTAGAAAGAAAATAAGAGCTCTGCTTTCCACAGTTTGACTTTAAATTCTCTGGGGACCAACAGCATTCTAAACTACATCTGTAAGTTCTCCAAAGAAAGGATTAGGGTGTTGGGATAATTATCATTGATCATGTGGGAGTTCATTAAACCTTAATATTACCTGCCTGTTGCGTGTCAGAACTGATGATTTCCTTCGTTTATATAATTAGGCCAGTTCTTTGGTCCGGCTATATCTAATTATAATCATTTTGTATGTGGCAAAGATTTGGGAATGGAATGAGAGCGGCGTCCTTCACCTAAGAACAAAGTGTATTATTTTAATTAGGCTGGAGCCATCGCTGTCTCATCATCTCAAACTTGTATGATGTAAGGATGTGATGATGTGAAGGATAGGAGTTGTATAAAATGCTTCTTTAACTTTTAATCGTGGCCACTTCCCGATAAGTGAGCCCGGTGCTGCCTTCTGTAACTCTAAGCATCTTCTCTCATCTGAGTAAGATTATTTAATACATAAACATTAGGGATGGAACGGTTTATGAAAACCGTCCGAACCGTTCTGTTCGACTGTCTCGGTTCGATTCGCGTGTGTTTCGTTCGGTTCATGCGCTGCTCCTTTTTCTCATAGGCGAAGCGTGTACACTCCAGAGCAGAAGGTGGCGGTACTGCGACCAAAGCCAACCACCAGCAGTAGACAAGAAGAAGAAGCAAAGCAGCGTAGCTGGGTGTAGCAGCGAAAAAAATCAGTTGTTGTGGAGAATTGTGTGGGTATGGTGAGTGGGAAAGAACAGGAGTTGGAAGACGCGCCAGCAGCACTTTATAGGTCTGCTGTATGGGACCACTTTGCATTGAGGGTGACCTACGATGATGGCGGAAAGAAAGTTGTGGATAAAAGTGCAAGCATTGTGCAACACCAGACCGCCAGCAAAAAGCAAAGCATGCAGCCTCTGCTGTGGCTCCTTTCCGCTCCGCTCTGAGGTCCTTGGAGATCGTAGAGGGCATGCGCAAGAGGATGATTAAATTCAAAGCAGCAAAACATGCGGAAATGATCCAGGGTTTCCGCGGATCATTAAAAAAATTACAATTCTTTAATTTTTGGGGGATTTTTTCTTTAATTTCATACATTTTTATGGGATTTCGGTGTAACAATCAACATATACCGAACCGAACCGAAAACCTTGACCACGAAACCGTGAACCGAACCGTGGATTTTGCGAACCGTTCCACCCCTAATAAACATTGTGAAGTGTTATTAAAAGTGTTTGTCCATAATGATTTCTTTTCAGGGAAATAGACCGGAGAGAGAAAGCTTCAAGGTGTAGACACACAGCTTTCCTTTAACCTCTCAAAACCCACAGACCTGCCAGCTAATCGTTTTAACGCATTTACAACTAAGAATGCATGAAAATTACACCGGTAAAATGTTTACCAATATAGTCATGATTGACATCGTTGGAAAGTTTAGATTTTCCACAATTCAACCACCAAGTTAATTTTATGGACACAGCGAGCACCCAAGCACAATTAACACGGATATAGCAGCGTGCCAAAATGTAAACATGACAAAGCAGCCACAACAAGCAAGCATGTCTTTATTACTGCTGTTCAAAAAATACCTATTATTTTTCGACTATAAAAAAAGTCATGTTTGGACTGATGCAGCTTGGGTTGTGTTTTACTCCCCCAATTTTCATGTATATATTCAGAAACTAGAAGGTGTTAGCTTTCAAATAATGTATGACACGTAATTTGGGCTTACAGCTCAAGTTATTTGCTTTACCATTTAGTCATGCAAAATATGCAAACATTTCCCAAAATGAGGTGGATATTAAAAGGGGTAAAATTGGACATTTTGACCATGCCATAGCTCTCCCACCGTCATGTTTTCCAAAACTATTCTAGATTCGTATGCACAGGATTTGGTGCTTGACTTTCTTCAAGCCACTAGACACATTGTTCTTTTATTGCGTGAGCCTACAAAAAAAGGTTCATACAGTATATGTTTTATAATTCAATTATAGTTCATCTGGGAGGCAGCCAATGTATAAATGTGATGCCAAAAGTATTCTATATAACTTCCTTTGCACGTGTGTTTTTGTTATACAGTAAAGCACATTCCTATGTGTCACAGTTTTTAGTTACTCTGACTTTGCTTTTGATGCTGTTGTTCATCCCGGCATTAACTAAACACTTAAGCTCACACTAGTACTTTAAAGCTTCTTTAGTTAGACTCCTTAAATGCACTGAAAGTTTAAAAAGAGCATCCCTCTATTTGATTAAAAATGAATTCTTCAAGAACCACCAAATCAAATCGGAAAGGAACGCTCTTAGAGATGTTCGGACTTCGTCTAGCAAGCCTGCCTTCAAATCTGACAGCGTGGTATGAAATACCAGGCACTCTGTTATGATGTGAGTGTACTCCGGGAAGCTATTTTATGTGTTCAAGCTGTCATTTTAAAACCCAACAGCTGCTTTGAGGATAGGTTGCTTCGCTAGAGGCAGAAAAGGAAAATATACGAAGTCAAGCTCTAGAACTCAGCAATACCAGACTGAAATGTTTTAAAACCACTGCCATTGAAAATCACAGCCGACTGACATCAGGAACACATTTGAGAGAGTATATATGGCATCTTATTACTAATTCATTGAAACAAGGTTAGATCTGGGCTAAGTACATCCCTATGCATCCCAAATCTACACAGATCTAAAGTAGCAATCTAAAAACATGATTACCCTTAAGATTAAACCAAAGCAGTCGTATAAAGCAAAATTATGATTTTGAAACTTTTTAAAGTATGGATTATTTAAGGCTGCTAACTGGCACAAGCTACATATCTTAATTTAGAAAAAGAGATTTCTTCATACACTGATTATTTGGCCCTCATTTTTTTGTGTTTATACAAAAAGAAATATTGAAATTTCCTCTTTTTTATAAAATATTGCATCAAATTATTCTGGTATAATACACTCTGACCACATTCTTCTATGAAAATCCAATGGATGCGGCAGAGAAGTCAGAATAGCCTGGAACTAATTAACATCAGTATGGAGAAGATTTTTAGGGGTAAAAAAGGTAAAAAAACAACATAGAGACATCAAAAGGTACCTTCCTACCAAATAATACTGAAACGAAAGGACTAAGTCATTTCCATGTTATGCCTATGTAGAGGCGCATTCAACAGCAACTTATTTAAGTGGAGCTGACGCACTCATAGTGAAGCGAAAGCTGCTGGTGAAGTGCACAAAGAAAGCAAAATTCTAAGAAGTTTGCATCTCTGTTCATTTGTATTGCATTAATCAATCTGGGCTGAATAAGGCTGTGCACGGGGGTTAAAAGGGCATGGCAGCTTTTTTTATCAGTTAAAAGCCAGATCTGTTTGATTCCATCCTCCTGCAGCATTAGAGCAGCTCCTAATACCGGGTCCTGGAGACTTAGCGCCATTGTTCGGCTTTCCACATTAGCAACTTTACTTGCTTTCAGCCATGACGAGTTAAACAGACAAAAGAAACAAGGGTCACATTGTATCCCGTGCCCCACCATATATTGTGACCCTTTGGGTGCAGAATATGCTATAAAACCGGTAAGCGGATAGGCGTCCCTCCTGTTTGATGACGCAGTAATGCGAGCTGGGTCGTAACGCGACGGGGAGATGAAATGTCAAACGAAAAATGAACCAGATAAAAATTAAATTAACGTTCAGTGTGATCACACCGTGATACTTTAAAGCACTATAACAGCAAGAGACATACAACAGGTATTTTACTCCTCCACAACCACCACTTATTCTCCAAGGACATTAATCGCGTACGACTTGTTCCTGTTTCCTCTGAAATCATTATTTCTTTTTATAGTTATAAAGCAAGTTTAGCTAATTCAGCAGGGTGAGATATTTTGTGCTCATTCTGTGGGCAGCCAATTGTCCAAATGTTTTGAGAAAACATAGAAAACATGTGCAACCTTATACACATTACATCAGTGCTCTCCTGCAACTTGATATGAAAGCAAAGATTATATAAGGCTAATCTGTATTTATAATCTAGTTTTTCATTTAAAAAATTTTTTTTGCGCCTTTTATAGATTAAAAAAAGTCAAAAGTAAGTGTGATCTCACTGTTTTTGTCTTGTTGGCCAAGACACCAAGCAGAAATTGATTACACAAGGTTTGCAGGGACTATTCATTCTATTTGTTTTAATTCTGTCCTTAGAGCGGATGCTTGAGAACACTGCTGAGATTTTGGATTTGATAGTTAATCTAATCCCAGAAAAAGTTTCCATGCCAACACAAAAGTTTAGAGAAATCTGATTTATTCGATAATTTCTAAAATATATAGATAAAAACAATTATTTCATTTAAATACGGAACAAAAGGTGTGAAGGCGAATCATTACCAACCTCCGCTGTAGCTAAAGTCTATTGAGCCGTGAGGCAGAAAGAAATAGTCTCCAAGTCATTAATGTACTGAATCAATGCAACAACAGTCAGTTATTTTTAGATTGTGACAGGAGAATGGCTGCAAAGATTGCCCTACTTTATGTGCACAAACACAAACAAGCTGACACCTTTCACGCCTCTCATCCTGACAGGATGTCTTTTTCTGCATATTTGCGTGTGTTTTCTTTCTGCTTCCTCTGTCGGCCTGCATGTAATTGCCCTGTCATGCCCGGACATTGTGTGCTGCAAACACTGGGGGATGGAGAGATCTTCTGCTTCACCCCCGCAGCGTTATAATTATGGTGGCCTCCCTCCAGGGATTGGTTAGATTCTGCTGAGGGACGGCAATGAAACCTCACTGGCGGAGAAGCCCTCCTAGCACCAGAACTGCATATCCCCAAGGCCTCTATTAAAAAGAGAGCAGCAGTAAAATTACCTGGAGGTGAAGGATAGATATTAGAGCAGCTAGAATGAGATGAGGAGGTTTGTGTGTTATGGGACTGGACCAGGTACTGGTTGTAGGTGTACCAGGCTTTTAAAAACACTGCAGTGGATTAAAGTGGTGTTAAGGGGATGCTAGAGAAAGTGTTGCAGTGATTAAAGTTTTCTTTCTCTTGGAATAAGGACAATAACTTAATGCTGCTTCTGCCCAGCCCATAGCTAAACACTGTTGACTGCCCGGTTGTAAGCAATTTAATGGGAGAAAAAGAAGTTTGGCTTTTAAAGATTATTTATTCTATGTTCACACCGCATGCGATTGAAGCAGCAAAAGCAGCTGGTTTACATGCAAAGTTAATGGTTGACATGCATTAAGGCACCACGAAAGTAACCTGACTCCGCCAGATGGATTTGCTCCGCATATTGATCTGGAAACCTTCCGTTGAAGTAATTTTCGGAAGGGGCGAAAATACTGGTTAGCTGATTGGCCTATGTTGGTGATAGACGGGCCAAATAAACCAATCAGATCAACAAAGCATATGACGTAACAGTGTGACGATGAAGAGGAGCCAATTGATAGATCAAACTCTTGCCGAAACCAGTCGGGAGAAGAGCAAAAACATCTTTTCCTCTGAGAAAAGCCTCCAGAGCAGTGTTTTTTCTCTTCTTTCAGTGAAGAAATACTCTGTAATTCCGATAAAACTTGCTCCATAGCCACGCTAACGCTAGTTTCATCGGCTGAAGCCGCCATGTTCTTTAGACTGAACTGTCACGCTTCTCGTTGCGTCACACCTCAACCCGCCTCAAAGCCAACGCTGATTGGACGTTCGTTTGGTGAACAGCTCCAAATTTTCTTTAACGGAGAGTCTCCAGACTGATTACCGACTGAAATCTTGAAAGCTCGCGAGATCAGGACGATCTCACGAGGCTACCACGAAAGGTCCTGCAGTGCGCCTTGAGCAGAAGGAGCGGCGCATGTTGACGCATCTCAGCAGATGAAGCGGCGCCTAATGAGCTTCTGAGGTGCATTATGGGCTGCAAAAGCAGCAGATGCTGGAGTTGGAAAAATTTAACTTTTGCTGCTCGATGGCCCACATCAAGAATTCAGAGAAGCTGATCTGGGAGCTGGCAGGGAGACCCAGCACTGCCAATACAAAGTGCCATGATTACTCCCCTGAAACTGTTTATTAATCCCTAAATTCACTAATCACAATTCATTAATCCATCACTGTGAGCTGTATTCTCGTGTAGGGTGGTCCGCCTTGGCTACACGGAGGCTTTGTCATTGGTATATATTTATATATAAGGCTATTCTTGGTGCGCTTCCATCTTATTTATGTTCACTTCTTATGAAAAAAAGTACTGGCCATTACTCTCTCTGTTCTCAGGCTGTTGTCTTGCTTTCTGTCCCACGTGTCAGTACTGAGCTGGGTAAAAAGGCCTTTGCTTACTCTTCTCCCTTTACATGGAATTTGCTGCAAAATAACTTGAAACTTAGTAAATTGGTTCCTTTGAATACTTTTAAGCTGAGAATGAGATGTTTTGACTTGGACTCCCTCACATGTTAATGTTTTAATTGAAATTTTATTGTAAGTGCATATTTGGCTTTTATGTGTGTGTCTTTGTACGTATGTAATGATGTGATGTAATTTTGATGCCTATCTTGGCCAGGTCTCCCTTGCAAAAGAGATTTTTAATGTCAATGGGTATTACCTGGTTAAACAAAGGATGAATAAATAAAATGAAAAATATTAACTTAAAATATCCAAACCTGCTTCCAAAATTATTATTATAATTATTATTATTCTGGTGCATTTAGTTTGTACCTACAGAAGAGGATTAGTGCCACTAAAAAAAAAAAGTTAACTGATTTTAAAATTTTATTTCAGTTTAACATGGGAAGAAAAGTTATTAAACAGAGGAAAGAAATTCTGACTTTAATCTCAGAATTCTGACTTTAATCTCAGAATGCTGACTTTAATCTCAGAATGCTGACTTTAATCTCTGAATGCTGACTTTTGTCTCAGAATGCTGACTTTTGTCTCAGAATTCTGACTTTTTTCTCAGAATTCTGACTTTTTTCTCAGAATTCTGACTTTTTTCTCAGAATTCTGACTTTAATCTCAGAATTCTGACTTTAATCTCAGAATGCTGACTTTAATCTCAGAATGCTGACTTTAATCTCAGAATGCTGACTTTAATCTCTGAATGCTGACTTTTGTCTCAGAATGCTGACTTTTGTCTCAGAATTCTGACTTTTTTCTCAGAATTCTGACTTTTTTCTCAGAATTCTGACTTTTTTCTCAGAATTCTGACTTTAATCTCAGAATTCTGACTTTAATCTCAGAATGCTGACTTTAATCTCAGAATTCTGACTTTAATCTCAGAATGCTGACTTTAATCTCAGAATTCTGACTTTTTTCTCAGAATTCTGACTTTAAACTCAGAATTCTGACTTTAATCTCAGAATTCTGACTTTAATCTCAGAATTCTGACTTTAATCTCAGAATTTTGGATTTTAATGTAGATGGGCACCATGAAGGAAGAGATGTGGGAGCACTCAGTTTCACTGACAAAGATGTGAATTGTTTCAGAGGGCCAGTGACACATTGGTGGAAAATTAATGAATTAGGCAACTTTTTACGTGCCCGAGGGGTCCCCTCATTAATGGAGGAGCAGAAGGTAATTGAAACAACAGAGCTAGTCTCTAAAACAGACATGGCTATAGCTTGATGCTAACATGTTTGTTATCTGTCAGAATTCTGAGATTAAAGTCAGAATTCTGCCTTTTTTCCCATACTAAACTGAAATAAAATTTAAAAATCAGTTAACCTTTTTTGTTTTTTTCTCAGTGGCCCTAATCCTCTTCCGTATGTAACACGTACCTGAGAAATGCTAACATATTTTTGCGGTCGCCACGAACAGTAGGGGAAAACCTCAGAGGTGACTAGCCCTGTGGCAGCTGTTGCTGGGGATTCCCAGTAACAGCTCATGGCCGATGTGTGGGGGGTCTGCACGCCTCCGACACAGAAATAATATTTGAAGGCAGGATCGTGATATTGATGAACTCACTTTCTCACTTAAAAACATATTAAAACAATTTTTTACCCTCTTATCACAGCAAATATAGAAAGCCACTCTCTACCATTGAAAACAGAAGCAGCTCAAGCATCAGATGCATCTGGACACATTTTACTGGACATATTTAAAGCGAATATTAAATATTTTAATTTAACTAGTGTAATATTTATAAATAAATGATTTCATACATTTTGGTTTTATTTCTTTGTCTGAATAACACTGTGAGGTTTATTTTTATTCAAGGTTGAACCAAAAGCTCACACCTAGTGTGTATTTGCATTTGTATTTTGAGTCACATTCAGCTCTGATTACCATGTAGACATATTTTTATCTGCCAGATTATTAGTTACAACTAGTTAATTGCTTGTTAACACTAACAGTGAATAAGACAACCTCACCAATTCCATAAATTAAGGGATCCTGATGTGGGGAAGCTGGATTTTAAGCTGAACAACAGAACAAAGAGGAGTAAAGTGACTGAACATGGCATGGTTTTTGCCAGACTGGATTTCAGGCACTGATGATCTACTGGGATTCACACACCCAACCATCTATACTGTTTTGAAAGAATAATTTGAAAGAGAAAAATAATCCAGTGAGCTGCAGCATCCATGGTTCACGCTACTGACAGTGTAGATATGTGTTTGATTTTCTTCCTGACACACTTTGAACTTCTTAACTTCAAGATACCATTGTTTAAAGGCCACATACTAGACTATTGTTGCTGCCTATTTCCAAAGCTTTATGACCAGTGTGTATTCATCCCCTGATGGCTGCTTTGGGAAGAAAAATGCAACCTTTCAGAAAGTCTTGTCAAGCTGGTTTCTTGAACAATGGGCTCACTGTACTTCATTGGCCTTAACAGTCACCATATCTCAGTGCAATAGAGTGCCTTTAGGATATAGTAGAACTTCAGAATCACATTGCTTGTGTATGTTGGAGTAAATCTGCAGCAACTGTTTGATGTTTGATATGAAAATTGACTAAAAATGTCTAAGGACTGTTTTTGATACCTATCTAACCTATACCCCAAAGAATTAAAGCGGATCTGCTGCATGTAGATGAGTTCAGTTGGGTGTTGTTAAAGTTTACCCGATAAAATGGCATTTGAGTGCATATATGTGCATAACCAACAAAGTCTCACTGCAAACCTGTCAAATATTGACAGTTGGGCATGTGCCCAGCACGACAGATACTAATGCAACGAGGGTATCACTCTCATTGTTTGTTGAAGTGCAGGTTGCATGACAGGTTGTGGCAGGAATTTGCCCAAAGTGGTTAGGGCATAGAGCTTGGGACTCTGAGCAAGACCGTTGACCCCACTCTGCTCCCCGGGCACCCTTTGGTGGCAGCCCACTGTGCCCCAAGGGGATGGGTTAAATGCAGAGGTAAATATCTCCAATGTGAGATTAATAAATTATACTAATAACTATTATTATTACTATGAACTGCCAACCAAAATACTGAACCCATCATTCACCCCAACTAACCCCTAAACTTAAAAAAACATCAATAAATAATGTTACCATAAAGTCCTAAAGCTACCAGCAATAATTTTGCTGTACTTTTTTACATGATAGAATGGCCGCAACATGTCATGCACTTTGCATGTCATTACATGACGAGGCGTACCCCTTTAGTGTCAGTATTGTTGACTTTAGCCTAGTTTATTCAGGGTCATTGGCTTCACACAGTGGAACTCTGATCACTTGAATCTTATAAAGAAAAATATATTTCAATCAGATTTCTGTCTCAAGTCACTCTACATACGTTTGTTTTTGCAGTACTTTTGCATGATCTTCGATGCTGATATTTAAAGGAATATACAAATTACACTAGATGTCTTGGAATAATCGGAGGCTATTGACAAAAAGCTATTTTTCTTTGCAGAGCTTAGAGAGTCCTGGAGTGTTTGCAACCCAGAAAAGAAATGAAAAAAGAAAAAGACCTAAATAACAAAAACAGAGAAAATCCCAACTGAAGTGCATCCTGCCAGCCAATTGATGCCAAATGTGCTCTCGTCCGTTTTATGTACTTTGTCCGTGAAAAGATGAAGTGAAACTGAACAAGCAGTGGCAGCATGCAAAAACATTGTTTTTATATGAGTTCAGTTTGGTGCCTGCTTTACTTTTCATACGGAGGTATCACAGTTTCTTAGTATTCCTGAAGGAATAGAGGACATCCTCTCTTTGATGTTTTATGTTTTTCTTTGATCTTACTATGCCCTGTCTGCACCACAGTTTGCATTTGTGATGTTTGTTCAACGTAATCATGAAAGTTGACTTCAACCTAGTTTCATCCAATCTGGTCTCTGTGAAACTGATTGAAAATGTTTAAAGTCTTTCCTTATGGATAACTAAGTAAAAAAAAAAAATTTTAATATGTATTTCTGGTTATTTTATAAGCAAGTTAATTAATTTGAAATTATCTAAACAAAGAGGTGTTTTTAGAAATTGATTACATTCAGTAAAAATATACATTTTAAGCTACTATATACTGTAGGAACAAAGAGACACAAATATTCAATATAAAATGTAATTTATGCTTGATGCCAGTGCTGGTATAACAGCAAAACTCCCCAAGCAAGCTCTCTATTGTTTGTGTAGAGAAAATAGAGCCTTAATAGCTACTACCTCACCAATGTTGGTTTGTTGTTTGCAATTAATGATAAAGTTGTTTTTACAAGAATTTTAAAGATGTGTGGATTGGCTATTTTTTTTATGTTTAGTTACAAAGCAACCAAATGTAACTCTATTGATCTAAACTGAAAAAAAAAGATTGTTTAGAATGCAGCTTTTGATTTTTGAATCCTTGATTGTTTTTTTTTTTTAAAATCAACACATTTATTACTTTTTAGACATTTTGAGTACCTCAGATTGAGAGTTTAAATATAACATATATATATAGACAAGTCAAAGCTAGACTGAATTGTTTAATTGCAGCCAACAGATAAACATAATTTGGAATTTGCAAAACTTAAACAACAGTTAAAACAAAATAAAACAAAGAAAGGCCATTGGATATCAACACGTATTTTTATATCCTTTTTTTTTTTTTTTTCAGTAAGGTGAATAATAAAGACATAGATTTTCAGCAGAATAGGCTTTGCTGGGGGACTTGGGTTGTGCTTTTGTTGGGCAGAAGGTGATAGAAAATAGTAATGAGGGATTGGGTTGCAGCCGGAGGCGCATAGCTAGAGCACCCGATAGTCCAGAACCGGCACACCTCAAGGTCGCTGACACACACGGTGGTTTATACAATACCGGGGGATGCAAACTGCTTTAAAAATAATGATAATAAACATTTCTCTGATTACATTTCCATGCCACACTTCACTTCAAAGCAGCCAGATGCCTGTGTAAACTGATAAAGAAGCATTGATCAATAGATTCTCCAGGGTGTCTGAAGGTGTTGAGGGATTTTTCTGTTTGACACAATGTTATCTAGTTGTTTTTGCAGAGTTTATAGTACATTATGCAGTACAAATAAATATCTTTATATAAAACATATGAGAATCCATTAGTTTGGACAACATAAAAAAGGAACAGTTAATCACAGTGTTTAAAATGGAATAATAACTAATCGTGATCTCACTTTGCCCTTTACAGCAGCTGCATGAGGTTTCCTGATGCTTTTTTATTGTTGGCTAAGACACTCAATCTAGCAGAAACTGGTTTTCCCATAGGACATGGGTCCTATGGGAAAACCAAATCTGCTTTTCTGTACAGTTGAAGGAAGCATTTTATGGTCTAAAATATTTGGGTAGATTGCTAATTTGATTTTAGAAAACAAAGAGAGCAAACGCCATGTAATGTTCTCCCCCCAAAAATGATCCATTTCTTTCTCACTGGACTTCAAACAACATGGTCCATGAATTTCTACTTGTCATCCAGACTCTGGGTGTTATGATCTGGCATTCTGGACTTTTTGGTTCTGTTTAGGTTTTCATTTTGTGTTCTTGTTTGTTTTATTTTAGGTTATTCTGTGTAGCTGTAAAGATTTATAGTATTTTTTTTTATTCTTAGCTTTTCTCTTAGTTGTAATCTCTTGATAGCAGTTACTCATTATTGGATCATAGTCATTCCTTTGGATTATTTATTCCTAGTGTCTCCTAGTTTTGATTTCAGAGTTTCTGGACTATTTATTCCCTATTTTTATTTCTTCATTACATTAAGCAAAAAATCATCTCTGCCTCATCAGACCTGTATTTGGGTCTAAAACAACATCCACCAACTTGAAACTGGGTCTTAGGTTCCATAATAGTGAACTTTTTTGTGTGTGTGAAAAGAGGAAATTAGACTATTGACCAAAAACTTGAGTTCTTTTTTCTTTTTTCCCCAAGCCCAGGCACTCTAAGCCACTTCTGATTATGACTGTGGTTCAAAAATGGCTACACAGAAGGAACGCATCTCTAACCCATGTGTAGGATTCACTGTATGTTGTAGCTCTTGATCAAACTGTAGTTATCCTTGTTGCTAATGCTCCTGCTTGTTGGGCTTTCATTTTCCTTTAGCCTTACTTATCAAAATTATAATAAATAATTTTCACTTTATTTAATGAGTAAAATTAATAGCTTTCATGATAGTCACATACTTTTTATAGCAGTAGTTGTATAATAAAATGTATGAAATATCTATGTAATATTACATATAATGAGGATTTCTTTTACTACCATAAGAGATTCTGGTGTAAAGTAGGATTTTCTTTTATACATATTTTACTGTTTTAGTTTGGAGCTCATTAAAAAGTGGTCTACTTTAATAACCATAAAAATAAACCATAAACGTTTATTACTAATAAACAGGGAAATTTAATGGTAAAAGGCATAATCACGCTGGAAACAAAGCATATACTTCAATGATCTCAGTAGTTAAAAATTCAATTGTGAAACATACATCTGCTGCTCCAGATGATTAGTTAATTTGATATTTTTAGGCAATGTGAATTTCCATTTACTATTCCAGTGAATTGGCTTTAAAAGCCAGTGCAAATCTGTTTATGTAAATCCCATGAAGTGTTTTGTCCTTATCTCAACATGATATAAACCAGAAGGTGAAGCAAATCCTGTAAAACCAACAGCTCTCAACAAACAGTGCTGAGCCACAGTGGACCTTGCTGCAGAGGGTGAGCTTTGCAAATAGCACGCTTGAAGTTTATGGTGAATAAAACCAAATTAATTAGTTTCTTTTGGTTGATTTCACTTAGATTAGGCTCCCTTTTGTTTTCCCAGGCTGCTCACTTTCATGTCTGAACAGAGTCCTCTCTGTTAGTTATCCTCTAGTCTTTTCCACAAAAAGATAAAAGTGAAATGATTATCTGAAAAAGAAGAGAGATATTTTTTCAGACACAAATATAACACAAGTCCTCAGATGATGTAACACTGCCTTCATAGATTTCTTATTTTTAACAACTGTTTTAAGGAAAGTTCGGTCGGATCATAAAGCTGTTTCTGAAATGTTCCCACACTCATTTGCTGTAACACCTGACTGGCATTAAGAGCATAATTATTGGGGCTATCTCCATCTGGGCGACCTAAATTTAGCACTAAGGGTGTAATAAAAAAACAATTCTTTCAAATATTGCTATATTTATCAGACAATATTCTGATTGATTTAAAAAAATGGGTGAATGGATCTTAAATGCAAAGAAACAAAAAATATGGAAAAACATCTATTTTTTTTGTCTTACCTGTACCTTCACATAACCCTCATGATTGTGCCCTAGGTGGACTTTTGTTTGAGTTTTTTATTTTTTCTGTTCCACTTTGATAAGTTTTCTTGTCCATTGGTGTCAGTAATGTATTTTTTTGAGTTACTCTCTGTTGCCCCACTGTGCCAGTCTCCTTTCCCTTAAACCCCTGTCTCACCTTTACGATTTCAACAGCATGTGTCTGATGTACGAAAAATCTGTAAAAAAGATTGGAAAACGTCGTATATGTTATGAGCAAGCTGAAGTACGCTGAAACCCGCTGGCACACGTCGATTTACGCCATGTAGGTTAAGAAATTTTGAGCATGTTCAAAATTTCTTCAACGTATGCCATCTGTACGGCATACGTTACCGGTTAACTAATCGGATTGTTGACATACTTTAAGAGTAAGTTACTCATAAGTTGCGGCGTCTAGCTTATCCAAAACCTATGAGTAACTTCTGCATAACTTATGTGTAACTTATCAAGAGCTTATCTCCAATGCATATTAATGTATTTGACGTGTTCCAGACAACGGATGAATGTGTTTCTAATTTATAGCGACTGTTTAATGGCGTATTGTCAGCGTTTGGTATATAGGGGGTTCACAGGAGGAAACCATCTGTACTTCATCCCTATCATAGGGCGAGCGTGAAGGTGAGTGTGATGAATCCTCCCTGCGTTCATGCCCACGACCAACCAACCTCCTAGCAGAAATGCTGCTGAATCTGCTGCGACTGCAAAGCTTCTATCTTTATTTTTATTTATGTCTTCTTTTTTTGTTTTGTTTTTTGTGGGTGTTAAACAGTAGCTAGGTTAATACCACCACCAAAGACATCTTTTATGCAGGCTGGGGGCCTGCGCGCGTATCGCTGCCCCCTCGGGACATTTCTTGAGGATACGCTGCCGTGCGCTATGTATAAGTTAGGCTGTCGTTAAACATAAGTTCTGGACTCGTTATGACCACTATGTATACCCCTAAAATTAAAAAAATACATAGAAAGTTCAGTGTATACCAGTGTTTTAGAAGATTCTGGGATGTCGGGAATACACTGGCTAAATTGTCAAGGTGTGACAGGGGGTTCAGCTCCATCCGTTTACTTCTCTCTACACCTGCTCCCTGTCGGATAATTAGTCTTCTCATTGTTTCTGTCTCCAATTGATATATATGGGTTTTCTTTGACATTCATACAAGTTTTGTATCACAAATGAAGCACTCTTATTACCTAAGCACTCATTATCTAAGTTCCTGTTTCCTTGAGAGCGTGATATAATTTGTTTTTGTACTCACGAGCTCTCGGTGCCATGCTCTGACCATGATATAATGATGTTTTTGGTTTCGACTGTCCACGAGCCCTGGGTGGGTTCGGGGGGGGTGCCCGTTCCATATTTTGGTTTCTGTAATCATGCGCTCCAGGCGTGAGAGGGAGCGATCATTTTTCCTGATTGGGTGAAAGATTTTCCTTTGAAGTTTGGCATAAATGACGGATGGCGGTTGGAACTGGCGGGGTCTGCTAGGGTTGCATACGGACGCCTAGCTGCGCGGGTTGCTGCCCTGCCGGGGTCGACTTGCTCTCCGACCCTTTGTGTCACGGCAGGGGGACAATATAATTTGTATTGGAACAATATAATTTGTATTCAGCACCGTGCCTTGATTGATGTGCTTGCTTTGCTGTTTTCTGTAACGGAATAAAACGACACATTTTAATTCTAGCAGAAACAGTTTGTGTGTTCATCTTTATTACCAACTCGTCCCGATCCTGCCTAAATTTCATAATACACCAATATATACATTTCCTGTTACTCTTTTCTGGTTTCTTGTTATTGCTTGGCTCCCCATGTGTGTTTTCCCTGACGTTTCCTGGTTTTTGTTTTCCTGTATTCTGTTCTTGGATTTTGTTTCCGTTGCTTTTTTTTGATTTCATTAAACCTGCAACCTGCACTCATCCCTAATCTCTACATTTGGGTCCTCAGCCAACCACCACCCAACTTTAACACCCAGGCACTAGGTGGCAGCGCAGTGCCCGAGAGCCTACAGTATTGGAAAGAAAGGAAAGAAAGATGGAAATAGAACCTTATTGATCTCACAATTGAGAAGTTAAATCTGCATTTATTTCATCCCCTTGGGGAGCAGTGGGCTGCTGCGGTGCAGCGCCCAGGGAGAAGTGTTGAGTTAAGGGTCTTGGGGGGATCAAACTTGCAACTTGCAGCCTTCTCAGGGCCCACCGCACTGCTCTAACCATTAGTCCAACACTCCCCCTATTGTTGACCTGCACAGCCACAGTAGACAAACAAAAAAAAATGACAGGCCAATATTATTATAAAAATGTTTTACATTGTTTTTGTTGATCTATTGGACATATGGGAATAAACTGCATTCATTGCATCAATTCCTGTCAATTCACTGCACTGCAAAAAATCTAAATCTAATCATTTTTTCTTAAAATAAGTGCATTTGTTCTTGATTTGAGGAGCTAAAAAAGACATTTTGCCAATGGAACAAGGCAATTTACACTTAAAATAAGAAAACACAATTGCATTGTCTTATTTCAAGTGCATATTATCTAATTATCTTATTTTAAGAGTAAAATGACTCATTCCATTTACAAACTATCTCATTTACCTACTCAAATTCAGAGTGAATACACTTAATTTAAGAAGATTTTACTTATTTGTAGATCGTTTTTGCAGTGTACTCTTCTACTAACACAGAAGGATTGGTTAACTATTGGTTCTTACAAATATCGGGGAAAAATAGAAATCTAAATAAGTCATTTTTTTTCTAAAATTAGTACTTTTGTTTTTGAATTGAGGAGGTGAGACACTTCACCAACTGAACAGGACAATTTACATTTAGAATGAGAAAAAACTGTTATATTGTCTTATTTCAATCATCTAATTATCTTTTTTTTAAGTGCAAATATGCTAATTCCATTGGCAGATCATCTTATTTACCAACTCAAATTGAGGCTGCATACACTTAATTTAAGAAATGCTGACTTATTTCTAGATGGTTTTTGCAGTGAGATAGTTAGCTTTGGTTTCTTGGTCAATCTTTTGCTTTAGTCTGCTACCTCTGAATCATCCTTTGGCGCCCCTGAACTTTGAATCAATGGTACTGATTGATCTCGTACTTTTACAGAAATGAAATCAGTACATTCAAGCTGACAGGCTACAGTGCAGTTAAAAGGAGTAAGTCCTTTCACAGATATGATTCATCTTTGCTTTTTTGACACCCTCACTTAAAAAGCTTCAAATGTTTAGAAAGTAATTCAAGCATATTCTAAGTAAAACATGTATATATATATTTTTTTATTTTATTTAAAGAGAACCTTCAGTTAAACCTTATTTTGTGCCTTGCCTCCACGCTGTTAGTGAAGCCAGTTAAAACCAGCAGAGTTTTTCTTAAATAAGATCTAAAAATATGTTTTAAAAGATAAGTTTGTTATTCTAGCCAGTACTGTCTTCTACTGCTGTTTAGAGGAAGACCATTCAGCCAAGACCTGAGGATCACTTTTGTGTGTGTTGTTAATGTCCTCCATCAAAGCACAGAGATCAGCCAGTGAGTCGCTGAGGTCAAGCTGAGGTAAAGCTTTGGGTTCACTAAGCTGCTTCCTAGTCTCAGTGTCTCAGTCCTCACATAAAAAATACCCGGAACCGATCAATGGAAGCAAAATCTAACCTTAATCTGTATAATATGTGAATAATCATAGATGCTTGCTTTAGTACAACACTGTTGCATAACCAAAGAAAAGCTCAGACAGAAACAGGCTTTTCATCTGCTTTGTGTATATGACTGAAAGAGGCTACAGATTCAGGGCACCAGGGAGGAGAAGAGGAAAACAGCTCAACTGACTGATGACAAGTAATGATTTTCAGGCTCATGTTCCTGGAAGTGCAATTTGTCGTATTAGTTGAAAAACGCTGAGCCAAGTAACAAGAACTCATGGCTGCTGTTGTTTAGATGACAACTCGCACCATCCGTCTCCTGGACGGCCCTCTGCGTTTTGTTGGAGACTTGCGATAAATAATAGAAATGTTGACTCAGCCCAGTGGTCTGGGTCAGAGAAAGCTGTCGTGCTCAAATGTGGGTTGGAGTGCATTTGATGAACCTAAGGCTGCTGTGTAAAAGGCATCGTTGTATATTCAGCTGAGAGAAGCGGCTTGAGGCTGGACGGATACAGCGGTCCAAACATAGAGGCAGGGAAGTATGGTGGGGATTGAGAGTGAAAGGAACTGTGAAATTAAACAGCTGTTGGAAGTTGTACTGAAGTCTACTGAGCTGGACATGCTGTCCGTCCCTCAGTCAGTCAATGCTGGGTGCATATACACACATACACACCTAAAAAAAAAAAGAAAAAAAATCACACTGGCAGAAATGCTAGATGTGGCACTAGGACAGAAGTTTGCATCATCTGGGAGCTGGAAGGACTTTTAACGCCTTAATCTAGCTCACACAAAACCTTATTCATTAATTCAACTTAATATCAGTCTAGTCCTAAAAGAAACCCAAAGGTGAAGGAAAGAAATATATTTACAAGCTTTCTTTGTCCTGCTTTTCATTGTTCCTGCTTGTTTGCTTCAAAATGAAAATGTCTTGAAAGTAAAAGGTATAACGTCTGCTACATCTACTACAGAAGGTGCTGCAGAATGTCCAGCTATCTAATGATTCTAACCAGTTTGATATGTTAGGTCAATGAAATGTTTTAAAGATCTGTTGAGACCTAAATTTAAATGTACGCTGTGCCTTTTAAACACCTATACCTCACCCCTGGATGTTAAGTCAATTTCATTCGTCTGTTCTCACTAGTTAATTCCAGACAATAAAGGAAAGCTGACAAAACTAAGAAGATTTTATTTCTACAGCATATTAGGTTTTTTAGGTCCTTTTATCCATGAGAGTCTAGTCAGGGTTACTACAGCATAAGGCAAGTTAAATTCAAGACTTTTTAAGACTTTTTAATGCCACTTGAAATAAAAATTTAAGACCAAATTCATAAGAAACACAAGAAAAACCTGCTTGTGACAACTTAACCCAAAGGTTTATTTTAACATAAACCAATGCACTAATGATTCAAAATTTTAAAAACTTCCCATACAGGAAGAAAGCTAAAAACACACAAATGATAGATATATTTTAATAATTATTTAACTGAATTCACAAACTTTGTTTTAGCAGGGAACAAAACAAATCAGTTTTAAAGCCACAACATAACCAGTGCTAAGTCTTTTTTGCAGCCATTTTTCTTTGTATCGTTTTCTTAGTATGTTTGATTTGGTGATAAGTGGAGGCGTTGCAGAGACAAGGGTGGAACAAAACTGAGAAATACCGGCTGTTTCTCGGGTTTCGATTTTGACGCTTTGTGTTTCGTGCTTCGCATGCGACTCCACTGCCTTAATTCCCATCGTTCTGAGCTTGAATGACTTCTTGCACAAAATCCACTGAGCCTCATGTATGTTCCCTGGTTTTAGCCATGGAGAAAACTCTTGGCTGGAGACAATTTTCGTTTTTCCAGACAAAAAGTTAATGGCGCATCTCCCAAATGTCCCGGGCCGCAACAACGCTTTTATTGGTTCCGCAATCGGGACGGAACCAATATTGGCGATTTATTTTATTTTTTTTATTAAAAAAAAAAAGTCAATTTTAACGTTTTATTTAGATTACAGAAATAAATCGTAATAAAAATAATCCTATTTATGATGTTTTAAAAATTAAGACCAACGAAAGACTGTTTTAAGACATTTTAATACCAATTAAGGCCTTAGTTTTATTTTGAAGAATTCAATGCCTTTTAAGACTTTTCAAAAACCCGCGGGAACACTGCTAGTATTTTTTTTATAGCAGTTTCTGTCCTATAAATTTAAGGTTAATGAATAATAAAACAAAAGTTAATTTTTTTATCCTGTTCAAATGTAACATGTAATTTGACAATGACGAACCCAGAGCTCTGTTGCGATGTGAAGTCCAGAGGAATGCCATGGAGTATGTGAAGATCACCCAATAAAAACCAGGGAACATGGGAATTCTTTTTCAACAAAATGTTATAAAAAGACTAAATTACTACCCAAAGTATTTAGAGGATGGGTAAAGTTGATTCTATTTCTGAAACCAAAAATCAGTCTTGGAAAAATTATGAACAAAAGGCGGCTGCAAACACTAAGCAGATTAACACAACAAATTTAAACTGGAGCTACTGGTTGTTCGTGAGTTAAATATTAAGTAATTCCTCCATTTTTTTATTATAACATTACCTGCTTATGTTTAGTTAGGAAACAATGCTACCGGCTCAAACTTATCACATGACAAAAAGGGGAAAAAGAGACAACCAGCCCATAATCAGCCAAACTCACTCATTCACACACAACTTCATGAAGGCTGTGATCAGAAACCTTCTGATAGAAATATAATCAACATTCAAGATTAAACAGTTTATTTCAGATAAAAAAACATTCAATGATCTACTATGTACCTCGCCCAAGCAGAGAACTTAATTAAGCATAAGATGAGAAGATGGGAAAAGAAGGGTTACTGTGCATTAGCTGGGTGGGAAAGAGACGATGTTCGGTTCGGTGTGGTTCAGTTCAGCTCAGGAACCCTGTCCACTCATCCAGGAAAGGAGGGAGTGATGTCCATTTAGGTTCAGTTCAGGAAGACAGTCCATTTGTCCAAGAGGCAGCTCTTTGAGAAACTTCAATTAATCCGATGTCACTACAGAGGGAAACTTTGCTTGGATTTAATTTGAGAGGAAGTCTCCTCAAAGCAGTGGCTGATAACTTCTGCTGCACAGCTTCAAAACAGCAGCCGAACCAGTGGGGCACAGTTCAGCTGCACCTCAGGGAACAGCAGTCGGGCCCGGGCTGTTCCATGGCAGCAAGCAAGGATTGACCAAACCCAGTGTTTTTTCTCATCTGCTTTAGCAGGTTCACAATGAAAAACACTGCATTCACATTGGTTGGAACCACAGGAAGAAAGCAGCCTGTTTTTGCCAACAAAAATCAGAAAGTTAACCACAAAACCAGCTTAAGCCCAGTGTATCTCACCTAACATACCTGTGGGCTATAGGGCAAAAAGGGCAACATTACATGGTGGAGCTTTAATTGTAACCCAACTGTCAGTGAATAGCTCGTCGTCCATGAGCACTATGTTGTTTAGCATTACCTGCTTCCAAGGAGTTTTACTGTTGAGTTGAGAAAAACATTGTCGTTGGAAGCACTGTTTTATTGTTACAGTTACAGCTGATGAGCATATCCCATATTCAGCTTTAGCAGATAGCAGGAAGGCTAACTGACAAAATTTTATTATTTTGAGATTTAGGAGTATCAAAAATCAGAAAGTGCAGACAGCCTATTGGAAAACTTTGTCTTATGGTTTCATTATGAGAACCAATTCTGGGTTTCTGTTTCTTAATTCCACGTGTTTTACATGTCATTTCCTTCAGAGGTGGAAAGAGTACTAAAAAATTGTAATTGAGTAAAAGTATCTTTACTTTGCCTAAATTCTACTCTGAGTAAAAGTAAAATTACCCATCTCAAAATTTACTCAAATAAAAGTACAAAATTTGAGTAAAAGTTAATTAGTTACTTTGAGTTATTTAATGCAAAAAAAAGGATGAGTCATGAATGGAATTGAGCACAAGGTGTTTTAATCGATTTCAAGGCGTATTTCAGTGGACATCCACACCTGCAAAAGATCAGCTGGGCTAAAGAACATACTTCCTCATAGCACAAGGACAGTCACAACCTGAACCATGAAGTGCAAACAATTTTCAATCCTACTGTCCAACAGACAACACCATGATAACTAACTTACCGCCACATTTCTTCGTAAATTGGATGTTGATGTTTTAAACGGTGAAAGCTCTGTTTTGCTGGTCAGGCACATGTTGCACTGCATTATCACATTGTTCCCTTTTGTGCATTTGAAAACAAATAACCCTTCCAAATATGGCCAAGGGTTTTTCTGGCTTTCGTCTCCAGAATATGTTTCCTCTTCAGGCCTTTCCTCATCCATACTCCCTAAGTTGTGATTAGCAACTGCCATCTTCCGCAGCGCAGCACTGGATTATGAGACAATACAAAGGGTAAATGCAAGTCAGGGCCACATTAAATTTTTTCACCATCAGTATTTATTTATTTATTTATTTTTTACTTAGTAACGTGAGGGAGTTTTATATGTAGCAAACTAAAACTACTTAGGTTAAAATTTACTCGAGTAAAAGTAAAAATGACATATTTCAAAAACTACTCAGAAAATTACAAATTACTCATAAAAAGTACTCAGTTACAGTAACTTGAGTAAATGTAATTCATTACTTTCTGCCCCTGATTTCATTTCATTTTAGCTTTAATTAAGCTTCAATTTTGTCCCTTTATTATAAAGTTGCCTTTGATCATAACCTGGTTCCAGAATTCCCTCTGTGTCTCCAAGTCCATCCTCCAGTTTATTAAAACATATCCATTGACCATGCACCTGCCCATTCACAGTTGTCGATTTCCTCCTTCACCACCACAAACCCTGACGCATGGTGATGAGTCAGCAAACCAAACCAAGCTACCTTCCAGCAAAGTTTGTTTTACCATGTTTCTCCTAAAGTGCCTCACATTATTCAACTTCTTGCTGTTTAACCTCTAAATATCTCATGTACACATATGTTCACCACTGATCAAGAATAATAAGTGTGAATGTTTACAGTAGGAAGGCTTGTTAACACTTATGAAGATGCTTGTTCTGGAGTTCTACATTAGTTTATCATTGCTTTACACCTAAGTTACTTGACTGCAGACCTTTCTTAAGCTGCTTTTCTGGCGGATGTGGTCCATTTTTTTTCCTCTACCTCTCTTCTTAGTCTGTTTTCAGCTCAGCAGCTGACAAGAATTTGAATTCTGGGATGAAAGGCTTATTCCAACACTTATTATGTGAATTAATAATGTGACAAATATAAATCCAACAAAAGTTATGGATACAAAATGCAGCAGTAGAACTGCCTGTTCCTCTGAAGTTTAATCACATGAGCTCATCCAACAACATGGTTGCATAAAAACATATTAGTGATTGAAGATCACCTAATGCAGCGGTCCCCAACCACCGGGCCACACAGAAAAAAGTATATATATATAATTTTTTATTGAGGATCATAGTCTGAGTGATGTTTTATTTTGAAAAATATAAAAAATTGCGGTATTCTCTCCCAATTACATCAGTCTCTTGACACAGGTTAATTCAGTTAAAGACTCACCCTATCTATAACATCCTATCTTTGTGAAGCGGGATTTTCTGCGGTTACAGCGACCAAAACAAAGCTACGGAGCAGACTGGACATCAGGAGCACACTTTGTGTGTCATTGTCTCCGATTACGCCACGATGGGACCGGCTTGTTGTTTTATTTTTATGCTGTTTGTATTTGATTTTATGCCAGTCATATCATTGTACTTCATCCACGCCCCCCACCCATCCCCCGGCCGGTCCGTGAAAATATTGTATGACATATAGTGGTCCATGGTGCAAAAAAGGTTGGGGACCGCGACCTAATGGAACATAACCAGAACCAAAAAACTCTCCTCTTTACATC
Source organism: Cyprinodon diabolis (assembly GCA_030533445.1). Lineage (NCBI taxonomy): Eukaryota > Metazoa > Chordata > Actinopteri > Cyprinodontiformes > Cyprinodontidae > Cyprinodon > Cyprinodon diabolis. Next base: position 5,894,300 of record CM060079.1, read on the forward strand.
TATGATTTAGAATAATAAACAGCTACAAACGTTGGTTTTTATGTCCATGAAATTCATAGTCAAATGAGTCATGGAAATAGTCCAGAAAAAACAACTTTCAACTACTTTTGATGGCTTTCAACTTTTGCATGTCAGACAACAAATGAAAAACACCAATTAAAACTCCTTATGTTTAATAACTGTTTAAACTAAATGCCAGTTTTTTTTAGCTTATTGACTATGACCTGGATGACTGAGAATCTTCACCAGCATACGTGTTCCCTTATCATTCTGATGAAAAATAGTAAAGTGATAAATTTTATAATAGCTGCATGTTTCAAATGCACATCATATTGGTTATACGAATGCCATTCATAGTTGTGCGGTATATTTTTCCTCGTCATAAAAAAACATTTCCCCTCTTTGCTGGTGATAAACCAGGATTTTTCCATTGTGGGACGATAACGTTTTATTCTATTCTATTCTGCTGATGATCTATAAAGCTACTAGCGGAGAAATGGAAACCACCTGCTAGAAAAGTCCTCATGCAGAGTAAGGCACTTTAACAGGCTAATATTTTCAGAAAAATTAAAGAAAATGTTTATCCATCTGGTCCAAGCTAGTTTACATGAAAGTGAACTGTGGTAAAACTTCAAGCCCTAAACCGCCTTTTAAGCTTTTACTCTGGGATTAACTTTCATGTTAATCCCAGACTTTATGAGGTGAACTGTCACCATGACATAATGAATGAATTAATCTCTGAGCCATTGAGGCCATTCTGTCTACTGCTGTTCAGGTTCAGATTAGCAAAGCATCACTAATCCTTCATCATCAACTCTGAATCTTTTTCATTCACTTTCTCAAGCCCAAAATAGTTTTGTTGTCAATTCAATATTTGAATCATATTTAGGAAACAATATAAAAAAATTCTGTTTATAAACAAGTTTTGGTTTGAAGCAACAGCGTATTTTTTTTTTACTAACATATTACGTGAATTTGATCAATATGCATCCTTTTGCACATATCAGTACTCTGCAAAATTAGTCTCAAATCTTTTCCACTTTAATTTTAGTTGTCAGCACCTCAGCCCTAGCCTCGTGAGACCATCCTGATCTCGCGAGCTTTCAAGGTTTCACTCGCTAATCAGTCTGGCTACTCTCGGTTAAAGAAAATTTGGAGCCGTTGACCAAACGAACGTCCAATCCGCTTTGGCTTTGAGGCGGGTTGAGGTGTGACGCAACGAGAAGCGCGACAGTTCAGTCTAAAGAACATGGCGGCTTCAGCCGATGAAACTAGTGTTAGCGTGGCTACCGAGCAAGTTTTATCGGAATTACAGAGTATTTCTCCACTGAAAGAAGAGCAAAACACTGCTCTGGAGGCTTTTCTCAGAGGAAAAGATGTTTTTGCTCTTCTCCCGACTGGTTTCGGCAAGAGTTTGATCTATCAATTGGCTCCTCTTCGTCGTCGCTCTGTTAGTACGTCATAGGGCTGGGCGATATAGAAAAAAAGCTTATCGATAAAAAAAAATGCATATTGATCGATATCGATAATTATTGAAAAGATTTGAAACCATATTTTATGTGCAGCTCTGCCTGGACTTTTTATGATATTGCTAAATGATTTAATTTTAATAAAGAACACAAACACAGACTTCCAATTAAATATTTATTTAACCAATTTTTTTAACCATAACAGAATTGTTTTAAAGAAAAATAACTTAAAAGACCTGAGTTATGTTATTAAATACTGACAAAGAATAAACTAAAGTGACCAAAATAAATATAACAAATAAACCTGGTTCAGCTTAGTTTCCTGCTTTAACCTGAGTTATTACTTTGAAGTTTCTGGCCCCTCAGCATTTTTCTCTCAATTGTTAGAACTACGTGGGAAACTGCCCAGAACTTTATATATATATTTTCCCGAAAATCCCGAAGATTCCTCGGACGAGAGTCACGGCGGGGCCTACAGAGCTCGTACTCCAGCGGGTGTGAGCGGCTGAGATGATAAAAAAAAAAAGTTGCTTGTGTTATCAGACTTCGTTTTCACTGGTTCCCGACGCATTTTACAGATGACTGTGGTTTGTTTTTTGTCTGACTTGCCATGACCGAAATACTGCCAGACTGCCGAACTACAAAAACCCTTCTTTGGAACAATTTCCTCCGCCTCTCCTTGCTGCAACATCTGCATGTGCTCTGTGTTGTGGTTTGAGAGGGCGGCGCTTGGTGACGCCATGCCTGGGTCCGCGATTGCGATTGGTTAGGAGGAAGTAGTGACTAGCATAAACCTACATGCTAGGCTACAATGAGAAGGAAGGAAAACTGCGTTTCTTTATCGAGCCTATTTTTTTCTTTTGCGCCACACGTCTATCGATCGATGTATATCGTTATTGAATTATCGCCCAGCCCTAGTACGTCATATGCTTCGTTGATCTGATTGGTTTATTTGGCCCGTCTATCACCAACATAGGCCAATCAGCTAACCAGTATTTTCACAAAATTACTTCAAAGGAAGGTTTCCAGATGGATATGCGGAGCAAATCCATCTGGCGGAGTCAGGTTACCTCAGCCCCCGATTTCATGCAAATACAGTACCACACCCCCCTCAGTGGGCTGTTAAAAGCTTCAATCCTATCCCACTCCCCAACCCGGGGTGGACATGGAAGAGAGGTCCTTGCTCCGTCTCTTCATCCATCTGGGGATCCAGACCAAAAAAAGCACAAAGACTGGTGATTTGGGTGGGATCATTCCACCCTGGTTCCTCCTTTCTTCTCCATATTTGTCGTCTCTGTGCTGTAAAGCTGCTCGATGCCAAGCTTCTGATTTTGCTCATTCTTTTTACCTGTTGCCATAGCATTCATCTGTCTAGAGGACCTGTACAGTATGATGCCATTTTTACCCCTAAACATAGTCTACATGTGTGTAGAGGGAAATGAACAACAGTTTGACAAGCAGAGAGTAATGTGTTTATCCAGGAAACAGCCACGGTAAACTGTGTTTAAAGGAGCATTTTTGTATTCTGCGTGTAATCATATTGTTACACTGTGAGTTTACTAATGCTTTAAACAGGGAATAGAGATTTGGCTTATGTGTTTCAAAGCTGTACTTGGAACTTCCTCTCTGTCTAAACACACACACACATATAAAAACAAACATACAAACTGACGCGTGAGTTATTTCTCAGGGAATATTCCGGTATTTAGTTTTGAAGAAGTTGAATCAGATGTTTGATCCTTTGCATCCTTTATCTTGAATAAATGGATTCACTCTCTTTTAAGACACATTATAACTCTTTTGCTTTTGACAGCCCACATTTCTTAGTCACATTTAACATGACTCATTTCTATTTCCTCGTCATTCTTAATCTTCGCCTTCCTTTGCAGTTTCTTCTGACACCTGTCACTTGCACTTTGGTAGAGACGGAGTGACGCACAGACATTAATCCCCCTCACCCTACACTCACCCCACCTGCAGGCCTTAGGCTGATAATATTTTCAGACTTTGTTCTGAAGCTTTTCCACTTCTCTCTGTCACATGTTGAGCTGTGATGGGTATGAAACATCAGCAGAGCTCACACGCCTAAAGCAGGGTATGGAATTTGAGATTTTTAAGAAACTTTATGATGTAGGGGCAATGCTTGGTAAAAGTGTTCACTCGTAATATAATTGTCAAAATTCCATTAAATCTCAGTGTTCTTAAATAGGAATTAATGCAACTGAAACACTAACAGCTGTAACTGGAACATACAAGAAAAATAGTGGCTCTCATTATTTTTCAAGTGTTTTTTTAAATGTGATCAATTGAACCAAACTTTTACCTTCAGAAATAAGATGCACCAGTTTCCTAACCAACTTCACATTAGTCTAGAGTAGAGCAGATTGTTCAGGGAAGTCTGTTGATGAAAAGCCAAATGGATCCAGTGGAATAATTAGTGAAGGACTACATTTTGTGGCTGGCTAGCTTCCTGCAAACAAGAAGCCTGGGTTTGATTCCCAGCTGTGGGGAATGAGCTGCTAGTATGGTCCTTAGGCAAGGCCCTTCATGCTAATGCCTGCTTTGGAAAGTTGCGGCCTAGTGGTTAGGGCATTGTGCTTGGTATCCAGAGGTTCTGAGTTTGAACCCCACTTCCATGGACTGCTACTGGGTCCCTGAGCAAGACCCTTAACCACACACAACTTCCTGGGAGCCTCACAATGGCAGCCCAATGCTCCCTAAGGGCATGGGTTAAATGCAACAAGTTCATTTCGTTGCTCTGTATTTGTGACAAAAAAAAAAAAATCTGCAGACTGTGGACCACATTTTCTGGAGTTTTATGTAATAAAAATCTGTTCATTTCAGGGCTCAGAACAGAGGATCCAGTATTTGGTGCAGACGGACAGTCAGATAATTCAAAAGCATTTATTTAAAAAGACGCATCTGCAATAACAGCAAAAACGTGTAGGGCAGGAACCTCTGCAGGAGTGAAACACAGGTTTGTGACAACGTTATTCGGACAGAGGGTTATTATCCTCTTTCGAGTCACTAACCTGGTTTAGTAGTCCAGTCTGTGCCCAAAGAACGAGGTAGGATCCAGCCAGCTGGCTGCCGAGAAGATGCGACGGACGCCGCCCAGACACCGCAGCCCCAGAGGATGGAAAACAAGCAGGAGACCAGATCTTGGGCAGGTGAAGGAAAACAGGACAATCCAGAGGGCAAGGCCAAAGCCTGGGTCGAAGATATGCTCAGGGTCCAGAACAAGGAGATTAGAAGTCCAAAGAGGATCTGAGGGGACCTCCAGGCCTGTGACGGGAAGCAGTTCCATGTTCAGTACACAGACAGAATCCAGCAGGAGTTCAAAGACAGTTCAGGCAAACAGATTAGATGGGAACAGGCAGGCTCAGTGATTGAGAGGCAGAACAGGTCAGGATCAGGTAATCAGAAACACTAAGGTAACGCTGGAACGCTATCACCACTGGCTCTGGAATAATCTGGGACTGATGACTGGTTAAATAAAAACTGGACAGGTGGATCAGATGAACGGTAATTAGAAAACGAGGGAAGCTGGACAGGTGAATGAAATGCTTTGTCAAGCCAGTAGTCAGCGCCAAGATCATGACAGTTAATAAACTTAATAACAATAATAAATATAAGACCTGAATTAAAATAAATAGATAAATCAATATTTGACCTTACTTACCCATGATAGATCCAAAGAAAAGATAACAAGATTGGATAAGAGAAAGCACGTGAGTTGATATTAATACTGCTTAAACAAACACTATACTTTTTGTGGTTCTATTTGAGGCCTACAAGTACACTATCATGCAATCATGATGTGATCCAAGTCCAAACACATTCTGAAAACACTCGCAGTGGATCTGAGAGCTTTATGCCGCTTCCACATACAGCTGAACGGAGGGTCAGACCAACTATACCAAGTATGACAGCCCATGGTACCTTTGGAGAAAACAGTAATCAGCTGGCAGAATCTGTTGGCAAGGGATCTCCCCAAATAAGGCAGCAATGCATGAATCATAAGGAGAGTTTTGCACAAAAATTTAAATAAAAAATATTGTCATCTCTTGATGTGCAAATCTTGCCTACCATAGCCTCAAAACTTGCAGCTGTAATTTCATGAACAGATGGGGGTTGATTTAAAATGTATTCCACATTAAATGATTTTTGCTTGCAAGAAACATTCTAAATCATTATCTATGTACCTTTCACTTCACTCATTTGTGCTACTTTCCTTCTCAGGACATGTTAATAAAATAGATACATATAAGGATCTCCTAGACCCTTATATGTATAATATAACATAATGTAAAGCAAGTCTGCACAAGTTTGTACTGTAAAAGGGAAGTCTAGAGTGTTACATTAAATCACACTCTGTAGAGCAGATGCTAGCGTGGCACAGTGATGGTGATATTACAGAAAAGAACAAACATTAACCTGTCCACTTATTGAATATAAATATGGCTCATTGCACCCTCAAATTGAATCTTGAAATGTAACTGATGGTGTCAGCTCATTTAAAGCCTGAAACACAATTCAGAGACCGTAGGACACAAACCAGCGAAACCTCATCAGGAAACAAGACTACCAGAAAATTAGCTTTTAAATCATGTTGACAAACCTGGGCCCTATTTTAGTTCAAAATATGAACATTTGGCTTTCCATGGGCAGAGTAATAAATTGTTTAAATTTCATCTTAACATATGTGTTTATTTGCTTAAATAAATCAATAAAACCTGCGTGTATGTGTGTGCTTTTGTGTCTATGCTAATTGTGTTGTCTGTGGGCGGACACAGCATTTCTATGTTGGTGGTTTGTTTCCTCTGAGTCCTGTCTGATGGGGAGAAGAGAATAGCCTGAGGCATGCCAGATAGACTGATGCTGAGTTTATTCCCACAGTTCTATGAGCTACAGCCGCAGCATCACAGTAAGGTAGACAGAGACATGCAGAGGGTGTGGAGTACGCAGAGGAACGGTGACGATTAAGACAAAAAGGGGGTGTAATGGGAAGCAGCAGGGAAAGTAGATTATTGGTAGAGGAATGTGTCGAAGGAGCAAGTGATGGATATTCCGAAAGGAAACAGAGGAGACTTATACTACGTCAAGGAGCTCTCGAGTCTTAAGAAAACCCCCGTATCCAGATTGTGGAAAAAAGCTATAGATGAGTCTGTGGCGCTTTAATCTGTACCAACACCCTCATCCAGATTATGGATGATGAATGTATACCTTTTTTTTCACATTAAAGCACCCACATAACTTCATCGCTATGGATCCACTTTGAAGTATTTTACAACATTATGCAAAAGACTGAGGCAGATCTGTCGAAATGAAAAATGTGAAGATAGTAAACTGAAGGGAAATGCCAGAACTGTAGGTTTTAAGGCTGGGAGGAGTGCCAGCAGACTTCTTTCTGAATAAAGAGCATGAGATCGTGCGATTGTGTCTTCCCGTTTTCTTTAAAAGCTTTAATTGCAGTTGCTAATTACCTTTTAATGTGATTATGGGAAGGAGACTTGATGAATGACTCATTTGACTGCATACTGTAAATCTCTATAGTAAGGAATTTCCCAGTCAGTATTTCATGTTTAAGGAGTTTTATGAAAAATGGATGAAACGCTACATTTTGGTTATTTTATTATTCTCTTGCCTTGCGGAAACCTTTAAAAAAAATCCCCCCAAAAGTGTTATTTCAGGATATAAAGTTCTTAAAAGGAATTTTAATGAGTACTTCAGTATTTATGGATATATTTCCTGTTTTCCTTCTGTCTGATTCGTAAATTTAATTTTGAATAAGAGTAGTCCTGAATGCTAAAAGATGTTGAACAGACCTTAACTTTGTGCCGGTTAATTTCTGACCTCACAATTATTTAATTGTCCTATTTCTTTGTATTTGCTTTGAGCTATAAACTAGATGGTAAAACTTTAGATAACAGTGTTATCTGTAAAAAGGAACCTTTTAAGTATGGGAAAAGAATGAAATAAATGAGTTTTTAACAAAGCAGCATTAAACCAAGTGGGATATAACTTCTGAAATGATGGCAGTTTATTTAGATTTAACGTCTTGTTTGATCAATGTATTATTATTATTTATTGTAGGACATCAACACCTCAAAATTTGTCAGGAGACCAAACTCGTAAGCAGAAGCTTCCTTCATCCTTTGCTGGTCTCTTTGGTGTACCATAGTAGTACAATAGCAATGGAGATGCTTTACTTTTTTGTTGTGATAATTTAGCTTTTTTTTTACCTTACAGGGGGGGGTGAAATATGCAAGTATCAGAATGTAAAATTTATTGTATTTCACACAAGATTTTATATTTTATGTAAGTATTTATTAGGGATGGAACGGTTTATGAAAACCGTCCGAACCGTTCGGTTCGACTGTCTCGGTTCGGTTCGCGTGTGTTGCGTTCGGTTCATGCGCTGCTCCTTTTTCTCATAGGCGAAGCGTTTACACTCCAGAGCAGAAGGTGGCGGTACTGCGACCAAAGCCAACCACCAGTAGTAAACAAGAAGAAGAAGAAGCGAAGCAGCGTAGCCGGGTGTAGCAGAAAAAAATTGTGTCGGACTGGCGGTGGGAAAGAACAGGAGTTGGAAGACGCGCCAGCAGCACTTTATAGGTCTGCTGTATGGGACCACTTTGCATTTAGAGTGACCTACGATGACGGCGGAAAGAAAGTTGTGGATAAAAGTGCAACAGTGTGCAAGCATTGTGCAACACGTTTTGTTTATGCTAACAGCAACATGACCAACATGTCAGGCTAACCCTGAAATCCCACATACTCCGTCAGCGCCCCGCTCTGCCCCGCTGCTCTCCAGACCGCCTGCACAAAGCAAAGCCTACAGCCTCCACTGTGGCTCCCGTCCGCTCCGCTCTGAGGTTCCTTGGAGATGGTAGAGGGCATGCGCGAGATGATTAAATCAAAGCAGCAAAACATGCGGAAATGATCCATGGTTTCCGCGAATCATTAAAAATAATTACAATTCATTTTTTTTTTTTTCATTAATTGCACACAAAAAAACCATACATTTTTATTATTTTTATAATTTTTTTTATTTTTCGGTGTAACAATAAACAACCGAACCGAAAACTGTGACCATGAAACCGTGAACCGAACCGAACCATGGATTTTGTGAACCGTTCCACCCCTAGTATTTATATACTATTTCGCCATGGTCCAGTAACAATATTTAATTGAGGGATCACAGAACTCACTTTTTTTGTACTTGGGGGGGGGGGGGGGGGGGGGGAATACATTCTCCAGGCATTTTAGGTAGAGGTTGTGGAGTGTGACACCTATAAATATATATATATTATTAATTATATAGTTTATTTTCGTTGGCTTTATGTTGACAGCTCAGCAGGAGCAGAGATCATGGCTTCTCTGTCTCTCTGCCAGCTCTCACATCAGCAGCAAAAGTTCTCATCTCGAGCATCTAATACTTTGAATGTGCTTCGACTCTGGAAAACTGAAAATGTGTTGCCCCAGATGCTTGAAATGCTTCAAGACGCCCAGCATACACTTTACATGAAAGATGGCTGACCCTTATGCTCAAAACATGTTTGTAATCAATGCAGCATCAGACCTTTTTTCTAACAGTGTACTTGCAGGAGTGTCCTTTGAAAACCTGCTCAGAGATGATCTGAACATGAGTGAATATAAACAGTCACTGCGGAAGAGAAGGTTCCCCATAGCATGACCTTCCCAGCACCATGTTTTACTGTGAGCTGTCAGTTTTCTGCTCTCTTGTTTTATGGTGAAACATTTGGATGGAGTTTGCTTAAAAATAGTTTGGATGTTTACCCTCCTAACATTATATTCAACATTTACAACCATATTAAGTCATAAACAGGCTGTATAAGGACTTTAGATGGATGTGTATTATCAAGAAAGGATTAAAACACACTCAAGACAAAAACCTTCAATAAAAACATGTATGGTCTATTTTTATGTGGCTGCATATAAAGACCTTCAAGGCTACTTTATTTTTTTAAAGCATTATTTGCATTTATAACTTTTAATATTCTGTATACCTACATGTTGATTACATTTCTGTAGTGCTTCAATAGCAGAATCTTTTGCTTCTTTTATTTTTATTCCAAGCAATCCTGCTGTAAAGAATAAACCAATTTCTCCTCACGGGTCGATAGTCAAATCTGCCTCCAACTCTCATGCACCATCTTAAGCACGCTGGCATCTGCAAATCAATACAGAAATGATCTCTAAGTTATAAAAATCAAAAAAATGTGGATGCTGGTTGTTTTCTGAAAATAAAATACTGCAATAAAATACTTTATTTGAAGAAACAGCTTGCATTCATTCTCACCTGCAGCAGTTTTGTATTATAGTTACATTATGCATCTATTAGCATCTAGCAGGTATGCTCAGCTGGACTGTCTTAAAATATGAAGGTGTTTATTATAAAGGAGGATTAGATTCAGCTCGTGTTTCCTGTTTCAGATGCAGATGATTGGTGAAGGAGCAGCTGTTGCCAAGTCCAGGTGTAGAAAGCTAATGTTCTGTCACAGACTTCCAGAACGATTATAGCACAAGAGAAATATATCTATCTGTCATCAGCCTATCATTCAGTGTATCGACCATTATTTATTGCATCATTTGTTTTTCCTCCTACCCATATGTTCATCTGCTGATACAATTACACTTCCACTTTACATACGACCACGGTCCTGCCTAAATGTCCTATTATTTTGGGCTTTTGATGATTTACCATCAAACTATTGCACCTATTAAGGTTTATTTTTTGTTAGTTCTGTTATAATTATATATTGGAATCAGACGTGTTTAGATGAACCATGAAAAGCCTAATTTGATATGATGCTCTTTATCATAATACATTTATCGGAAGTTATTTTTATGTTACACTAAGTGAAGTTTAAAACTTAGAGTATTTGCAGATAAACTGTTTCATTTGGGTCTTAAAGATCCTTCCTTATATTATTGTGCAAATGATAACATTTTTATCTGAAGATGTTTAATTCTCTGAGTGCTGCCCTCCAGTGGTTGAAGCGCAGCTACTGCAGATATATTTTCTGGTTGTTTAAAACAGTGCAGTTTGATTTTACGCCTACATTACCATGTTAGGGAATAATCCTGCTTTTGATTTACCTTGAAATTTGGAGCTGGAAGGTTGGTGTGATGATAGCATGCCAGTTTCCTGCTTGTGGACCCTCATATTCTCCATCGTTCATTGTGGCCAGTAGGGCCCCTGTAACAACCATAACAGCAGTGGTGGGCAGTCGGGGCTTTCAAAGCCTTCTCCGATGGCATAAAAACTGTCAGAAACACTAACCTACATGTATTCATTTATTTCGAATAGCCCATTCTCTTTATGTTGTAGCGTTTCTCTTGGCTGCGCTGCTTACTTACTTACTTTTGTCAATCAAATCTGCCCAAGGCCTTGAGAATCAGCAGTGCTGGCTGATGTTACCTTAACATATTAGTGACGAACGTTTTCTATAACCAATCAGATTTCAGATTTGGCCCACCCTAATGTAACCATTTCTGTCCTATGATTGGTCAGTTAGAAAAAATGTTAACAGCCAAGTTAAGCTAGTGGAAATCTTCCTTTTATACCTTGCTTTTGTTAAAAGTTTTTCTGGCCTAAATGCCTGATACTAAAATTACATACTGAAACTGCCTGCACAAAGATAGAATGACAGATGGATTGTGTTTATAAATAATTAGCATCTCTGATGAATGTGATGTATTAGATTTTCATGCTTTATGCTTTATTTTATCTAGTAGTTAGATGCATTCTGAATCTGAGAGGCTACTGATTAAGTTAATATGGTGGAGCTGCAGTTATAAGGGTTTGCCGTTGTCTTAACTGGGCTTTTTGCTTACTTGATCTCAGTATTCACCCTCACACAAATTTTCCTCTTAGTTATACCTGCACTTGTTGCATTTCATATTTGAATACTATTGGTGGTTTCTTTTATACACGGTGTATTTTATTATATATACACACATGTATATATAAATTCAGAGGTCAAGAAGTAGATTCAGTGTAGGTGCGCCCACTGAGGGCCTAGGTACCAGATGCACTGTGCGGCAAGCATAACAGTAACAAAAACAGTTGTGTTATGTGTAGGGAGCAAACAGATATTTTACATTATATTTTATTGATACATTCATCCCCCCTTTTTGCCTTATCTTTACCAAGTTGCCACTTTAGTTGCATTTTTCAAAGTTTTTTTTGAGTAGATAGGATTATGCCTTACATCAGGTTTAGTTAGATTTTACACTTCTGGCATTTTGCTGCTTATACATTAGGGATGGGACGATTTATGAAAACCGTCCGAACCGTTCGGTTCGACTGTCTCGGTTTGATTCGCGTGTGTTTCGTTCGGTTCATGCACTGCTCCTTTTTCTCATAGGCGAAGCGTTTACACTCCAGAGCAGAAGGTGGCGGTACTGCGACCAAAGCCAACCACCAGTAGTAAACAAGAAGAAGAAGAAGAAGAAGAAGAAGCGAAAAAGCGTTGCCGGGTGTAGCAGAAAAAAATCAGTTGTTGTGGAGAATTGTGTGGCCATGGTGAGTGGGAAAGAACAGGAGTTGGAAGAAATCAGTTGTTGCCTGATACTGGATACCCTGATCCAGGGTTTCCATGGATCATTTAAAATAATTACAATCCCTTTTTTTGTGGGGGATTTTTTCATTAATTTCATAAATTTTTATGGGATTTCGGTGTAACAATTGACATATACCGAATCGAACCGAAAACCGTGACCACGAAACCGTGAATCGAACCGAACCGTGGATTTTGTGAACCGTTCCACCCCTATTATCCATCCATCCATACATCCACACTGCAAAAACAATCTAGAAATAAGTAAAAATGTCTTAAATTAAGTGTATTTACCCTTAATTTGAGTGAGTAAATAAGATTATCTGCCAATGGAATGAGCATTTTTACTCTTAAAATAAGATAATTAGATAATATGCACTGGAAATAAGACAATGCAATTGTTTCTTTCTTATCTTAAATGTAAATTGTCTTGTTCCATTGGCAAAGTTTCTGACATACCTCCTAAATTCAAGAACAAATGCACTTAATTTAAGGAAATTTTACTCATCTAGATTTAGATTTTTTCCAGTGCATGCATCCATCCATTTTCTGACATGATTTATCACCAGTGTTGGGCACGTTACTTTGAAAAAGTGATTAGTTATAGTTACTAGTTACTTCTCCCAAAAAGTAACTGAGTTACTAACTGAGTTACTCCAAAATAAAAGTAACTAGTTACTAGTAAAAGTAACTATTGCGTTACTTTTGCGTTTCTCGCCCCCGTAACCCTCACCACCCAGCCCCCACCTTCTCGCCGTGTGTTTCCAAAGCCAGCTGAATAGAGCGGACGACAAAGACAAGAACCTGCAGAGAGTTTAGCATTTATTGCAACTCAATGTAAATGACATCGGGGGGAACGCGATGTGTAGTTTTTTAACAGGGCATTCAGATCTGGTGAAATTAATAACTGGGGATGTCTAATTCTGAAATCCTGTGTGTTTGGGTTGTTATAGATACTGCAACATCTATCTATCCATCCATCTATCTAGATGTATACTCTGCGTGTGACATAAAATATGGATCTCCATCCCTGCCACAAAGGCCATCAAATAATGTTTAAAATAAAAAATACAGTAGGTTGAAAAGGCAGAGTATCCATCCATCCATCCATCCATCCATCTATCCATCCATCCATCCATCCAGATTTCTCCCTTTCATTTGATCGTTCACGCTCTCCATAGTTCTCCTGTGGCGCGAGCACAGGGCGACTGTTGCGCGCCTTTAGCGAGCATGCGCGTTTCCTGTCGCTTGCGCGGTGAATCGTGCCGCCTGCGCTGTGCGGAGATGCAGGGGAAACCGTATGTGATGGGGAAACGCAGCTCGACGTAACACCGGTATTTCCATCAGGAAAACGCTGTTTTGCTGCTGGATCCTCCTCACTCTCCATCTCTCTGTGTGTGCTGTACGTTAACACCCGCCAGCGGAAACACCCACCTAACCAACTGACAGACGGAATCTCACTATACATCAGCCATTCTCATCATCCCCTCTCTCATGACAAGGCTTGCACCTCTGGATGACCTAAAAAATTATCTTTAATATCTCTTAAACAAAAGTAGCACAAACAATATTTTTTTTCTGCACAAATCTGCACTAACGTTGCACTAACCATTCAGTCTATTTGCAGAGTTTTTTGACGTGGGTGGGGTGTCAGCTTCACGCAGCTGCGCACGAGTCCTATCATGAAAAAAGGTTCATTGTGCGACCTGAGTAACGCGCAGTAACGGGGTGTCTGCAATGGTAACTGCGTTATAGTTACAGTCAAAGTAATTAGTTAGATTACTCGTTACTAAAACAAGGTAACAGCGTTAGTAACGCCGTTACTTTCAACGCTGTTAGTCTCATCACTGTTTATCACAAGTGGGGTCACGAGGGATCCAGCTGTCTACGTGCAGGCTGGGGAAAACCCTGGACAGGTCACCAGTCCATCACAGGGCAACACAGGGACAAAAAGGACAAACAACCATTCACACTCGCACCTAAGGAGAATTTAGAGAAGCAGATTAACCTAACAGGCATTTTTTTGGACCGTGGTAGGAAGCTGGAGAATCGGAGAGAACCCATGCATGCTCAGGGACAACATGCAGATAGACCCCGGGCCGGGAGTCGAACCCAGAACCTCCTTGCTGCAAGAATTTCTTTCTTGCTGATAGAACCTCATTTCTCCCTGGTTTACCAAAAAGTATCTCATGTGTCCTTTGTGTCTTTATTTCCTCTCCAGTTGGAAATATTGATAAGCATATTAGATGTCTTTGGAGCACTTCTCGACATTTCCAACCTTCTGTCTGTGCCGACTAACAAGCACTGAATCCTAAAACGCATCACAGGAACACACACAAACTGACAGGTATAAGTTCACACCTGCAAGACTTGGATGCACAGGATCACCTCTAACTCAGGGCATGCCTCAGGCAAGTCAGCCGTTTTGGAGAGCGAAGCCGCTTAATTTCCCCTCGCATGCGTGAGAGTAGACCAGAGAGTCTAAACATCACTTCATTCACTTATGCCCGATGCGTTACGTTGGTGGAGTGGCTGCTCACTGGCTGCATCGCCTTAAACGCTGACAGGATTTTACATCAACACAGGATACAGGGGTATAGTAGATGCTGTCTTGCGTGGGCTTGACAGGGGGACAAATATGGGATAATACAAACTCAGTGATGTAGCTATACTGCAATCATGAGGCGGTGTGTAAATTATGCTGTCATATACTCTCTGGGAGCCTAGTTTAATGGCTGCTTCAGCAAGTGTGTGTCTCTCAACTTGTGGGTGTAATATTGGGCAATATGGCACTTCTGATTGCAGCAATTTATCAATGTCTTTGTATTTGTGTGAAGGGACACATTGGGTTTAAGAAAACATGCTGACATTATTTCCTTTAAATTAAAAATGACAAGGGCTTGATCATGTTGAAAAAAATATATATATATATATATATATATTTTTTGGCATTACACAACATTAATTACTTGTGCCTCGGGCTTTTAAAGAAGGTTTTCTGAAGTGAGCGTATGCTTTAAAATCTAGCAGCATCTAGAACAAAAAAAAAAAAAAAACACGCTAAATTTCTGTCTTTTTCATCCTTTCCTATGTCCTTACTGTTAACAACCCTGAACCATCACCAGTGCTTACTAAACCTAAGCTCATTTCTTAACACCTTAGTCCTTAACCTAACCGTTACCAAAATAGCAAGTTAGGACCAGTGTTGGGCACGTTACTTTAAAAAAGTAATTAGTTATAGTCACTAGTTACTTCTCCTAAAAATGTAATTGAGTTAGTAACTGAGTTACTCCACAATAAAAGTAACTAGTTACTAGTAAAAGTAACTATTGCGTTACTTGTTCGAGTGTATGAAATTAATAACTGGGGATGTCTAATTCTGAAATCCTGTGTTTGGGTTGTTATAGATACTGCAACATGTAGCTACATCTATCTATCTATTCCATCCATCCATCCATCCATATTTCTCTCTTTCTCCATATAGGCTAATGATCGTTCACGCTCTCCGTAGTTCCCCGTGGCGCGAGCACAGGGCGGCTGTTACGCGCCTTTAGAGAGCATGCGCGTTTCCTGTCGCTTGTGCGGTTAATCGTGCCGCGGCACTGTGCGGAGATGCAGGGGAAACCGTATCTGATGGGGAAACGCAGCTCGACGTAACACCAGTATTTCCATCTGGAAAGCGCTGTTTTGCAGCCGGAGTCGTCCTCACTCTCCATCCTCCCCTCTCTCATGACAAGGCGCGCACGAGTCCTATCATGAAAAAAGGTTAATTGTGCGACCTGAGTAACGTGCAGTAACGGGGTGTCGGCAATTGTAAATGGTAAATGGCATGTTCTTATAAAGCGCCTTTATTCAAGTCAGGAGATTTGATCAAAGCGCTTTACACTACATTCATTCACCCATTCACACACACACTCACACACTGATGGTGGCAAGCTACATTGTAGCCACAGCTGCCCTGGGGCTCACTGACAGAAGCGGGGCTGCCGTACACTGGCGCCACCGGGCCCTCTGACCACCATCAATTGTAACTGCGTTATAGTTACAGTAAGAGTAATCATTTTGATTACTCGTTCCTAAAAAAAGGTAGCGGCGTTAGTAAGCATCTGCCGTGAAGCGGGCGCTGTACCGGTCCGTCGTGGTGAAGAGAGAGCTGAGTCAAAAAGCGAAGCTCTCGATTTACCGGTCGATCTACGTTCCTACCCTCATCTATGGTCATGAACTCTGGATCATGACCGAAAGAACGAGATCGCGGATACAAGCGGCCGAAATGGGTTTCCTCCGTAGGGTGGCTGGGCTCTCCCTTAGAGATAGGGTGAGAAGCTCGGTCATCCGGGAGGGACTCGGAGTAGAGCCACTGCTCCTCCACGTCGAGAGGAGCCAGTTGAGGTGGCTTGGGCATCTGTTTAGGATGCCTCCTGGACGCCTCCCTAGTGAGGTGTTCCGGGCACGTCCCACCGGGGGGAGGCCCCGGGGAAGACCCAGGACACGCTGGAGAGACTGTTTCTCGGCTGGCCTGGGAACGCCTTGGGGTTCCTCCTGAAGAGCTGGAAGAAGTGGCTGGGGAGAGGGAAGTCTGGGCCTCCCTTCTTAAGCTGCTGCCCCCGCGACTCGACCCCGGATAAGCGGAGGAAGATGGATGGATGGATGGATGGATGGATGGTTGGCCTATGTTGGTGATAGACGGGCCAAATAAACCAATCAGATCAACGAAGCATTTGACGTACTAACAGCGACATTGAAAACACAACCACAATCCAGGCTACTCTTGCTGCTGCAGGTAAAGGCTCGTTGGCTCAGCAAATAAGCAACATGTCGGCAAAGGATATTTGCCGTTTATGTATTGATAATTTGCGAATAAAACTTGCTCCATAGCCACGCTAACGCTAGTTTCATCGGCTGAAGCCGCCATGTTCTTTAGACTGAACTGTCGCGCTTCTCGTTGCGTCACACCTCAACCCGCCTCAAAGCCAACGCTGATTGGACGTTCGTTTGGTGAACTGCTCCAAATTTTCTTTAACGGAAAGTAGCCAGACTGATCTGCGAGTGAAACCTTGAAAGCTCGCGAGATCAGGATGGTCTCACGAGGCCAAGTTCTATTAGCCTTAAACAATCAGACTGCCTCCCAGAACTATCCTCCACAAACCATGCAATTTAAAAAAAGCATACAACTTAGGAATAAACTTTCCAAGGAGTTGAGAAGACATAAAAGGACAGTTCAACACACGGAAACATGGCTTTCAGGGAAGCTTTGGAGATGTCCATGGTTAACATACTGTATAGGAGTCGGTTACTTACCATCTGATTGCTGTGTCCTTGCTGGTTCTACAGAAGCTTTGTTATTTTACTTCTGGGTCTGAAACATCGATCATATCTTCACGTTGTAATATTGTGTATCTGTTTGCAGCCAAAATATATAATAGGAGCGTAAACAATAAGTTGAATGGTGCAGCCGGCTACTGCTAATATCATAAAAATGCAAAGCCATACAACAGCTCACTTTAAAAAGAGCTCAACATAGCAAAATATTATGTGATTTTCTGCAAAACATTTCAGGAACATGTTTTATACAGGTTATTTATATATCCTAAATCTTTAAAGGGAAGTATAATAGGTCTACTTTAAGCAATTAGCCTAAACCATGTGAAGGTTTGGAGTTGTTTTTTGTTATGGTGGAAATTTTCTGCTAAATTTTCTGTTTTGAGTAACAGCTTGACTTGTAAATGTGCACCTCACTATTCAAAGTAAAACGTTGCTCTTATTTAGTCCCCACTGCCACACTTTAAATAAATAAGTTCCCCTAAAAAAGAGTCTGCTTCAATTATTTCATGTGAAATTGCTTTCCAGTGCTTTTAAACTGTTATTAATGGGTTCATTTGCTGTTTGTCAGTCTGGGGTAGATTACAAGGTGCAAGCGTTACTACAGATTAACAGAGTTCCAAGGCACCTAATTCTTTGCTTGTAAAAAACAAAATAAGTTTTTATTAGGTCCTGCTCAAGGATATAGTCCTCTCTTCCCTAAAATGGTCACCACAGCACATTGCTAATAAAAGGGTATACATTTAATATAATATCTTTTTGGCTTACTCAGTCTATTGAAACATTCAACACATTAGACAAATCTAAACAAGTAATTATCCTCTAAAGGTCATTCAAAGTTAGGAATTCCTGGTTGAATTCCTGAGCCGTGGTGTCCCCACTAAATAAACAGGGAACTTCAAGCCTTGTGGTCACAAAGGTACTGTACTGTTGCAATTAAATACATAACCCAGCATGTTTATGCTAATAAGAGAAAAGCCTGGAGGAAATCCGAGCATTTAGATCTAATTGTATAATCTTTGGGCACAGAATTAATAGAGTTTTAATTGGCAAAATATTGAAGGACATCCTGAATTTTTTTTTAGGAGCAAAAGCTTGATAACCTCGGTTCTGCCAGTTTTTTAGGTATATCTTGCAAATTCAATTCAATTTCAATTCAGTTTATTTCTATAGCGCCAATTCACAACACAAGTTATCTCAAGGCACTTTACAGTTCAACCAGATCATACATTCAAATGAATTTAAAGTTTTCTATCTAAGGAAAACCAGTTGATTGCATTGGCCCATTGACTCAAATACAATCCCTCACACTAAGCATGCTTGTAGCGACAGTGGAGAGGAAAAACTCCCTTTTAACAGGAAGAAACCTCCAGCAGAACCAGGCTCAGTGTGAGTGGCCATCTGCTGAGGCCGACTGGGGTTCAAGGAGACAGAAGCAGAGATACAAACAGCAGCTGTAAAAGGCGGCCCCGTCCAGGAAACACACAGCCAGGCAGACGAGCTCCGAGCCAGCTCCCATGTCAGAGGACAAAAAGAGCACATCCAGCCAGTCACGGTCAGAGAAACAGGACTACACTGGAAAACAGGCAGATCTCCAGCATCTATAAACAAGGGTGTTGATGGAAGCGGCACAGCTGATGTTTCTCAAATGTCTTAATTCTCCATGGCATAGAATAAACAAACAGATAAAAGTATTCATAGTAACATTAATTTCAATTCAATTCAGTTTATTTATATAGTGCCAAATCACAACACATGTCATCTTAAGGCACTTTACAGTTCAACCAGATCATACAGTCAAATTGATACAAAGATTTCTATCTAAGGAAAACCAGTTGATTGCATCGACTCATTGACTCAAATACAATCCCTCAGACTAAGCATGCTTGTAGTCAGTGTTGTGCCTGAGCGCGTTCATTGAACGAAAGTTCATGAACTCGTTCATATTTTGGGCGAACGTGAACTGGACGTACTGCATTACTGCCTGATGAACGTTATTGTGAACTCGTTCATTCTGGTGTCTGTGAACGGCTCTCTCAGTTCAACTTCGTTCAACTTCGGTTCCCAGATTTCTATAAAGCCCTCCAGGCGAAACCCCGGCTAAATCACACCGTAAACAGGCCTTAATATGTAGCGGGAAAAACACCCAATCTGGCAACACCAGCTACCAGTGTCGTAGCCTACAGCCGCGTGCGTCATCAAAACAAAATGCAGCGTGGAAGCCACGGCAGCATGGAGGCGACCGTGGAGGCGACAAAGCAGCAGTATGAGCACTTAAAAGAGGTTTATGACCAGTTGGTCGGTGAGGATGATGGCAACAATCTTACATTTCTCTGAAAACTTTGCCCGCCGGCTTTCAGTAAAAAAATCCGCACTTCAGTAAACTTAAATTCCTACCTCAGCCTGGTCCCCCAGTTTGTGTCGGTAAAATGTTATTGAGGATTTTACTATTCATGTAACTTGTTTGTTAAACCTGCCTGGTATTATTCTCCAGGATTCCAGTATTCCTATTTAGTATGTACTGAAATGGAATTTCAAATTGAAAAAAATATTAAAATTAAAAAAACATTTGCACCTTAAAGACTACTTTCCTGTTTTTCTTTTAATAATTCCTCATAAAAACGACCATTCAAGCAGCACATTTTTCCTGATGTTTTTGAGAATATACTGTAGGGGTGAAAGCTGCAGCTGCTACTAGTGTGAAGTGAATGGACAGCAACAAAGCGTTAAAGCAACAATGGGGAAATGCTGTCACCACAATGCTAATGTAAACCCTGGTTGGATAAGGATTCAAAACTGGATATGAAGATGAAATCTGACGCACAGTTTCAGTGTTACAAATGATAAAATAATTGCTGTCTGGGGTTCTACAGTAGGCTATGATGTAATTGAGCAATATATGAAAAAAAAAAGAACTATGAACTAGTTCATTTTTTGGAACCGTGAACTTAGTTCAAAATTTTGAATTATGAACTGAACTAGTTCATTTTAAAATGTGTGAACTGAACTTTGAACTAGTTCACGTAGAAAGAGAACTTTCCCAACACTGCTTGTAGCGACAGTGGAGAGGAAAAACTCCCTTTTAACAGGAAGAAACCTCCAGCAGAACCAGGCTCAGTGTGAGCGGCCATCTGCCGAGGCCGACTGGGGTTCAAGGAGACAGAAGCAGAGACACAAAAAGCAGCTGTAAAAGGCGGCCCCGTCCAGGAAATACACAGCCAGGCAGACGAGCTCCGAGCCAGCTCCCAGGCCAGAGGACGAAGAGAGCACATCCAGCCAGTCACGGTCAGAGAAACAGGACCACACTGGAAAACAGGCCGATCTCCAGCATCTAACATTAAGGCATTACAGTTACTCAGAATTTGTTATTTTGGTAATAAATGGTTTGAATCTTGTGACATCTCATCACAGAACTGCTCTATCATAGGACATATACTTAGATTATCTGGGGTGTTTAAACAATGCAGATTTGGCATTATGTGGACCATGATTCCTGGAAAATATCTACCCAGGGCATTTTACCAACCGTTGCACCCTAAAAATAATGGCTGGAGGCTTTCATACAAAAATAGCCAGACTTACGAAATTAAACCAAAATTCTAAAATCAAAGCTAATATTTGTGTTCACCCTCAACACGTCTTAACGCCAATGCCTGTCTGATGTCAAAATCAGACAGGCATTGAAGGAAGTGTTTACAGAAAAGTGTAATCACCACATAACTTATGCTTAATTCATATTTTCTCTATTTTTGAACCCTTCCTGAAATCAAGGAAATGATTGTGTGTAAATTCCAAGTAGATCTACGGACTCTGAAATATTCAGACTAGGGGTTGGTAAAAATTAGGGGTGTGAAATGTAGAGAATTTGGAAGTATAATCAGTACAACGATAAATGTGATGCAGTATGATTTATCCAGATTCATCCTAATACAAAAGACAATATATGTTGTGATTTTTAATAATATAGGTCTGGGAAAACAGCTGCAGTTGGTGCTGAGCAACTAAATAACGGGCTCTGTGCTGCCAACTAGTGACTGGAGGTTTAAAAGTTAATTAATAGTAAAATTACTACAAATACTTTCACATTTAGCGTCCAGTACATTCAAACAGCAAAATACTCCTCTAATAAAATAATGCAGTGTTACAGAATTTAATTTTTCTTACACTTTAGTAAAAATGATTTATCAGTTCATTGCAATTATGTTATTTTATAATTCAATATCAAATCACAAAACTATGAGAATCAATTAATTCCCCCTGCTTAGTAAATTCACGAGCAACAGTTTTGTGTAATTTGCCTCAGACTGAAGAAAGGCCAACAATATTGATATAAAAGTAAATTTGCTGTGGTATTGTTACAGTGGCAGCCATGTTGGATTAACAGTTGGGTTGGTGGCGCAGACAGTGAAGGATCTATTGCTCATGACCAGCAGAGTGAGGAATTGATAAACCACCCTATTTAATAAGAAATAAATGAGAATGTACGCAATTAAAAGCTATTGCTATCCAATGTAAATAAATGCTGACCTCAACTGGAAATAAGTAGCAAAAGTAGCTTGGTGGCAGACGTAAACCAGAAATGCCCTGGGCAGGTATAGATGGTGTATTAGAAAAAAGTTCCTCAGCTTCTGCAAAGAGTTAACAAGGGATTTTACCACATAGCTTCTTTTTATTTTTATAGTTTGAAGCTGTTAGGTTTTGAGGATTATTTTGTTGCAAAGCCAGAAACTATGTGGAAGTTATATTTTGCCTTACAGACCATATACTGTATGCAGATACTGATTATTATGTAGCCCATTTGAGATTCAAAATCATTACATTAGCTCTGCAAATATGTGTGTGTGTTTACATTTATACACCAATATTTTTTAATGATATGTCAACCTAGCAGATGAAGGTGGGTCAGTCGGTTTGAAACCTCCAGGTAATGTTCCTTCCCCAGTTCAGCCTTCTGTCCATATTCACCACCAGTGAGTAGTTCTATTGCTTTATTTTATGGGTGATTATCAAAAAATTAAATGAATTATCACATTTCCTCAAGGAAAGGAAAACAATTTAGGGTTAGCAGCAATTTAGTATGAATTAGCTTTTTTTTTAAAACTTTTATATATATACAAGTCCTTTAAAAAATATAAATTCAATAACTAATATAGCAAAGCTCTTCATATAATCAGGAAAATCAATAGATATCTAAAATGTATCAATAGGTACTCTAAAAAAGGTACTTCTACTTATTACAAAGGATGTTTTTAAGCATTTAAAATCATTATTGAATCTAATTGATTATACAATTAATTGTTTCCTAAAGAATATAAATTAAATGGATTTTCTGTATGATGTTTCTAACAAACCCATCCGTATCTCAGACCCTTCAGTCTGAGATAAACAACCATGCTCCATTAAGAAAAACATAGAAATCCCCTTTTCTTTGCATTCTTATCCCTTGTTTATATCTCAGCAGTCACCTTCACCAAGTCTGGATACCAAAATCCTCTAAACTGCTTCTTAGCGCACAACATGGTGTTGATTATTTTAACCATAATGTCAGCAATTACATACATTTACTGCTCTGATTTACACCGACAGCAGTTTCTCAAGTCCTAACTCCCCTTCCTGCAATGAGCAAAATGATTATGGTAGCTCAACAGGAGACTTGCACACATTCATATGTACCCACTTTTAGACTTCATTGCCTTAAATAAATCTGGTAATTATACTTTTCTTTTCAGGTATTTTGACACTATTTTCTTTTCCAAAACCTGTCTGTCGCTTGGATTTATTTTCCTATAATTCTTTGCAGGAATAAGAGTTCACATTTTAGGAGCTGACAGACTTGCTCTTGTTGTGACAACGTGCTGAATTCTCAAACTTTCCTTTTTTGTCTATGCTTCTTGAAATACATTTTTTCTCTCTGAGTCTAAAAACTCTTAGTTTCATAGCAGTGGATGATCCTTTTATCTTCCTGCTGAAAGCAGGCTCTGAGTAAACTTCAATCTAATTTCTTCCCTAAGCATGATTAAAAGAGTCACACTTGTTGGTCTATTGTTTGATTCCTGATTTTGGATGCAGGATCCGTCTTTTCATCCTATTGTATATAGTGAGCTGGGTCATAGAAATGTCGATTTAAAAGAAATGAGTCCAGTGCACTGGACAGTAGTTGAAATGTATTGAATCTATTCATTAAGTGAAACTTCAGAATCTGTCTTGTTTGTGAAAGGGAAAAGTTTTCTTTCATCCAGCTGACTGACAGTGTGCAGGGGGAGATCGTGATGGGGAAAGATTAAAAACAATTCTTGGTGATCTCTATAAAGGGCTTTAGGCAGTAGAACAATCTACTTTATAGTTTGTTCTCCATAGCTTCTTTAAAGTTTAACACTGGAAACAAGCTTTTATAGATTCATGATTGCCTCTGTATTTTTGCCATGAATCTTCTGTATTTTGCTTGTATAATGATTAGTATGTTAATGAGCAGATTAATTTTATTTTTTCTGGCACAGATTAAACACCAGAAGCCACACAGGTGCACCAATGATTTGGATAGATTTCAAGGTTCCAAACACATCAACTTGTCAGGACTAACACTCTGCCACTTACCCTGTGTCAGACTGGATATCATTAATGGTAGTTACAAAAATGATTGGTATGACACAAGAAATATATTTAGGATAAAACTTTCCACCTGCGGGGAAACAAAACTGCTCCGTGCTGTCGTAGAAAGATTTTAACTTTAATGAATAGAGCAGCTGACAGTGTGCTTTGGTGGAGATTACAACCATCAGTCTGTGTCCCAGACTGTCAGAACAGAGCTGCCGACTCTCTGTGAAATGCTGGCAGGGTGCCACGCAACAAAAGCTCAGGCTTCCAGGCAACTTTATAGCTGAACCTTCGCACCACAAGTCACTACAGAGGACATTCTGGGCTTAGAGAGCTAGCGAGCGAGGATCAGTCCTGTGGAGTTGAGAATCTTTTTAGGATTGCTCATAATCAGTATTCGGCTTCACCTTGATGTCACTGAGATCAAATGGAACGGAGCAGAGGGAGCTGTGTAAGAGCGTGTTTTAGAAATGTCTGTTTTGTTTTTATTTCTTTACAACCCAGTGCTCATCATGATTTAAAGGAAAAGTCCGGTCAGGAAGGAATAATCAATAGATCATTAATTACACCTAAAACTAATACGTTTGCAATGATTTAATGAAATTAGTGTTAATCAGTAAAAAAAAAAAAAATTTTCATTGTGATCACTGAGTCTGGGAGCGGCCATTTTTTACCCAAATATAGTAACATCTCACTCCTGAAATCTCCCGGCAGTGACGTCACGGTGCGGTAAGCCTAGAGCCATTCTCCTAACCTGACTCCGCCAGATGGATTTGCTCCGCATATCCATCTGGAAACCTTCATTAGAAGTAATTTTGGGAAGGGGCGAAAATACTGGTTAGCTGATTGGCCTATGTTGGTGATAGACGGGGCAAATAAACCAATCAGATCAACGAAGCATATGACGTACTAACAGAGCGACGACGAAGAGGAGCCAATTGATAGATCAAACTCTTGCCAAAACCAGTCGGGATAAAAGCAAAAACATATTTTCCTCTGAGAAAAGCCTCCAGAGCAGTGTTTTGCTTTTCTTTTAGTGAAGAAATACTCTGTAATTCTGATAAAACTTGCTTGATAGCCACGCTAACGCTAGTTTCATCGGCTGAAGCCGCAATGTTCTTTAGACTGAACTGTCGCGCTTCTCGTTGCGTCACACCTCAACTCACCTCAAAGCCAACGCTGATTGGACGTTCTTTTGGTGAACGGCTCCAAATTTTCTTTAACGGAGAGTCTCCAGGCTGATTAGCGAGTGAAACCTTGAAAGCTCGCGAGATCAGAATGGTCTAACAAGATTACCCTTCTCCCCGCTTTACAAGCTAAATCAATGGGAACTACTAGACACATCTACAATCAACAACAATTATTGAAGATTTCCAGAGGACTTCACCATTGAAATTCACCAGAGCTATAATGAAACTAACAGGCAGTTGGATGTTGAAATACATCGGGTAAAAGTGTAAAAAAAACATAAGTTATTTCACCTTTCCGATTCCTGATCCTCCACGGACGTGTTCATAGTTTGATTGGCAACTTGAAGAGGGAGGACTTGCCGTCGAACTTCTGGCCAGAGGAAAAAAACGTTAAATGTAGCCAACATTTGGAAGAAGAATGCTTTCAAGATGACTTGGATAATAGCGCATTGTGACAAACACCAGATGCAGCGCTGGGACTTGATCAACAGCCGATACCGCACCGTGACATCACCAACCAGTTGGTGGCAGTAGTGTTCTTTGACAAACATGGATGCCTCGAGTAAAGCACATTCAAATTAAATTACTCTTAATTAAAACATATTTATACATAAACATTAACATTTCATATTTAAAGTACACTCAGAAGTTTGAATTCTGAATATGACTGGATGTTTCCTTTAATAAAAAATGTTTAAAAAAATGACCCCAATATGGTTCCAGAAGGTTTACTAATCAACTATAAAATCAACTGTAAAAACAGGGTTCAGGTGCCTTTTTCCAGCTATAGATATAGCCCTATTTAAGTTCATCATTCTTTCACATTGATTTTTTTTATCTAAACAGCACTTTCTTTTTTCTCCTGCATTTTTCTCTGCATTAAAAGATTCTTTGATGTTGCTGTAAAAAAAGCAACCTTTCTGGCACCTGTAGAAGGCAGCAACATCTCCATATTTCCCTTGTAGAAAAGCACTGATGGGTAAAGACTGTAAAAATAAAAAAATAGTCATAAATTCTTTTGGTCTTTGATGATCTCATCCCATAATTTTGTTTGGATTGTGTTAAAGTTTTAAGCAAGACAGCTGTGAGACGAAGTGCTCCTTTACTTCAATTTTTTCCTCTTATCTTCCATCACCAAAGATATACCAAAGGGACGTTTTTAAAAAACCTTTCTCAGAAATATCTTTTCTTTAACATTAGTTTATTCTCCACAGTCGAAAAACTCTTCCATCTTTCTTCCTTCTTTGTCAGATTCCTATGAATCTCACATATTCACAGCACTTCACCTGGTTTAACCCAGATGCTTTTATATATATATATATATATATATATATATATATATATATATATATATATATATATTTTTTTTTTTTTTTTTTTTTTCTTTTTCTAGACAATATTGAGTTATTTCGGCTTTGAACCATTTATTTTCTCTTAAAACTACCAGTATCCTTTATCTGCCTGCACTGAGACCTTTATTGTGCTTTTGACTATTTTGCTTTTGACATGAATCTGCCTATCAGATCTTTGTGGTACTTGCTTTGATTAACTCCTAGAAGGACGACTCAGTCTGTCTGTAATTTTAGAAAATACTTATCAGGTAAGACACATTGCAACAAAATACCCTTTTTGTTTAATTTTTCCAACTTTGCTAAGGGGGGAATTGGGCAGAATGACCTTTTTTAAGGGGTTGCCAGTTTGATTAAAAACATTTCAAACACAACATTTATTTAAATTAGATCCTGGATCCTTTTTGCATATCATTTTTCTTTACCAGAAGTTTATTTCTAATCTGACTATTTATCTGACTTTTAAACCTTTTATATCCTCTGGTTATGAATAGTGTTATATAGATAAACAGGCTGCACATTTTTATCTTTTCTTAATAACCCTTGATTACATTTATTTTACTTCTAAAACAGTGTTTTGATCCCATAAGTCAAATAAATGTTATTCCTGTTCTCTGTATGACTGAGATTGATATGCTGTTGTGTCTGCTCCTATGATCTGCTGCAGAAATGTTGCAACGCTGTGCAATACAATCAAATGTCAGCATTTCTAAACACCCGCAAAGTTTTCAGAATAGCTGTATTCTCTCTCCTGGAAGTCGAAGCCAAAAACTCTCCTTATTTTTCTCTCATAAGTGTCGTTTGCCCCTTCCATCCCCCAAAGAAGCACATTAAATTGTCGCCACTCTTTAAAAGTTCAACAGTTTCTTTTACCCCAAACTAAGGGTCTGCAATCTGTTTCTTTAGTCACTCTTCATCATTATGATTTAAATTATAAGGAGCCAGCTTATTATTCAAAATACAGATATACAAACAAATGCATATTTTAGCATTTACTCCATTAAACTAATGACATTTAATTTCCAAAAAGGTAAAAAAAAAACAACAATCCACTGGTTGTTTCCAAGTTTTAAGATGCTTTCATTCCCATTCAGGAAGCTTTTTCAATTCAAAATGTCATAAATAGTGTTGGGTTTCTAAGCCAAAACAAGTAGATTTGCTTCTACTGTATTCCATGCAATCCAATCATGCACCACAACCTGACAATGAGTGAAAAGAAAACTTTAAAAAAAACGGATTATTTGCGCACATGCGGTACAGCGACTGCGCAACTACGGACACTGCAGGCATGGATGGACTGGGAATCCAGGGCTGTTGGACAGCCTCATTCATTACTCACACAGGTTATTAATCTTGTTATTTCATGAAATCAATGACTGTTTTCTGGTGATGACAAGATATTTATCTTATCTGGAGAAAACTAATGGTTTAACCCTGATAATGAGATAGTTATGTCATTATCTCGAGAAGAAGAAAAAAGCTTGAGTACGCCCGCTCTCGGCTTCCATACAAAACCTCCTCAAACTCGGAAATAAAATCCAGTGGATAGTTATTTTTTACTTCTTTTGAATGACTATGACCTGGTTGACTGAGAATCTTCACCAGCATACATTTAATTTCCAAAATAATAACACTATAACATGATTTTAAACAAATTTCGGCAACACATTTTAAATTTCTATATTTTCTTCTTATTTGCAAATCTCCTGTGGCAGATATGTATTAAATATAAGTAACGTTGTGTAATGTTTGCAACTCTAAACAAGTTTTATGAGCAGGACTGAAGTCAAAAATTGCTCTTTGGATTGTAGATTTTGCAGACCCCTGCCCTAGACAAGGCAAATCTATAGCAGAAACTAACCCCAGCTAACAAGAATGACTCTAAAGATTAAATCCACATCTGTGGGATATATGTACAGTATACTGTACAGTATATAGATACACCTCCTCACAGATGCAACTGAGACCAGAATTGTAAGGCTGAGCTCAAAAAAAAAAAAAAACTCAAACAGAAGAGCTAGAAATCCAATTATTGAAGAAGGTTGTTCCCATTCCTTTAAAAGTTATTAAACTAAATTTATAAAAACAACCGTGGCCATATTTATCTAAGGATCTGGGAAGGATGATCTTAAAAGCCCTAAAATAAATTCATCTTTTGTTACAACACCATAATCTCAAACATTTTAATTAAAGTAATAAACTTTAATTCTATTATTACACTTGTTAAAAAAAAAACATTTTGAGAAAGAAAAGGTTTGAAGAAAGTTTTCCTGGAAACAGTGTTCAGCAGTTGTACCAAACCATTTAAAACACAAAACTGGAATATTTTAAGTTTTTTTTTTTTTTTTTTTTTGTTCTATAAACTTTTGTAATTCATTAATTTCCTGGGATATAGGTCAATTTGTATAGATGCTAAAGAAGGGTTCCTGATCCTCATGGCATGA
Organism: Cyprinodon diabolis; assembly: GCA_030533445.1. Taxonomy (NCBI): domain Eukaryota; kingdom Metazoa; phylum Chordata; class Actinopteri; order Cyprinodontiformes; family Cyprinodontidae; genus Cyprinodon; species Cyprinodon diabolis. The sequence continues at coordinate 5,923,254 of CM060079.1, forward strand.
AGGTAAGAATGTAGAACAGAGCAGCATGCAGACGATTTCTAGAAATCAAGGATCTATAGCAACCATGAAATGTTATTTCCAAACTACAGATGTTATCTATATGTTATATATTTCGTTTGGGGGTGATGTTATGACAAAGCAGACACACTGTCCTTACTAATTGCCTCTGGAACATAAACTTGTACTGATGTGATCTGTGGGATGAGGCAAAGATTGAGGTTTTCTGTATTAAACAGGTTGGCCTGAAACAAATGATGAATATGCTGAAAAAGCACATTTTTATTTTATGTTGTGCTTATAAAATAAAAAATTGGTGGAATAGTAGTGTAAAATGTAGAATAAACCCTTCAAGTAAATGGGTTGCTGGACTCAAAATCATCTTTCTTCCTAAACGACTTCAATCCTCGAACCTTTAGATGAATGTGAGCTAAGCTGTAAAAAGGTGAGGATGCAGGACTCTAAACAATCCAAAACAGAGGTGCTAATAATTGTGCCACAAGTCATTTTGAATTAGATGAGGTCAGATGAACTGTTGGCCTTTAGTGCCCCTATAGAGATCTTTCAGCTTGGTTGCATATCGATGTGAACGCAAGACTGGAGTTCTATTAATGAGAAAAACCTTCCTTCATCAAGATTTCCCATTAGACCTGTAGGCAAACAGTACTAAGTAAAACATTAAAACTGGTCTCAGTATTTGACTTTAGGTAGGAATTGATAACTAGGAGTATAATTTCATGATAGGCTTTCATGATCTCTAGTAAATATCGTAACGGACCGTAAACTACAGACGTATTTCTAAATAGATTCTGGCACTGCAGAACACAGAGAAGACAGGAAGACTTTATTCATTTGAAATAGCTTCACTTTTCTAATTACTTTTCCAATTTAGTTGAGATTGAATTTCATGTTTTCGAAGCATACTTAGGGGAAGGGAATGTGCATTGAATGAAAAGTAAAAAATTAAACCAGATTTCACAGAGATGTTACTTAGGAAATGTATCCTGCACATTTTGATATGTCAGGTTATTCTTAAGAAACAAATGTTAACACATGCCTCCAACTTGGTACTCTGGAAATGCTTTCCTTTCCTTAATGTTCTTTTAAAACAAAAAGTAGGAAGTAGACTGAAAAGGCTCATTTACCACATAATTAAACTAATAAAGCATTTCCCATCATAAAAAGAAGGAAAAACAAGGCACATGTGAGAGGAAATAACAGATTGATGGCTGCTTCACGAGGGGGTGGTGTGAGCAGAGAAGCTGCCGGGCTAACGGTCCTGTTGTCCAACTACTCATTGTTAATGAAAACATGGCTCACCATGTGACCAGGGATGCCTGTTCTTTGAAGACAAAATGGGATTATGCTGGTTCACCTCTCTTGTGGTTTCTGGGAATGTGTAGGTAAATGCGTACAGACCAGCGGCAGCTGCTGCTCTCTGCAACAGGGGAGGCTCAGTGGTGTTGATTAAATCCTAATGTTACATATTGCATTGACAAATATTGAAACACTTAAAACACATCACTATAACGGCTGAAAATAGCTGGTGTGAAGCACTGTGAAATACTAAACTCCAGAGACCACGCCAAGAGTTCAACACAAGATGAATTTTCTGATTGAATGATCACTTTTTCCTCTTCACTCATGAGGAGAACCTCCTCGCTGTCTGGCCAGTGTCAGTCAAAGTACGTTTGCCAATCAGCATTGAGCAGCCAGCTTCACGAAACGCCCCTGCCCCATAGACAATGTTAGAGCAGGGGTGTCAAACTGGTTCCAGAAATGGCAGTGTGGCTGCAGGTTTTCTTTCCAACCAAGTAATACCACGCCAGACTCCAGTCATCTCATCAAGTGAACCCAGTCTTAACATAATGACTTGATTAAATGAATGGAGTCTGGTGTGCTATTGCTTGGTTCTAAAGAAATCTGCAGCCACACGGCAGTTTCTGGATCCAGTTTGACACCCCTTAAGCCCCATTTACACTATAGTTTTTAAACTGTGCCCATATCGGTCCAAGCACGATTACCGAGATATCTGTTGAGTGTAAATGGTACGCACAACTGAACCGGACCGTGCACAATCAAACCGCGCTAACATGGAACTAGTTCATCAGTAGGGCTTGGCGTGGTTTAGTTCTGGCTCGGTTCTCAGATAACAAAGGGCGCATGAGCAGACTCCTCCTCCTTACAGTCAGCCTCCGTAACCATGAAATTTCAGACATTCATAAAAATACCAGCTTCCCTACCGTGCCACATGATTACCAGTGATGATTCTGCTTAGCAGTGTGATTTTCTGCTAACCTGACTCCGCTAGATGGATTTGCTCCGCATAATTGCAACCTTCCATTGAAACAATTTTGGGAAGGGGCAAAAATACTTGTTAGCTGATTGGCCTATGTTGGTGATAGACGGGCCAAATAAACCAATCAGATCAACGAAGCATATGACGTACTAACAGCCAGGCTACTCTTGCCGAAACCAGTCGGGAGAAGAGCAAAAACATCTTTTCCTCTGAGAAACGCCTCCAGAGCAGTGTTTTGCTCTTCTTTCAGTGAAGAAATACTCTGTAATTCCGATAAAACTTGCTCGATAGCCACGCTAACGCTAGTTTCATCGGCTAAAGCCGCCATGTTCTTTAGACTGAACTGTCGCGCTTCTCATCTCGTCACACCTCAACCCGCCTCAAAGCCAACGCTGATTGGATGTTCATTTGGTGAACTGCTCCAAATTTTCTTTAACGGAGAGTCTCAGGACTGATTAGAGAGTGAAATCTTGAAATCTTGCGAGATCAGGATGGTCTCACGAGGCTAATTTTCTGCATCTGTAAGCCATGATTAGACTATTGTCTGTCGTAACCACTTCTCAAAAGCCGACCCCGTTAAGTAAATTTACCAAAGGCTGCCTTCTTTGCCTGACTCTCTGCAAACTTTCTGAATGTACTAGTTGGACAACATGGCACCGCCCTATTGATTTTCTTGTTTACCAATAGAGAGCAGTAGTACCGTAGATTGTCACTAGGAGGTGAGGGACAGTGCTAGCATGGTGTGTAAATGGTTGTAAGGAACCGAGGTTGGCACGGTTAACTGATCCAAGCTCGGCACAGATCGGTTTTCAGAGGGTAGTGTAAAGGGGGCTTTAGATTTAGACAAACTGTATTGTTTGTCTAAAGCTTATTTAATGCAATATAGTTTAAATTTCGATGCATGCAGCTTTTCAACAGTGAATCAGCAGCTTACAGCAGTGAAATTAAGATTGTGCTGCTGTATTATCAAATCAGGATTCTATTTTCTCACTGCTTACCTCAACAGAGGCTCAAACCTCAAACAGCAATTTCTCATTTTAACGGGCAGGGTCCTGCTGCTATAGAGCGGAGGGGGGATTTTCCCGAGAGCAGGTAACTTCTGATTAATGTGCAACATACTCATGAAATCAGTAGCATTTAGCGCTTATTTAATGCAGTTTAATGACTACATTTATGAAGTTTGACAATGAATATTTTACCAATAATTAATTACAGGGGAGGTTTAGCCTACCTAGTATTCAGTGAGACGTCGCCACTGGTACAGACTGAGTGGCATCTTTTAAATGGTTTTACAGGTTTCAATAGTAACACATAACCTTTAACTTTATGTTCAGTTTCATCTTTTAATGGTCATTAATGGTAAATTTAAGCACTGTAATGTGGTAAAGAAGCAGTTGTAGTAATAATGAAAAAAGCTGTGCTGGATATATTTTTAATCACCATGGACGGGATTTAAAAGGGGTCGTTCAAAGTGACCCACAGACAATTAGAACATTAATGGCTCCACAGATTTAGGCTTTTAGGTAAATGTGAGCTTTGCTTTGATATTGTCTCTGTGATTTTGTTTTAGGATGACCAAGTAGAACAGCTGGTGAACCATTAGCAACTAAACAATCCTTGATTTCTCTTGGGAGTTTGTTTGGATCGGAATGATGCGTGTTAGGAGTCTTTTACTAATAATTTATTTACTTATCTTTATTTTTGTAAGATTTCTCTCCAGTTGCCTTCCATTTGAAGCCTGGTCTGTTTTTGCCATGAGCCTGAGACTTTACACCGCCATACTTATTTTTATATTTGATAAAATAATAGTTTGTTACCTTATGTTGAAGAAAAAGTTCATGTTTTATTAATGGAGCCTAGGCGGAAGTTCAACTGAAGAAACTCAATGCTTTTCATACATCCACCTACGACACAGCCAATCAGCTTTGAACACACCTCCTCGAAAGCCAATTGGCATCCAAAGTTCATCTTAAAAGGCCTCCGATACGCAACCTGTCTGCTCCTGTGTGCAGGCGGTGGATGCGCTGCGTGACTTCATTCAGATGACAACGTTTCAACCCACCTCCAGCCTATCCTCCACCTTCATAGCTAAAGCTTCATCAGAGCGTCATTCCTCCCGGACTCTTACTGCGTTCCCTGTCTCATCTGAACCGGTCCGGCAGAAGACCGCCATGTTGAGCCTGGTTCTGCCAGAGATTTTTTCCCAACGGGGAGTTTTTCCTATCCACTGTTGCCAGGCTTGTGGACAGGCAAGCCAGGCAGTTGCTTGGAGCCCCGGCCTCTAGGAGGCCCCCAAGGGCTGACAAATTGTACTTCACAGCAACGACAAGACTGGGGATTTACTTTACAATGAAATGACACCGTAGTCAAAAACCCCCTTGTTGGGCCCCCACCCCATGCCTTCAGCCTGCATCTGACGCTGCTGGCGCGACTCTGCACAAAGTTGAACTTTGTCGTAAAGCTTCCCAACCTTCCATGAGAGAGTCATGAAGAGGAGTTATCCAAGAGGGGCAGAAAAAAGAGACAGAGAAAAGAAAAAGAGGAAAAAAGAAAGAAAGACAGTGTTAAGAGCATTTTACCTACTGACTTACTGTATTGTCAAAGACTCCATAGGGACATAGCTAACAATTAATCATGATGAATGCTGCTTAACAAGAAACATCAATATTAGCAGCTAACCTGCTAATATGTCTAACCGTTAGCTAGCAGATAGAACAACTCTAATGAGGCAGACAGTCAAAAAATAATATCAACAACACCTACGATTTTGCACTAGCCATGCCTAATTTGTTATGTTTTATTTTTGGACATTATTTATTTTCAGTATTTAATTTTTTTCATCTGTATTGTGCCAATTTTATTTTTCTCTTGATGTGGCCTTACAAGTTGTTGACTTATTGACTGCATTTTGATGCATCTGAGAATTTTGCACTAGCCAAGCCTAATTTTTAATTATTTATTTAATTTAGTATTATTTATCTCCACTGCATGTGTTAAGGCTATTAGATTTTTTATATGGCTTCCTACATTGTTTAATTATTAACTAGATTTTACTTTTTATATTTGAAGTTTAACAATTTACAGTGCACTTTTGTAATAACCTAAAGTTCATATTTTATATATTTTGTTGGTGTCAGATTATTTACAATGATTATTGATAGGCCTGGGCTGTCATGGACTTCTGTTGGACCTCACTTTGAGAACCACTAATCTATTCTAGTCTATTTTATTCAGTATACATCTTAAATGCTCTAGAAATTGTGCATTTATTTCTCCAAAAAACTTTTTTTTCTTTTGTGTGCAGAGGTGGGGTGGAGGCCCCAGAAATATCTTGCTTGGAGCCCCATAAGACCCTAGCAACGCCACTGACTGTTGCTTCATGCTTGCTCATCATGGACAGGTTCTCTCAACCTGTGTTATCCAACTGGACTTCATCTTCCAGGTCCCTGAGTGAAGCTCTAGTATCAGCTCAGTCCACTGGATCTCCCCATAAAGCTCAGCATACCGTCTTGCTAACCAGCAGTCTACAGACTGACCAACTTAATCTTTCTCCACTCCACCACCAGTGTCAGGCCTGGGGGGGAAACAGCCCTATTCTTTGCGCCTGTTCATGCATATCTATCAAATTTAAGCGCTATGTTTCCTGCCGAGGTCTGAGTGCCAAAGACAAAGTAATTGTATCAATACATTTCTCCTAATTGTCTTTTCTCTTTGTGTGAGTTTTTCAGATTGAAATAACATTATTCCAACAATTTTACAAAAAAATACATAAAACATAAACATAGTTTTTTGGTTTTGTTTATCATGCATAATATTGCTACAGCATACTCCAAACATATGAGGGAAGATTTATTATTTAATTTCTCCCTGCAGAAGCATAATATCAGGGTGGAAAAATTTTAATCAGCCAAAATTTTACTTGACTACATTTATTCAGGGAGAAAAAGAAAAATAACATGCTGAGAAATAATGAACCAGTCAAATTATTGTTAGGCAGTTAGTTCGTTGGTTTGTTGGTTAGTTAGTTTGGCCAGGAGTCAAATGGTATGTCCCCTTGTCTTTCCATCCATCCATCCATGCTTCTTATTCCTTCAGGCTCTGTCTATGGCAGGCTGTTGCAGGGCTTGTCTTTCCTGTATGTCTTATTTTTGTCTTAGGTGAATAGAAAGGTCGAGTATTCTCTAGAGAGCCTTAGACATATAAATCAACTTCAAAATTAAAGCAAATCATTCTTTATATGGTTTATAAAATGTAGTAGTTGTTGGAATTAGATTGTTAGAAACTAGTTCATTATAATATATTTTTTTGCTCAATGAAAGATTGAATTAAAGTTGGCTTTTTTTCCTCCGCATAATTGTGTTCTACTTCAAAAAACGATGCATTTGTTTTTAGCTTTTTACATCTTTAACAATGTAATTGTAAGACATTCATTTGAATAATGTCTTTCAAAATTTTGGTCAGATTTTATCTGGTGTATAGTATATTTAAATCAACCTTTGGATAGAGACCTTTAATTGGACTCAATTTACTTTTGAAATTTTGGATTTTTACTAAAAGTAAATTTACAGTTTAAGTCGATCTTATCTTTAATTTCAGGCAAATCAAAAGTCCGTACTTTCAAAAACCAGGAGAACAAAAATGTAAATTAGTAATTCTATGGCGTCTTTTCATAACTAATGTACATACTCCTATATACACTCACCGGCCACTTTATTAGGTACCCCATGCTAGTAACGGGTTGGACCCCTTTTTGCCTTCAGAACTGCCTCAATTCTTTGTGGCATAGATTCAACAAGGTGCTGGAAGCATTCCTCAGGGAGTTTGGTTCATATTGACATGATCGCATCACACAGTTGTCGCAGATTTGTCGGCTGCACATCCATGATGCGAATCTCCCGTTCCACCACATCCCAAAGATGCTCTATTGGATTGAGATCTGGTGACTGTGGAGGCCATTTGAGTACAGTGAACTCATTGTCATGTTCAAGAAACCAGTCTGGGATGATTCCAGCTTTATGACATGGCGCATTATCCTGCTGAAAGTAGCCATCAGAAGTTGGGTACATTGTGGTCATAAAGGGATGGACATGGTCAGCAACAATACTCAGGTAGGCTGTGGCGTTGCAACGATGCTCAATTGGTACCAAGGGGCCCAAAGAGTGCCAAGAAAATATTCCCCACACCATGACACCACCACCACCAGCCTGAACCGTTGATACAAGGCAGGCTGGATCCATGCTTTCATGTTGTAGATGCCAAATTCTTACCCATCAGACCAGGCAACGTTTTTCCAATCTTCTATTGTCCAATTTCGATGAGCTTGTGCAAAGTGTAGCCTCAGTTTCCTGTTCTTAGCTGAAAGGAGTGGCACCCGGTGTGGTCTTCTGCTGCTGTAGCCCATCTGCCTCAAAGTTCGACGTACTGTGCGTTCAGAGATGCTCTTCTGCCCACCTTGGTTGTAACGGGTGGTTATTTGAGTCACTGTTGCCCTTCTATCAGCTTGAACCAGTCTGGCCATTCTCCTCTGACCTCTGGCATCAACAAGGCATTTCCGCCCACAGAACTGCCGCTCACTGGATGTTTTTTATTTTTCGGACCATTCTCTGTAAACCCTAGAAATGGTTGTGTGTGAAAACCCCAGTAGATCAGCAGTTTCTGAAATACTCAGACCAGCCCTTCTGGCACCAACAATCATGCCACGTTCAAAGTCACTCAAATCACCTTTCTTCCCCATACTGATGCTCGGTTTGAACTGCAGGAGATTGTCTTGACCATGTCTACATGCCTAAATGCACTGAGTTGCCGCCATGTGATTGGCTGCTTAGAAATTAAGTGTTAACGAGCAGTTGGACAGGTGTACCTAATAAAGTGGCCGGTGAGTGTATATCATTCTGACTTTATTTTAATGATACCTCAGTTAAGCCGTGTAAACCCAAAGTAAAAGGTTGCATCATATAAAAGCCCTTTTCTACTTATACATGTTTATTTATTTTTCATTTTAGAAAATATTAAAAAATCACAAGCAGCAAGAATTGTTCTGTGTATTAGACAACAGAGCAGTCTGGAGAACAAGTCAAACTGATCAATTGTTTCTCCCCCTTCTAGATTATACATAAGATGATCATGATATAACAATCAGAATAAAGCACCGGGATGCTACACAATAAATTTTATACATTTTAAATGATATATTAAATAAAACGTATACATTTTAGTGAAAATAAAATTTTTGTCATATAGATGTAGCTTGTCGCTATGAGATTAGAAAGGCATTGAAAGTGTGAGATCACAAGCCAAAGCTACTGGTTATCTCAACATACCACACTCAGCTTTTCTGTTAATTAGATTTGGATACAGATCTTAGTTTGCAGTTCTGTTTTGGTGGCTTAACATAGATTCTTTTTTATTATCTAATCCCCCGACTTCTAGGAGCTTGTAACTGTTTTGGGAAAAAAAAAAAAAAAAAAAAAACCTTTATGGGCTGATGAACAAACAAATGTGGAACTGGTTTGATCTGGATGCTGGCTGACTGAGAACTGAGTTTGCAGTGAAAAAAAATCTAGAAATTTAATTATTTTTCCTTTTAGCTGATTTTCTTTTATCGTTCCAGCTAGTGCTTCATTTTATCCATTAAGAGTGAACAACATCAAACAATGGTTGGAAACATCATGTCTTATTTTGCTTTATACTAATATGCGTAATTTTCTTACAATTATTGATACTGGGGGAAATTGGAGGCAGTCATGTCTGAATTGCTCACTTGCCTTGATAAATTAAATTCGCTGAAAAAATATTTAATATGCTTAACCAGGATGCTCCTCCTAGACTGATCGACAGATTTGCACTATAACATAATGTTTGGAAACCTACTTAACAGTTTGTACATAGATTATTTAGTCAGCTTTGGTTTTGTTACTAAGGCTGATGATTAATTTCAGCATATGGGATATTTAATGGGGTTTATTTTAGTGTAAACTGGCTGCTTAAAGCTATGGTGGTAAAGAGTCCGCTTTTATACAAATGTTTTTGAAAAAAATGTCTGATGTTCCAAAGCATTAACTATTGGCTCTTTTTATATCTGCACTATACTACCTCCCACTGATACTTATTTTCAGGCAAATTTTGATCCATTTTTGATAAAGATACACCTACAAATCAACATTGAACCAACTGGTCCCCCTTTAAATATATGTAGAAGATTTAAGGCAAGAAAGACAAAAGCGCAGCATAAACAAATGAGATAAAACCAGAAGTTGCAGCACGTTTTAAAAGCCTGTTGGAATTAAAAAAGTTTAGAGCTTTGATTGAAAGCTTCAAGGTCAGTTAGAGATTGGAGATCTTTTGTAAGCCAGTTCCGTAGTTGAGGTGTGACCACAGAAGAAACGCAGTCATTCAAGGGTTTATATTCTATCCATGCAGCAGTGAGTATAAGTTAACTATTGAACCTCAAAAACCTGGAGCAGGTAGAGAAACTCAACAACTCTAATAAATAACAGGGAGTAAAGCCAAAGATTTAAACCACATGAAAAAAGTTTAACATCTATTCTAAATGGTCTGGAAGCCAGTGTGTAATTTACTCATGTCCAGGAGTAAAAGTATAAAGGCAATCTGCTGCATTCTGCATAAGTTTATGGTGCCTCAAAAATGACTGAGTTAAACCAACATAAAAAGCATAACAATAATTAATTTTAAAACTAACACAAGTATAAACATCCTTCTGTAGGTTTCAGCGGTTTAGAAAAGGCTTGACCTTCTTTAGAAGGTAAATAATAAAATCTGCGCTGAGCAACATTTGTTTATCAAAATGTTGTGCCTTGGCAAATGTAACCTCCAGGATTTGTCATCGTCGATAAAAATTTACTCAATTCTCCAAGGCTAATAGCAGCTTTTGTCACCAAATATATAGCACTGTATGTCTGGTCATTTGAAAACAAACATTCTGGTTTAGTCATTGTTTTACTTCAGGGATGTAGGCTACTAAAAAAAGAGGGCAAACTAAGTAAATTATATGCATAATTGTAATATTTTAGAATGTTGCAGTATATTGTAGATCCAAGTCGCCAAATATATGAAAAAACAAAAAAAAAGGCAGATGGCCCAATATTTACCGAAACTCAAATTCCTCCATACTGGAGTATCACTCCTAACCTGACTCCGCCAGATGGATATGCGGAGCAAATCCATCTGGAAACCTTCCGTTGAAGTAATTTTGGGAAGGGGCGAAAACACTGGTTAGCTGATTGGTCTATGTTGGTGATAGACGGGCCAAATAAACCAATCAGATCAACGAAGCATATGACGTACTAACACAGCGACGACGAAAACACAACCACAAGCCAGGCTAACTCTTGCCGAAAACAGCCTGGAGAAGAGCAAAAACATCTTTTCCTCTGAGAAAAGCCTCCAGAGCAGTGTTTTGCTCTTCTTTCAGTGAAGAAATACTCTGTAATTCCGTTAAAACTTGCTCGATAGCCACGCTAATGCTAGTTTCATCGGCTGAAGCCGCCATGTTCTTTAGACTGAACTGTCGCGCTTCTCGTTGTGTCACACCTCAACCCGCCTCAAAGCCAACGCTGATTGGATATTCGTTTGCTGAACGGCTCCAAATTTTCTTTAACGGAGAGTCTCCAGACTGATTAGAGAGTGAAACCTTGAAAGCTCGCGAGATCAGGATGGTCTCACGAGGCTATCCTGCATTACCCCACACAGAAGAGGGGCCATTAAGGCATGACATAAAGACTTCTGTCAGACAGGTAACCAGATTAGAATGTTCCTAAAATGGCATTTTCCTCTACAAATGGTTTTATTTGAATGAGAAATATTTTTTTTGTAAAACTGGGTAGTCAAAAATACAAAATAGGCCTAAAGTTTGACAAAATCAAAGGATTAAGGAGTGTATTTTTGAGAAAAGGGCAGACTTTTCAATGTTGCATTGAGTTTGGGGACAGGGCCCCTGGACTGGTAGAGTTGGAGGTTCCGATCCATAAGATGGGGGACATGAGGCTGTATTTCAACTATAGGGATATCACATTTGTCAGGCAGGCCTATGACAGGGCACTTTAAAGGTGAGTCCAGCTGATTGTTTAACCTCTGCTTCAGGAGCAGCAGTGAGGTTTTTGTCACTTAAGAACAGTAGACCAGCTCTACAGTCTCTCGATGATGCTCGAGGGTTCGTGGGAGTTTTCCCAACAGGTCCACATGTATTTGGGAAACTGGAGAAGGCATTTCACCACATCCCTTTTGCCCTGTTGGGGGCGCTACAGGAGCACTGAGTCGGAGGGTCCCTTAGTAGGGGCCAGGGATGGAGTCAGGACACCTCTTTCAAGACCAATACTGAGGCCAAATGTTTAGAATTTTGACAAATATTTCAACAAAATATTTTTTGGAAATCACAAATGCAGAAATGAATCGGAAACTTTTCAAATTAATCTAACAAAATTGCTTCTTGCTATAAAAAATAATCATCATGGATACAGATTCTCTAAACTCTATTGGTTTACATTGCACAATAGTTATAAGATGAATTTGAGCAAACAGTAAGGGTGATTAATCTTTTTATATTAAATAAAAATTTTGTGTCAAAAATGTGTTTAAGTTGTCTTTTTGAAAAAGTAACTCTTATTTTTTACTGTTTAATAAAATATACCTTAGAGCCTGCTGTAAAGGTTCAAATGTGTGTTTCCCAATTATTTAACATAAATAAAAGTAAAACAAAAAGGATTTTTGCCAACTGATATATCATTATTATACACTCATAATTTACCTGGACACAAAGCACATAAAATTCATATCCTGGGTGTTTTTTTTTTTTGTTTTTTTTTCACCTAAAGCTTTTATTTTTTTTTCTGTCAAAGGTGAGAAACTGCCAGGGGCAGACATTGTCACGCTCTTTCAATTGCTTCATATGCTGTAGAAATCATTCAATGAAATAGGAACTGGTTTATTAAAAAAATGAAAAAACAGGTTTGGCCTTTAGAATAATTTTTTGTTGTTAAAGGGCCAAAAAGCCAGAGGTCTGGTTGTTTTGATTTCCTCTGTATGACTGAATTAAAGAAACAGGAAATTGTATAGAAAGCATTCTGATCAATAAATCTCAGCCATGAAACAATAAGGAAAAATTATGAGAAACTTATAGTATATTTTCAACAGTGTGCGTTACATTTTTGCATTATATCTTTGCATCATAACCACACTTTATACTGTAGCACTAAAATACTTTTTCTCGTTGAGTGTTTGTGTTGTGTTGAGACTTTGTAAACAGTTTGCTGAGTCCAGAACAGCAAACCAGCCAGACAAAAGCCTGATATGCGGCTGGCCTTGTCTCTCAGCAGCCATATCTTTGAGCCATGGTTTGCTTTAATAAGCAACTTCAACACAGTGAGAACAGGTCAAAACTATTTGAACTCATAGAAAGCTCTCAGTTAACACAGCAAGGGAATGTATAGCACTGTTTACTTTTGTTTGCGGTTTCTGTCAGAACCCTTTTCTTCAGGTTATATAGGTCTGTGGGTGGTTCTAGTGTTGAATTGATGTGAAGAAAAACACTTACCCAACACTAGGCTTTTAGGCTGTCATTATTACTGCACAACAGAGAGATATATACAGACAAACATTTTTCAACACAAAAGATATTTTGACAGTTGCAAAGAAAACACTGTAAACAAAAGCATTTCTCGCTGTTTTTCCTCTTTTTTTTCGTTGTATTTCTGCTTATTGAGCCTCCAGGCTTTTTTTTTTTTCCTGCTCTGATGTTCTGCTGAGACACTTCAATACACCATGACCATTGTGAATACTATATTCCCAGCAGAAAAAGGTACGGTAATTGGGCTTTGAATAAAGTCTATCCACAATGCCTTCCACATATTACACTATATATTATTTGGTCATACCATTATATGCGACTAAACGAGCAGTTGCACAGGTAGCGGTGGATATTAATCACTGGAGCCAAAGAAACTGAAGGGCTACCAAGTGTTGAATCTGCAAAGCTGTCTCATAAGAGAAAAGGTTGAACTAGACATGCATGAAATATTATGTATAGATGGATTTGTGCAAGCAATTGTGGATGTTTCAGTTTTCTGCTTTTAGCCAATATTTATGTAAAATGCTCTACTCAAAAGAAGGTAAAAAAATATACTAGTGCTTATGTGTGGAAGATAGTTTTTTTTATAAGGACTTGTTGGCAGTCATACCTACTTAGTGTAGTGTAGGTTTCTAAAGCCTATTATTTGGAGTTGAAAGAGTATTTAAAGTTCAAATGTTTTACTAAATGTTGGTGGCTGGAAAAGTAGAACTGAGTATCACAGCTTTGTGGCTAATACAGAAATTATCTTAGTGAACCCCCAACAATCTGAAGTGTCACACTATTGCATATCTTCCCTTTGTTTAAATAATGTTGGAACCTTTTTTATTTTCAACCTTGGTTTTTAAGGCGCACTGCCATGCATGTTTTATGAGTTTCTCTACGTATAACTTACTTCATTTAGATAAATGCACTTCTGCAAAATCCTGTTAATCAGCCATAAATTGAAACTAAGTTGGCTGATATGTGGATATATTTTAAAAATGCAAGACACTGTGCCTTGAGGACCAGGGTAGAACACTGTCTTTAGCATTGCGATAAAGCATTTTCTTACCTGACATTTTTCCTATGGCATATACAATTAGCCAGATATTTTAAGGCAGAGTGCATTAGATGTTGTTACCCAGTTGTCTCTTATACACAAGTGCATTGTTTCTACACCATGATTTTACTAAGATATTGCAGTAATTACTTACAGAAATCATCCTTTAAGAAAATAAGTATACACTATATACATGCGCTGATAAAGATAAATATAGGTCTGCATACAAAGGTACTTTAATCAGATGTATATTTAAATGGATAATTAAATTTATATTTCACACAGACACTACTGTAAGTTATCCATCATATAATGACCTAGTTGTCTATATCCACAATAAAACATTTCTTATACTGGGGAGTGGGCCTAGACTTTTAAATCCTGAGGTTGTAAGTTTGAAACCCACTGCTACAGACTGTCATTCTGGGTATCTGAGCCTCTGACCTTTAACCCCCGATTGCTCCCCGGGCGCTGCACAATGGCAGCCCACTGCTCTCCAAGGAGATGGGTTAATGCAGAGGTAAATTTCTCCAATGTAACATCAATAAAGTTTAGTTATTAATTATGATGGTTACTATGACAAGCATTTTTGTTTTAAGAAGATTTTGTTGGAAACAGAGAATAATTTGTTGATTGTCAATAGAACTTGTACATTTGTAACCTCCAGTTCCGAGTTAAAAATGGCAACATCGTAGACAAGCAGCTCCCCGGGGAAAAAAATGAGAAAAGGCTGAACCTGATATTATGGGCTTGGATTATGAGAAGAAGGAAAACCAGGAGAAAGGCAAATTAAGCGGTGACAACGATGATGACCATATGGAGCTAGCATCGGAGCGAACTGGGTGGGAGCCGGTGGTGCTAATGATGGAGCTTCCCATCCAGGAAGCTTTTTCAATTCAAAATGTCCGAAATAGCGTTGAGTTCGAGGCTTAGTAGAGTGGACCAAAACCAAAGCCTTGTTTTGGCTTAGAAAACATGCAAATTGAACTGGACGAATGGGCCTGCCCCTTTGGAAGCCAAACGACCCCCATTCCAAAGGGTCGGACACGTTTGTCCAGCTTTGTTGGCCTACTCTATAAAGCCTCAAACTCAACCGTTTTCTGACATTTTTAATTGAAAAAGCTTCCTGGATGGGAAGCGAAACACCTTAAAACTTGGAAACAAAGTGCAGTGGATTTTTTGCTTTTTTGAAGTTTTGAAAATACGGTTATGAATATTGTGACTCAATGTGTATCTTTAAGTGTTTTCAATGAATTGATGGATTTTTTACAACAGTTGTGTGATGTTACACATTGAAAAACAGAGGACAGTCTATGTGTCAGCACTTCTTCTGTCAGTAACTACTGTTTGATGAAATCAGATGACATTGCAAATCTTATCACAGTAAATATTCTGGTCAGGCAAGCTGTCTAGCCTTCCAGGACACAGATTGAATTATAGTCGACGTTCCTGCCCTGCTGCTCTTGCTGCAGACGAAGACACAGGATGTCACAGTTCCAGATGGAAATCTAAAGCTAGAATAGAGTTAGACTGAGAAACAGACCATGCTTCATTCTGAGCAGCTGCTTCTATTGTCTTTATACACTGAACGACTGGGAGTGATAAAGTTCTGAGAGATCCAGTGTGGCGCTCACAAAACTACACAAAGTTCCTATCAGTGAAGTGGTGCAGGGCAAACGCAAAAAAACTCTGGAGTTGGAAAATATGTGTTCATTTAGACTGATGATAAGGCTGTTAGGGGTTTCCACACAAAACCACAACAGGGGGCTTCTTTAAATCTTCCAAAGCAGGTTTTAAATATTGCCAGTTTTGCAGCCACTTCATCTGGACTGGACCCCCTATCAGATCCAAATTTCTGTCAGACTTACCCAAAGCAGGCTTCATGTGGACAGGAGCTAAAACTGGCAGAACCGGCATTTTCATTTAGATGGAGGGATTGGAAAATATGCAGCTTAATTCTCTCATTAAATAGTGAAAAACATGCAATAGAGAAAGCCTTATGAATCCAAAGTGCTTTGTGAAATTAAATTCTATTCACACCTCAGACAGAGCTACTTCATCTCAGCGTTTTTTTGTCCCTCTGAAACAAGGCGTTCAGAAAATGTGACTGTGTGTAGCCAACTCGCCTCTCAGCTCTGCTCAAATGCTTCAGAAGGATGCACTCAGAAGCATAAACTGACAGCTCCTTCTGTTGATGGTTTCAAAAAGTGTCTAATTTTCTCTCTTTGTGTGAACTCCTTGCTTTGTCACTTTCTGAAGTGAGGCTTCAGTGGCCCATGCAGTTAACAGCTTGCCTGTTTTCTTTAGACAAAAGACTGTACTCTGAGCATAAGAAATGTCATATGATTTAAAGCAAATTATTTGTCAATAACCTTAAATTAATTGTCTCTTAATCTTATGAATGATATTATCCTACACAACAAAACCCATTAAAACTCCACTGTTTTAATGTCCCTTCCTTAGAATCAACTACATAAACTCTTTGTTCTCGTTTTATTCCTTATTCCTTTGTTTTAACTCTCTGCTTTCACTGACTTAAGCCTGAGAGAATGAGCATTGCACTCTCTCTCTCTCTCTCTCTCTCTCTCTATATATATATATATATATATATGTATATGTATGTATATATATATATATATATATAAACTACTGACAGCAGAAGAAGGCAGTAGTGATAGATGTGGCAATCCCAAGCGACAGCAACATCAAGAAGAAAGAACACGAGAAGCTTGAGAAATACCAAGGGCTGAAAGAGGAGCTAGAAAAGATGTGGAAAGTAAGAGCAGCAGTGGTGCCAGTGGTAATTGGAGCACTGGGTGCTGTGACCGCCAAACTGGGAGAGTGGCTACAGCAGATTCCAGGTAAAACATCAGAGGTCTCTGTCCAGAAGAGCGCAGTCCTAGGAACAGCTAAGATACTGCGCAGAACCCTCAAACTCCCAGGCCTCTGGTAGAGGACCCGAGCTTGAGGATGACACATACCACCCCACGAGGGGTGAGAAAACAGTTTTTGTTTTTTTATATATATATAACTGTCTGACATTCTGAGAGAAGAAATTGGCAGCAACCTCTTAAAAGTAAAAGAAAGAATGTACCTGTTAGTAATAAATGGTGTTAGATTATGAGCCCCTTAAATAATTTAAACACCTAAGCAGATGCTTTCCTATATTTTTTAGATTTTCACTTAATTTTCGTTCTACATATTTTCTGGCTTTTAAAAAAAAGCTTTTTGTGAAAAGCTGAGATTCCAACAAATGACCTTTGCGCATCTTGTTCGTGCATAAATATACCCAAAGAAAATGTGGTTGTGTTTAAGCAAACTGCCTCCGTTTGCAAGAGGGTTTTTAACTTGCAGGAACATTGTTAAAGTTAGTCTTAAGGTTAGGCATTCAATAGTTGAACTTCTTTGTGTGCCCTAAAAAACAACCTTAAACTCTGCTTGTAAGAGGAAGTTTTCTGTTTGAATCTTTCATTCTCATTATCCGTAAAGGAGGCAAACAGAAGGTTTACATTTTTTGAGGTTTCTTCTTCTGTTGCTCCAAAATATCCAGTTAAAACAAGCATCTCTGCTGCCATGATGATTTTGATTGGATAAACGATACCAAAGAACTTGGTAATGATTTACTAACGCCTTCTGCAAGGATTTTAGTATTAAGGACTTTTGTCTCTGACTGAACAAAGTTCTCATGCAAGGTGAAAAGCGACAGAAAGGGATTTCTTATTTTACTGACATGTTAGTGATATGCTACATTCAACAAAGCTGGTCTCCGTCTACCTCTGACAGATACTTGAATTGTCTGTGCCGAGACCCCAAAATGGGTTTTCCAGCTGAAGGGATTGGAATGATTAGGGCCTGAAGTTAACTTCTTTGGTCACCAGCCATGTTAGCAGGTGAATTGACATAAAAAGGGACAGTCTCTCTAGACATAAAGCCAGAGCTAGAGTATGCTGGTTTAGATCACAGCAGATTTGTGTAATATAATGGTCCAGTCAAAAATCCAGACCTAAATCCAAAATAAAACTTGTGGCAAGAGCTGAAACTTAAGTCACAGTTGCTGTCAATCCTATACAGTAGTAGCCATTCAAAATTTGGCAGGCCTTGGCCGGCCCCATACGATTTGATTTTAAACATCAATCTTTGTACTAAAATACTCTTTCTGTCATGATCTGTGGACATTAAGATCTAAAGAGAAGCACCATCACCTGGTCAAACCCTGTAATTCAGTGAAAGGATGCAGTCGGAGTTTAAAGGTATACTATGCAACCGGTGTGGATTTTCCAGCGAGGCTCCCCCCAGAGGGCGAAAGTAAAAGTGCACTGTCGTAAATATGCACAGCTGTTCTCCTGGTTTCTCCGTCAAGCCAGGCGCGGTTGTTTTGAGCTTAGCAGACAGGCGAACGCAACGAATGACTAACACAGTGAAAGTATGAACATGCACACAGAGAGAGAGAGAAACCATTCCAATGTTACTTACAATCGCATCAGCAGGGACGCGAGGTCCGCGTCAGCCTTGCAGTCTTCTTTTTATTTTAGCTCTCGCCATTCGGAAAAAGCTTGCCGGATGTTCACCCGTGTACGACTCCTCTCTCTGTCCAGAGCCCTTTTCCTCTTTCTTGCCTGCTCCGACATGGGCTTTCGCTGTTTTCTCGCTGGTTCCGCCATGATAACTGCACAAATTTCGCCACTGCGCTAGCAACGAGCATGCCTTTCACTGGGGGCGTGTAGCAGTTCTCGCCGTAAAGCAAGACCGACTCTCGCGAGACTTCTGAGCCTGTGGGTGCGGGCCGAGGGCTCCTGCAATTGCAAGTGCGGTATTTCCCCCAAAGGCCACCAGGGCGGCCGAGAATACCTTTGTTCAACCTGAAATGACTCATTTAATCATCCAAAACGTTATGGAACACATTAATTAACTGAAAAATGTTGCATAGTATGCCTTTAAAAGAAAGTAGAGGGGTCACTCCAGTGGCTGGAAGTTGGAGGGGATTTAGCTGGGAGTTGCAGGGAAGTGGGCTACCATTTAGCTGCTGCTTGACTCTGAAGATCCATTTTGAATGGCTGCTACAGTATGTCTGAAAAATGGATAATCCGCACTATTTAAAGTCGTCGGGAAATCATATTTAAAAGTAAAATCATTCTGGCTTAAACATGTATATAAATGTACTCATTATCAGTCTATATTGTTTATTTATAAAAATTTAGAAAATGTCTAAAATAAATCCTGTCTTAAAATCGGTGGGTTTTTTTTCCATTATCTTATGCAGTCCAGTTAGTTATAAGTCAGCTTTTTCACCTAAATTCAGCAAATTATACATCAACGGTCATCTGTCAATCAAATTTGTTCTGTCATAGCATCTTCATTCATATTTCGCAGCTAATATACACAACGATTGAAATAGGAAATAAGAATCACTATTTCCTTTCCCATTGAGTTCCGTCCCAGTGTTCACGGGGATGGACGTCTGTGTCTTCGGCGAGCGTAGAGCTAACAGAACTGGCAGCGTTGCGAGGCAAGGGCTCAAACATGTACGGCTGTAAGCCTTCAAACCAAGCTTCTGCCACCCTGGCGTCCTCTTTCACAACACGTCCCCACTTCCCTCCTCTAAATAAAATATGTATGATGGAGGAGACTCATCCATGACCTCCAACATAAAATTTTCCTCCTCTTGCATGTTTCCGCTGTTCATAGCGTTCCTTGACATTGTTGTTTCTAAGTCACCAATTTAGTGCTACTTGGTCCCAATGGAATTTCCCATTGGGAACCTACTACCACTAAGATGCTAACTGGCTAGCAAGATGCTTCGAAAAAAACGGTTACAATCAAACTTGCTTAGTATCCTTGCACCACAACAATCGTTGATAAGCAACCAATCACATTCACTTTATTCACTCGCTTAAAGTCGTGCACCACTCGAGAGAATTCGGAAATGCAACGGTTGGAACGGCCGATTCCATACGACTTTAAAAAGAAATGTCAAACTAGGTATTGCCTTCTTTTAGCTTGATATTTATGCAATAAAAGAGTGTTAGTCTATCCCACACAGTCCCAGTAGTATTTGGTGGCTGCAACTAACAGAATTTGGTATTGAATATGTTTGGTGTAGCCTTATATACCAGCCAGCCAATAAAATAATAATTTATTCAGTTTGATGGAGTTTAAATCACAAAGCCTCACAGCCTTGAAGAGCCGACTCTAAAATTAATGGAGCCTTACTCTAACCTTTGCTGGGGAGTAAAATGATACTGCTGTGTTCACTATCTCACATAGAAGATATAACAGTATTATGAGGGATCCGACAATGTATAGATTTACTGTTGTAATCCACTGTTTGTTCATACAGTCCTTCTGGACACAGCAAAACACAACATTTCAGAGCAGACAGTGTGTAGTATCTTGCTTTAAACAGGCTTCCTAATCTGAAAGGAGGCTAATTTCCTTCTTCACAGAGTCGAAGTTTTACCACAGGGGCATAGTTTCTTTGTTTATTAAACCACCGCTGTGATAAAATTACATTCTTCTGCTTGTTGATTTTCTAATGTCAGTTGAGTATTTTGGCATGATTATTAGTTTCAAGCCCCCTTTAGCTACAGAAATGAAGGAAGTCCACAAACACTTTTTTTTTTTTCTTTTATCCATTTTTCATATCAGTGGGGCTTGGTACTATCTGCTGAAACAGTTGTTCTGGGAAAAATTGACTTTTCCCTTCCCTTTATTTCCTTTCTCTCATTCTCTTTTTCCAATCATGTGCTGATATTCTGATAAACTGCAAATAAACAAATGGTAGTCAAAAGTTGAACATGACCAGATATTAACCTTACATCTTTTTTTTTTTTTTTTACTTATTGTCTTTTCTTCTATACGTCTCGTCACAGCATATTAAGCAAACACATCTAGGCTGGTTGCTACATGTGCCAACCAAGATTTATTCTACAAATCCGCCTTCGCATCTGTTTTTTCACCGTCTATTCAGCTGTTGTCCCTGGTAAAAAAAATGCTGTGGAAAGGCAAATGTATTTTATTCTCTGCTTTCATTGTATCTCAGAGAGAGTTTCAGACCAGCTGTAACAGCAGCACAGCTTGAGACCCAGAAGATATGGCCAACTCATAATTGGCTTTTTGAGTAGTTAAACCTAGATAATGGCTTTTATGGGCTTTTTTTCTTTAGTCACTTCAAAATTTACTTTAGATAAGACATAAAAGCTTAAACAATTTACAAGTAAGGTTTCTGTAATATTCTGTTTTTTATCGCCAATTTATCATGTTGTATAGGTTTCCTGGTATTAAGGCTAAACATTAGTATGCTATATTTTAAGAAACATCTGTTGTAATGAATGGATGAGTGAAGGACTAATTCCTTTTGTACCAACTGCTGTCTCATTGCAACCTTCTTATCTTCCTTGGAATATCTTATAAACCATTTCATATTAATGCAATTAATCATTTTTTTCTCTATTTTTGAAACATCTTTTATTATTATTATTATTTTTATGTATTTCTTTTTTCAATGCTTTTCTTTTTTGTAGTACTTTGAGGTATTTTGATGAAAAGTGCAGTATAAATCAAATGTAGTATTATTATTAAATTCATACTACAGCATTCTGCTGCAAAAGATAATGTCTACTCAAAAACACGTTGGCATAAAAATTAAGTGAAAAAGTGAAAGCCCTTTGGGAAACTCCTCCAACTCCCATTGTCATTGTGACACAGCACACACAAGTGAACACTGCACACCATGAAATGCATTTATGCCTCACCCGTGCAAGGGGGCAGCCCTCAATGGCGCCCCAAGGGAGCAGTGTGGCGGGACGGTACCATGCTCAGGGTACCTCAGTCATGGAGGAGGATGGGGGAGAGCTGGTTAATTACTCCCCCCACCAACCTGGCGGGTCGGGAGTCGAACCGGTAACCTTTGGGATCCAAGTCTGACACCCTAACCGCTCACCCACGACTGCCCTCAATATTGTCCTGCAATAGTGGGATAATGATGGCCCATACGGGGATCGAACCCGCGACCTTGGCGTTATTAGCACCACGCTCTAACCAACTGAGCTAACCGGCCACTGAGCTAACCGGCCTAAGCCTGGTATAATAGGCATGTAATATTTATATCACCCCAGTGAGGAGCACAGTAACGTTTCCATGGGAATAAATAGTAAAAAAAAAAGGTAAATGACAACAAACCCAGGAGGGAGAAACTAGGTATTTGTGTGGACAAATGAAGAACCAGTCTACATAAACCCCCAAAAAGCATGCTTATGTTATTGAATTCACAAGAAAATAAATTCCCTCTTAAGTACAAGTACTACATTAGCTTGCATGTGTAGAATTCATTTATAAATTTAATTGGCTTCAAGTTGTCCCACAGCAAACCCAACAATATTTGAAAGATTTTGTGGTACACCCAGACCCATGTTAGTGTGGATTTTCGGATGAGTCATGGAGACGAAATAATCATTACCTTTACATGCTGGACATTTTGTTTCACAGCTTATCTCCACTGACTAGTCCTTATTTCTTTTTGGGGCAGCTTTCCCTAGACAAATATCATCCGAAGTGCAATAAATATTCTTTAAGTAGACTAAGTACATAAAAAAATGCTTTGAATTACATTTTTAAAGAGGTTATGAAATGTCACCAGGTAGACATTAAAGGTCCTATAATAATTATTCTTTATTTAGCCTTTCAGAGTCCACTATAGGGATATATACTAAAGCGTATTCTTTATTCTGAATATTAGCAGTTTTCTTCCAACGCCAATGTAAGACACTTGCCTTCAATGAGATGTTGCCTTTCCATCTTTGGTTTCTTTGCAGTATCTCGCACATTCTGGCAATTTGGCTCCTCTTTAGGAAGGTTGCATAAGTCTGAGATGTTCCAAAAGACCAATTTTTATGATATAGGTGTTAGCTAAAAATGAGCAGTTTTTGTAACTTTACAGATTATCTGCTAAGAGAGCCTCTTTGTTTGAACTGTTAACCAGAACCATAATATTCTACCTGGTGTTATCCCTCATTGACTGGAGAAAGTAGGCGTTCGTTTACTGGGCAGGCGGGGCATGGTCCTTCAGTTCTTGGATTGGGTGCGTTAAAACTGTCCCATGTAGAATGGGAAAAGTATAAGTTGGGTTTGCTGATCCTTAGAGAGCAGGTTTAATGAGGATTAATCAGACATGCAGGAATCAAACAAAACATGACTTTTTTTCATTGTTTTGGTGAAGGTATAACATTATAACTTATTTGAAAGCTTAATTGGATTTTCATGATATAAGTCCTTTGAAGGTGAGGTGTTCTTAATCTAATGTATCGGGGCAAAGAGCCTAAAAGTCAGGTGAGAAAGCACAAACGCTACACATGTAATAAATCATGGTTAAGATCAAATCACCAGAACCAACTGTTTTTTAGAGAATGTTTTCCAAAGCCGCTCTTCAAGGGCCAGCATCATGCATGATTCAGATCTTGCCTTGGTTTCAATTCAATTCAGTTTATTTATATAGCACCAAATTCACAACACATGTCATCTCAAGGCACTTTACAGTTCAACCAGATCATTAGGTCAAATTGATACAAAGTTTTCTATCTAAGGAAAACCAGTTGATTGCATTGACTCATTGACTCAAATACAATCCCTCACACTAAGCATGCTTGTAGCGACAGTGGAGAGGAAAAACTCCCTTTTAACAGGAAGAAACCTCCAGCAGAACCAGGCTCAGTGTGAGTGGCCATCTGCCGAGGCCGACTGGGGTTCAAGGAGACAGAAGCAGAGACACAAAAAGCAGCTGTAAAAGGCAGCCCCGTCCAGGAAACAAACCTCTTTAAATGATGGTTCACAGTGAGACCTCTAGAAGAGGGATTTGAACATTTTGAATCACACATTATAATACATCTTTTAATTAATATAAAGCATATATACGAGTCTACCCCCTCCACCTTATCAGTCCAAAATATTAACCCCTATGCCATTGTAGCCTCTCGAGATCATCCTGATGGCTATCGAGCAAGTTTTATCGGAATTACACGGTATTTCTTCACTGAAAGAAGAGCAAAACACTGCTCTGGAGGCTTTTCTCAGAGGAAAATATGTTTTTGCTCTTCTCCCGACTGGTTTCGGCAAGAGTTTGATCTATCAATTGGCTCCTCTTTGTCATCGCTCTGTTAGTACGTCATATGCTTCGATGATCTGATTGGTTTATTTGGCCCGTCTATCACCAACATAGGCCAATCAGCTAACCAGTATTTTCGCCCCTTCCCAAAATTACTTCAACGGAAGGTTTCCAGATGGATATGCGGAGCAAATCAATCTGGCGGAGTCAGGTTAATGCCATTGTGTTGCTGATGTGTTTCCCTTTTTTGGGTGTTGATATAAGCGTTGTGAAAAGAAAAGCAGAGGTGATTGTTTTGCTTTTTCTGACATTATTTTCAGGTGTGGAAATCCACACAGTGATATATTAATATTTTTATATTACATCTTTTGAGTAATATAACGCATTTTGCTTTCCCTCTCCTCCCTTATCAGTCTGAAAAATAACCCCTCTGCCATTGTCTTGCAGTCCTTTTTTGTTTACAGGTGTGAAGAGCAACTTGTTATGAGTTTGGAAGCTAAGCTTCTTACAAATAGGAAAACTCTTGAGACAAAACTATTTTTGTTCTAATTCTTGCCACCTGAAAAACAAGAACAAATGTTTCAGTTTATGTGAAATATGCAACAAGCTTAAGAGCAGCAGCTTCTAAACCATGCGAGGACATCAGCTCTGGAGGAATATTTGGACACATTTGTTTATTTAGAAATCTAATATTTGGATTATCTAGCTCTGGAGGAATATTTGGACACATTTGTTTATTTAGAAATCTAATATTTGGATTATCTAGCTCTGGAGGAATATTTGGACACATTTGTTTATTTAGAAATCTAATATTTGGATTATCTAGCTCTGGAGGAATATTTGGACACATTTGTTTATTTAGAAATCTAATATTTGGATTATCTAGAAGTGAGGATTTAGAACAAGTCATAAAAGACTCATTAAATCCTTCAGTTTTTACATAAATAAAGAAATATATGATTTCTCCAGTATTTTAATAATACAGGCTGCACATTATGTACCTTTCTAGGATTAAATATAACCTCATATATTACTTTAATAAGGTGATTTGAAAGAAATATTGTGCAGAAATCAATGAAAGACAACTCTTTGTTTCACATACTGTTCTCTTAATATTGCTGTATGAATTCTTCTACATAGGCACTCCCGCATTCCTTCATCTAATGGCCTGTATTTTGATATTTCTTCTGGCTTGGAGCTTCTTCTTCAGCTAAACTCTTGTCTAATTTTGTACAATCTATGATTTATTGCACAGAATGATGATAACGCGCTGTTGTATAATTTAATATCTCTTCTTAAGGAATGATTAGCACTTATTGTCCTTCCCCTTGTTTTACTGTCTGTTTATTTCTCTTTTCAACATAAAGAAAAGCCACTTGTGTTTGTTTAGCTCTCGCACTTCTGCCATATCATTTAACAATAATTTTAGTTGAAGATATGATTATGATAGATGCATAGTCATTTATACGTCCCCTGCTGATCCTAAATTATGTTCTTAACATGTCATTATCTTGTGGCAATGATTTTTGTGCGGCAGTTTAATAGAGCCTCTGGGGCCTGTGCCTTAGAGCATGTATAATCTAATGACTGGATCGATGAATCAATACATTTTCACTTCATTATCATCTCACTTGGTGGTCTGGATGTGGTTAATATGAAAGGATCTGTGCCAGTTCTTCCGGTCTAAAATATTTATTTCAAAAACGCTGTTGATGCTGGAATTAACAGACAAAAAAGCCCCAAACTTGTGATGTTTTTTATCACAGGTGCAATCTCAGCATGAAATAAATCATTAAGAATATTCTTAAAAAACAGCCTCACACTGTCCCATTCAAAACATTTAACTCAAAAGTTTGCAAAAGTATGCTATAGTTGTTAGATTTGTGTAACCTTGATGAGACTCCGGGGAGCACTTTAAAATGAGTTATCCTTGGTGTTAAGTACTTTAAAAAGCTCCTTTAACATTAGTGGGAGTCACGCTGGGTTGCCATGGCCCATTCTTAAATGGGTTTGTTAAGCACTACTAATGATTACACCCCATAGGAGAAACACACACATATATATATATATATATATATATAATTATGGGAATGCATTTCTGTTGCCATGGTTACACTAATAAATAATATAACCAGCGCGAGCACAGATTGATTTTTGATGAAAGATACATTGGAATTAGAAATGCTGATCTTTATTTACTCCTTAATGTCGACTCTTAAGGTGTCGTTTCCAGTGTTGGGAAAGGTCTATTTCTACGTGAACTAGTTCAAAGTTCAGTTCACACATTTTAAAATGAACTAGTTCAGTTCATAAATCAAAATTTTGAACTAAGTTCACAGTTCCAAAAAATGAACTAGTTCATAGTTCTTTTTTTTTCATATATTGCATATATATTACATCATAGCCTACTGTAGAACCACAGACAGCAATTATTTTATCAGTTGTAACACTGAAACTGTGCGTCAGATTTCATCTTCATATCCAGTTTTGAATCCTTATCCAACCAGGGTTTACATTAGCATTGTGGTGACAGCATTTCCCCATTGTTGCTTTAATGCTTTGTTGCTGTCCATTCACTTCACACTAGTAGCAGCTGCAGCTTTCACCCCTACAGTATATTCGCAAAAACATCAGGAAAA
Source organism: Cyprinodon diabolis (assembly GCA_030533445.1). NCBI lineage: Eukaryota > Metazoa > Chordata > Actinopteri > Cyprinodontiformes > Cyprinodontidae > Cyprinodon > Cyprinodon diabolis. Next base: position 5,949,909 of record CM060079.1, read on the forward strand.
ATGTGCTGCTTTAATGGTCGTTTTTATGAGGAATTATTAAAAGAAAAACAGGAAAGTAGTCTTTAAGGTGCAAATGTTTTTTTAATTTTAATAATTTTTTCCATTTGAAATTCCATTTCAGTACATATGCCGTTTCAGATTTGCTTTGGATGTTACTGAAGTGTGGATTTTTTTACTGAAAGCCGGCGGGCAAAGTTTGCAGAGAAATGTAAGATTGTTGCCATCATCCTCACCGACCACCTGGTCATAAACCTGTTTTAAAAAGTGATCATACTGCTGTTTTGTCGCCTCCACAGTCGCCTCCATGCTGCCGTGGCTTCCACGCTGCATTTTGTTTTGATGACGCACGCGGCTGTAGGCTACGACACTGGTAGCTGGTGTTGCCAGATTGGGTGTTTTTCCCGCTACATATTAAGGCCTGTTTACGGTGTGATTTAGCCGGGGTTTCGCCTGGAGGGCTCTATAGAAATCTGGCAACCTATTGAACGAAGTTGAACTGAGAGAGCCGTTCACAGACACCAGAATGAACGAGTTCACAATAACGTTCATCAGGCAGTAATGCAGTACGTCCAGTTCATGTATGCCCAAAATATGAACGAGTTCATGAACTTTCGTTCAATGAACGCGTTCAGGCACAACACTGGTCGTTTCCATACAGGTTTTCTCTCCAGTCATTTTATACAAAAATTCTTTATAATGATTTATATGAAGGAGTCGTTCACGATTTTAAAAAATATTTTTACAATTCAACAACTGCACAAAACCTGCAGTCCACTTGGGTGGGGATGTCAAGCTGGTGTTTACTTTTGAATGATGGGCTTTCAGTCCATGCAGTACTATTACACACTATATTTTCCTTGCACATTGGAAGCAGTTTTTTTTCTGTTTGTTTTTTTTATTTTACGATTTATTTAATTTGAACATGATTTAATTTAGCAAGCCTATAAGTATGTTTTCAGAAAAGATTAATTAGCCTTACAATAGTAGTATTTTTTATAGGTTCTTAGTCTCAGCTACAGTAAAAAAGGGATAGGAAAAAATGTGAAAGAAAATTTTCAATGACCCCAAAAGCTTTTTACCTTAAGATATAAAAAGTCTGATTTTACCAAGAATTTTATGGAGGCAATTTTACCAAAACAGCAGATTGTCAAAGTTTAAAGTTGGAAAGTATTTTCTGTTATATGGAGTGAATATCGTTCCATCATTGCAACTTCCTTCTTTTTTTTTTTTTTTTTACTTTTTTTTTCTAATTTCTCATTTTTTAGATCTTTATAAATTGCATTTTACAAAAACTTTGGAGTGAGGAGCGAAGACATATTTCTATTTGTCAGCTTCACAACTTCATTTTTATGGATCCAGACTCAGTGTTTGTATTGGGCTTAAAGTGAACAGAACTTATTCTCTAAAGGCAATTTGAAAAAAAAAGAAGCAATTTGTTAAACTCAGTCTGAAAAGAAACATTTAAACTTTCAAACAAAACTGTATTTTCACAGTATTAGGATTTACCCCATCTGCCTTTAGGTTTTTACATAAATAAGACGAATAGCAGTCTGCTTTACACCCCACCCCGTTTTTTGTCATTTCTGATAGCTAAGCCAACCCTTGCAGCAAATCACAGAAGACCTGCATGACCTTCTCATCTGACAGAGCTTCTGTCAGTCATATATTTGATCTTCTGAATCTTGCAGCAGAGCTGACTAACCTTCAGAGCTTTCTTTACAAATGTTGCAGATATAGGGCTAATAGACATCAAAGACACTTAAAATTTTGAAATTTAGCCACTAAAAGAGAGACAGATCCACATTAAAAATGCAGTCACTAAAATACATGACAGGAAAAATCTGCCCTCTTTTTCCAACATAATCATTTAAAATAGGCAAGATGAAACTCCAGTAAGTCATAAAAGGCAGCAAATCTCTAGCCTTCTTCCTTTGTGATTTTCTGAATTCTCCTAGATCTCCTCTATTTGTGTATAGAATCTCATTTAGATACAGCCCAGGTGGTGCCACTTTAATGCAAGCACTCTCTACAACCTATACGAATATCTAATGCTAATATTTGCCACTTACTGCTTACACAGAGCAGCCAGGTCTGAAGTATTTTATCTCTTATGAAAGCATCTTTTTGCCCCCCTTCCTGTTTTCTCCTTCATTGGCACTGCCTAGTCAACTGAATCACCTCTTTGTACCTCTAATGCACCAAAGCAGAATACTCTGATGGATCACATATGAGGAAAAATACGGAGAGCAGAGAAATAGCAGTCATTTCACGGTGTCAGACTAAGAGACGAGGCCCTAATATGACATCCTGCCATAATAAAAACAAGGTGCGTGTTGAGATGTCAACACAAAATAAAGACAGCAAAGAGCTGCAAAGGTTGTGACTCTATACCCAGTAATTGCAGCTTAATGTGTATAATCTGCACCCGTAAAAGGTGGGTGTCACACATTATTGCGATAATAGCTTTCTGTTCTGCTCATTCCCTGCTTTAAAGAAGATGAAAACCTGCCTGTGTATTGATATTGACAAAAACATCAGTAAACCTTTAGTCAGTGCAGTGCAAATGTAAAAAGTAGGGGTGACATTTTATTTACCATTTCTGGTCTATCTTTTGGAAACACTTACAGTAATGCCGTCTAGTCACGGCAACTTTATGTAGGAGTGGAGAGAAAATAGAGGATGAGCCAATAATATGACAAAAGTGCTATACTGGATAAGATGGAGAGGCAATAGAAAGAAATTATGTGGCAAGAATGAATATTGAAGAGCCAGCAAGAAGGGCAAAAGTAGACAGGGAGGGTAAAAAACTGTAAAAAAAAAGGATAAGTTAGGAGAATGAGAGTGACAAAGAGAGAAAATATGACTGAGGCAGGACGCACAGTACATCTCCTGAGATTTAATAGCAGCAACCTGCGCTCGCCATACATCTCCTGCCTACATCTCAATGAGGCACAATCTGTCATTGGCTCGTTACTTTCAACCCCTCCTTGGTCACAGTCCTGCCTGCATGAGTCGGGTTATTGCCCTCCTTTAAGGTGACTCTTCACTCAAGGCTCAAATCCTTCACTGTCACCAAGACTTTTCGTTTCAGGATTGTCAACAGCTTTCCTTCATCTGTTGAGGAAAGGAAAAACCCACAGCATGATGCTACCACTACACTCTGTTGCAGCAGGGGTGATGCTTTCTGCGTAATCTTAAAAAACGTTATGTTATCTGACCATATCGGCCTCTTTCACATGTTTGCTATGTATGTTCCTTGTTGGCTGGGATAAGCTGCACAGAAACTTCGTATGGCTTTACTTATAGTGTCCTTCTTGGCTAACTCCCATAAAGGTAATTTCTCCTAAGATTTAATAACAGTTCTCCCAGCAAATGTCTATTGTTACCACGTGCTCAGGAGGGGCAAATCCTGCAAAGTCAAGGACTCGATGCAATCAGATGGATTACCTTATACCCCATTTACACTACCCTTGAAAAACCGAGCCGAGACCAGTCCGAGCTCAGTAACTGTGATAACTTATCTTGTGTAAATCGAAAGCAAACTGAACCGATTCACACCCCATTCCAGTAGTTGGTGGTAATGCCCCTCCAGAAACAGAAGAAGAAGAACAACTTCTTCTTCAACTATAAACAACAATTGAAATCTTCTCCACGCAACATTTTAAATAATGGCATTTTAAACAATAACACCGAAGTACAGCAATAATAATCAAGCATACAGTGGGGCAAAAAAGTATTTAATCAGCCACCAATAGTGCAAGTTCTCCCACTCAAAAAGATGAGAGAGGCCGGTAATTTTCATCATAGATATACCTCAACTATGAGAGACAAAATGAGAAAAAAAATCCAGAAAATCACATTGTCTGATTTTTAAAGAATTTATTTGCAAAATATGGTGGAAAATAAGTATTTGGTCAGTTACAAACAAGCAAGATTTCTGGCTCTCACAGACCTGTAACTTCTTCTGTAAGAGGCTCCTCTGTCCTCCACTAGTTACCTTCATTAATGGCACCTGTTTGAACCCGTTATCAGTATAAAAGACACCTGTCCACAACCTCAAACAGTCACACTCTAAACTCCACCATGGCCAAAACTAGAGAGCTGTCAAAGGACACCCGAAACAAAATTATAGACCTGCACCAGGCTGGGAAGTCTGAATCTGCAATAGGTAAACAGCTTGATGTGAAGAAATCAACTGTGGGATCAATTATTAGAAAATGGAAAACATACAAGACCACTGATAATCTTCCTCGATCTGGGGCTCCACGCAAGATCTCACCCCGTGGGGTCAAAATGATCACAAGAACGGTGAGTAAAAATCCCAGAACCACACGGGGGGACCTAGTGAATGACCTGCAGAGAGCTGGGACCAAAGTAACAAAGGCTACCATCAGTAACACACTACGCCGCCAGGGACTCAAATACTGCAGTGCCAGACGTGTCCCCCTGCTTAAGCCAGTACATGTCAAGGCCCGTCTCAAGTTTACTAGAGAGCATTTGGATGATCCAGACGATGACTGGGAGAATATCATATGGTCAGATGAAACCAAAATAGAACTTTTTGGTGAAAACTCTACTCGTCGTGTTTGGAGGAGAGAGAATGCTAAGTTGCATCCAAAGAACACCATACCTACAGTGAAGCATGGGGGTGGAAACATCATGCTTTGGGGCTGTTTTTCTGCTAAGGGACCAGGACGACTGATCTGTGTGAAGGAAAGAATGAATGGGGCCATGTATCGTCAAATTTTTTGTGAAAACCTCCTTCCATCAGCAAGGGCATTGAAGATGAAACGTGGCTGGGTCTTTCAGCATGACAATGATCCCAAACACACCGCCCGGGTAACGAAGGAGTGGCTTCGTAAGAAGCATTTCAAGGTCCTGGAGTGGCCTAGCCAGTCTCCAGATCTCAACCCCATAGAAAATCTTTGGAGGGAGTTGAAAGTCCGTGTTGCCCAGCAACAGCCCCAGAACATCATGGGCCAAAATACCAGCAACAGTGTGTGAAAACCTTGTGAAGACTTACAGAAAATGTTTGATCTCTGTCATTGCCAACAAAGGGTATATAACAAAGTATTGAGATGAACTTTTGTTATTGACCAAATACTTATTTTCCACCATATTTTGCAAATAAATTCTTTAAAAATCATGGATTTTTTTTTTCTCATTTTGTCTCTCATAGTTGAGGTATATCTATGATGAAAATTACCGGCCTCTCTCATCTTTTTAAGTGGGAGAACTTGCACGATTGGTGGCTGACTAAATACTTTTTTGCCCCACTGTAACTCTCTGAATGTGACGGGCGCCGTCATTTTGATTTGCTTGATTCCCTCCTTCTTCGTCTTCTCCTTCTTGTGTTTTATGGCGGTTGGCAAACAACTTTTGGTGCATTACCGCCACCAACTGCTTGATTTCCTCTTTCAATACTGGCAGTAATACCGAAGATTGTCACTAGGAGGCGAGGAGTCTGGGAACCGAGATAGCGTGATGTGTAAACGGTCGTCAGAACCGAGCTCGGCCTGGTTAACTGATCCGAGCTCGGACCGGTCTCGGCATGGATCGGTTTTTCAAGGGTAAATGGGGTATTAGAGAGAACGCTTTTGACCATTCTGTCAGGATGACTCCATTGAATTGTCCATCTGAAGAGCTTTGAAATGACATAAAGTTACATGTGTTGTGTATTGGTGCTTTATTAACGAACTGAATTGAAATCTAATCTCTGCAGCTTTTCCAAATTTTCAAATGTGCCTACCTACTTCTCTCATTACTAACCTCTCCCATCCTGTAACTGTAGATAGACAGCAATATCTTGGCTGCTTAAAGCTCTTCCAGAGTGTTTTCATTTGGTCAAACTTTACAGTATTTAGGTGAAAGTTAAGGCCAGCTGGTTTATTGGACTTTATTGCGGTGCACAAGAACAAAGCACTAAATAAATATACATCCTAAGTATTCATTAAAGACTCACAATCAATTATAGTTCTCTCTCTTTAGTGCCTATTTGTGCTCACTGCAAAAAAAATTAATCTGAGTAAATGTTTTTTTTATTTAGATAAGTGTATTTTACTTGTTTTGAGCAGGTAAGTTAGAAAAATTGCCAATAAAATGAGATGATTTACGTTTAAAATAAAAACAATAACTTATCTTATTTTAAGTGCATAATATCTAATTATTTTATTTAAGCAGAGATAAGCCTTCCTTTGGCAGACTATTGTATTTACCTGCTCAAATAAAGGGCAATTAGACTTATTTTAAGAAACAGTAACTTATGTTTTGATAAAATTTTGAAGTGCAGTGATTTTTACTTTGTCACAGAGCTGTTTATGTGTAGATATTATTTTTTGATGGTTAAATAACTCAACTATTCAGTTAGTTATATCAAACATTTTACTTAGATTTTTACATAAGATACATATATTTTTTTTAAGTTTGCCATATCAGTCAACTTGTTAAATGTTTTGGCCTTCATGAGGTTACAGTCTTTTTGTTTTTGTTATTTTGTTATTCCTTTCTCATATCTACATTTTGAACAGACAAGGACACCTTAATGGTTTTAAAAATGCTAATAGATGTGAGCAATGGGTTAAAAGTTGGCAAATAATCAGAGAAGGAAGCTTTAAATTGAGGTTTTATTTTGGCAATCTGGAACAAATAATGTTAAAAAAAAAGAGGAAAGTTTAGAGAGTGGGGTTACAATTTGATTAATATCGTGGTCTGTATGATCACTTATTAAAAGCCACTTTACCTTTCCCCTCATGTCTGTGTACACATGTTAAAAGATATGACTTTAGGTTTAGATTTAGTCAAAGATTAACTGTATGTTATCAGCAATGAACTGGTCTGATTACAGGTTTACAAAAAAGTGTGTAAACCTGTAAAAACAACACAGTTGCCCTTAGTTACCGTCGATGCAGTTCACTTTAACATGCTGTTCTCCGCATCTTAATGTTACACTTAATGAAAGCTTACAAATATTTCACAAAACCTTTTAGTCCAGTAAACACAAAGGTGTTGCAGTAGAGTTACACTTGCATCATGCATATATGAAAAGCTCATTCAATATAATGAGTGGTTTGTACCCGATTTCGATTAAAAACTCTTCTCCCTTGTGGTCAAACAGGCGAAGTCTCAAAACAATCACTCCAGCGCTGATTAACAGCTTGCTCTGAGCACTGAAGCATGCAAACCAAGATGGAGAAGTTTCATGCTGAGGGAATTATGTGGCTGTTTGTGGAAACAAGCGTAATTTGAAAAGGAGAAGTGAAACAATCCAAAGACGGATCTCTATATGTCTTGGGGCGAGGGGGGAAAAAAACATTACAGCTTGATATAATGGGTCTCAGGTAAAGGTTAGTGTTTCTCTTTTATCATAGTTCTTAATAACTTTCAATTAGTTATCCCTAACTTTGTTTTCCTGGGATGTAAATATGACGTTGCCTAGAGACTAATCTTTTTAGCCACTGGTATCTTGGCTAGTCATGGATCCATAGTTACATTGCCACAAGACACAGAGAGGCAAGGCTGTTAAAAACAGAGACTTTATATGTGTTACACAGTGCAGGACAATAATTCAATATGATTTGATTCCATAATGGTGATATGATGACATACATTAAAGTCTATGTTTAAAGCATTTATCACTGATAATGATGCCAAACACATAACCAAATCCTGCCTGTGCAGATTCTTAATCATTCATAGGCAGCATAAAAAAGGCTAAAATCTTCTCTTAAGTTTAAGCTTCCAGAATTCACAAAGACTCCTAGATAGGTATCAAATTTTTTTTGAAACTGAAGGGAAGTCTTGTCTATAATTTTAGTCTGTTTTGTGGTAAATTACCAATTGAACATAGCAAATAATAACTACAGATGACCTCGGAATCAGGTGAGTTCAAGGGAAGAGAACATTTAAGAAAAAAAACTTATTCTCAAAACTACCAGATATATTTTGTGCTGTAATTTGCTTAAAGAAGAAAAATCTTCCTAAAAAAATACAAATTAGAAATCTTGAGGAATGGATTTACAATTACTAGGTCTACATTTAACCCTTCAGTACCAGTGTAAAGGTAAGACATAAAATAATATTTTGTCCATTTATACGGCTGCCATAAATGAAGCCTAGGTGGAAGTTTTCAACTGAAGAAAAAATTACTTGCCTATATCGAATTCCATCATAGGACAATCAGTTTTGAACCATATCTCCACGAAAGCCAATCAGCATTCATAGTTCATCTTAAAAGGTCTCCAAATCCACTTCTCAGTCAACTACCCAAAGTGCAGGCAAGGTTGCGCTATGTCTGACCCCGATTCAGCTCACCTCCATCCCCTTCTCCACCATTGTAGCTAAAGCTTCATCAGAGCGCCATTCTTCCTGGACTCTGTGCGTTCCCTGTCTCATCTCAACCAGCCCGGCAGAAGACCGCCATGTTGAGCCTGATCTGCCAGAGCTTTCTTCCCAAAGGGGTGCTTTTCCTCCCCACTGTCACTTCATGCTTGCTCATCATGGACAGGTTCATGCAACCTGTTTTATCCAAGCTGGACTTACATCTCCCAGGTCACCATCTCGCCATCCAGCAGTCTATGAACTGAACCAACTTCATCCATCTCCACTTCACCACCAGTTTCAGGCCTGGAGGGAAACATCCCTGTTCTTTTTTCCTGTTTTTACATATAAAAATTCAGCACTAATGTTTCCTGCCGAGGTCTGAGCGCCAAAGACTAAAGTAATTGTATCAATAAAATTCTTCTAATTGTCTTTTCTTTCTGTTTGAGTTTTTCCAGATTGAAATGAAATATATATTTTATTTCAGCATGGCTTAAATGTTTTTTCAAAATAAATAGTTAATCAACATCTCTGCTCTAACTGCTGCAAATTGAACCAAATCAGTTTTAGCATATTTGATCCACACGCATTTATAGTAGGAACGTTCTGCCAGGTGGAGCTATCGACTTGGCACAATTTAGACAAATTTCCTAAAACTGCTAAATGTGTTTATCACATAATTAGAGGGAATCTGGTTAAAAAAAAAGTGGTAATTTCCATTGGAATCCCTCTCCCAATCACAGAGCCTCTGGTCAGGACATCTTTGTTGTAACCATCGGCTGTGTAGTTTGAAAAACAAACCTTGCTAAAAGCATAGAGGTTATAAAGAATACTGCTTTTAAATATCTGTGTCCTGCAGCATTTTTCCTGGAATCATAGAACCTTAAAAACATATGTGCTGTAAAACAAGATATTTGGGAAAAACAACAAAACAATTTCTGTGATTTGTTTCAGAGACACGATTGCCTCCTCCTAATAAAAACAATGACTGTTGTTTTTTATACCTACATTTACTGTAGGCAATAAATAGGCATCGCCCCCGACGCCGTGTGTCAGGCCAATTAAACTTAAGATCCCTCCCTGTTATATTTTAACCTCTGAAATACTGAGTATAAAGACCTACTGCTTTTGAAAAGTGTATTTGTGCAACATTTGTTATAGTTAGTTATACCAGAGCTTTGTTGACATAACTGAATTGATATACCTAGATTAAATGCTGAGTGTATTTGAAAAGGCCAAGTGTGAGATCACATCAATAGTAGATAAAAAAAAGACAGATTTTAAGGCATTTTACACAGTAAACTGCTCAGTAATGCTGTACAGCTTACTTTATAACCTATTAATAATCTAAATAAGCAAAGCTTTTTTTTTTCTAGTTGCATCTCGTTTCATTTATTCTCATAATCTTTCAGCAAGACATTATCAGCTACTGAATAGTATTATCAAACATACAGAGTGATATTTACACTAAAATAGTTTCACAGTTTTCTTTTTACAACACTTTGAGATGTGATTTGACAATAATTATATTGCATAGAAGATCTAAACTCCACTGTGATGAGGAAAAATTAAAGAAACATAAACTGTACTCCTTAGTTAATAAACAAGCTCATGTATTTATGACTTACATGCAAAACATACAGCTTTTGTTGAAGATTTTTATATTTTCATTGTATTTTGGCAGCAGAAATTAAAAGTAATGCACATGCTTTTGCAGCTGGGGAGAGGGGGGGTCTCCATCTTGTTAATTATGCATTAATTTCAATAAGATCTTAATAAAAGGAAGGTGTTTTGTTTCCCCCCAAATTCCGTAAACGCCGCATTAAACCAACAAACACGATTTCACACAAAGACTCTAAGTACTTTCCACTGGAGAAATAAGGATAATTAATTGCAGTTTGCCACTTATGTCAACTCCTATTTTCAACTTCATTTCATGGGTTCTCCATGATTTAAAAATAGAATATTGCATTTTATATTCTGCTACATTTGTACGTCTGTAGAATAGAGCACTTTGGCCATCATCTGTTGTTTTTTTATGTACAATGCATATTGTCATGATTTTATCTAAAGCTCGGACCCACATGCAGTGAAGCCAAACAGAGAGACTCAGAGTAAAAGTTCAACAGGTTTTATTGAAGAGTATTTTGAGTTCGATGCAAAGTTCCTCCGAACTCTGCTTGGCCGGGAACTGGAAGACGAGGGGAAGACAGACTGTTAGATTCAGGCTTAGTGGAAAATTGGAGTTGTTTATCTTGAAGGAGAAGATTTGTTGCCACTGACAAATCACGTAGACTCAAGTCTGTGTTGATCTTCCAGAGTTCGTTTGACTCAGTGGAGGGCGGAACAGGGTTTACCCAGAACTTGGACGGAGTGGAATGATGCAGCCGCTGGTTGCAACTCAGTTTTCCTGTGGTACTTGAACGGGTCGTGGTGAAGATGACTTCCTTATACAGAGAGTGATCTCAGCGTACTCAAAGGTGGCTGGATCCAAACCTCCTGTTTGGAATCCGTCGCTCAGTGTAAGACTTAGTTGATCCCACTTGGGAGAAGGCGGTCCGAAAAGGTCCAGTTTGCAGGAATAAACAAGGCTTGGCTAGAGTACCCCAAACTGGCAAACACTCTGGCGTCGAAGTAGTGGCAACCAGCAGCTTAAGAGCAGTCCAGTGATGAGGTAACCGATTGCAGGTATTTGAGGAGGTGAACCGGAGCCAGGCGCCTCCTGCTGGTGGAAGAGAGAAACACAAAAGACAAGACAAACAGACAAACACAAAACTGGGATCCTGACACATATAACTTGATATTATCATTGCATAATTGATTTCCTGTTTACATTTATTAATTTAATGCACATTTAATTTTTTTATTGTAGTGCTTTTTTATTCATTGAGCATGTATTTATTGATTTAGGTGCTTATTTAAATTATACCAGATTTGTTCCTCTATACCTGTTTGTCTCCTTTAGATTAGGATTAGCTTTCAGGGTCTGGACAGTTCATATAAACTTCTGAATTTCTTATTACAATTTCATTTCTAAACTACCTCTTTAAGGTCAGTCAGTGAAAGAACAATGTGACTCTCTTCTTTATTTAGGTATGTGTTTTTATGTGGAGCAATTTAAGAAACAGTGAAAGGTAAAAGCCACTTAGACAGCATTGCAAGTTTTTTTTAATAAATGCTCTCTTCTGTTAAGCCTTGTCCTCAGGGATAAAGCTGTACCGGAAATACACTTAACCTTCTTTCCTCAGAGTAACTGGGGCAAGAAACTGCTCAAAGGGCTACAAAGGAGGAACCTGACTTTGATTTGATATGCTGCTTTAACTTTCCTTCTATCCCACACCTCTCTGTTCTGCTGTCTCACTTATTCACTGTAAACCCCGTCGCCTCACTGCCGGTGTTTATATGAACCCCCAAACACACACATATGTACACACAAATTATACATATACAGCAAAGACATAACTACCGGTGCACCACTAGCCAGCTCAAGTGGAAAAGATGCATCAACATCTGTGTGACACAAGATCACCACTCTATATAAAGTAAAAATGAGGTGTGGTGTTTAAAATAATATATGAGAGAGTGTTATAAAGAAAAAGGATGTTTTTTTTTGTTAAAAGGTGTGAAATCCAAGAGACAGAAGAACACAAGTCTTAGGAGAGCTTAGGAAAGTTTGCTGTTAGAGTGTTAATGCAAGAGTGGGTGGTGTGGCTCCTCTGTCAGTCTTGGCACATCGTTCGTCTCATTACACTTTCACTCTCTGGCTCCAGCCTGCTCTTTGGTCCTCCCCCACGGCTAGCCCCGGAGCAGGGTTCTATCCCACCCAGCTCTCTTGTCAACACAAGCCCAGCTCAGCAGCTCTGGCCCAGGCATCTGTCATCCCACACAGTCCCCTGTCAGCCATAGCCTATTGGCCAGCTCATATTGACACTGCACGTTGGGCCAGAAAAAGACCATAATATAGCACAGCGGAGCATCTATCAACAAAGCTTCGGGTGAGACAGAAGCCCAGGCATCCGTCACTGGAAAACTCTTCCAAAACATTACACTGATCTCTGTGGGGTCTTTTGTTAAACAGGTATTTTTTTTTTACTGTTTTAGGAAATTAGCTAACATTTCCTTTTTTATGATATTGGAAACTCTTGGCTTGGTTTGTAGATCCTTGAGAGGACTCTGAAGATGGGGATTTTTTTTTTTTTACCAAGGTAATCTAATGTATACTCTACAGTCAAACTGAGATGTACCTGAGATACTGAATCTTACTCAAGTACTCTTCTAGTATGACTTGCTATTTTGAGATAACTGAGTTCCCTGAGAAAGACAAGTTGAATATGTCAGCAATGAAACCAACTAAAGACAGTTGGACAGTTGCTCATTCTAGTCCAAGCCTTCAGCACAGCCTAGGAAACCTTGACAGATACTATGCTGAATAGAAGCGAGACCTACAGGCAGACAACGACTTTGACAAGTGATCGGATGTTCTCCGTCTCTAGGGCAGTTGCTCATTAGCGAGAACAAAAAATATCTACTACTGAGAGCGCTGTGCAGACTGAGCTGAGAGCAGCTGGGGCCCGGCACGAACGATTCCATAGGAGACCGAGAAAGCAGAGGCAAAGATGAAGGAGAGGCAGGGAATCCATGGATCAATGCATGGTACATTTATTTTCAGCAAAGTGCTATCTACATCTGATCCAAAAAGGAATGTGCTGACAATATATAAAATGAAACCTGTTGAAAGTAGTGACAACGAACTGCATGAGAGGCAGCCTGAACGAAAAACGAGTACATTAATGGTGATTTGTGGAGGAGTCATTTCTTGGATAGATGAGGAGGAACAAAGTTTTGGAAGATGAAAAGGTTTTAGCAGTTGGCTGGTTTTCTTTGTTCTTCAGCTGTATTCTTGTGACGTACATGAAGTCCCACATGGAGGAAATAAAATGAAATGGAGGTTGTATGGTATAATGAAAAAGCAATGTTGAGTTATTGTGCAAGTGATTCCATCTCAAGATTTATCCAATTTAGTGCATCTTAAAAAACAATTGCCTGGAATTTTGCATATCTTTTGGCTACTGAAGCGTGTTGTGATCATTAGACAGAAATCAGAATCGTAATCGGAAAGAGATTCGTCTGTCAATGTCAAATTTATTTATATAGCACTTTAAAAACAGGTATAAAACTGCACCAAAGTGCTGTACAAGAGAACAATAGTACTAATTAATAAAAACAGATTATCAAAACACTTCAAGTAAATGCCAAAGAATAAAAATGAGTTTTAAGAAGCGATTTAAAATGATCCAGGCTGTGGGCAGATTTAATTTGAAAAGGTAAATTGTTCCATAAAATTGGAGCAACAACAGAGAAAGCCCGATCTCCTTTCCTCTTAAGTCGGGTCCGAGGGACTGTCAGTAATAGCTGATTATTTGATCGTAAGCTTCTGGATACAGAGTAAAATTTTAAAAGGTCCCGAAGATAGGGAGGAGCTAATCCATTTAAAACCTTATAAGTTAATAAAAGAATCTTAAAATCTATTCGATAAAAGACGGGCAGCCAATGTAAAGAGGCCAGTATGGGCCTTATATGGTCACGCTTCCTGGTTCCTGTAAGTAGCCATGCCGCTGCGTTCTGGATCATTTGAAGTCGCTGCATCTGTGATTTATCCATGCCTCTATATAATGAATTGCAATAATCCAACCGAGATGTGATGAAAGCATGGATAAGTCCTTCAAAGTCCTTAAAACAAAAATAAGATTACATTTTTGCTAAAATCCACAGGTGATAAAAACCGGATCTAACAACAGAGCTAACTTGTTTGTCTAGCTTTAAACAGCTATCAAAAGTGAAACCAAGATTCCTAGCAGAGGTCTGACAAAACTGAGCTAAAGAACCAAGAATCAGATCTGGATTTGTAGTCTGAGGACTTTGACCAAATAATAAAACTTGGATTTTAGTGTGATTGAGGTGAAGAAAATTTTGTTCCATCCAAGATTTGACTTCAGCTAAACAATCCATCAATAGCTGAAGAGATTCAGTTTTACCATTCTGTAGTTTAAGTGGCATATAAATCTGGACATCATCTGCAAAACAATGAAAAGAAACACTAAATTTATGGAAGATCTGACCAATCAATCGATCAAGATTGCATCGATCAAGATTGCTGCACAAAAATAGAATTGACTTTAGTCTCCAGTGTTCCAATTGTTTTAACTTTAGTTAAACAAGTAAAAAACTTAACAGGAAATAAAGTAAGGATAAGTAGTAGCATGGTGGTAATTTGGGGGATGAATGGCACATGGTCACTGCACTTTTTCAAAACTTCCATTTTGGTCCCCAGAACTTTTTACTGTCTGTTTGGTTTTGGGACTCGCAGCCAGGATGTCTGAAAAAAGTAAGAGAGACATAAGAGACACCTTTGAAAGCCAACGTGTGAGTTGCATTCAAAGAACTGTGTAACACCCCTCCTTAAATTTGAATCAATTTGACTGTATGATCTGGCTGAACTGTAAAGTGCCTTGAGATGACATGTTTTGTGAATTGGCGCTATATAAATAAACTGAATTGAATTGAATTAAACACCTTCATTGGCTCCATAAAATAGCATATCCGCCTCAAGGTCCTCCACCGCATTTTAAAGCTTTCAATAACCATGTTACTGTAAGTATATTTGTTTTATTGAAATTGCTGATAAATCAAATGTATTATTATTATCATCAAAAAAGGAAAAAGTTGTAAAATAGTTGTAAAACTATGTGTTTTTAATCTAGATGGACTGCTGCACCCCTAAGTTGTCCAATTGTTCATGTCATGCATAAATATATTTTGTCTGGAGACGGTTAGCAGAGATGCAAGAGAAAGTGGAGGAAACAAACACAGAATAACTACTAGAAAACACACTTAACTAGTTATATTAAAAAATTCTGGCGTTCTTCCACGTCTGAAATCAAAATTTCGTCCATGATCAGTAGTATGTAGTTGGGTGTGTGTGTGTGTCCTTTATTTTCTCTTTTTTTAGTTTCAGAATTATTTATTTTTTTCCCAGCAGAGAAGATGCTTTATTTGGCTTGTGAGATGTTCATTGTGTTCCTCAGAGACAAAACCTGAATAAGAAATGTTTTTGGGGTGTCTTATTTTTGCAAATAACTCCCTGTAGCGCCTACTGTACCTGACGATAAATCTTAGCAGTCTCTGACTATGATGTTAGGGATTAGTGTGTATGTATATATATATATATATATCTGCCCTTTTATTGACCAGCGGCCAGTATAAATTCTTGGTTGAGCTCTGATGATCATCTCTGCAAACCTTTTTTTTGTTTTTTGCAGTCTAGACTTGTCCTGTTTTAATGCAGAGCCAAACATCACAGCCTTGCAGGTTTTACCTTTTTGCTTGCAAGTCAGAATGCAGTGAAGCAGACATTGGAAACTTGTACTGCTGCATGGGGGGCTGCATGATATGGTTCTCTAAGAACTGTGTAAAAATGATTCAGGGTGTTTGTGTCTCTCATGGGACACTTTACCTGCTGTTTGTGATTTAGAATTTCATTTGAGAGGTTTGTGCTATTCCCAACCCCCAAGAACAGTGGTTAGGGAGTCTGGATTTTTTTTCTTCTCCATCTCTATTATCAGTTCAACAAGTACTTCAGCTTTTAATGTGCTGAAATTTGGCCAGACATATGCAATCTCTGTGAGTAAAAATGTTTACAGTCAATAGAAAAGACAGGTGAGGATTACATCTCTTTTTTACCTGAGAGCCTCAGCTTTTAGCTGCGTTACGTTGAAAACACCTTATAGCCTGGTTTTAGAAGTATACTGTCCAGTATGCATTCACCAAACCAGTTTTCATTTTGAAGCAGATGTAACCAGTTCTGCAAAGGTGTGAAAGGGAGCATTTTCTGTCACGTCGGGACATTTGCCAGGTAGATAGTGGTACACTAGAAAGGCACAGTCCTTACTGGTTGAGCTTTACCAGTGATGTGTTTGTCCGCTCTGTATCTTCAGTGAATTCCACAAATAGCTGCCGCATCTCCAAACAGCATTATGGCAAAACCCTCTGGATTAATCAGGGTTCCTACAGCATAAGGCAAGTTAAATTCAAGACTTTTTAAGACTTTTAATGCCACTTGAAATAAAAATTTGAGACCAAATTCACAAGAAACACAAGAAAAACGTGCTTCCGACAACTTAACCCAGTGGTTTATTTTACAATAAACCACTGCACAAATGTTTCAAATATTGAAAAGCTTCCCATACAGGAAGAAAGCTAAAAACGAACAAATCACAGATATATTTTAACAATTATTTAACTGAATTCACAAACTTTGTTTTAGCAGGGATCAAAACAAATCAGTTTTAAAGCCACAACATAACCAGTGCAAAGTCTTTTTTGCAGCTATTTTTCTTTTTATGGTTTTCTTAGTATGTTTGATTTGGTTATAAGTGGAGGCGTTGCAGAGACAAGGGTGGAACAAAACTGAGAAATACCGCCTGTTTCTTGGTAACTCCATTTTGACGCTTTGTGTTTCTTGCTTCGCATGTGCGACTCCACTGCCTTAATTCCCATCGTTCCGAGCTTGAATCGCTTCTTGCACAAAATCCACTGAGCCTCATGTATGTTCCCTGGTACTGGTTTTAGCCATATTTTCCAGACAAAAAGTAAATGGTGCATCTCCCAAATGTCCCGGCCGCAACGACGCTTTTATTGGTTCCGCTATCGGGACGGAACCAATAATGGCGAGGAGTTATTTTTATTTTAAATAATTAAAAAAATTTCAATTTTTACATTTAACTTAGATTACAAAAATAAATCGTAATAAAAATAATCCTATTTTAAAAATAAGACCCACGAAAGACTGATTTAAGACATTTTAATACCAATTCAGGCCTTAGTTTTATTTTGAAGAATTCAATGCCTTTTAAGACTTTTTAAGGACCCGCGGGAACACTGCTAAAAAGAAATTAGAAAAACCTCCTTGAAGATGACTGCTTGCGGCTTAGGGGTTCTAGTCTTAGTTTAAGTAACTGACAAGTATTGTGGTATTACAGCAAAAAATAAATAAATGTAGGAGTGAACACACAAAGTATGGCAACAGAGGCAACCCTCTTAGATTACATCTAAACCCACTACTCCATTGAGGTAAATGAGACTGAAGGTAAGACTTAGTATTTAATGATTATTCTTCCTGAGAAACTTACCATATTGAATGATAAAAATCGAAAAGGTCATCTTGAAGAGCAGCAGTCTGCCCTTTGTCTAGACTTTGGAACATTTGCCGCACTGTTGCTTAGTAAATCATTCTAGTCTGGTTTTTCTGCCCATTTATGTTTTTTTGGAAATGTCTGCATTTTCCTGCAAATTCACACCCGTCTCCAGTCCAAGTTTATCTCTGCCATGGTCGTCCCTTCTCACAGATTCTGTTTGTGATTTTCATGGACACAATCTCAGACATTGTCGTGGTGAGGAACCTCAGGGTCTTATCTCTGCTTTTTTTAATGTAGGTGTGTCGACATCTTAATGAAATATCTTGAACTTCACTGTGATCTGAAGGGGTTCACAGCCGAATGTGAAATGGCAGAGATGAGAGACACAACTTTAAATGTGTGAGATTTGTGTGTCTGTAAAACAATCCGGTTTGCAAATGTGTAAAAAATCCACAAATCTGTATTCAGATTTACAAATATATAGTGAGATTTGTAAATTTGTAAAAAATCCACAAACTTCATGATGCTGTAGCTTACAATGATGCCCTAAACTTCATTGTAAGAATTTTCTTTGTCTAGATGATTCATACTTTTTCAATACATAGATACAATATCCCAATCTAGACCTTTACTGGTGACTCACCAATGGTGAGGATTAAAGTCAGTTAAGTTGTTGTTTCTAAGGGTTACAATCTCAATCATGGGTTGCACAATACTTTCTTTTTTTATTTTTATTTTTTTATTTTTTACAGTGTCCTGTCTGGCAATTTTGCAATAAGAATAATTGTCTTGATATCAAAAAGAGCCCAACAGATTTTACTTTCACAAGTGTAGCAGTACGGCAATTGCCATACTGCTACACTTGTTTCATGCATATAAATTGCTTTATTATAATTATGCAGGGAGTTTTACAGTTTATATGGACACTGCAATGTAAATAGAGCTGAAAAACAGAAGAGGAAAAAGGAAAAAAAAGAAGAAAAAAAAGAGAAAAGATCAAAGAAAGAAGAGATAGAAATGAGACAATGACAAAACATTTTCAGTCTGCTTCATCACCTGTAATGAGATGAAAAAAGAACAGCACAACCGAAAGACATGGTACGAGATATACAATAAAGCAACACCTTGAAACTATCGCTAAAGTAATATTAAGTCTGACATGTACTCCGTGTTACCTGAAGATATGAATGTGTGGGCACAATACTTTCTATAACTGCAGTTATATTGTTTTCTTTAGCAACCTGAAAATTATACATCCAGAAGTCACAAATTAACTAACTGGTGTCTTAAAAATATATTCACAAAAAAACTTGAATATTTTTAGAACAAACAGTTGTCTGCATGCAATGAAGCAGGTTTGCAGTGTTTTGTGCTGTAATAAATGCTTGGTGTTCTGGGATTCAATTTAGGGAAGTCTTAATGGAAACTGTTAAAGAGGGCATTTCTCTCCTCTGTCACTATGCTTGCTTAGTGTGAGGGATTGCTGCAAATTGACTTAGTGCAAATGGGGGGGTGGGGGGGTTCATTAGATACATAATTATTATCCATTGACGGTGTTTGATCAACTGGCTTTAACTGTAATGTATCCCACTTAACATACATTATATTTAATTGCATACATTAGTGCATGCATGTAACGGTATTAAAACTTGCCTGTATGACTGAAAGAGTTATACAGTATGGATTACAAATAAATTTAGACTTAATTTTATTGCATTAGCAACGAATGTGAGCCGTCTCATTAAGCATTTTGAGATGATATTTACTGTAAATTGGTGCTAAATAAATCTACTGGATATAGTTAGTTAAACAGATGCTTCTCAACCATACACTCTAAATTTAGCGTTGCTAATTGACTAGAAAAAAAAAGTAGTTTGTATTCAGCTTCACTATTTTTTAGAATAAAAAAAGAAATCTAGTTTAAGACTGCAAGTAAAGAGCAAAATCATTCAAAGTTAATACATCTTTTCAGAAACCCCTTAAACAATGATTCTATTCTTGCATCTGTAAGCATGTTTTGGTCTTTATTCTGATCAGTTATGGAGACTGAAACTAATCCGCAACTAAAGAAATCTAGCTAAGTTGAAATAAACTTTTTTTTTTTTTTTTTCCAACACTGTCCTGTCTAACAATGTGGCTATTTGAATAATTGTCTTGATGCCAAAAACAGCCCAACAGATTTTTCTTTCACAAGTGAAGCAGTATGGATATTAGGGATGGAACGGTTAATGAAAACCGTCCGAACCGTTCGTTTCGACTGTCTCGGTTCGGTTCGCATGTGTTGCTTTTGGTTCATGCGCTGCTCCTTTTTCTCATAGGTGAAGCGTTTACACTCCAGAGCAGAAGGTGGCGGTACTGTGACCAAAGCCAACCACCAGTAGTAAACAAGAAGAAGAAGAAGCGAAGCAGCGTAGCCAGGTGTAGCAGAAAAAAATCAGTTGTTGGGGAGAATTGTGTGGGTATGGTGAGTGGGAAAGAACAGGAGTTGGAAGACGCGCCAGCAGCACTTTATAGGTCTGCTGTATGGGACCACTTTGCATGTAGAGTGACCTATGATGACGGCGGAAAGAAATTTGTGGATAAAAGGGCAACAGTGTGCAAGCATTGTGCAACACGTTTTGTTTATGCTAACAGCAACATGACCAACATGTCATGCTAACCCCGAAATCCCACCCAACTGCGCTCCAGACCGCCTGCACAAAGCAAAGCCTACCGCCTCCACTGTGGCTCCCGTCCGCTCTTCTCTGATTTCCTTGGAGATCGTAGAGGGCATGCGCCAGATGATTAAATTCAAAGCAGCAAAACATGCGGAAATGATCCATGGTTTCCATGGATCATTAAAAATTATTTTAATTCATAAATATTTTTGGAATTTTTCATTAATTTCATCAATTTTTTATGGGATTTCGTTGTAACAATCAACATATACCAAACCGAACCGAAAACCGTAACCAGGAAACCGTGAACCGAACCGTGGATTTTGTGAACCGTTCCACCCCTAATGGCTATCGCCATAGTGTTCCGCTTGATTTATCCATGTAAATAGCTTTATTATAATTCATGCAGGGAGTATTACGGATTTTATGGACACTGCAATGTAAGTAGAACAGGAAAGGAAAAACAGGGAAAAGGAGAAAAGATGAAAGAAAGAGGAGATAAAAGGGAGACAATGATAAAACGTCTTCTGTCTGCTTCATCACCTGCAAAGAGATGTAAAAAGAACAGCACAACCAACGGATATAGTATAAGAGATACAATAAAGTAACACCTTGATACTATCGCTGAATATAAATAGTATTATTTAATCTGACAGGTATACTGTGGTAGCTGAAGATGAGAATATGGGCTTTTTTTAAGTTGAAATAAATTAAATAGAGCTCTTACATCTCCCCTAGAAAGTGTACAGTTGCTGGAATGTTAAAAACTGATCCAGTAAACATCTGAGTTAAGTTAACTAATGAGTTTAGTTTATGCAACTTCCACATACCTGTACAGTTTTAAAACTATAAAGGTGACAATCAAACTGAGTCATAAACTGATTCATGTTACATGGATTGGGATGGTTAAATCAGGCCCGTTATCTTCTCCATAAGCTTCCTCTGGATTATGGATGGTTTTGGGGAAGAGGGCTCTTTGTTCCGTGATTATAGGAAACTGTCCTAATCTGTTTAGCATGCTGCTCCCTTAATTAGACCCCTTAAGATCTTTGAAACTAAAAGGGATAAGTGGCTCTGGTTGAGGATCGAAAATCATAAGTCAGAGAGTGTAAATAAGCACAGGCAGTTATCACCTTTCCACATAAAGGGAAGGCACTTCAGCAGAGATTCAAGTTGCAAGTAAAAGCCTTCAGAGATCTACCATCTACCTCCCACTGGGTCACACACTAGGGTGATCAAAATGTCACTTTTTAACATCTCTTAAAGGAATAGTACACCCAAAACAGGATTAGCCTTCATTTTCTACTCACCCCCATGCTGAACAACACTCTGGAGTACTTTTTGGATATCTCAAATGCGCACTTTCATCTGGTTTGGTCTGCCGCGGTTTCCGTAGTCTCGTGAACTCGTAGGCGCGCGCTTTTAGGAAATCTTATACACTACTGTTTAGGCTCTAAAAACATTCTAAATGACTTCGTTTCGAGTAAATTATGGACCCTAACCACTCAGGACACTTGGAATACATTGGACGAGCAGTATGGAGGAATATTGAAACGTTTTTTGTGGACTTTTATGGACCTTTCTGCCTCGGGCACCATAGACCTCCATTATTTGAATGTCAGCAGACAGCAAGAAGCCTCCCAGATCTCCAGATGCATTTGAGATATCAAAAAAAGTACTCCAGAGTGTTGTTCATCATGGGGGTGAGTAGAAAATGAAGGCTAATCATGTTTTGGGTGTACTATTCCTTTAAGGTCAACTTTCTCAACACTCTGCCTCTACTTGCTCTTACACCAATCCAAAGTAACGTGCATACAGTAGCTGAGAGTTGCATGAATTTATATAGGAGGAACATCTTTTTCAGCTTGCATTACAGCATGTATCCATCCTGATTTATGCTGACATCCTCTTACATTTACATTTATTCATTAGGAAGATGCTCAGCTCCATGTGTAAGCTGTCTTAGCTTAAGCTTACCTGGCATAAAGCTCTGCGACGATAGCAGAGTCTTTTGTCATCACAGAAAGAGGATTGCTGTTGAAGGGGATGTATTAATCATAAAGAGGTGATTTGAAGGAGAAGGACAAGTGGAACTAAATGTCTTTAAAAATAGCCGTAACTGTTTTTTGCATTTTTTAAAGCTACACCAAAATATTTGTATGTAGTTTTCTGGGGTTTTATGTAATAGAACACAAATTCTTTATGACATCATATGTGGACCCTCCATTAAGACCCATTGTATCGATACTTTGCAGGGCTGTCTTTTGCTAAAATATGTAGGTGTTTTAGAGTATGTCTTTACCAGTTTGGTCCATCTAGTGTAGCAGATAATTTTTTTTTTTTTTTTTTATTATTCTCTGTTACTGTCTGTATGTTAACAAAAATGTAATAGTTTAAAGATTAAGAATAAATTAGTTTCACATTCTTCTTTGTAAAATATTATAGCTAACGTCCAGTCAGACTGGGTGAAAAACATCTTTGAAAGTTAATTGTAACCTTTGTCTGGTAGAAAGATATTTTTGTTTCAACCATTAAAGAATGCCAAAGGTTTTTTTTTTTTTTTTTTCTAGATAATAGCCTCAATGAGAAATATACATTTTTCAAGAGTGAACTGGCAGACAGGAGTTCTGTAGTTAATATAAAAGCAGGTATACATTAGGGGTGAGTATTGGCGTGTGTGCTGGATATGATACGTGTCACGATACCTGGGTCACAATACGATATATACATGATATTGTAATATCACTATGTATTGAGATATTTTCCCAAGCTATCAAAATGAAATGTATAGATAAAAAGAAAGTGCTGTATATGTTCACCAGAACATATACAGCAAATTTAAGGCAAATTTACTTGTATAGCACAATTCAGTAGCCTCGTGAGACCATCCTGATCTCGCAAGCTTTCAAGGTTTCACTCGCAGATCAGTCTAGAGACTCTCCCTTAAAGAAAATTTGGAGCAGTTCACCAAATGAACGTCCAATCAGCGTTGGCTTTGAGGTGGGTTGAGGTGTGACACAACGAGAAGCGCGACAGTTCAGTCTAAAGAACATGGCGGCTTCAACCGATGAAACTAGCGTTAGCGTGGCTATCGAGCAAGGTTTATCGGAATTACAGAGTATTTCTTCACTGAAAGAAGAGCAAAACACTGCTCTGGAGGCTTTTCTCAGAGGAAAAGATGTTTTTGCTCTTCTCCCGACTGGTTTTGGCAAGAGTAGCCTGGCTTGTGGTTGTGTTTTCCTTGAGATGACATGTGTTGTGAATTTGGCGCTATATAAATAAACTGAATTGAATTGAATTGTTTTCGTCGTCGCTCTGTTAGTACGTCATATGCTTCGTTGATCTGATTAGTTTATTTGGCCCGTCTATCACCAACATAGGCCAATCAGCTAACCAGTATTTTCGCCCCTTCCCAAAATTACTTCAACGGAAGGTTTCCAGATGGATATGCAGAGCAAATCCATCTGGCGGAGTCAGGTTAACAATTCAGTACAAAGACAATGCAAGGTGCTTTACATGATTAAAATACAGGAAGATAAAACAGAATTAAAGCAAGTAGGAAAAAATAAAAAATAAATAAAATAAAAAATGTAGAAACAAAAAAGAATATTAGTTGAACTGTTAAACTAGAACAATCGAAGGCAATCCTAAAGAAATGTGTTTTTAGTCTTAATTTAAAGGAACTCAGGCTTTCCGCACTTTTACAGTTTTCTGGAAGTTTGTTTCCAGATAAGTGGAGCATAGGAACTAAATGCTGCTTCTCCGTGGGCTCAACTACAGTTATGGCGCTGCGCCGCACAGCAAAAGGGCTCGAGAGTCTTATCTGCCATAGTGGCGGTTCAGACGTAGCCCATTTTCCCTGATTGTTTTAGGTAACAAAAAAAAAGTTATTTTTTGGTTACTCAATATTAGGAACTGAAAGATCGGTATTATATCAGATAGCCGAAAATCACGATATATCACGAAATATATATTTTTTCCCACACCCCTAGTATACATTCAATACCACACATGCATCAGTGAACCATTTTGTAAACCACCGTAGTCTATTGCACCAGCTGACATTCTTTCCATATATATCAAATCACCTTACTTTATCACTTTCTTGCTAAATATATTAATGTGTAGGTATTATTGAATTGCACTGATTATAAATAATTGTCCACATTTATTTTCTGACAAGACTTCTTTTCTGTTTCTGTTTTCACTGTTAAAAGAGGGACAAGCTGGTTTGTTTCTTTCACCTTACGTGCTTCTTTTTTTGTGTTTGCAGGTGTTATGTTGACGACAAAGTGTCCAAGGTGGCCTGGCTCAATCGATCCAATATAATCTTTGCTGGTGAGGACAAGTGGTCCCTGGACCCCAGGGTAGGCCTGGTGACTAAAGGGCAGCTAGAGTACAGCCTACGCATACAAAAGGTAATGTTCAACACACCTTTTAAACTTTTAAGATTAAGAAGATGTGATAGAAGTTTTGAGGCACAATTTATTTAATGCTGAAAAATCAGCTTTAGTTGTTTATTAGTGAGATGCATTCCTACTCTATTTTGAAGAGTAGGAAAGAGTAGATATTTTTTATTAATACCCTAGAGAAAATGGAAATCAGGGCTTACAGATTAAATTTTCCTAAACGTTGGGATAAGAAGGCAGATTTTATAACTTTAAAACCTTTTCCTTTTCTGGCTTAGAAGTCATTAAAAATAAATTCTTTCTAAAAGTAAAGACACTTGTAAAAAAAAAAGGAGAAAGGAAAACTAAAGACACATCTGAAAGCTGACGATTTTAGTAATGATAGACCAAACCCAGGCTTTAGTGCACAACTCAATGGCCATAGAAGACTGAAGTAGTTATAAAAAAAAAGTATTTGTTTATTTTATTTAGATCTTTATTTGTTTAGTAGGAAGAAGGAAATCAAGAAGATTTTCTTTTTTCAGGACAATAGTGTTGAAACCTAGTACATCATGGAGGTAAAAGTAAAGTAATTATATGAAAAAATGAATTAAACACAAATTCTACCAACGTTTCAGTGAGCTTAGTTTCTGCTCCCTTTCCTCCAAGTACAGTGAGCAGGAATGTGTCGTTCAGGGCCAGAATGTGGAGATTAACCTGACATAAAATACCGAAGGAGAACAAGAGGAAAACCACAGACTGTAGACTGCAGTCTGAGCTGAGGGTAGACTTCTCTGGCTGGAGGAAAAATCTGAACAGAATAGTCCAAACAAATCAATACACAGAATTAAGGAGGTTAAATTAAATAGCTGCGGTCAAACAAAGTGCAGGAAATCAGATACTGAGGTTTGTATCCCAAGTCCTATTTGTTGTCATTTTCAGCCACAACTAGGCAATGGAAATGGCAGTAAAGTTAAGTGGGTAGTGTACTTTGAAGGCAGCTGAAGTTTTGCTCAAAAGTTAAACGTCCGGGCAGAGGAAACTCCTATGCTGAAGGGGTTTTTATTTATTTATTAGTTTGTTTGTTCATTTATTTCAACAAGAAGTTTTCATTGTGGTTTGAATTTTCTCATGTTATAAAATGAAATGACTTAATCTATAAAAAAAAAAAAAAATGAGCATCAAAATCTTAATGCTTAAAAAGAGTCTTTATATCATATGTCTGTACAAATAAAAACTAGCTGAAAAACTTTTTTAATCTGACCTATGGATGGCCCCATCAGGTTTCTTTCCTAAACATAGCTAATACCTATAATACACTATGTATTAACATACAAGATTAGAAGAAATATGTTATTTAACCATAAAATGTAATCTATATATATATACATTTTCCTAATGTGTTATAATAACATTCCTTGACATGACACAAAATGAATATTATTATCGTGCCTGGCAAAAATATTCACTCCCCTTGAACTTTTCCAAATTTTAAACTTTACATGAACAAACATCACTGATTTTTACCAAGGTTGAACGTGTCATGGATAACCTTTTAAAGAAAAAAAGTGTTGCTTGTAATGTATTTGTTTTTAAACCCGTCAATACTTCTTGAAAGCAGCCTTTTCTGTAGCTGCAGCTGCACATCTTTTTAGGAATGTCTCTCCTAGAATAGAGCAATCAATACCCCATAGATGAAATCAACCAACTCTAATCTGATAGGCTCTGCAGGTCAAATGAAAAAAGAAGCAACATTCTCTGTCAGTTCTCTGCAACACAGCAGGTCTATGTCGCTAAATGTTTGGATTTTGGTTTACAGGATTTCTTATCTTTTGAATGCAGTGTTTCCTTGATAGCTGAAACTGTATATGAGATTTCCTGTTCTCTTTTAACAGTTTCTGTCTTGTGATACTTTTCCATGATGGTCAAATTTGAGTACATAACTAAATGTGGTCCTGTCAACATTTTTCCTCACCTGAGCTGCGCATTTCTGCAGCTGCTCCATAGATACCACAGTCCGTCTATGCATTAACCTTCTCTAACAAACCTCTGACGCCTTCAATTTGCAGACATGCTGTAATTATCCTTGGATTAAAATTCTCTCAAGTGGGCTTCATTCCTTAATTAAAGGATTTCATAAGCCATTTGGTTGCTAAGGAGTTTCTGAGTAATGAGGGCAGAATATGAATGCAGGCAGCAGTTTTCCTTTTCTATACTTTATTTTGTTATCTTTCCATTTCAAAGCTATATATATTTTTGTGACATGATAAGCCACTAGGTCTCTGTTTCCAAATATATGTACAGCCCTAATGCATAAAATATGAGTGAGGTGTAAAAAGTGTTTTTATAAACAATAGGTTACTGTGTTATTTATTTTTCATACAATAAATATGATACATTTTCCAGTTGATAGTTTAAGTACAACTTTAGTGGCTTCATGGTGAGCAGACAGATAGTTTTGTGATGGAGCAGTCAGATTTTTCTCCTTCAGCAGAGACAAAGAAAATGGAGCAGAAGGTTCTGTGAAGCAAGTCAGCATTTCCAGCTTTGAGCCGTACAGGTTTGAGCTGCTGGCTCAGAGATTCTGAACCAAACACTCATCATATAAAAAATAATGATTTTAATTCCTTGTTACCCATTGATACAAAATCGAATCGGAATTATCATTTTAAACAAGAAGGACGAGTAAGACTGATTTTTTTGTCCAATTTTCTATTTTGAAATGATTCTTCATTTGAAAATTGTGTAAAATAACTAAACTAGGGTCAAATTATTACACCAGACTGGACAGATGGTACGCACATTGTTTTTTTTATCACATTTGTATGCATTTATTTTTATACCGTAAAAATTCAAAAAATATCCACTGGACTTGGTTTCCAAGATTTGAAGACGTTTCGCCACCTCTCCAGGAAGCTTTCTCAATTCAAATGTCTGGATCCGTAGTGAGTTTGAGTCTTATATAGACAAAGCCTTGTATAGCTTGGAAACATGCAAATGGTAACCGATGAATGGGTCGTTTGGTTCCATCGGTAGCCTGTAATTGGAAACCAAGTCCAGTGGAAATTTTTTGAATTTTTACGGAATGACTGACCTGGATGACTGAGAACCTTCATCAGCATTTATTTTTTGAATGAAGAAAACCATTATTTGTTTTTATTTTTTCTTCATACGCAAATACTTTAATAATTTATCAGTCTGTTGAATCACCATGTATCAGCAGACATGCCCAGGGTAGAGCTGCTGACATCAGCGCTCTATTGGTAAAGTCACATCCAAGGTTAAGCTAATAGCAAACATCAGATGCAGTTACCCCTTTTACACCTGAAGAGGGCACTAAACAGGTAGTTCAGAGACACAACAGCAGGATTTCAACAAATGTGCAGTAAATTGTCAAAATATTGGTTGGGATGCGCAGACAGCACTATTAGACATCTATGATTACAGTTAATTAGAATTTTTTTTTTTATTGGTATGTAGTCATCTGATTTTCCCATAAAGTCATCTTCAAATCTTTTTTTTTTTTTTTTGGATAAAAAAAAAACTTGAAAAGAAAGCTCTCAGGTTAAAGAAAAATGCAATAAAGTAAAGATTGAAATGGCCGGTCGGACTCGATGCATGTCAGTAACATGCCAGTCAGAATCTTCTGCCATTACATATAAACACCCCAGGCGGAAACATATCACATTGATGCAGCATGCACATTTAAATTCAGGTCAGCTTTGATCAGTCAGACTAACTTGATACCGACAAGCGTTTACCCGAATGCCAATCAGATTTTCCATCAGCGTAACCCACCTCTCTCAGTTGGATTACAAGCTTATTCCGAACTTACAAAAATATTCCGACTCACATGTTATGACGCATTTTGAATCCGATTGTCCATTTATTCCAATAACTTATATCCATGCAAATGTTACTAGTATCATTCTTTTAAGAATATTCTTTATTTTTTCTTAAGGTGGATGTATATGATGAAGGCTCATATACCTGCTCTATACAGACCAAGCAGCAGCCCAAGACCTCACAGGTTTACCTCATCGTACAAGGTAAGCTGCAAACACCTTTACCCAGGGTTCACATTGTGTGGTTTCCATACCAGTCAGCTGGATATACTTAGAAATTCAACTATTTCAGAAGGGTGGACAGATTATTTTCATCTTGGTGTAAAATAGTTTTAAGAATTTGACCTTGCTTTGTAATACCTGTATTAACCTAGCTGCTTTTTACCGCTTGTCCAAAAAAATAAATAAATAAAAAGTAAAAGAAAGAAAGAAGGTTTGCAGTCGCAGCAGATTCAGATTCAGTGTCATGTCTGCTAGGAAGTTTGTTGGTCGTGGGTGTGAACGCTAAGGGTGTGCAAAATAATCGTCATGACGATGCATTGCTATTTTAATTTTTGTGATCTACTGCATCGATTCTTGAAGGCAAGAATTGATTATAAAAAAAAAAAGAACAAATAAAATACATGAATGGTTGGCGCACATCAGCCAAATCAAGTGGAATACAACTTCCAGTCCTGCAGATGTCGCTGCGGATGTGTTGACGCCCGCTGCTTTATGTCACAAGCATGTCCGGCCGTAAGATACTGCGACGAGTCATATGAAATAAAACATGGAGGGAACTATGAAAATTCGCCCCGCGGCTCCATCACATTTCAAGTCAGATGCTTGGATGCATTTTGGCTTTAAAGACAAAGACGGTAAAAATGAAATTAATGACCCACATCATTTCCAAAAGGGGAATTATACATTTGAATGTTTTCGTTTCATTGGTTTAAAGGACCACTGAGGCCATGTTAACGGCACTGATTATCCTCATTTTGTTATTTTAAGTTTGATGAATCCTAAGATCTTTTTGTCAGTGTGTCCACGCCAGTAATAGTAATATTTCTGTCCAGTATTTGTTTTCATGGCAACACCTCCAAACGTCATTTCAATAAATACAGCTATGTATTAATTCAGTTGCTCTCAGTTATGTATCAATTGAAGACACTATCCAGATCATACCCAGCCAGTCAGCCACTGTTAAGGGCTGTATATTTTTCTTACACTCTTCAGTGAAAATATCGCAATGCATTGCAATATTTCAAGTATCATGTTGCATCGTGATAGAATCGCATCTTGGCATGTGAATCGTGATTTGAATCAAATCATAAATTCTTTACCATTACCCACCCCTAGTGAACGCAAGGAGGATCCATCACACTCACCTTCTTGCTCATCGTATGATGCGGATGCAGTCTGGAGGAGTACAGGTTTCTTCCTGTAAACCCCCTTTTATAAAAAAAAAAAATAAAAAATGCTGCCAATAAGCCATTATACAGAAGCTGTGAGTTAGAAACACATTCAGCGGTCGTCTGGAACATGTCAAATACGTTGATATGCATTGGAGATAAGTTCTTGGTAAGTTACGCATAAGTTATGCACAGGTTACTCAGGTTTTGGATAAGCTAGACGCTACACTTAAAGTATATCAAGGATCAAATAATTTACCTGTAACTTATGGCCCACGTTTGAGCATACGCTGGCATACGTCGGGAAAGTTTAGCATGCTAAAAATTTCTCGACATACTTGCCGTATGTAGTCGTGTGCCAGCATGTTTTAGAGTACTTCAGCACGCTTATAATTTATACAAAACCTACCCATAACTTATCCAATGTATGCCGGCGTTTTTGCCAGATTTTTCGTATGTAAGGCATACGCTGTCTAAATCATCAAGATGTGACAGGGGCTTTAATTCTTTGTCTTTAGATCAAGTTGTAGGATAAATGAATCTAATATATCCAGCTACTTGTGACTGAGGCAAAAAAGCACTTTTCCAAAGTATTTACCTCTTTTTTTCCTCTCTGTGTCTAAATTGCATCTAAATTGAAAACAACCTCTTGGAATCAAAAAAGCATGAAACCATGATGATCATCAAGGCCAAATGAGAAAGTATTGCTATTTTTAAACAGTTTTCTGCAGTTTTGTTTTGCAAAGTAGCAGGTTGTGAAAATTGCTGCTGAGCTGTCTAAAACAGTCTGTTTATAGCTTTGAGATGTCAAATCTGGGTCATATAGAGTTTGCATGTCAATTCGGAGGTGGAGTATGTGGGGTTGTATTTTTTTTACTTTTAAATTGAAGGTCTCCAATTGTTTTTGGTCAAAAACACATAACAAACCAAGCGTTATAATTAGTGAGGTTTTTTTTTGTTCAGTTTGTGTGTGTTGTGTATGTATGAGCCAACTTTTCTAAATCTCAGACCTGTTTAATATAGTATGTAGAGGGTGGAGGGAACATGCCGGTCCATAATGTCACCACAGAGACAAGCCCTCCTTTCGTTATGAGCTTAACATTTCATCCATTAATGAAATATCCAAAGGTCAGTTGGTGAATTGACGCCTCTCCTCTGGGGTGTATGGCTGCAAAATTGTCTGTTGCTCCCAGGATCCACTGCATCTGATTAGAGTGCTTGATCATCTGAATGTCCCGTGGTGACTTTCAAAGTTTTTAAAGCTGGGATTGTTTATCATAGCTAATGTAGCAGTTAAAGCCAAAATATAGTTTTCCTTTTTTTTTTCCATTCCCGGCCTTTCAATATGCCTCACATTAACAAAAAAG
Source organism: Cyprinodon diabolis (assembly GCA_030533445.1). Taxonomy (NCBI): domain Eukaryota; kingdom Metazoa; phylum Chordata; class Actinopteri; order Cyprinodontiformes; family Cyprinodontidae; genus Cyprinodon; species Cyprinodon diabolis. The sequence goes on from CM060079.1 coordinate 5,981,067, forward strand.
GATTAATTTTGCCGCCATTGATGCTCAGCTGTTGCATTTCCTTTCTAATGTGGTGAACTGTTCATATTTAGCTTATATTACAAAGCTTTTACTCATCAAGGATATTTCAGCTCAGAAATTACACAGAGATATAGACAAACAGCTGTCTCTGAGGTAAAGATGGAGGACTCAATCATTTGTCAGAATTTGTATAATTCATGCTCTAACCAGCCTATTGCATTTATAAATCCAGCTTCATTTGAGCCTTTGTTTTGTCCATTCTTTCACTCACTCTAGTTGAAATCTTAATTGAGAGAGATTAGAATGCCCCTTTGTATTTCCCAACACTTGCTCTCTTGCATGCTACGACCTGAACCAACCCCCACAAAAAAACCCAATCAACTCTGTTGAATAATAATTCATCCTGCCTTCATCTTTTAATGGCTATGAAAGGCCTAGGCATCAAACACTGCCCCTGGTTACAGACTCCCAGATCAGGTTCACATAACCAAAGCTGACAAATTTCTGCTCTCAGGGACAGGGAAGTAATTGGAAAACAAATGGTCAGACAAAGTAAATGTGTGGCGGATGAAAAAGTGGCAGACTTGCTGGGCTTATATAAGTGGAACCAAGCGTCTGAGTGACCGTACAACAAATCCTAATGTAAAGTCAGCCTCCCTACCTTACTCTGCTTAGATTTGTTGGTAAAAAAAAATTTTTGTTTCTGCAGTTTTGTTTATGGGTGCAGAACAGATGTGTTCAGTATTTTATGGTCCAAAACCCCATATTGATTAAGAGATGGAGCAAAGGCCCCCTTTCTATGTCCACTCCAGGGGTGGGGGTCTACTGTTGAAGTATTTGCCGGCCAGTTGAGGGGTGCTGACAGAAGTACATCAGACTGGGGGGTAAAGGTATTGAAAACAAAGACCCCCAGGTGGTGCCACTGCCACCAACTGCTATGGTAGTTTACTCTCAGTATGTAGTTGTTGTGTGAAAACCTTACTGGACAAGTAAAGAGCATTACTAAAACAACACACCAAATATTAAAGTCATGCAGGCTGATTCTTCACAAACCACATTAGTAAGACTCTGGTGAACAAAAGAGCGTTTTTAGAAAATGTCAAATCTGAAATTCATCAAGGATAATTTTGAAAGACACAAGTGATGTTTGTATTCAGCCATGAGCCAGGAAAGTGGAATAACAAACATGCAAATTCAAAAATATTTGAATACTCACAGGGGTGTTTCCAAGAAGTTGTTGTATAGCTGTAGGTTTGAAGGATCTTCTCTAGTGTTCTGTCTTGCAGTGGAGCCAGAGAACCCTTTGAACTAAAGACTGACTAACAGTCTTTTGAAGAAATTGCATGTGTGTTTTATGAAGAACTTTTCTTTGTGAAATTAATTCCAGATGTTCCGGAGGAGTTTCTTATCAGCTTGTTGAACTTCCTAAAGTCATTTTCCTGCAACAGAAGATATTGACATCTTGCTGCAAACACTGAGGGAGCTAAGTGTCCTTAAGAAGCACTGCCAGCTCTTTCCTTCCTTGTAGAAAACTTCACAGTTGCATCACAGTTTGTTGAACAACCAGTATTTATACTCGCCGCCCACCCCCACTTCTTCTTACATGATGAAGTGGACATGAATGGCTTAAATGAGACTAAAACTAAGATAATCTACATGCAAAACACTAGAATCGGTCACTGGAAGAAAACCTCAGAATCATTTTGAAGGTGACATGAAATGGTGGCTGTATTGGGTTGTGTGGCTGCTTTACTTTTCTATGGACAAGGACGATGGTCAGAGGAGGGGACAATGGAGACAGTCTAAGCTAGTGGCATAGCTAGTAGATATAAACCCCACAAAACTTCCTATTGTATGCACTTAAGGTATGAAAACAAATGAACTGTATTCGGTTCTGAGAAAAATGGAAAGCAGTATAAATTTTTTCCAGTTTTCCACAATTATGTTTTACTTTGTGCTTGTCTTTCATCTAAAATTTGATTAAAAGGAATAAAGTCTGTAATGTTACAAAATGTTAAAAAGCTAAAAAGTGATGCTAGTGATAGATACTTTTAAAAGACTGCAGATCAACTGACTGTGCAGATCCACACAGCTGCTAAGGAGAACAGATATACATTAAAATCAACTATAGCACAGAGTCCCTCCACAACCACTTCTTTGCATGCATTAATGCTCCAAAACTGCCGTATTTCAGCAAATTCTTGAAATCCATAATATACTATGTAAATGTAATTCATAAAATGCAGAGCCAGGGAACGAGGCATTAATCTCATAAGGTCAAGCTTGTAATTCCGCCTCAGGAAGGGAACCTGAAATCCATTTAACTAACAAGTCGCCTGTAGACTGCTGACCCCAATCAGAAGTGTTTAGGTTTGTTGAACCCTGATTTTTGCCATTTTTTTTTTAACATTTAGTCTTGATTCGCTATAGCTGATTCACAGGTTAGGAAAATATTAATATGTCCAGCCGGTGAGGGACTGAGTTTCTGCAGGTCAGTTTCACAAACCCTTTGGGATATGACACTGAAAGCATATATACAAGCGGCTAAAATTAGTTTTGTCCTTAGTGTGTCTGGGCTCTCCCTTAGAGATAGGGTGAGGAGGTCAGTCATCCAGGGAGGACTCAGAGTAGAGCCGCTGCTCCTCCACATCGAGAGGATTCAGTTGAGGTGGCATCTGATTAGGATGCCTCCTGGACGTCTCCTTGGTGAGTTGTTCCAGACAGAAGATGCATGGATATATATATATATATATATATATAAGGGATGGAACGGTTTATGAATACCGTCCGAACCGTTCGGTTCGCGGGTGTTGCGTTCGGTTCATGCGCTGCTCCTTTTTCTCATAGGCGAAGCGATTACACTCCAGAGCAGAAGGTGGCGGTACTGCGACCAAAGCCAACCACCAGTAGTAAACAAGAAGAAGAAGAAGCGAAGCAGCGTAGCAGAAAAAAAATCAGTTGTTGTGGAGAATTGTGTGGGTATGGCGAGTGGGAAAGAACAGGAGTTGGAAGACGCGCCAGCAGCACTTTATAGGTCTGCTGTATGGGACCACTTTGCATTTAGAGTGACCTACGATGACGGCGGAAAGAAAGCTGTGGATAAAAGTGCAACAGTGTGCAAGCATTGTGCAACACGTTTTGTTTTGTTTATGCTAACAGCAACATGACCAACATGTCATGTTAACCCCGAAATCCCACATACTCCATCAGCGCTCCCCTGCGCTCCAGACCGCCTGCACAAAGCCAAGCCTACAGCCTCCACTGTGGCTCCCGTCCGCTCCGCTCTGAGTTCCTTGGAGATCGTAGAGGGCATGCGCCAGAGGATTAAATTCAAACCAGCAAAACATGCGGAAATGATCCATGGTTTCCGCAAATCATTAAAAATTATTACAATTCATTAATTTTTTTGGATTTTTTTAATCAATTTCATTTAAAAAAAAAAATCATAAATTTTTATAATTTTTTTAAATTTTTTTATTTTTCGGTGTAACAATAAACATATACCGAACTGAACCGAACCGAAAACCGTGACCACGAAACCGTGAACCGAACCGAACCGTGGATTTTGTGAACCGTTCCACCCCTAATAAATAAATACATATATATATATATATATATATATATATATAATGCCTTTTTCAAGGTTCTCCTCTTTGCTATTCCAGTGCTGAGAGAGTTGAACAAGCTGAGTGAAAGCAACATTGATCTGATTATGTTTTTGCTTTTGCAGCAATCAGCAGTTTTGTATTCACAATGACCTTATAAAACTCTTATGGTATTAAATCTAAATTTTAATTCATCTTGGAAACAAAGCCATTTGTGGGTTTTTTTGTTCTTCTTTGAAAATGTCACACACAAAGGATAAAAGTCATGTGTAGGTAGTGAACCGCATATTGTTTTTCCGGCTCTAAAAAGTATGTCCACCATTAACAAATTTTATTTTGGACTGTTTTTTGTCACACTCTAATGTCTCAGATAATCAAAAAGGAAATTAGATCAATCTAGCAGAACCTAACATAAATACATTTTTTTTTTGTGAGAGCAAAAAAGAAAAGAAGTGAAAAGGTAGCCAACCTTCATCAAGTGTGTGAAATAAATGTTTACATTTTTGGGGCACTTTTCTTTTTTAGAGATATTTTATTTTGGTCAAACAGATTTTTTTTTTTTTGTCAACAATAAAATCCATTTAAGACCATACCACTGCTTCTTTACCAGTTTTTTGACATTGATCAGGTTTTTTTAATAGTTAAGATGTTAAACCTGCTAGTGTGCTTGTGAAATAGCTTTTTTGCATCTGGTACATAAATTCGATGAGGTACTGAAGCAGTGAAGCGGGCCTAGGTTGTTCAATACTTGCATTAGACTAACAGCACTCTGTTGAGGTTCCCTCAGAGTTCGGCGTTTTTGACCTCTTGGATGCAGTAAAGGCAGACTTAGGGCTGAATTATACTTCGAAACCAGGTCCTCTGCGTAGGTGTCGCAGTGAACAAAAAGCCGTGCCCGCCCCTCCGCAGACACTCTGCTGCACCTCTCCCAAATTGTAACTGACCGCAGACAGTGCCGCAGATAGGAGGCCGGCTTGTTTTGTTTTTATGACCGAAATTGCAGAAAACAACTTGTGAAGTTTGACCCGCTAGAAGATCAAAGTGCGCAAGAACACTGGGACCCTTTTTCCACTTGGATCCCTGCTCTTTTTCGCCGTCCTGTCCCACCGTTGTCGGACTAAACTCGCCCCCACTTCCTCATCGCCTCGGCCGTATCTAGACTTACAGCGTATAGCAAAGACCACGCTTCAATATTGAGCATAAATAAAAAATGTCTGCGTCAAGCTCACTGCGACACACTGCTGTAAGAGTATAACCAGCCCTTTAGTATGGACCCAAAGCAGATGTTCACTAAAGTTCAGCTTAGATGACATCACATGCGTTCACCATTTCACACATTAACCAACTACATGGGAAACTCTGCTCTGCATGATAAAGCCTTCCCATCAAACCTTTTTTTTTATTGCATTGGGCTGAAACAGCATAGAAAATGAAGTAAAAAGGTACACTGGACTATAATATATCGCTATTTACAGTACGGTTGTCTCTGTGGAAGTAATTTTCACCACAGAACTGGCCAATAGATGCCTCTTTTGCTGTGTTTTGGAGGCCTGCAGTGCTTCAGAAGCTCCTTTCACACTGCACTTTGCACCTCCTTAGATCTTTGAATTTTTTAAAAAACTCGCCTTAATAATAATCTAACCCTTACCTGTAGTGATTAACATGCAAAGGTAATTAAAAACTTTGGACAGTTGCTGAGAATGAGGGGAAAGATAAATGTTATGAAACTGAATTTAGACAAACACTAATTTAAAGGAATTTCATATTTTCAAAGGTCTAACCACATACTTTAAACATTTCGGGTGATTGCAGCTGTTGTGTTTTAATCCCTCAAAAAAAAAAAATATAATCTGCTCAGAATTGTCTTTTTATCATGAGTTGAATTTTTGCTCTCAATCTTATTCCATATCTGTTATGTGAAGTGACCTTTATGCCCACTAGGCATTGTTTAATATGTGGCAGAACAATGGAAACCGTCAAATATCTCCTCTTCATCCGCCATTCATCCTTTCTTCCTTTCAGTTCTTTAGTCTTGTGAAACACAATGCTGTGGTATTTAAAGAGTGAGTCCACTAAACTCTGTAAAGAAAGCCATGTCACTTTAAAGAGCACCTTAACAGGAGGGGGCTGAGTCTCTCTGCTGGCACATATCTCTTGCTCTTTAGTCTGGCCAAGGAGGAAGACTGACCTTTTTACGATTATCATGAGACAGTCAGATTTTTTTAATGGAATTTCTGAAGCTATTGGCTTGTTTTCGACTCCTTCCTCTTTCATCTTTTTATCTACTGTTGTCGGCATGTTTTGTTACTTCCTCTCAAGCTAACTATAAAGGTTCTGGAACGTAGATAGAGATACTCAGGAAGAATGAAAAAAAATGAAAGCGATGTATTGGCTGAAAGTGGATCAGTTGCTGTATAGCTTTCATTCATTCAGGATATCGGCAGTCTGTCTGGCTCTCTTGCTACAAAACTATGATCACACCCACAAACACATAATTGCTTGTTCTGCCGGCAGGCATGGCTCTCAGACTTCATTCCCTCTCCCAGATGATTCCACCTTCCTCATCTGAAATAAAGCACGTTAGGAAAGATCAATGAAGCTTCCACTCTTCAAAGAGAAAAGCAAATACAAGAACAAAACTTCAAAAGAGGCTGGATGCCATGGGTTTTCAAGCTACTTAGGAGCGTGCAGACATTTTATCATGTGCCAAATGTTCAAATATGGCATTGAAAAGACCAAGTTGAACATTTTGTTATTTAACAAACTCATTTAGAACATACTTTACTGGGATTTTCATGTTGGACCAAAAAAAAAAAAAGGAGAAAGAACTGAACTAACGACGGTAGTTCAGTATCTGATACAGACAGTGATTACCACATTCTCTATAGAATTATCGGCATTTCTGACTAGATCAGCAACATCTTGTGAGAGTCCCTGAAATGTTTTTGCTATAAGGCAATGAACACAGTAATATAGGGTGTATATGTTGTATATTTACCCTTTCACTTGAGATAAAAGTGTTTCTGTTGCTATATGGTAATGCATGTACAGTCAGCTTATTGACATTTTAATTTCTGTCTGCGTTCTAAATGTGCATTCTGGGCTGGGTGTCTCAACAAAATTTCATTATGTTCTCATAATGACAATAGAGATTCTTCAAAGACATATCTTGCTGCTAATCAGCTGCCCTTTCAGAGTTATGTGAATCTAATTATAAAGAAAATGCTTCTATATTTGAATCTTTACCAAAGTGATGGCCGACTGTAATTTATCCAGAGTGACTGACATGATTTATCATATCAGAGACATGGTACTGAGGTAAGCTCTGAGTATGATGGGCATAGATATTATATAATCTGATACTTTAGTGACAGGGTGGGAAATCAGGATTTTTATTATTAAGTTGAAAAGTTGTACTTTTCAACTGATAAAGTCCTTTCTGGTTTCTTCCTCTTTTCCACATGCCACATCATCTGTATAATTTGTTCCACTTTTTACAGGGACAATACAATCAGGTCTTAGGTTCAGATTGGTTACAATTTTCTTTTTGAAGAAACCCAGCTAATTTTATCAGGTCATTGACTTTGCAGGATCCACCTCTCCTCCTGGATGAGCATGTGGCAACAGTAGATATTCATTTGCATTGTTGTTGACTCTATAACAATACCTTACACTGAGTATGCATGCAGTAAAAGTTTTAGAAAAAGGTAAGGGAAAGCTAGCTCCATAAGTAGCTTCATCTAGGAAAGAAACGGTTAAGCAGATAATCTATGAGTTGGTTTTGATGCCAAAAGGGATTAAACGGAGCACATACAGTTACTCACAGTAAAAACTGATGGGAGAATAAAGATAAAATCACAGAGGATGATGTAGAGAGGTGACTACATCCTCCAGCGGTCTGAGCTTATAGCAGCACAGCTATAAAGATAAATCATGATAACTTGAGCCTCTCAAATGATAAGCTTTATCAAAAAGGAACGTTTTAATCCTAGTCTTAAAATCAGACAGGGAGTCTGTCTCAAAGACTAAAACTGGTAATTGGTTCCATATAGGGCTGCAACAACGAATCGATAAAATCGATAAAAATCGGCTTTTAAAAGCGTTGGCAACGAATTTCATCATCGATTAGTTGTGTCGCGCGATTAATGCGTCATCCGCCGCCGCAGTCATCACTGCCACTTGACTGAAACGGGGGAAGAAAAAAAATAACGGCAGAGCGAGCCAGCGCTGCAGGTGCGCAGTGTTACCAACTCAGCGACTTTGTCGCTATATTTAGCGACTTTTCAGACCCCTCCAGCGACTTTTTATGATAAAGTGACTAGCGAAAAATCTGTCGACTTTTTACGGTGTCACTGGCGGCTTTTGGAGACTCTTACGTGAAAGCATGTATCGTTCCTGCTCTTGTCCTGCAGCAGCAACTGCTGCCGCGAGGCGCCTCCCCCATCCCAACCCCGTTCTCCCGCAGGAATCCCTCTCAGCGCTGCAGTCAGAGCCGCAGGATGTTTCAGCGTCCAGACTGCAAATGAAGCGCGCATGCGCCGGGATTGACGGCGCAAATTGCTCACAATAATTAAAATAGCCTTTATAAATAAATTAACTTGCAAATTATGAGGGCAAGGCTTTTGAAGTTTAAATCTTCTGGCAAAGATAAAGTAAAGAAGATCCTGCAATTTATGGAAGTAAAGCAGAATAAAATCCAGCAAGATCAGTAATATGTCAATTAATTATATGCCACATTCCCATGTAAATATCTTTCTTTGGAGGATGTGTTTTTTACCACCCCTAGTTCTCTCATTTTTATTCCAAATACAATTTATAAGTTGAACCACAGGGTTATTTTTATCTCTATGGTTAAGTATTTTCTCAAGTAGCAACTTTAACTGCTATACTTTCCTGTCTTAAAAGGCAGAACTCTTCTAGTCCAAAAAAAAAACTCATTTGATGAAATGGGGGGACCTATTGCCTATCTTTTTTGCGCTTTATGAAACAAAGTAGCCTATATTTTGTGGATGTACAGCTACATTTCTCATGTAAGTTTGCGTAGTTTTATCACAAACATTTATTTTTCATATTGCACCAGTACAGTTAATGAGCAACCTGTACTTGTGTGCTTGTTTGTTCTGTCTAAAATGTTTATTTTGGAATAAAGAGGTTAGTACAAAAAATATTTTTTGACCGATTCATCGATTAATCGAAAATAATCGGCCAATTCATCGATATTTAAAATAATCGTTAGTTGCAGCCCTAGTTCCATAGGAGAAAAACCTGATAACGTAAAGATCTGCTTCCCGTTCTACTTTAAAAAAATATTGGGAACCATACTAGCAAACCTGCATTTTAGAAATGAATAGATCTTAGTCATGGTTGCATAATATATAATCCTGTTAAAATCCTGTTTAAATGATGTTCAGCAATGCCTACAATTATATTGGGTTTATTGCTCAAAGATTTAATTTATTTGTATAACATTTACAATTGTGAACTTTCCTATCACTATACCATTATTCTATTGTTGAAAGATCAATGAGTTTTTTCATAAATTATGTCTTTAAGATACTTCAAAAGAGAAAATTTTGAGGATTTATTTTCCTAAAAAGTATTGATGTAAAACGTATGTGCTGTTGTTTTAAATTCTCGTAGATCTCTTAAAAACCTGGTGGCATCTATATTTTAGGCTTTTTACCATTTTGCTAGGTAAAGAGGAAACTAAGGTCCAGCTTTCAAGCTTTTAAAAGCCTGAGCTGAACCCTTCTAGAGCCCTGAGTGGGTGAAGGCCAGCAGTAAGTCGTGCCATGCCTCATTATGCCTGATGTGAGCACGACAGAAGAGCAACAGCAGGACACGCATCCATATGCACAGCCCCCTTGGGGACAAGATTACAGGACATCGTCACAGCAGACAGCATTCAATACAGCCAGCCAGTTGGATGAGTAAGGAGAACACAGGCAGAGTGGAAGGAATGAGCCACACACATATTTTCTGTTGCCTTTGAACTCTCATAATGAAACAGACTCCTTGAAGTTTTAATGAAAGCAACAATTTTCCATTCCCTTTCTCTCCCTGGGCTCCAGAAGCTTTCTCTGGCTAAATCTAAAAATAAAATAAATAGGAATGCAGTCCCCTTTAATCTTTTCCGTCCTTTCTCGGCGGAGGACTGTCATGCATTTAAATGGGACTATTTCATGGACACCACCATAGTAGTAGTATATAGACAAGGAGCTGCAGGTGAACCACAAGACTCGTATTTCACAGACTAACCAGGTGGACATTGGTTCTGGCCAGCATCTCAGTGGTCTGATCTCTGATATAGAAGGCCACTATTTCTTTTCTATTGCCTCTGCTCGCCAAATGCATCGCCATTACTTGTATGGAACCTGCCAGCATCCTTTCCCTCCATCATTTTTCCATCCTCCGTGTGACCTGGGCCTGTCAATTAGACGGACAGCCTGTCAGAGCGGCTCTCTGCACACTTGCCTTTGGAAAGTGAGATGGAATGGGGGAGTTAAACTTGACCTGACTTTCTTAGAGGGGTAAACAGGAGCTGAAATGTGTGCAGAAGTTTTGTCAGCTTAGGTCTGCTGTTTCATAGCAAACAAAACCTGTGTGACACACTAAAACATGTGGGCTGCCGAATGCCTTTTTAGAACCTCGCCTGGTGTGTTACATCTGTTACACCCGTTATAATTTCACCACGCTGTTTCCGTACAGAGACATGTCACCTGTTCAGCTGTTCTTGCGGCCTACATTACTAAGGGTCACCTGTCTGGGAGCGGGTTGTGGTATAAACTTCCTGCCTCTCAGAGCAGCTGCTGTTAAGGTCAATCCTGCTGCTAGACTTGATCCCACTATCACCCCTATGGTTCAGCGCTATACAGAGCTATAACCGCAGAATTCAGGTGTTCAAAGTCACCCAGCAGCAGCTGCTAAGTTTGACCGAGCATTGCCAACAGATCTCTGTAATTATATTAATCATTTTCACCTTTAAAATCCAGCTTTGCATCTTTAAGTTGCAGAAAGAAACTCCAAGTAGAGCTTTGTTTGCACTTGGAAGTGTTATAAGCACAGCAAGCAGATGCTTCCAGGTACACACTAGGAATTTTCGTGTACCTATTAAAACACGTGCAGCCGCATTTTGAACCCTCTGAAGATGTGAAATATACAAGTCACTGACCCCAGTATAAAGTGAGTTACAGTAATCCAGCCGTGTGGTCACAAATGCATGGATCACTGTTTCGAAATGCTGTCTGGAAAGAATGGGTTTTACTTTTGCTAGCTGCCTTAAGTGGAAAAAGCTGGACTTTATAACGGCTCTGATGTGCGCTTCCATTTTAAGACCAGCATCCATCTTAACCCCTAAATTTGTAATAACCGGCTTAACGTACTGAGCCAAGGAGCCAAGACTGGTCACGGAATCAGCAGTGGATCTGCCAAAGATCATTACGTCCGTCTTGTCCTCATTGAGTTTTAGAAAATTTAGGGCCACCCAGGCCTTCACATCTTCAAGACATAAAAACAGAGACCGAAGAGACGTGGAGTTTACTTTCTTTAGCGGTAAGTATATCTGTGTGTCATCTGCATAGCAGTGAAAGGCAATCCCATGTTTTCTAAAAATAGTGCCGAGCGGAAGAAGGTAAAGTGAGAAAAGGAGCGGGCCTAGAACTGAGCCCTGTGGGACACCACACCACAGTGGAGCAGAGGGGGACCTATGGCCATCAAGACAGACACAAAAAGTACGTTCAGCCAAATATGATCTAAACCAATCTAGAGCTATGTGACCGACGCCCACCCACTGTTCCAGACGGGAAAGTAAAATGACATGATCAACTGTATCAAAAGCAGATGATAAATCCAACAGCACCAAAGCAACAACGTCACCTGAATCAGTTGCTAAAAGTATATCATTAAAAACTTTTAAAAGGGCTGACTCTGTGCTATGAAATGGTTTAAAACCGGAATGAAAAACCTCTAATATATTATGTTCATTAAGATAAGCCATTAGCTGATTACAGACTACCTTCTCAAGAATTTTTGAAATAAAAGGCAATTTAGAGATAGGTCGATAATTTGCCAGAACAGTAGGATCCAAAGCTGGTTTCTTAAGTAGAGGCTGCAGGACTGCATGCTTCAGAGCTTTAGGAACAACGCCTGAGGACAAGCTACTATTTACAAGAGCAAGGACAGAAGGACCTATAGCAGAGAAAGCTTCTTTAAATAATTGGGGCGAAATAACATCATCTGGAGAACCAGTTGGCCTTAAGTGACTAACCAGCTCCTGCAAGTTCACACATTCAAAGCTCTGGAAAACACCAGAACAAGGCACCACAACTGAAGGATCACAAGAAGAGGGGATAATCTGGGCCCTAATAGAAGCAACTTTCTCATCAAAAAAGTGTAAGAAGTTTTCACATGCAGCAGGTGAGGTCTCCATAAAGCCACGATGTGAATCATTTAGAACAGAGTTAATAATTTTAAATAGGATAGCAGGATTCTGACTATTTGATACAATCAAACCCGACAGGTATTTTCTTTGGCTGCCTTTTGCAATCCTTTGATAACGGCGCCAACATTCCTTTAATGTTTGGAGAGACACCTGTAATTTGTCCTTTCTCCATTTGCGTTCTGCTCTGCGGCAGTCTCTCCTGGCAGCCCGAGTGACCTCATTTAACCAGGGTTCATGCTTGGATTTTGGAAATCTAATTTTTAGAGGTGCCACCAAATCCAAGGCTGCTTTACTGGTAGAATAAAACCAGTTGCTGAGTTCCTCAGTGTTATTCCCCACATCCTCTGGAATAGTACAGTTCTGATTAAAAACAGAAGAAAACTGACCAGCAGTAGTAGGGTTAAAAACACGACAGACAGCAGACAGGAAAAACAGCAATTTCTCTGAGACATCACTCTGCTCCATTTATTTACAGTATGCAATGTCTGTTCAGTCCTAAGCAGTGGTGGGTTTTGTTATGGGTGATATTGGCTGCTTGCCTGGGTATCATTTTGTTAGGGGTGGCATAACATTGGGTGATTCACAGGCTGATAAACACAAGGCACTTTTGCCTGTTACACTCTGGTTCTGAAGCCCACTAGTCATAACTAGACCACTGTGTAACAAGGTGGTACGTGTGTATGAAAACAACACTTAGACGTGTGAGTATCTATCTGAAATATGGTAACTGTGCCATCAAGGATTTAGCAATCAGGACTTAAATGTTAATGGTGTCAAATCCCCCTGCATTTATTATAATGCTGGGGTTCTGCAGGGCTCTATTCTGGGCCATTTTTATTTTCCCTTTATATTAAGGATGCTTGCCTTGAGCTTAACTCTGTGATGTATGTGGGCACATTTTCACACAGAGAAAAGACATTAAGAAAGCTGGCACTACTCTTACAAATGATATGACAAAAATACACAATTGGCTCTAAGATCCTTGTCTTTCTCTAAACAGTAAATAAAAACTGTCTGCATGACATTCATAAAAAAATAAATAAAAAATGAAGCACATTACCACCAAACAACAAACACCACTGAGCAGATCTAATGTTTTTCTGGATGGAGAGGAATTGCAGCTATGGTTGTCACTCATTTTTCCTTTTGATTTAAGATTTTTGGCTTCCAACTTTATGTTTAAGACCTATGTAAAAGTAGCTCAAATAGTCAACAATAACCTACATAATTTTAAATGAATTGCGCCTCTCAACAGAGGCTAATATTACTTCACAACATGGTTCCTTGTGCTACTGCACTAAAATCTATTAAACAGCTTTACGAAAAAGTAATGCTTTTATTTGATAGGAGTCCATTGTCATATTATATTTGCCTAAATTTTTACAATAATACCTTTTTAAGTTTTGAGCATTTCAAACTGAATAAAAATGACTGCCTTAAGTATTTTACGGATGAGTCTGCAGCATAGTTAGAGGAATTTATCAAAAAGCAAAATTCTCAAAGTATACTGGAACAAGGCCACTTTCATGGAATATGACTTGGAGCGCCTAAACGAGGTAGACACCAATATTTGACCAGCAGTAACTATTATATTACTGAAAGGGAAACGCTGTTTTTTTTTTTAAACATTTGGCCCTTGATTTTATGTTATTACATCATGTTCTACTCACCCATATGCGTTTTGTGTAATTTGGAGCCGTTCTGAAATATTCGGTTAGATTATATCAAAGCAACGTCTTCCTTTGGCAACGACTTGAAGGCACAAACTAAACTGTTCATAATTATCATCATCCGCATGCCGCACTGGAGTTGTGACAGGAAGCCCAGGACACAGGTGGCTTCTTCCCCTTCTATTCATTCTAGCTAAAATGAATCGTTCAATTCCATTTGGAGAGCAAGATCATCTGTGGTAGTAGCACTAGACATCAGAATCAGAATCAAGTTTATTGCCAAGTAGGTTTGCACTTACAAGGAATTTGACTTGGTGTTGTTGGTGCAGACAAAAACCAAAATAAGATAGAATATATATAAATATATATATATATGTATATATATATATACACAGAAGCTATATACAAACAGTAGACTGTGCGTTAATGTAACGCAGAAATCCTGAATGGGGGAGAGAAACATTGTCCAGTGTCACGGGCGGCTCTTGGCCTTGTTGATAAGGCCGGTAGCAGATTGGGAAGAAACTGTTTTTGTGACGGGAGGTTCTGGTCCTGATGGACCGCAGCCTCCTGCCAGAGGGAAGTGACTGAAATAATCTGTGACTGGGGTGTGAGGGATCAGCCACAATCTTCCCTGCACGCATCAGAGTCCTGGAGGCATGCAGCTCCTGGAGAGATGGGAGGTTGCAGCCAATCACCTTCTCTGCAGACCGGATGACACGCTGCAGTCTGCTCTTGTCCTTAGCGGTGGCACCAGCGTACCAGATGGTGATGGAGGAAGTGAGGATGGACTCAATGATGGAGGAGTAGAACTGCACCATCAGTGTCCTGGGCAGGTTGAATTTCTTCAGCTGCCGCAGGAAGTACATCCACTGCTGGGCTTTTTTGGTGAGGGAGTCGATGTTCCAGGCATGTGAGTAAAACTAGCAGCAGTTCAGCGGACAGGAAGAATGCGCGCGCGCAGATGACGTCATACACACTCCGCTTCGTTTTTTAAAAACAAAGCGAACATCTATAGGAAGATGTTACTTGAATATAACCTAACAGAATATCTTCAGAACGGCTCCAAATGACACAAAACTAATATGGGTGAGTAGAACATGATGTAATTATGTAAAATCAAGGGCCCATTGTAGAAAAAAAAAAAAAACGGTCTTTCCCTTTAACTCTCCATAGTAAATTAGTTCATTGTTGTACACGATGCTAAAGTGTTTCAAACTTTAAGATGATATTTACTGACATCACTTTGTACATGGTGTTGATTATCCTGTTGGTTAACTTTGAGTTTCTGCCCTTTGTTGCTGAATTTTGAAAATCACTTTGTTGTTATCTTGTGTCAAAAATCCCTTAAATTAATAAAACACCCTCTCTTTATAAACTAAAACTGTGCCATGTCAATTGCACTATCAAGTAGTGAGTCCAAAAGTATTTTTTTTGTACTCCCTTGTACATCCTTTGTTATAAATTCATGCTGCTACTCCATCAATTTCTTTTTGTAAATCATGAACAAAAGAAAGAAAATTGTAAAAACGTTTTGTTTTTTTCCCCCCAGGAGTCTTTCAGAGATGTTTGAAATTGATTCCCTAACATGCATCATGTGCTTTGCATGGATTACATACTCATGCACATCCTCAGCATTTTCCAGTGAGTGTACTTGGCTGCTAGATTCCCTGCTGCCCCACCAGATGTCTGGCAGGCTATTTTGTTGGACCATATGCTGGCCCGCGCTGATGCAGTGCTTTACATACCAATTCTTCAATGTGGCAACAGAGTGCTAAACACTTATGCAGGAGCCACATTTGTTTAATTTTTTTTTTATTTACAGCTTCTTTTTAAAAATGTTTTTATAGGCAAAAACTACAATAAAAGTGGTTTGCGTTTAGTAGTTTCAGTATTCATTTTGCAGGAATATTGTTTCCGAGATACATATTAAAAAAAGAAATTTAAAAAAATATGTGCAGTTTTTAGGTATACTACGTTGATAAAAGCTGTTTTTCTAGCAGTAATTTAATATGAACTCCACTGCGGCTGAGTTATGAATTTTGTTATGAGCATATTGAGTGCGATAGTGTGATGTGACAAAACAAAAAATGGCTGTCAGTGATATTATGATTGAAAAAGTGTTTCTTTTATGCAGTCTACACGGTACCTAAATTTGACTTGTCATGCATGCATTCTGAGCAGTTTTAACGAGATCTTAAACCAATTTCAAACATTTTCCCTTCCCAGTGAACTGCACTGTTTGTTTGTTGTTGCCAGTGCTGTGGTGGGACTGATGACACAGTCTGGATGAGCTTTATTGGTTGTGTACAGCTGAATCTATAGAATAGGCTAATGTACTGGATTTATGTTATATATGCTGGATGAAAAAATGCTTTGATAAAAAATTACAGCCCATTTTAATGGCATTTCCTTGATAGGATGTGTACAAAGTCTTGAATTAATTTAATGGTTAACTGAGGTAGTGTCATATCGGAGATTCAATTCTTATGTATTATGAGTTCAGTGCAGAATAAAATATTAAACTAAAATTTAAAAAAAATGCCTTTTTTATTAATTATTTTGAGTAAACTGTTTGCTGAAAGGAAACTTACCCAACCTTGATCCTAGAATTTTCAGTTTTTCTTTTTCATATCACAAATTACTTCTCTGATTATGCTAATGTCCAATATAGTCCTTCCGGTCACATTGTCTTGTGAGTTTTCTAAAAATTGGGGGGAAAAAACTGTTTAAAGTTTAAAACAGAAGTGATATATCATATAATAAAGAGCAAAAAGCACAACATAATTTAATCAGAAAGTCTTTGTATGTAACTACAGTGACTTACAAGTCTATGGGGGAAATTTTGTTCCCTTTTTTGTTGCGAGCAAAGAACTCATTCTGTAATTGTAAAATTCTAAAATTACAATCCATAGATGAACATTTTAAAAAATGAATAAATTTTTTTTTTTAGTAACGTTGCTGTTTTTCCAGATTTTATATTTATAGTTAATGTTCCCTATTTTTTTTCCCATTATGTTTTACGTTTTTTTTTTTTTTTACATATTTCTTTTTTTTTATTTTCCTATTTCAAATTGAGTTTTATGAATTGCATTCTTTTCAAATAACTTTATGAATAAAACTTGATGGGCACATTGACCAACAAAAATGTTGCTAACATCCAAGCCGACCAATACAAACGCGTTTTTGCTTTTCCTGTATCCAGAGAAAAGCAAAACCCAAGACATTTAGATAGTGTGAGCTGTAAAACATGACTTGAATAGATTGCATTTATTTCCAAAAATAACAGAACAAAATTCTCTCCATATAAATTGTATTAAATGACAAGGCCCCATTAACATCATCATCTTCAGTATTTTAACCTACTGCATCAAAACCACAAATACATTTCACTTTATTTGCCAAAGAAATTTTTATATGTATGCTATTGTTGTTTGCTAGCTATGTGCCACTGAAAAAAATTATGCAACCGTTTTTGGCATTTACTTAAAGCTACAGTGTGTAATAATTACAGGGATATACAGTCAGAAATGTAATATATCGGCGGTTTTCAAAGTGTGAGGCGCGGCTCCCCTGGGGGGCGCCACAGCATCTTAGGGGAGGCGCGGTGAGAGGGAAAAATAAATATGGATTTAGGACCAAGTTGGAACTGTGGGGTGCACGTGTGGAGCGGGGATCAGTGGAAATGTTTCCCATCTTAGAGGCCAGAGCGGGGCTGAAGGTGGAGTTTTTACAGCAGGCTGTCTGCGCGCATTTGGAGGGGATGCGCGAGCAGTTTGGAGAGTATTTTGGAGAGGAGACAAAGGCAAACCAGTGGGTGAGAAACCCATTTTCCTTCCCCGTGACACTCAAAGATGGACTTTTAGCAGGAGAGAAAGAGGCTCTGGCTGAGCTGAGCTGTGACATGGACTTGAAACAGAGGATGAGTGACATGTCACTTGCGCACTTTTGGCTGTCAGTAGGGACTGAATTTCCACAGCTCTCAATGAAGATCCGATCAAAATGTTTTTGTTAAGATGTGAAAACACGGTTGGTATCTTAAACATTAAACTCGGAATCTCAGATGTAACGTTTGTTTGAGAAAACAGTTGAAAAGTGAGTTTGGGGTTTTTCTTTTCATTAGAAAAATAAAAAAAGGGCGTATTTGCCATACAAAGGCCCCGATAAAATAATTAAAATGGGAGGAAATGTTTTAAAATGTTCATGCGTTAAATTTCATTCAGATAGTGGCATTTTAAAAGATGAGATGGTTCTAAAATAAAAGCAATTACAAGGTGTTTTGTAGTGGCATTTGTTTGTGTGGGTTGATTATTATTATTTTTTTTGGGGGGGAGGGGGGGCGCAGCAGGCATAGTGCTCCCTGGAGGGGGGCTCCACCTTTCATACTTTGAAAACCCCTGTAATATATTATACATAACTATGTTAGTTATCATCATCTACGAGCTCAGCCTCTTAACCTTAATATTTGCGTTGCCTTAGAATTCATTATTTATAATTACATAGGAGCGGGTCTCGCAGCCATGGAGGCAGACATCTTTGCGCTACGGCAGCGCAGAGCCAACAAACTAGCGATTGCGAGATCGCCCATTACGCTCTACCGCAAGTTTAGAGAGATGAACTGAGACGGTACTGAAAATCTATACCCTACACAGACTAATGAAATAATATCTTTAAAATTATCTATGTAAACAAACCTCACCACTTGAGAAGGTAGGTGATGCGGACGTCGTGGAAGACATTTTGTCCCGTAACGCTCGCCGTACTGTTGGGGGGAAGAAGCGGTGGGGGGGAGATGTTCATGTTGCTGCGGTCTGCAGTCTGGACGTTAGATGTCGCTAAAAACTACACACTGTAGCTTTAATCATATCTGTTATTTTTATACCATTTGTTCATGTTAGCATGACGTAGCATGATTAAGTAGATACCAAAACCGTTGCAATCTTTTTTTTTTTCCCAGTATATATTTTTTGGCATCTGACCGTGACGCAGCACAAAACTGAGGGATTTTTAGTGAAGCCCAGCAGCAATATCAGTGGGATGGTCCATTTGGAAATATATACATGTATATAGTATATGCTGTTTTTGGACTGTGGGAGGACCCCGGAGTACCCGGAGACAACCCACGCATGCTCAGAGAGAACTTGCAAACTCCATTCAGAAAAACCCGGGGTCAGGAATTGAATCAGCATATATATATATATATATATATCAGTAAAAATATCGAGCATCTACCATCAGATCAAAATCATTGTAGCCCATTCTTTCATATCAGTGTGTCATATAACTGTGATGAACCATCTTGTAATCAGAAGGCAAATGTTGGTGGGTGCTTAAAAACATGGCAGACACTGTAACTGTACTTTTCTGTTTGAAACACATGCAGTTGATCTCTTTACCGTTCCTTAGAGAAGCGTATTTCACATTTTCATTTAGAAGCATCTCTCATCATTTCAGGGGAAATAAAATGTTAAGTTATTGCAATATACTGCTCTCCAGTATATCAGAAACAGCAGAGCCACTGAATGTTGTCAAAGATAATCCATTTTCCAACAATTTGATGGTCCAGCCACAGATTTGATGGGCAATACTTTGAACCTGTGAAGATGCGCAAGAGTTGGCACAGGTCAGATGCTGCAGCAGTCGCTGCAGTAAATAAACATATGGGCTTGTTATCTCTTGTCAGAGCAAGGAAACTTTCAACTCTTGCAGCTTATTCAGTAGACTACAGCATGAGGGGATGTACAAAAGGGGGGGAAATGAGAGAAATACTGAAGAACAAGTGACACTGATGATGTAAGAGTTGTGCAAGTGATTGCAGCAGATCAAGTGAAAAACACTGATTTATGCACATGTAAGATAAGGGTATAGAAAGCTTATCTGCATTCTAATAAGGATGATTCTATTATGGAAAGCAAGGAATGTAGAGGAAAATGTAATGGCAGCATCGGCGACATCCACAGACTGAGAGGAAAAGAAGAGTGAGACGATGAGCACGTCCCTCCCATCAGGAGGTGCTGCAGCGGCACCAGCAGCTGTAAGCCCAGTCAAACACTCCAAGTGTGTGTTGGGGGGTGTGTGTGTGGAGAGAAGAGTGTGGCGGTCTCCAGCTGAGTGTATCAGGTTCTCTCCACTCCAGCAGCTGTTCACAGCTCTTTACACAGCAAGAAACTACACACTGGAAGAAAGGGTGCAGACCTGGGACCCAATCAACAGCTCCAACAAATTTTGTCACTTTGTTTTCACAATTCTGAAGTCGAAGACAAACCTCGCAAGATACAGAGAGCTTGATTGGCAAAGATTTTATAAATCCATTTTTTCCTGCATATCTTAACCCGGTTTGGCTTTTAAGTTATGCTAATTCCTGCTTTGGTTTTCATCCATCAGTCCATTAGCATTAATCTGATACGGGGGGGTTTAAAAATACCTAAAAAAAAAAAACAGAACTCATTGTTACATTTGCACTGTTACTGATTTATGGGTTACTAAGATAACTTTTCTTTTTGGGGAGCAGAAAGGCAATTCAGGTTGTTTTTTTTCCACCTGTGAACCAAAAGACCTCGCATAGGAACGTGAGGCTCTCTCTAAGAGTGAGAGGAAGGTTGTAGGTGCCACCAGAAGGTACTTAATTTTACTGAGACGTCGATAATCTAGAGTTGGATCCCCCCCAGTTATCCAGGCTGGCACCATAGGATTGGTGTGTATCGGGCAGAGTTAAATTGCATATCGGGCAGAGTTAAATTACCTGTAGATAATGGGAAAGGTTTTGCTGTTCTATGGTAGTAGAACAAAAGGCAAGGTTCTGGGGAAATGTCAACTGCCCAAGGAGAAATTTTTGATCAAATGCTAACCCAACTGTTTTTAATATTCTTTTTTGTTTCTGCATTTTTTTTATTCATTTTTTATTTTTTCTTACTTGCTTTGATTCTGTTTTATCTTCCTGTATTTTAATCATGTAAAGCACTTTGCATTGTCTTTGTACTAAATTGTGCTATACAAATAAATTTGCCTTGCCTTGCCTTGCCTAATCTAGTAAGACAAAAAAGAGCTGTGCAACTTTGACATTTAATGAAATACATTTATTTCTTAATTCAATTCAATTCATTTTATTTATATAGGGCTAATTCACAACAGATGTCATCTCAAGGCACTTCACAGAAGTAAAGTAGATTTAACTCTTATAAATGTTTCATAATTTGCTAAATGCATCAGTTAATTTTAATCTGCAAGCCCTATTTAGTTAAATTTTTGTACTCATATGGCAGACATTCTTATTAATCTTTATATATTTTTTGCCATCATCTTTTAAAAATGCGGGGGTGTTATTAAATAAAGAAAAGTTTGCCCTCAGCACTAAGCTTCATCAAGGAAAGAGTAAAACCGGCTCATGAGATTTCCTCTGACAGTCTGGGCTTGGCTGGTAGTGTGTTGTTTATATTATAGTGCTTACAGAGGCAGTAAACCTTTAAACTGCTTACTGTGTTGAGTAAATCAGGATTCGGTGAGATGGTTAATTGCTGTGTGACTTGAGTAAGTGCAGATATTTCAAAATAATGCGCATTTGGCTTCACAGCCATTAGAGACCATTTCAGGTTAGAATCAGAGTTGTGTAGTGTGTCCAAAATTGTGCTAAAGTAAGAGAGGCAACATTTTAGCATATTTCTGCACAAATAAAAAAGGATTTTGTAAACTGGCTACTCTATTACTGAATAACTGCACATAAATCAGATGTAATGTTTAGAAACTCGCATAATAACAAAGACAACTGATGTTAACCACTGATATTTTACAAAATAAGTGAAACATTATAGATGTAAACAGACCAGGCTGCACAAATAACTTAAATGGAGTGAATTAATTTTTTTACAAGAAGGGCCACTATCTCAAAAAGTTTTTTTTTTTTCCTTCAGGCTTAACAATGGATCTATGACCAGTCCTACAATGCTCAGAGAATAAAATCTCAGTATATCTCAAAATAAAAAAAGACATAAAAAAATAGTGTAATGATGTATCCATTCGATTAACTCTAAAAATTAAGCAAACATTTACTAATTTATAATCATAAGCACCAATGTTAGGGGTAAGTTGTCAAATGGGTTAGAGTTAGGCTTAGCTTAAGCGTTACGGTGAGGTATGCACTGGTACTGGTTAGGTTAATGGTTATTTTTAGGGTTAGGGAATAAAAACGGTTTAAAAGGACAAAAAAAATTATGGAAGTCCACACATGCTCATCATTACATATAGAAAGACAAGGGGAGGTGTTTGTGTGTGTGTGTGCAAGACGGGAATGAATGGGAGTCAACGAAAAGTCCCTATAAAAAATTGAAAAGATGAGAGACAAGAAAGCCCATAACACGCAGCTTGATGCTCTGCCCAACTCCGACTACACAAAGTTTCACTAATTTAAAGTCTGCAGAACAACTGTGAAGGTCTCCACATACAGTTAATCAAAACATGTTACATGCAGTTGAGGAAAGTTGTAAAATGTTATGAATGAACCTTAAGAAGGAATCGTTATGAGAAAGATTATTTTCTGTCCATAAAACAATGGATAATTTCTGCTCAAAGTTGAAATGAAATGGCTGTTTTAACTGGTAATCTGCACAGTAACAGCAACTGTTCTTTTATTACCCTTATACGTGAAAATTAGTTTTTTACCTGCAAGAAGTCTGGGACTTTCCTTCCTAAAAGAAAGCCTAATCGTCAGAGATGACATGATACAACAATGTCATGAAAGGAGCTGGCATTGCAGTAAAGGCAAGTCTCTTCACTGCTAAGCTGAATTTATTCTTTCATAATTAATATGCATTCTGTTGTGCCAAAGGCATTGGTTTATCATATCATTGCTCATATAATTCGTATATAGAAAACAGGATAAAGGTTTTTCAGTGTTATTGTTTATTAACTTGACCTCCAAACAGCACAGAAAATTCAGCAGACTAAAAAATAGCTTAAAAAAAAGTTTATAAACCAGAAATCTACCTTTTAATATAAGCTATAGGTTTGTGTCTGGTGTTTTTAAAAAAGGTTAAAAGCAGCCTATTCTGCAGTCAATTAGGTTATTTAGGATTGGTTAAAACAGGTTACTTTCTAATGATTTCACTCTAGTAGAGGTGAAAAGTATGTGGCAGCAAAAGAAAGCTGTGCCACCAGAAACTGAATTTGAATTGATGAGACTGAACCCGTCTGTTTTTTTATGGAATATGACATTTAAAAGCATGGGATTAAACTGAATTTAATGGTTTTGAAGTGTTTTTTTTATTTTAAAGACACCCAGTTCCTTGGAAAAGCTAAATAAACAAACACAAGTTCCGTTATTTCCCTTTTTTATCAGGTTAAACTTTTTAGACTTCCTAGTGTGCTTTGGAGTCTACTTCAACAAATTGTGTCAAATTAGGATAAATCAGGTAGTATCGATTGCCTACTGCTGACTGTTAGTTTGACCTCCTTTGGAACAGCCTTAACGGGCTTCTGAGTTACAATAAAAGACCGTCTGAAAGCCACAATAAGCAATACATTTTTATCCACTCGCATGAATGAACAAAAAAGCGGTAATTTAGGTAATCTGTTGAACTTCAGAGCTTTACTTTTCAGTTAGCAGGAGCCAATAGGACCCAGCTATAGAGGTAGAATTATTCACATTTAAACTTGAACTTTATTTTAAATCCAAAATCAATAGGCATTCATGGATAGCGACAACAACAGCAGCTATTGTTTCTCTAGAGATCCACACGCCACAGCGCCAGAGGACGGAGAACGAGTAGGAGACCAGATCTGGGCAAACAAAGGAGTGCAGGACAATCCAGAGGGCGAAGTCTAAGCCAGTGTCAAGGACGTGCTGAGGATTCAGAACCAGAAGATCAGGCAGGCTTAGAGGTCCAGAGGCAGAATTGGTCAGGATCAGGCAATCAGAACATAATCAGAATGATGAACCAGTCATCATCACCACCAAGATCATGACACTAGGGGTATCATTTTATGACCCAGTGCTGTGATAAAGTAGTAGACCTTTCTGTTATGTCCCTTTCTCTTCATGATTAGGAATGCTTTCTAGACCATCTCTGCACTGTGGCTTTTTTAAAAAGTCGGGGGCACAGGTCCACTCTTTCCGAACTTATGGCCACCTCTTCCACAGAGCAATTAGACCAGCTGTGATCACCCCTCAACAGTGTCAGGCACAGCTGGCCTGAGTGTGGCTGAGAGGGAGACAGACAGAAGGAAGCTTCCTTTTCACGAAAAATATATGAAAGCCTCTCTACAGATTCGTTTTTCTATTCCTGAAGCAAAACTAAACTTCTTATTACAAAATAACCACAAACTAACAAAAACATTAGAAAGGATCCCTTGTTCATCCTGTCACATCTGTCCTTATTGAAACTTAATTTACTCTAAACAGCAAAGTTAAATGAATGGATGGCTTTGATCATTTCCTTCTAATGAATCATCTTCAGAAACACAAAACCTATCATGATAATATGGCATATTGCGACTGAATATGATGTGATATGCCAAATGAGACGCATTTATGAAGTTAGTTGGTGTTCTACAGTATGACAACATTTTCCAGAGGTTAAAAAGGTTTCCTTAGCCTTTGAACAGCCCCAGGCATATGAAAGAATAAATGCTTTGTGTGGATAGTGTATCTATGTAGGATAGGGGGAAGGTGGGCACTACAAATGATTTGTACCTAGGAGAACTAAATGCTTAGCGCTGCCCCTTGTTATAATTGCTGTTGATTTATTGTATTCACCAAATGTCTGAGGTTAATGTTGTCATTAAATGACCAACCAGGTGACAATATTTACCAATAAGCTAAATATGGAGTCAGTTGATGTACATTTTAATCATCGCTATTAGAGTAGAAGTGGGCTAAATAGAAATACTCAGAATTTCAGATTTACTTGTTACAAAACAGAAAAAAAACATATATTTCTGTCAATGTTGGGGTGGAGGTTGGTTGAGGACCCAAACGCAGAGATATGGGAGGCAAAGATGAGATCTTGCAGGTTCAATGAAATCAAAGGCGACAGAAACAAAATCCAAAAACTGAATAATGCAGAAAAACCAAAAAACAGGAGAAATCAGGGGAAAACACACATGGGGAGCCAAGTAAGCAACAACAACAAAACAGCACTGAACAACTGCACAGGTAGAACATATATGGGAGACAGAACATAGGCTACGTTCACACTGCAGCCTGAAGTGACCCAAATCCGATTCTTTTGCCCATATGGGACCTGGATCTGATCTTTTCATGGCAGTCTGAACAAAACACATCCGATTTTTTCCAATACGACCCAGGCCACTTGGCTATGGGGTCCTGAATCTGATACGAATCTGATCTTTTCAAATGCATCCTTTGTCTGAACGGCCAGGTCGCATTAATCCGACCTGAACGCCATTTATACCCGACAAAGGTCACTATTCTGCGTCTTGCTACGCAGAAGCGGCAAGAAAAACAACCATGGCGCACGATGATGCGGAGAGAAGTATTTATGTTTAACCATATTGCAAAAAATTTAGTTTTTATGGTTGGAAAAGACAGCTAGATGCGCACTGGCACTACCGTCTATGTTTACTTCCGTAAACATAGAGCACGCTGGCCGTTGATGTCATTGAATTCTCTACTGCGCATGCGGGGCACTCACCTTGTATGACTGCAGTTCACACAGGACATCACATACAAATCGCATATATTTGGAAATATAAACGGCAACGCAAAAAAAAACGGATTTGAAAAAAAAAAAGCGGAATTGACCATTAAGCCATAGACAGGGGTAATCAGCTGATATGGAGCAGGTGTGGATAGAAATGACTAAAAGGGAGCTAGGGGAAAGGAGACTTACATAAGGCAAGGCTAATTTATTTGTATAGCACAATTCAGTACAAAGACAATGCAAAGTGCTTTACATGATTAAAATACTGGAAGATAAAACAGAATCAAAGCAAGTAGGAAAACATAAAGGGGCAACAGAGAGTAACTAAAGGCTTCTTAAATATAACACAAAAGGTAAAATAAACCAAAGATCAACAAACCAGAATGACATAGATATCTGAAAACTCAAAGTCCAACAGGGGAGAACTGTAACAATTTATTTTTCATTCTTAGTAAAAACTCAATGCCATAGGTTTTTCATTGCAATTCAACAAGAGAAGTAAGAATATTGATACTTGTGAGAAAAAAAAAAACCCATCACATTTGTTGTATTTCATCTTGTTTCCTTTGATCCTCCCTTTTCTATTTCCCAGAATAAAAAAGAGCTCTTGCACCACTCTGCCCCACATCTCGAGATCTCCAGGTTTCAGTGCAGAGACCAATTAAATGTACAAGCTGCTGCCCTGACCGTCATTTGGAAAAATGATTTTTTTAAATCGGAACAGTCTGAGAAGCTACCTGCTTAATTAATCACCTAGGGGAACCCAAGTCACTCGAGACATGGATGAAAATGTGATGGTTCAAGCACACTGTTCAGAAATCACCAGAAATTGAAAGCTCCTCTTCACCTCCTTGAAGCAGGCATTGCCAGTAGGCCATGGCATCTGTCTAACATCCTCTTCCTACTTTGAAAGCTTCCAGGGCGTCTTGGGCATTTAAAGTACTGCATTGCTGATGGGTACAGCAGGAATGAGGGGAGATAAAGTCCTTCTCTCTGTTATGTTTCCTGCTGTCCTTTTCATTCTTCTTCATTTCATGGTGCATGTGTGCGGTGCGGTTGAAGTGAAAAGCCCCAGGTCACTTGGTGAGAATCTGTCTGGTTGACTGCAGAAAAGGCACCTCAGGTTTTATCGCAAACAAGAGTTTCTACACTTCTCTTTCACTTCTTTTTTCTACAAGTCAGCTGAAACGTGGATGTCAGCAATTGCTTGTTCCATCCACATAATGCAGGAACTGCTTTTCTGGAGATCAAGCATGAGTTTGAAGTTAGGTAAATAAAGGGACACAGCACAGATTTTCTTTTTTCCACTGAGCAAGAGTCATTTACAAAAGCTGTGGTGTATTGTGACTCTTAATGGGGTTATTTGTGGGTGGGTATGTGTGTTTGTTGGATTCAGATGAGTAAAAATAGCAGCATTGCCATCAAAATTGGTTGTATTTGAGGGCAGCGTGCTCATGTGACAACTGTAATATTAGGGTGAAAGTGGAATAAAATTCTTGCTGCTGCTATACAAAAAATATACAGGCTTATTTTGTTTTATTACACCCTTCAAGCATTTTAAAAGATACAATTTTTTTAATATATATAAACCGATATAACGTCAAGCTTCCATTGTAAATAAGAACTTGGTCTTACTGACTTGCCTTCAAAAAGGTACGATAATAATATAAATACAGATAAATTACACTTTTGTATTTCAGATCTGAAGCCTTTGGTTTCTCAATTTCAACCATCCATCCATCCATCCATCCATCCATCCATCCATCCATCCATCCATCCATCCATCCATCCATCCATCCTTCCTTCCTTCCTTCCTTCCTTCCTTCCTTCCTTCCTTCCTTCCTGAGCCACAAGTAGCAAGAGCAGAAAGAGCCGAGCAATGACCATTCTGAGCGCACCGCCGGGGCAGAGCACAAGCTAAGTGCACGCAGCTTAGCTGGCAGAGCAGAGTTTGTCAGAGTTTAGCACGGATCGGACATGAATATACCAAGCATGTGTGAGATTTAGACTCTGCACCCTTTTCTCTCCAGTGCTCAGATAGTAATTGTGCGCTAAAGTCGAGGGCACAAAATAGCAGGAAGCAGGTCTAACTGGAACTGTGTGCTGCCCCTATATCTTTAATTAATGCATATACCATGCACTTCAGACTTCCTTTCACTCCTGTTTAATACCTGAACGATTATAAATATATATATATATATATATATATATATATATATATTTATATAAAGCTAATATCAATCAGAACAAACCAGAATTGCACTGGATTAGGGCTGCAACTAATGATTGTTTTGCTAATTAATTAATGTTTTGAACCTTTTTTTGATTAAACAATTAATAATTGGATACCAAAAGGTTCCTTAAATACATGTTTTGAAACTAAAACTTTTCCACTTGAGGAGTTCTGAACAAAGAATATTGACAGGTTAGCATTGTTGTTTGTCCTAATTGCAAAATGTTAATATTTTTTTCAGTGTAGTATAATTATTTCTCCAAGACAGTTGCTGTGTTTGCCTAAGCCATGTTTTCTATACACCGATTACTAAATTAGTTGACAATTTCTTCCATAATCAATAAATCTGGTTAATTGTTTTAGCCCCACACTAGATATTCCCCTGGAGTTACTCTGTCATGGTGAAACATGGGGGCAGCAGCACCATGATCCATGGATACTTTTTGCCAGCTATAACAGGGAAGCTGGTCAGAGATGATGCAAAAAGATTTGACACTTTGGTCCAACAACACAAGACTAAATATACAGCAATAGCTTTAATAGAATGTTCTAACTGAAACCATATTCTTGTGTTGGTAGAGCCCAGTCAAAGTCAAGATCCAAATCCATTTGTAATCTGAATATTTGGAGAAATACAAAAGAAATAACAATTGTTACATCACTTTTTTGTGTCATATTTGGTTAACTGATCGTCTGAATATTCATAAATGGAATACATATAATGTGAACACTTTTAAGTGTTTGGCATACCTAGGTAATCAATCTTCCTCTCTGCAGACGGAGCTTCTGCATAGAATAACATGAGATGAATTCACTGTTGTTGTTTTTTTTTTGTTGTTCTTTTTTTTGGGGGGGTATATCTGCAATATCGACAGTAATTTGAACTTAAGTAGCGACAACTTCTGCTACGTTCATTCCATAGTGGTACTATGTGCTTTTATTACTCATCTAATTTGGAATGACCCTGGATGCTCACTGAATGCTAGGATGCCCCCCAGACATGGAGAGAAACTGTTGGATAATATCGCCACTCCATGCATGAAGCCGTTACAGAGCAAGAGAGCTCATTTAGTGGCAGACTGTTACATCCTAAAAGCACTTTTCCCTGCTTCTATTAGACTTTAAAATCATTACTGCCGTCCAAACGGGAAAAAAGTAAAAAAAAAATGACTGTGGTTAATTAGTGAGAAAGAGAACAATGGTCATCCTTCAAACAGCTTCTTTTAAATTACTGCAAGAGTGAGAACAGACACAGAAAAAGCTCAATAGAGTGTTCTGTATCTGTTCTCAGACGGGCAAAAACTCTGAATCCATCTGCACCTGTCTGAGATCCAAAGAGAACCACCTAGAACTGTCCATCAACTTTACATTTTTAAGTAGGTGTTCTTTTGTTTATGAGGTTGTGGTCATGAGGAAGGACATCCACTGTACAAGACAACAAATACTAGATTAGGTTATTATTAGGTTATTATCATAAGCAAGGATGGGTGAAGTGTCTTTTAAACAGAATATATTCAGTATTCATAAATAATAAGAAATAATTCAACCATTCTTAAACTGCTCATGGGAATACATTTTACCTCATCATGCTCCCTAGGACTTTTAATTTTATCAAGAATTGAATATCTCTTTTTATGTGTCTTTCAGATGGAACAATGTTTTACCTGCTCTGTAAGCAGGTGTTTGTGTTTAATTTTTAACTTGAACATTCCTTGTTTGTTCTGCATACCACTCTTTTTATTAATAATACCACAATTTTATACCTTTCTGTGCGTTTCTTTTCTCCTTTGCTTAACTTTTACAATGTTGTTCTTTTTACTTTATTTAATCTTGTTTATAAATTGTAAGCAGCCTGTACCTATATAGAACTTTTCAATTCAGAGGTCAGTTTTCACACACACACACAGATGATGGTGAGCTACATTGTAGCCACAGCTGCTCTGGGGCTCACTGAGGCTGCCGCACACTGGCGCCCCCGGGCCCTCTGACCGGTGGGGGTACCAGATCTGCTCGGGTGGTTAGATCTCTCTGAACACTGCGCATGCCAGTGACATTACGCTACATGATTGGCTGAACGTTGCTATATGATGTAAAACATTGTGGTTGCCCAGACAATGATAATAACATCACGCAATGTCAGTGAGCAGAGTCGCGAGCATCTGTAGCGTTAGCGTGTCTAATGACCGATGAAGTTTTACCTGATTGATAACAAAACAAAAAAAAAATCTGTTTACGGTGAACAAAGTAACTGTTAGACCATGATACAAAGGGGGAGAACTAGATAGCGCTGTGCTCAGTAGCTAACAGGTTAGCCTCTTTTAGCTCGGTCAGTTAGCCATATTAAGCTACACTAATTTGAACTTCGTGTCAACAATAAACGTTTTCTACAAATAGAACAACTCTTTTATTTGTCTAAAACCTCTACGAAAGGCATTTTTTAAGATGCTCCATTTGTCCCTCCTGTCCTCAGATTTTAATAAAAAGAATAAAAATAAGCTAAGACTTTTAATCTCATCTAGTTAAATAGCAGAGCTCTGTCAGGCTTAGAACGCTGTACTTTCCTTCAAGACTCACGATGATTGTTTTCTACTTTTGGCTACTTTAGATCGCCTATGAAATGTAAAATAAGAGCAAATATAGGTAATAATATGTTGAGACTCCAAAAGAGATTTAATCCTTAAGAAACAGGTGCAATACAGTTTTTCTGAGTGGAGTTGCCATATGTTGATTTCATAAGAAGGGGCAGGGCCCCGAGCAGATCTGGTACCTACACCGAGATTGGTAGACAATGCAGAGGAAGTGTTTTGCCCAAGGACACAACGACAATGAAAGCCGGAGCCAGGGCTTAAACCGTCAACCCTTCAATTTCAGGGCAAACTCCTTCATCTGACACAATGTTGCCCAAATTATGTGTCTTTGTCTTGTTGGTTTTGCCACAATCACATCCAGATCTTGCCACTGGTATGTTTTATCTTATCTAATGTAAAAGATCACTTTTAAGATGTACCAGGAAAGTAGGAGCACTCCCGGCTCGGCTGGAGATCAAATTATGTACATTACAGTGTTGGTTGAGTGAAAAGACCTTGCAGGAGTCGAAATTAATTTTATTTCTTCACAGGCAGGAAGCCTGGTAAGCCTGAATGGTTTTAAATTCTTTGTTTGTTACTTTTTAGCTTTTCCAATAACAAACTTTGTAAGTTCGAGTACAAGGTGGCACATTGTAAATACACAAAAGGACTAAAAACAAGATGGTAGAAAAAGTAGATGCAAACACACAACAGCATTAAATCAAAGCAGGCACTTATTTAAAGCAACATGATTCCTTCGCTTAGTTTTGACAGCGGCCACCCCAGTCGAGCTGACTTTCTTTGTAGAAAGGAGGTAATTGGTGCTAAGACTTCCAAGCTCGAACAGCTAAAAGCAAACTGCAAGTGCTTGTTTGTGATTATCCTCTAACAGCTTCAAATGAGCTGAGAGTAATCATATGCCTCCCATGCATCGATATCCCTACCCCCTCCCTCAAATGTCACACAGAGAGCCAGTGGGGGATAAATGTTAGATCATGTGAAAAATAAGCCCATAAAGGGAGAAGAATACAAAGCATTTAAGATGATGCTCACAAACCTTTGTTATTATGAACATGTTATTGGCTGTACAATATGATGATAACTGAACTGTATGAAAATCTGGGAAAAAAAACATCTAAATGTCTAAGAGTTTGATCTGTGTGTTATTTTATGTCAAGTTTCTGTTTTAAAACAGCGGAGAGCAAATAGAGGTGATACGTTTCTCAAAGCCCTGAGATCCTTTGTTGTTTTTTTGTCCTCTTGTATCTTTGTTATACAAGCGAATAGAGTTTGGCACTGTAATCTGTGCATCGTAATGAACAGTTAGCTTGAACATAAAGGAATGTGACAGAATCCAAGTGGGTGAAGGTTCATCCTGTTTCTGCCCGTGTCGTCTCTGCTTTTGCTCAGAACCTAATTTATAGCCAAAGATGTGTTTGTTCGAGACATACCTGACAAGAATATTAGTGGATTTTTCAACATTAGAGAAATAAAAAAAACTGCTATTGCAGAGAAATTGAGTTTAGAAAAACAAACAAACCAAAAAAAAAAAAAAAACGGCACAGGAGAACTTGATCATGTAAATTTGGCTGTAGAACATCTGTAGATACAAGCAGTATAACAACCACGTAGTAAGCTGTTATGAGGATTTCTGATTTGTTAGTGATATTATAATAAAGTGGAAATAATTTGGGAAAACTCTACCAATAAAGTCTATTATTAAAAGCAAATGAAAATAATTGCACTGCGATGGACTGGCCACCTATCCAGGGTGTACCCCGCCTACCGCCCGTAGACAGCTGGAGATAGGCACCAGTAGGGGTGTAAATAATAATCGTTTTGTATCGATCCAACAGCCGACGATCCGATGCATCGACACGTCCACAAGAGAATCGATTCATGTTTTGTTTTTTTTCCTCCTGTCTATTTTTATATATTTGCTCCTGGACGTAATTCTCCACCCGTGCTGCGGTGGCGCTAAATCTATTGTGCCCTCCTACCTCGCTTCCTTGTTATACTCTTACAGCAGTGTGTTGCAGTGAGCTTGACACAGACATTTTTTATTTATGCTCAATATTGAAGCGTGGTCTGTGCTACACACTGTGGGTCTAGATATAGCCAAGGCGGCGAGGAAGAGGGGGCGAGTTTAGTCCGACGGAGCGGGTCAAACTTCACGAGTTGTTTTCCAGAATTTCGGTCATAAAAACAAAACAAGCTGGCCTCCTACTGTTTGCGGTCAGCTACAATTTGGGAAAGGTACATCGGAGCGTCTGTGGAGGGGGCGGGGACGTCTGGAGCTGAGGTATAGCATTGCACTCATTGCACTGATTATGTGCAGTATTTTTTGATGCAACTTTTCTACTTCTGTTATTTGGTGTTGTTTCTTCCAAAAAAAAGGCATAACGATATTACAGCTTTCATTGCTTTATTTCAAACTTGAAACTTTGTTTAGCCTGTAAAGTGTAAAAAAAATTATAAAAAAAAAAATTAACCGATAAATCGATTAATCTAATCGAATCGTGATGTATTCTTGAGTATCGAAAATAATCGAATCGGCGGGTCAGGAAATCGATACTGAATCGAATCGCCATGATGGATGTGATTTACACCTCTAGGCACCAGCACCCCTCGCGACCCCACTTGAGATAAAGCGTGTCAGAAAATGCATAGATGGAGAATAATTGCATTTGAAATACAATATTTTCTATTTTCTGTTTTTAAAACAAATGAGCATATTTATTAAAACGCTATATGATGTTCTCACTAAGACCAGACAAATTATAAAATGATTAATAATCAATAATATTTCCAAATTATTCAGCTCGGATCATATTATTTTGTTTCATCACTGGACCTGATGGCTTCTAATGTTAAAGGAGATTGTTACAGGTTTAAATCCCACAGCCAGTAGGATGCACACTGGCGTTCCTCTTACCTAGCAATCTCTGTCTGGCTTCAACTTTAAAACTATATGTTTACTTGCCATATGTTTAGTTTTTTTTATTAATATTTTTATTATATGTCAACCTAGATGTGCTGTGAATCTGTTATTTTTAAATTTGTTTTGATGAAAAAGCTGAAGCTGTGAACTTTATACCATAAGTTCCAATATGACCAACCGCAATAATTGGATTTCAGCAACTTAATAGTAAATATTCTGTACCAACTCGTTTCAGTCATTTGACAGCTTCCTTTTCTGAGTCACTTATTAGGCTCAGATCTTCCTCAGATGTTTGCTTTAAGACTGCAGTTATCCCTTGGGGATGATCGCCTCTTCTGATACCCCACCAGTTAAAAATAGCTTCAGATAGATCATTGAGTATTGCAGTAACACTAGTTTTCCTGCCATAGCACTCAAAGGGTATTCAGTGAACTAGTTCCTCAGCCTCACTGAGAACTTCTGCATATGTTGGTTCTGTTTTGTTTTTAAAAATCATATGCAATAAATTAGGCTTCTAAGTAAAGCCTAAATTGCTCATATGGTTTATTATGGGATAACTACCATATTTTGGCTTGCAGCATAATTTTTATGGCCAGTGCAGCTATAAGGTTAAATGCAATTTCATTTTGTTCTAGTAAAATAAGCAAAACTGGATGTACAGCTTTCTTTTCACTTTAGAAAATATCCAGATGGCTTAACACTTTTAGGGGTCTTTTATTAAATTTACTTTGTTTTTTTGCATATGTGTGATGGTATAATGTCTGTAAACTTCTGGCCTTTTTAATG
Organism: Cyprinodon diabolis; assembly: GCA_030533445.1. Taxonomy (NCBI): domain Eukaryota; kingdom Metazoa; phylum Chordata; class Actinopteri; order Cyprinodontiformes; family Cyprinodontidae; genus Cyprinodon; species Cyprinodon diabolis. Next base: position 6,014,963 of record CM060079.1, read on the forward strand.
GTGATTCTGATACTATTTCAGATAAGATCTTAGTTTTAATTCTGAATTCAATTCGAAAGTACTTTATTGATCCTAATGAGAAATTAAATATTTCTTATAATGCAATATGTGGTTTTTCAACAAATTATATTTCAGTTACGGTAGGTAGGAAGCTGTAGCGGCCTGCCTTGGTCAAGATCTGGAGAAGCATTTGGCTGTGGCAGAATGTCCACCCAAATCATTATATGTAGCGGTTACTCTATTTTAAATGAGTGAACGTCTAGTGGATAAAAAAGTAGTGGACTTGAAATTTTCCATAATGCATCTTGAAAAGTAGTGATCATCCATGGTCACTTGACGAGCAGATATATCCCGAAATGCTTTTTGCAAAGTGCTTTCCTCGCAAAGCATTTTGGGATTTACTGTCACAGCGGCCCCCTGTCACCATAGGCTGTTGCTACCCGACAGTGGTGACTTATGACGAAGATGGAACAGGCAGCGTACGATGGAGGCGGAGTTATGTGACCAACGGGGAGCAAAAAGTAGTGATCATATGTCTGAATGGTCAGTTAACTGAGTTCATTATACTGTCCACTATATAGTCCCCGCTCTATATGGTGACTAAGTGATTTAGCTGTTAGGGTGGACATTTGGACACAGCCTGAGACTGAAAAAGACTTAAAGTAGGTACCTCTGATGTTGTCATCCTAGCAGATAATGGCAGAAGAGATCACACTCTTCACTACAGACTTTTAGACACTACAGACGTTTTCGTAAACAGCCTAACAGTTGTGTCTCTGTTCTAGCTGTTGTCTGTTTAAACACCAAAGTATTGATACTCGTTCACCACCGCAACTTCTCCTCTTATGCTGTTATATTTGTTATTATGCTGTTATTAGAATTCAAATTGTCATGTTTCTTCTGAAATATACAGTCATCTTCCTTGTTTTGTCCACATTCAGAATCAGATGATTGTTCCCACATTGTGCCACAAGTGTTCTGCCACTTCCCTGTCCTTAGCTGCTTGTCTATCTTTGATGCACCTAAAGCCTGCAGAGTATTTCTGCAGAAAACAAGAGTCTGTCCTGTACTAGAAGTTAGAGGTGTACAGAGTAAAAAGGAATGGTGTTGGTACCGACCGCTGTGATTAGACAGTTGACCCCTCAGTCTCAAAACTGTGCTCTGTTTGACAGGTAGTCTTTGATCCAGCTGATTGTTGAGGCCTCCATTTAAGTCTTTTGGAGTGTCTGACAAAGTAAATAAGGCTTAATCACGTTAAATATACTGGAGAAATCAACGTCTATGATCCTCACAGCGCTGTCTGCCTTGTTTGAATCAGTGATCTACAGCATCTGGGCCCTGACCCAGTATCAGTCATTTGGTACCAGGCCGGAAAAAAAAAAAAAAAAAAAACTTCCATTATTTATGACGGATTCATTATCCGGGTCTGATTGGTCTTTTATTTTGAAAAAGTTAGTGGTTTATATCCTTTCTGTCCGTCTGTGACTCACTATCAACATATGTCGGCCATAACACCATAGTTCCTGTGATACCTCCTGCTGTAAACTCCCACCTCGTCTTTGCACCAAAACAAGCTCATGGGCTCCCACTGATTCACTGCTATTCTGAGTAGTTAGTAGGCTGTTTTCATACACTTAGTATTTGTCTTGTTTTAAAAGCATGTTTGATATTACCATAGCGACCGGAGAGTACTAGAGCTACAGACCAGTCTGTGAAAAATATTGTCAGAAATTAAACTTGTCCTGGGTGCAAAAAGGGTTACTGGTCTAAATGACAGAGGGCTTGTTGAAGATGGGATTATTGACTTCAAATGCACATCAATATGCAAACTGCAGGGGAACCTGACAGCTTATTGTTGTCTCAGAATTTCCATAGTCATTGAGGACAAATTTACAAAATGTTTGACCTCAGAATCTCTGGAAATATTTGAAATTATTGTAAAACGTTCTTAAAATTTTGGAAGAAAATTACTCCTTTGTGGACACATAATTTCCTTACCAACTGAATAGAATCTAAGTAACACTATTCAATTTTTTTGTTCCATTTTCAAAATGTGACTGATTTGCTTTTTTGCAGTTATCCATCCTCCAATTATCCAGTGAAAGAAGAATTTATGGGTTTTTTTTTGTAATCTTTTGGAACAGCTTTTTATTCGGAGTCAGGAACTGCCTCAGGTTTTTCATTTTTCATTTTTCTTCTTCCTATTTGCTCAGTATAGTTTGATAAGGACATAAACCTGAAGACATGAACAAGATTTTCTCTAATTACTCTTTCTTGCCTGTGTGTCTTCCATGTTACTTTGTTTGAACTTTGAAAGGAGAGTTGAAATGAAGGTCAGGGTATATTTTTAATCATGTTTTCATCTGGGATTCCTTAATTATCTTTTGATGTGTTATTTTCATTTTTGCTGTTTGTTGAAATACTTGCTTTTTCATTGATTGTTTTTTTGTTAAAACTTGCCATAAAGAAAAAAAAATTGCCACTGCAGAATGTTGCCTGTCATGTTTGATTATGGATGATGCTGGATGTAGTGGACGGGTGGAAACAAAGTAAGCATGAAAATCAATTCTCTAAACAAAGTTTTTGAAGTATAAACAGTCAGAGGTATAATGGGTATCCTAGTGTTTAGCTAGTTCCATTGAAAAAGGTATTAGCAGACTTGTGGAGCTTATTTCCTGCAGCTGTGGAGGAGGAAGTGTGTTTCTGTTAGCTGCCCTTCCCATAGATATTTTACAGCTGCTTTTTGTGTCTCTGCTTCTTGTATCTCTGCTTCTGTCTCCTTGAACCCCAGTCGGCCTTGGCGGATGGCCGCTCACACTGAGCCTGGTTCTGCTGGAGGTTTCTTCCTGTTAAAAGGGAGTTTTTCCTCTCCACTGTCGCTACAAGCATGCTTAGTGTGAGGGATTGTATTTGAGTCAATGAGTCAATGCAATCAACTGGTTTTCCTTAGATAGAAAACTTTGTATCAATTTGACTGTATGATCTGGTTGAACTGTAAAGTGCCTTGAGATGACATGTGTTGTGAATTTGGCGCTATATAAATAAACTGAATTGAATTGAATTGAATATTCCTTAAAGGCTGACCTATGATCATGCCCTCACCATCCCCTGTCACAGCTGACGGCTGAACACCAGGCGCTGTACGGCCACATGAGTTGAAATGTCATTCACTCTTCTCTGCTTCCCCATTGTTTTTCTCGTGCCTTCTGGTTCTTCGCTTCTCGCCATTGCATCCGTCCCTCCTCCATTTTTATTATGACAGGATTATCACGCCATGAGTTGCTGCTTCTCCTAAATCCCTTTTTTTTTCAGCTTTTAGAGATGTATCCATCAGCCACACTTGTCAGTTTACCCATCAAGGCAGCACCAGCTGATAAAAATAAATAAAAATAATGACTATCAACTGATGATTTCACATCTAAAGAGAGCCCCTCCACCTCAGCAACCCTTGTTCTTTTTACAGTATCTCTAAAGCACATCTGTATCTCTGCTATCTCATTTGACTACAGCAATAACTCTGTATGACTTCATTGAAGATTCTGCGTGGCAGGATTATGACTGAGCTGTCAGTTTGTATTAAGCAGATGACTTCCAGCGGGACGTTGTGTGTGAGTGAGAGGGACAGAGAGAGGTGGAGGAATGGATGGCAGAAAGCTGTTTGTGATGTTGTGGAGGGATAAAGCTCCCATAATACCATTGCCAGTGAATCAAAGATAAAAGATATTGTTCCTGTGAAAACATGGCCGTGATGAAGAAACTCATCAGGCTTTTCTTTTTGTTCCAATGCTTATCAGATTTAGAAAACAACAATTCCTACATGATGTGTGACTCACATCATTAAATGACCCTGTATCATTAAATGTTTCCGGTTTAGGTTTTAAATATGTGAGCTTCTCATTCAAGTCTGGATTCTGATTTGGTCATTTTAACACGTTGGTATGCTTTCATTTTAGCTCTGGCTGGAAGTAAAACCTCCGACTGTCTCAAGTCATTGGGGGTCTCTTAAATGTTTTTTTTCTCTATGGCTGACACATATTTATCACCATCCACCCATCTAATAACTCGAAGCAGCTTCCCTTTGAAGACCTCAGCTAAATTTTCGCTTTTAAAATACCTAAGAACAATAAGAGACTAAGTGTTTCTTCTTTTAAAAGATAAATCCCCTGAATTAAAAGGTGAATTTTGGGTTACTGGAAGCTTAAGATATTGTTTTATTCTCTCACGCCAAGTGAGATAATAAATGTAATACGTCATGCAAAATACACTTTATAGCTCTTACTTTGAGTGTCTTGGTACGGAAGAGGATTGGGGTCACTGAAAAAATAAAAAAAAGTTAGCTCAATTTTAAATTTCATATTTAAAATTGTTTAATAAGTGAATTCTGAATTTTATCTCAGAATTCTTACTTTAAACTCAGAATTCTGACTTTTTTCTCAGAATTCTGACTTTAATCTCAGAATTTGGGAACTTAATATAGATGGGCACCATTAAGGAAGAGATGTGGGACCACCCAACTTCACTGACAAAGATATGAGTTGTTTGGGGGGGGGGCAGAGACACATATTGATGGAATTACGCGACTTTTTACGTGCCAGAGGGGTCCCCGATGATGCTATTTCATTAACGGAAGAGCAGAAGGCGATTAAAACAAGAGAGCTTGTCTCTAAAAGAGCTGTCAGAATTTTGAGATTAAAGTCTGAATTCTGAGATTAAAGTTAGACTTCTGAGAAAAAGAGTCTGAATTCTAAGATTGAAGTCAGAATTCTGACTTTAAACTGAAATATTTAAAAAACATGCTAATTTTTTTATTTTTTCAGTGGCCCTAATCCTCTTTTGTATCTAGGAATGGAGAATAGTGCAATTAATTTTCCAGGTGCTGTTTAGATATCATTACATCCTTTTTGGGTTCTAACTTTTCAATGTATTTACTTTTTTTATTCCCTTTTATGTCTTTTACACAACAATTTCACAGTGTTTGTTTGGAAATAAGTTCATGAACTTTTGTCTTACCTTTTGCAGATCTATCATTGTTTTGTTTCTTGCAGAAATGTCATAGTCCAATCTCAGGGAAACCAAACTCCTAAGTGGTTAAGTCAAAATATTTTGATGGTTATACCAGCCCCTTGGTATTCTCCATTCAAACCTAAATGTCCTCGAATAGATAGTAAAATAACTCAATAGAAATAAACACTTTTATTTATGGGTCTTAAAAAGAGCATGGCTTAAACAGTTTGGCTTTCATGGGGTTTGTTTGAAAGAGTTCTGTTAGTGATGGAAGAAGCAGGATAAAAAACTCACTTTTAATGCTCATGTTTTTTATTCCTTTATCTTAATATTCCCATCAAGTGTGAACATCTAGATATTCTTTTAAGACTGTCAGTTAAATATGCACAGAGCACACTAGCAGGCATTTTTGACAAACTGGATTCTCAGGAAATATCTGTAAAAAGGCAAACAAGTCTTGAAAGCTCTGTCTTAAAGAATTATTACCTTGATGAAAATTCTTTTCAGCTTTAATTTTGGTTTGTGGCACTTTGAAACCGAAATGTGGATGAGCTGAACAACAGAAGGGATAGTTTTAGGAAGGGAGGCTCTAGCTCTGAATGACCGAAGGAAGAATCTTAGACTGCTTCCATCAAATATGGAAAGAAACAGCCTTGTTCTTTTCCTATGTACTTCAGGGTCATAAAGATGCACTAGAGAAATTGCAGTAAGTGGCCCATCTTTCATCTGCAGAAGGACTCGAAAGCAGCAGTAAGTCTTTGTCCTTGGCATTGGCAGAATCTAAGTGGATGATGATGAATGAGGTTATTGAAGACTCAATAAACTGTATCATCTGTGGCATTCTCCAAAGCTGATCTGCAAATGGAAGTACTCCTTCTGCTCTCTCTCCTGATTCATGTGCTGACATTAAAGTTTTATAAACCAAAGGGGAATGGTAGGGTTCAGTGCCAATCAAAGTGGCTTAAAATCTAATCTGTACCGCTCAAACCTTTTGGGTACTTTAGGGTATTTGTAGAGGTGGATGAATCATTGGGGATCAACTTTGAAATTAGTCCTGTGATTCATATTCTAGTTTAAATACAGACTGATATTCTATTTAGCCATATAGTAAATTATTTAAATATTAAGTGAATGAAACCAGTTCTATACAGTTATTCTTTTTAATACGTTTGAGAAGATTAAAAAGATAAGAGATAAAGTTCAGATCATATTTAGTGGACTGGAAAAAAATCTAAATCTAGATAAGTCATTTTTCCTTAAAATAAGTGCATTTGTTCTTGAATTGAGGAGGTAAAAGAGACATTATGCCAATGGAATAAGACAATTTACCTTTATAATAAGAAAACAAAATTGCATTGTCTTATTTCAAGTGCATCTTATCTAAATATCTTATTTTAAGAGTAAAAACACTCATTCCATTGGCAGATCATCTTATTCAAATATTCAAATTAAGGGTAAATACACTTAATTTAAGAATGTACTTATTTCTAGGTCGTTTTTCAAGTGTGGCATACGTGGCAAAGATAAAAAAAAAACGCAAGTTATTGATTAATGAGTTAAAGTTGATTTATCTCAACAAACAACTTACTATTAACTAATAAGTGGCAATAACAATAAAAAAACAACAACAAAACAAACTAGGTTTTCTCTTGTATAAGATGCTCTTTCCATAAAATGTGAGGATATTATTTTTTATAATATGCCTGATTAAAATTTTTTTTTAGATTTTATCTATTTATTGTGGCAGCTGTTAACCATTGTTAAACTTTTTAGATTTTATAAAACAGGAATCTATTAGTTAATAAAATATGAAAAATACTTATTCTTTCCAATGTACAGTGATGTAAAACAATCATTGACAGTGATGTAAAACAGTCATTCTGCAGACTACTTCATAGTTTGTTTTATTGAAATTGACTCCAACTTGGGTTTTGGATCTGTTTATATTGTAATCCATTAATCTAGAGAGACTTTGTGCTGTTGATCTCAGAGAAATGTAAAAACTCAATGAACTGCATTAAACCACAAAAGTCTTCCCCATCTACTGTGCTTGTTGCAAACGTATTTCTTGCATAATGCCCTCTACTTTTCTCTCATCACATTCTCGCCTTTTGATCACAGCAGAGAAGTTATGCTGCTCCGTCATGCAGCACAGCTAAATAGGCACTATTTAGGTGATAATCTAACAAGTTTATCAAGTGTTTATATTTACAAACATAACAACATAAAGTGCATTCTGCATCCCTGCCCCATTAAAAAAAAAAGGAAGTAAACTCTGACCGAACTGGGTCAGTTCTTATTTGGTCAGTTGTGTTAAATGGGATACCGGTTGACCCTTTGCTGCTAAAACTGCTTTTCTAGGAAGGATATCAACAAGGTTTAGGAGCTTGTTTTGGAGGTTTGGGACCAGGTGTACATTTGTGAGGTCATGGACTGCTGTTAGATGAGTAGCCTGCCTCTTATTCTCTAATTCATCACAAAGGTGTGTTTCAGTCTGGACAGACAATTCCAACTCACATCCAGCAAACTCTCATCATTGGCTTTTTTAACCTTTCCTTTGTTCTTCAGTACACTATAGTATTTGTGTCTGCATGGTTTGCCCAAGATCTGTAAGCGTACCTTGTTCAAGGCTAATTCTTACAAAAAGAAAAATGTATTATTTTCCCCATTTGCTTCCACTTTGTTTTGATACCATTAAAAGCTGGTATTAGATTTCCTTAAGAACGAGGAAACTTTACAACTGGACTTGCACACATAGCACTTTTTCACAGTCAATTCCACCAAGCTTGAATTCACTGAGCTCCTAAGTGCTACCAAGTCTTTCACCAATGTTGGTAGAAAAGGTCACTGATCAGAGGTAAGCTATTCAGAGGAAAAGAGGAACAAACTTGCAAAATAACAAACAGAAGCAGAAGAAGCAGATAAAGAAAAGCATTGATGCCAATTTTCTATCGGCCATTTTCAGAATGCTTCTTAACTTTCCAAAACCATTCCTCCAGTTAGAATGTCTGAAAACAAAAATATCTCAAAAATGCTAATCATCCTGACGGAGTGGTAAACATGGAATGGTAGACATGGGGACAAAAGTCCCGGACTAGGAACACCAAGCCACCCCACAGATAAAACTAATAAATTAATTAAAACTAATTAAACTATATATATAAAAAAAACACAAACACAAAAAAAGAGTATTCTTTGTTAAAAAAAGGAATAAAAATAGATTTTATGATGAGTTGTAGACGTCTTAAGATGTCACTGAAATATTTATAGTAGCTTTAAATAAAAGTGTCAAAAAATAAAACTCTATTATGAAAGAAATAATTTTTAACACACACATATATATATATATATATATATATATATAAATATATATATATATATATAAATATATATATATATATATATATATATATATATATATATATATAAATATATATATATATATATAAATATATATATATATATATATATATAAATATATATATATATATATATATATATATATATATATATATATATAAATATATATATATATATATAAATATATATATATAAATATATATATATATATATATATATATATATATATATATATATATATATATAAATATAAATATATATATATATATATATATATATATATATATATATATATAAATATATATATATATATATATATATATATATATATATATATATAAATATATATATATATATATATATATATATATATATATATATATATATATATATATATATATATTAGGGGTGGAACGGTTTTCGGTTCGGTTCAGTTCGGTATATGTTTATTGTTACACCGAAAAATAAAAAAATTAATAAAAATTATAAAAATTAATGAAATTTTTTTTTAATAAATTAATGAAAAGAAAATTAATGAATTGTAATTATTTTTAATGATTTGCGGAAACCATGGATGATTTCCGCATGTTGTGCTGCTTTGAATTTAATCATCTGGCGCATGCTCTCTATGATCTCCAAGGAACTGAGAGCAGAGCGGACGGGAGCCACAGCGGAGGCTGTAGGCTTTGCTTTGTGCAGGCGGTCTGGAGCGCGGCGGGGCAGAGCGCTGATGGAGTATGTGGGATTTCGGGGTTAGCATGACATGTTGGTCATGTTGCTGTGGTCCCATACAGCAGACCTATAAAGTGCTGCTGGCGCGTCTTCCAACTCCTGTTCTTTCCCACTCGCCATACCCACACAATTCTCCACAACAACTGATTTTTTTCTGCTACACCCGGCTACGCTGCTTCGCTTCTTCTTCTTCTTGTTTACTACTGGTGGTTGGCTTTGGTCGCAGTACCGCCACCTTCTGCTCTGGAGTGTAATCGCTTCGCCTATGAGAAAAAGGAGCCGCGCATGAACCGAACGCAACACACTTGAACCGAACGGTTCGGACGGTATTCATAAACCGTTCCATCCCTAATATATATATATATATATATATATATATATATATATATATATATATATAATGTTGGATGAAGCGGCTTGCGATGAATGGAAGTCTGGAAATAGCAAATATCCAAGACTTCCATCTCACACCACAAATGTTTTCTCTTCTCCTCATGCCGTTGACCCTACCGTTTGTATGCATTCATCTAAATGAATCAGAACATGAAGTTGGAGTTAAAGACGCCATCATACACTTGCTTTAACCAACCAATGTCATTCAGACCCCTGTTAGGGTCATTTTCTTTTATTTGTCCAGAGCATTTAACACAATTTAGCCTGCTTTGGTTTATTAAAAACTCTAGAAGGCTCAAACAGACCCCAGTTTGTAATACTGAAGGGTCAACTGTCTAGCCTGGTAGCCAGCAGGAGAGAAGCACCACAGGGTTATAGTCGGATGACCCAGCAGCTATTGGCGAGCAGCAAAGACGAGGACAGGGAGCTGATGAACAGTTTTGTAGCATGGTGCAGAAAAAATCATCTCATACTGAATTTGAGTGAAACAAGAGATTATTGTAGATTTTCCCAAGAAACATGGAAAAAGTCAAAACCTATTTAACATCATGTGAGAAGTAGAGGTGGTGGAGAAATATAAATACCTCTGTGTTCACCTGGACAATAAACTCAGCTGGAGATGTAACCAAACTAATATATTCAGAGTCCTGATAGAAGTTTACTATCAACCAGAAGTTATTAATATATTTCTGGAACAGAAATACAACACACCTCAGTATCTTTTAACATTTATTAGTACACAATAATAAAACAATGATATGGAAAGAAACCTTATAATGACATCTAATACTGATATTCACGATAAAGAACTAATAATCTTATTTGAGAATAACTACAACAACAAAAACTCCGGTATTTCTAATTCACAGAAAATATTGTCCCTCTATTCTGGAGTATCTACTCCAAAAAAACAAAAAAAAACGATTCACCGATTCAGGAGTCCAGCAAAAAGAGTCTCTCAATTGTCCTTTCAAAAGTAAAATAAAAACTGTGCTTTTCAAGAATAAAAGAAAAGCTTTCCTTTCAAAAATAAAATAAAAGCTGGCCAGCAAAATAAAATAAATTAGAGCTCTTATGTCGTGTGCATGTATATATATATAGTGTAGAGGGGAGTTTGGGAATATGTCTGTGTGTTGCCTGCAGGATGATCAGGAACCCCGTCCTCCGTGAGCACCAAGTACCGCAGCCAAGGTCTCTCTCTCTCCCTCACTTGTTTAGACAGACCGCCGTATCTGCAGTCCCTCTCTCTCTCACTCTTTTTCCGCCGCAATGTAGCGAACTAAAGAGGAAAAATCACTGTAGTGAACTGGAGGAGCACAGACATGTTGCTCTGGTCGCTCAGACATTGCTTAAAGCCCGCGATTTTCCCTCGGGCGGAAACCGGCAAATTAATATATATTTATATATATATATAAAACCACGGAACAGCATAAAGAAATCAACATTTACAAAATGAAATTATTCTCTGTTCAATAACATAGCTGGGATTAACATTCCGTTACCTTTTGCCACATTTAACAGACATAAAACTTTACATCCCATCAACAAATACATATCTTTAATTCGGCTATTAAACTCAGCCTTATTAACATTAATATGGTAACCCAGTACATGTTTATGCTCACCTAAAGAGGAAAAGTCACTGTAGTGAACTGGAGGAGCACAGACATGTTGCTCTGGTCACTCAGACATTGCTTAAAGCCCGCGATTTTCACTCGGGCGGAAACCGGCAAACCGTTGCAAAACTGCCGCAAACTGTTGCAAACTGTCGCAACAGCGCTAAAAGAGCAATGCACCATGAACGCATCACAGAGCAACTGTAGTTACCTCTGGGTTACATCGACACAGCTATGAAGGCATCTACAAGAAGGGACAGAATGTATTTCCTAAGAATACACAGATCCTTAAGAGTTTGCAGCAAGATGCTACATATCTTCTACTAGTGTGTTGTTTTTTCAATCAGAGGTTTCTCTTTATCCCCTGCAACTCGTCGAACAAAAACTCTGTGTTATCACAGAATTTAAGTATCTGCAATTTTCAGAATCCATAAAAAGTAATATCCTAGCTTTGGATCAGGTTTGCTGCAAGACCACTGGGGGAAAATTTTGCTGTTTTGCTGAGTTGAGTTTTGCTGTCAATATTACTGTGATAGGTGTACCTGCATCCAGACTTGACTGTGCATGGTTATTGCCATGTTTGCTGATATTAGAATGTCACACAGAACGAAAGGCAACTTTTAGCTTCCAAAGAAGGAGTCGGGTAAAAAAAAAGTGCCTTACATTTTCAAATTGGTACAATACTGAAATTAAAACTTCCAGTAATATCATAACAAATGGTACGGTGGCCCTGAAGTGCAAACTGCAACTACAAGTCTAAAAGCGCAACTACATTAAGAAAATCGCAACCACATAAAGCAAAGCGCAACTACATTAAGAAAAACAAAACTACATAAAGCAAAGCACAACTACATTAAGGAAAACACAATTACATTAACCTACCGGAAAAGGTAGGTACCAGTGGGAAACATGAGACATCGCTGATTGGACGACGGCGCCGTTTGACCCTTGAACCAGAAGTCATTCTGCCTGCTGCGGCTTTTGAAAACATGGATATTGTCGGCGCCCCAAACTTAGCTGCCGTTATCCAGGAATATTTTGAATCGGGACATACGTACGAGGTGATACTGGATATGCTCAAGACTAATCACGAAATTTCAGTTAGTTTACGTACACTGAAGACACACTTAAAAGAAGCTGGACTGTTCAGACGATGCAACTTCCGGGTCAAACGGCGCCGTCGTCCAATCAGCGATGTCTCATGTTTCCCACAGGTACCTACCTTTTCCGGTAGGTTAATGTAATTGTGTTTTCTTTAATGTAGTTGCGCTTTTAGATTTGTAGTTGCAGTTTGCACTTCAGGGCCACCGTACAAATGCTGTAGAACATAAATCTTTATTCTTCAATTTAAATAAGCAGGATGGACCTCTATGATATCAGACATTGTTCATCATTATTTATGGCTGTGTCTTGCTTTTGCCGATATTCATCTGTGCCACTGTGGAGTTTGTGAAACCCCTGATGTATGCCCTTTACATCAGTCATGATTGATTACACCCTATCCGATGACTTGCTTTATCGCCAGAGCTCGTTTCTCCCTCCAAATCTCTTTTTTTTTTTTGATGGAAGATTTTTTATTTATTTATGTTTTGTTTCATTAAAAGTGACAGGACTGGGAGCTCAGTGTAAACAAGGATTGCAAAGGAGAATGATAATTAGAGATTTCTTAATACACAAAAGGAAAGTAAACTCAACCTTTAACCTAAACATTATGAATCATGTATAAAAAAAACCTGCCTTCTGGAGTTATGTCTGGTTAAAAAAGCACTAAATAACTGTTGGATCTCCCACAGGATAAAATAAGAAATCCGTCTTCTTGATCTCGTATTTCAAGGCAGGATATTAAATTGCTTATTGAGATCTTGACTTTAAAAGCACTAATTGTAACTACCTCTAAGGGGACAACAAAGACAAAAAGAAAGAATAGCAAAGTTAGTCTTTTTTTTTTTCTACGTTCTTCTCAAGGATCAATATCTTTCTGTCCCTTTTCATCCTTGTTGCATATTATTTAAGAAAACCGTTAAAAGTTTAACAGAAATAACCTTCACTAGTTGGTTCACTAGAGGTTCTGAGAAAAACACAAGATTATTTATAGTTTGCCTTCAGTCCAATCACGCCTCATATTTGTTGTGTCCACAGTTCCAGCCATAATCTACAAGGTGTCGGAAGACATCGTCGTGAATGAAGGCAGCAACGTGACTCTCAGCTGTTTGGCAAGTGGCAGGCCGGACCCTCTAATCACCTGGCGGCTGCTCAACCCCTCAGGTGAGTGACATAGAAAAACTGCTGTCTCACAGAATGTAAGTCAGCTTTTGTTACAGTTCAGTTGCTTAACTGAGCCCCCTATACAGACACTTAGTCTGAAATCTGTATAAATGTCAAAATATTCATTTTACCTTGTGAAGAATCAACCATCTTATATCACAGTTAAAGATAACAGATTATTTTAGAGCACCTGGATAAATAAAAAAAACTGTTTTAGATTACAAGTACAGTTAAAAACAAAAAAGTATTCAAACCAACCTAGCTGTTTGTTAAAAGGTAATTCCTCCTAAATCTAATAAGTGTTTGTTATAACTCAATGGCATTAACTGCCATTAAGCATATTGGTAACTGGAAGTCAGTGTCATGAATGTTTTGGGAATGTTACTCTTTTCAGGACAGTTTGATTAGAGTTATCCTATTTTATTCTTATTTTATACTGTTTAAATTGGAAGGACAATTTAGAGAAGCCAATCAACCTAACAGTCATGTTTTTGGACTGTGGGAGGAAGCCAGAGTACCCGGAGAGAACCCACGTATGCTCAGAGAGAACATGCAAACTCCATGCAGAAAGACCCTGGGCCGGGAATCGAACCCAGAACCTTCTTGCTGCAAGGCAGCAGTGCTATCCATTGTGCCACTGATATAATATTGTATTTTATTTCGTTCTATTGTACTTACAATCTTATTTTTTCTCTCTTGTGTAAATGTTTGCACTGAAAGAAAAGAATCTCCTGGAAGGGATTAATAGAGTAAATCTGATTGTGATTCTGATTGAATTGCCTGTTAAAGGATATGGAACAGGCTGCTTGTCAGATTTTGGTTTTTGGCTCTTTCACAATAACTCCATATATTTCTAGTTTCTTAATTACTGTTAAATGATAAAAGAAAAGTTGACCTTCATTTCATTTAGATTTGGTCATAAAATCCTGCATTTGTGATGTTTTAACCAACTTGTTGTTGCTATACAGGTTTTATTTATGATTGCTTGATTTTTCAGGTAAAGCAACCTGGTTGACTGTTGGCTAACAAAACAGGCAAACCTTTACTTTTTCCACAACACCAGAACACAAGGTCATTTATAGGTTGGTTTGAATAGCATTTTTTTTTTTAAAACAAAATAATCATTTAAAAGATTATTTTTTTTATTTTTGAAAGACTGGCATTGGTCTGGAATTAGTATTCGCTTAATGTTGTAAAACATGTAGTTATGGATAGGAAAAATAGAAAAATGTTCTTTTACTCTTCATTTCAAATTAACATTCACATTCATACACCATGAGACATACTTATAGAATTCATTTGGCACTGAACTAATTCATAGCAGCAGCCTCTCTGTCAGTAAAATGGAGACTGCCTAAAAGCAGCTGATGTGTGCCTGGTGATTGTAATATCAGTTATATCCGGTTCTGGGGAAAATTTATGAATTTTTAAAATTCTTCCATAATAACAACAACAAAACAAAAGTAAAGAAAAAATATGATAAAAAATACAATTCTAAAGTTGGGGCTGCACAGTGAAGCAGCGGGTGGAGCTTGCAGCAAGAAGGTTCCAGGTTAAATTCTAGGTCTGGGATCTTTCTGCGTGGAGCTTGCAGGCTTTGTGCATGCGTGGGTTCTCTCTGGGTACTACTTCTTCCTCCCACAGTCAAAAAACATGACTGTTAGGTTAATTAAATTCTCCTGAGGTGTGAGTGTGTGCGTGAATGTTACCGTTTGTCTGTATGTTTCCCTGGCGACTGGCGATTTGTCCAGGGTGTACCCCACCTCTCAGGAACCAGCACCCTTCGCAACCCTGCGTGGGATAAGCATGACAGAAGATGGATGGATGGATGGATGGATGGATGGATGGATAGTTGGATGGATGGAAGTCTAGAGGTGAATATAAACAGATCTCTAAACAGAATTTACATTAAGTTAAATTAAATCATTTAGGAAGATCAGTGAAAGGAATACGGAACTCTCTAAATCTGCGTAGACATGGTGGCTGGGCAAGAAGATAAGTCTTTAGGAATCACATTAATGCACTTTGGACTTTAATGGTACTTAATGGTACTGTGAAGGACTTAAAAGCTTCAGTGTCAGTGATTAGAGAGGGTTTAACTACAACATCTGTTGTCCAAGCTCTTCAGCTGTCAGAGCTCCAAAGAAGAGGAAAGATAAAGCTCATATTGTCACACATGAGACTTCAAGTAGAAGTTTCTTCAGTGGGCAGACTACACAATACACCTGGAGGATATTTCAAATCGATATTATCATAAACTGGTTGTAATCAATTACAGTACTGCCATGTTTAGCTAAAATATCACAACCTGGTTTATTTTCTTGAAGTTTTGCAGAGGAGCTTAGTTGCTAAACAGTTTCTTCTAAACATTTATTTGGCAGAATTGGAAAATTTAAAAGAAAGGTTTATTCTAACTATGGACAGTATTGGTGCTGGAGTTGACGTTGACGTGCAGACTGCTTTTCTAATCCGATTATTTTCTCAGTAAAAAACTTTGTAAAATCATTGCAGGCCTTTTCGCCTTTTTAGATAGGAGTTAATTGGCCACAGAAATACGATACTTTGACATAAATCACACAATTCTTTTGCACCTTTGTGTTCAGGGTTGTCAACATGTACATTAGAGTCAACCACAATAATTCATTAATCATGTTTGAACACATAACATGGATAAAAGTTCATTGAAATCATAAAAAAATGTGAGTTTTGGACTTTCCAGGCCAATAAACATTCAGAAACATGGCTCAAACAGGGACCTGTACTTGGATACTCGTTTATTAAAAAGATTCAAAGTAATCCAGAATGAAATCCCTACCTTTTTTAAACAGTGTTCTGATGGGAAAATTTGTAAATAGGAGGTTCTGTCTCCAATAAAATCGGCATCTCATTATTTTCATTGAGCCATGTCTCAGTTTGAAACATAAAAATCACGATTTTGCTGAGTAATTAAGTCATTGGTTGAAAATAATTTCCTGACAGAGATCTTATGTTAAGTAAAGCCATTGTACACACTTTGGTTGATGTTATCTCTCTAGCTGGTGGAGCTCCAGATTTTATAGTTTTCAAGTTGGACTGTTTACTACTGTTTGTCCTTTTAGTTCTTTTCTTTCTTGCACATATTAAAACTGAGATTCTCATCAATCTTCCTTTTGGGGCCCAATATAGGCATTTCAGTTTTGTGAGATATATTAGCGTTATTTTCATTTTTGTGTTAAGAACCGTTTCAGAGAAAAGATTTATGTCTCTGGTCCCTGATAAGCCCATAGTGATGGATAAAGATTCCCCAATCGACAAAATCCCAGACTTGAGAGATTTGTACTGATGGAATCCTATCCTTGTCTCTCTTTATCATTTGCCTCGTCATCTTGTCAGCGCTCCAGACATGTTTCACTGAACACATCTGTTTTCTGCACCTGGAGGCTGAGCAAATCTGAAAGGTGTATTGGCCTCTTTTCCATATATGCATTAAAGAAGGTCAATTTGTTCTCCCTAATTTTACATGCCATATGGGTCCGACAGCTTCTCTGAAGCATGGTGGAAGTGGAAAGCTCTTTTAAAGTCTATGAAGACAAAGTAGATATTGTGAGGTTCAGACTGTTTTTAAATGTTGCGTAGCACCTTGTATACTTTCATACTATTTTGTTTGGACAAATATATGAAAAAAATTTTTGATTTCCGGAAAAAGTAATATGTGAGCTACAATTTTCCACTTTTATTAATTTGCCATTTCAAGTTCTGTTTCCATAACATTGCTATTTTTACATTTTCATTTATTTCCTCTGTGTGTTATTGAAAAAGGCCTATTTGAAAAAGGGAAGCAGAGTGAAAACAAACTCTATATGTCTTCATGGGTACATATGGCTGCTGAAATGAGAGCAGCACTTCATTTGAAAACACCAGCCCCTGTTATTACTTTGGCTGCTGATTCGTAGGAGTCTTTCTCGACAGAAACCCTAAGCCTGCTGCAGCTCATGACTGTGTGTATGAAGAGATAATGGTGTCTGGCAGATGGCAGGCCCACTACTTCACACTGCTGTTCTTGGCTACTGAGTTTCTTAACTTTTTCAGGGACCCCAGATGCTGGTAGGAAACACACTGCCTGTCAAACTGAGGAGTCAAGCCTGTTGTGGCGTGTAAATCTTTGTTCTCTTGCCTAGAGCTACTTTCACATTTACTCATATCTTTTACAAATGTTTGCACATCTGCATATGTGTTTTAAACATTTGTAAAATCAATCAAACTTTTATTTGTTGACCTAACAATATGCAAAAAACCCCCAAAATATTTAAATTGAACTCTAATAATTTAAAAACAGATCATGCAGTTTGTGTGACAGTCCCTACATTTTAGGACCAACATTATTTAAACTCCAAATAATATTTATGATTCAAGAAATATTTTGATTCTTCTGAATGGAGGCCATATTAGGTTTTAGAGCTATTCTGTCTAAGAGGAATTTGCCAAAGATTAGGATGATGATTTTCAGCAAAGATAAATATACCAGTTGAAACATGCAAACAGCTGGCCAGTACTTTGAGGAAGGCTTTGATAGCTAAAATATCAATAAAATAATTTCCATTGATTATTTTGAAGTTAATAGTTAATTTTGCCATATTGTTAGATAAGTAGATGAATTTTTTTTTTTTCCAGTAACTCTTCATTTTTGCATGTATATATTTATAAAGGACAGTGCATATTAATGAACAAAGGTGTGAATAGAAAATAGACCGTACTAATTTCCATCGCTTGTTAGAGAGTAAAGATTTTGATTCTTCATTTCGCATTTTAAGGTGATTTGCTCAGTTTATAATCTTTTGAGAGATCCCAATCTATTTTCCTATAAGAAAACACTTAGACTGACTTAGACTGATCCTAAATCTACAGGTGCTGGTCATAAAATTAGAATATCATGAAAAAGTAGATTGATTTCAGTAATTCCATTTAAAAAGTGAAACTTGTATATTATATTCATACATTACATACAAACTCATATATTTCAGATGTTTATTTTGTTTAATTTTGATGATTACAAATGACAACAAATGAAAATCTCAAATTCATCATATCAGAAAATTAGAATATTGTGAAAAGGTTCAAAATTGATGGCCCCTGGTGCCACACTCTAATCAGCTAATTAACTCAAACCACCTGCAAAAGCCTTTAAATGGTCTTTCAGTCTAGTTCTATAGGCTACACAATCATGGGGAAGACTGCTGACTTGACAGTTGTCCAAAAGACGACCATCGACACCTTGCACAAGGAGGGCAAGACACAAAAGGTCATCGCTAAAGAGGCTGGCTGTTCACAGAGCTCAGTGTCCAAGCACATTAATAGAGAGGCGAAGCGAAGGAAAAGATGTGGTCGAAAAAAGTGTACAAGCAAGAGAGATAACCGCACCCTGGAGAGGATTGTGAAACAAAACCCATTCAAAAATGTGGGGGAGATTCACAAAGAGTGGACTGCAGCTGGAGTGAGTGCTTCAAGAACCACCACACACAGACGTATGAAAGACATGGGTTTCTGCTGTCGCATTCCTTGTGTCAAGCCACTCTTGAACCACAGACAGCGTCAGAAGCGTCTTGCCTGGGCTAAAGAGAAACAGGACTGGACTGCTGGTGAGTGGTCCAAAGTCATGTTCTCTGATGAAAGTAAATTTTGCATTTCCTTTGGAAATCAAGGTCCCAGAGTCTGGAGGAAAAGAAGAGAGGCACTTCATCCACGTTGCTTGAAGTCCAGTGTAAAGTTTCCACAGTCAGTGATGGTTTGGGGTGCCATGTCATCTGCTGGTGTTGGTCCATTGTGTTTTCTGAGGTCCAGGGTCAACGCAGCCACATACCAGGAAGTTTTAGAGCACTTCATGCTTCCTGCAGCTGACCAACTTTTTGGAGATGCAGATTTCATTTTCCAACAGGACTTGGCACCTGCACACAGTGCCAAAGCTACCAGTACCTGGTTGAAGGACCATGGTATCCCTGTTCTTAATTGGCCAGCAAACTCTCCTGACCTTAACCCCATAGAAAATCTATGGGGTATTGTGAAGAAGAAGATGCAATACACCAGACCCAACAATTCAGAAGAGCTAAAAGCCACTATTAGAGCAACCTGGGCTATCATAACACCTGAGCAGTGCCACAGACTGATCGACTCCATGCCACGCCGCATTGCTGCAGTAATACAGGCCAAAGGAGGCCCAACTAAATACTGAGTGCTGTACATGCTCATACTTTTCATGTTCATACTTTTCAGTTGGCCAACATTTCTATAAATCCTTTGTTTTTATTGGTCTTCAGTAATATTCTAATTTTCTGATATGATGAATTTGAGATTTTCATTTGTTGTCATTTGTAATCATCAAAATTAAACAAAATAAACATCTGAAATATATGAGTTTGTATGTAATGTATGAATATAATATACAAGTTTCACTTTTTAAATGGAATTACTGAAATCAATCTACTTTTTCATGATATTCTAATTTTATGACCAGCACCTGTAGATAGCTGTGAATAACTGTGAAAAGTCTAGCATTGATATTTTGTCAAAATGCTAGTACTATAAATTTGCATTACATTTGGGATATTTACTTATCATTTATTTGCTTTTTTTGTAACAAGCATATGTGATTCTGTTGACATGGTCTTTGTTGAGATTGAAAATGTTTTTTATAAAATGTTTTTTATATTAATAGATTTTTTATGCTCTTTATTCTTTGTCATTTCTTATCCCTAAAGCAATATTGAGTAATTAATATTTTCCTTTGGTTTTGATAATAAGCTTGAAATTCGTGACATCCCTAGTGTTTGTAGAAATGGTTGTTTCGTATGGGTCAAATTATGAATTATGATTGAATTCATCTCTAACACCAAGGACAAAAAAAGAGCAAATAGCAAGGACAATTTTTGAAAACATGTCTAAAAGATCAAATTTATAAAGTTTATTTAGGATTTCAAGTGTTTTAGCTGCCAAAACACTTTCAATTTACCAGTAAATGTTGCATTTCTAAGCAATGTCACTAAAACTTTTTTACTATGTCACAGCATTTTACGTCACGTGGGTGAAAAACCAATTTAGCAGCAGACATTGCTTCACCAGCAGCTGGTGTTTCTTACAGGTTACCACCTGAGATTTTGCCCTTTAATCTGTTTTCAAGTTCTAAAAATGCATCACTGTGCAAAATCTCTCAGAAGGAAATTTGCTGTTCAGAAAAACAGCAGGATGCTGCTGCACTGAAATTGCCTCTAAGGACAATACAGCAATACAGTAGCCATAAGGCTCCTAGTTATAGGGTTGTGATCAATCATCTGTTATACACATTTAAAGGCTGTTCATTGTGATAATTAGAATGGACAGCGCCCTATTGTGGCGCCTCCTTTCCAAAATGGGTTATGCAGAGCTTTTTCCTGTCCCATGCTGCTATATATTTGATCTGCTGGAACACATAGCGACCTCTTTTCCTTATTCTGCTTCATTTTACTGTATCTGTATTGTCCCAGTATTTTTTGGTTGAACCCCAAACTTTTTTTTCTCTCTTTTTCCTAATCATAGTAGAGTTATCGGTTCTGTTCCTGTTAAGCTGTAACTCCATTCTGAATTGAAATATTAGCTGTGCTACTGCTGGTGACATTTCTCTTTATAAGTATTGGAGCTTGGCCTGTTTTTTGGTGTAGTCCTGTTTCTTTTATCGTGAATAGAGCTGGCTCGGAGCTCGTATGCCTGCCTGTGTCTTTCATGGACAGGGCAACCTGTGGAGCAAGTAACACTTACCATTTGTATTTCTGCTTTTTTCTGAATGTCTGCTTCTGTCTCCTTGAACCTCAGTCCGCTTCATTAGATAGCCGCTCAGACAGAGCCTGGTTGTGCTGGAGGTTTCTTTCTGTTAAAAGAGAGTTTTCCTCTCTACTGGTGATGCATGCATGCTTGGTGTGAGGTATTGCTGAAGAGATATTTGCAAGTGACTGTCATCGCCTTAGGAGGGGCATGTCTTGCAAGTCAATGACTGGATGCAGTAAACTGATTTTCCTAACAAATCTGGCAGTTTTTTTCTCTGTCAAGTGCCTTGAAACGACATGTGTTGTGAATGTTAGGTTAAAAAATATAGGTTTGTAAAAGAGAAATTGAGTCTACACAGGAAAGAGATTCAAGCAACTTCTGCAGGAGTGGAAAAAAAGCCCAACCCAACTTCCAGCTTTTTTCCTCCGACTCCCCTCCTGCAGCCGTCCTTTATTAACAGAACATAACAAATGGTTACAAAACAGTATTGTTCTGACAGAACAATTGATCAGTTCATAAAACAGGATGCTCCACCAGAATCACAAGGCAGGGTGATCTCCTGACTGAATCACAAGACAAAATGAAGCATCTACTTGCTCAAATGTTTCATAAGCACACACAGACATTAATTTTATAATCATCATTGAATAAACCTAACAGTGAATGTGCTCTATATACATAAACTCAATTAAAATAGAATTTATTTATCCCGTTTTAGTAGGGGAGTAAAAGTTTCTCTTAAAAACGACCCAAAAAGCCTAAATAGTTTATCTTTCAGTGCATTTGGATTAAAAATCAAATACTAAACCTGCACCAGAAAAACATGAAAAATGCTCATGGAGAGTAGTTTATGTGTGTGTATTGTGTAAAACTGCTCCTTTGAGTAATTATTATTGCTTATGTACTTTTGGTAGAATTCCAAATGCATAGAAAAAACTCTTACACTTAAGGATCACAATTTTAATCTTCTACCAGCATGGCTCCACGTGCAATTTTATACCTACACTGCTCAATCTGCTTCTAAACATCATTATTTTGGTTAACTTATATATATTTGATGAGATTTAGTGGCTTTATAAAAAAAGTATAGTCAGTAAATGTTAACTGAAAAGAACATTTCATGATGTAGTGCAGCATCGCAGTAATACCATCAGGTTATTGCTAGTGTTTCCACCTCATTACACTAAACTTATGACAGCTCATTTATTTATATTCCCTGATATTTACACCATGTGCTTCTTCCTATACAAACAACACAATTGGCATTTTAAATCTATTCAGTTCAAAAAAACAACGATGCTAGAAGTCTGGCAGAAGCTCCCATATGTATGATCACATAAATATGGATATGCAACCCGATGACTTCCCGCACGTTAATGTCAAAAGGTCTTGAAAATAATAGGTTTTATACCAAGAAATGGCTAAACAAACCCTCCACATACTGTAAAGAGTTGCATTGCATTCTTAATCTAATTTTCATCTGTTTATGTGTCCCTTAAGATTTGAAATAATTTAATTTGAAAATACCTTAAAGAACTCAATGATATTAGCAGAGAAAAGAAATGCCTGAGCAATCAGGTTCACTCAACAAGAAAATGATCTTCCTCAGGCCACATGAGACGAGTCCTTTGGAGTAATGACAATAGCTAAGAGATGATATGATGATCTGCCAGACATGTCTGACTTTTCCATCAGACTCCTCTTTAGGTCCACACAGTTAGTCTAAAGGAGAAATCTCAGTATATGGAATACATTGATTGGTATCTTCCCAAGTGATCAAAAAGATCTAGAAGAAAGACCAAATTGAATATTGTCATATCTAGGGTTGGTCTGTTAGAAGCCTCGCTTGTGAAAGTTAACCCTATAATGCCAAATGTATCTTATTTGATACATACGGTTTCTGAAATGTTTTGCATCTGACACCTTTTGCATAATTTAATGGTAAAAACTTTGCTCAAAATCTTATTGTACACAATCAGATATACCTGATAACAGCCAGTAGAAGACTACACAAAAAATAATCTTGACTTATCGCATAGTAATAAATTACTAATATCAAAAATGTATTTCTGTTTTTTCTTTTTACATATTTTGTTAAAAAGGCAAATAAGGAATTCAAACCAAAAAAAAGTAATTTTCTGTTTTGTTTTATTCTTGGATCGGGCTTTAAAGGGTTAATGGGCAAATCCTGATGCAGTTCTTTAGGATTGAATTACCTGAGTGACAAATGATGCTGACTGTTTCAGCTCAAATTTCATTTTACGATTTATTTACTGCTCACTTACATCAGTAATTCTCAGGGTGCCCATGTTGATTACTGCTGTCATCTGTTTCTACAGTCCTGCCGTTCACCTAGGCTCCAGCTTTTCTCCATTGGTGCTGACTATTTTCATT
The DNA here is from genome assembly GCA_030533445.1 of Cyprinodon diabolis. Lineage (NCBI taxonomy): Eukaryota > Metazoa > Chordata > Actinopteri > Cyprinodontiformes > Cyprinodontidae > Cyprinodon > Cyprinodon diabolis. The sequence goes on from CM060079.1 coordinate 6,038,497, forward strand.
GGTTTTTAATGCAGCTAATTAGATGAAGTCTACGTTTTGTTTTCTTCATGACAAAGCAGCTCTCTACTATCTGGTTTCAGATCTAAACCAAAATCTCATTTGCAGTGATGAAGATAGATGCCTTATCGGGCTCCACCAAAAAGACAGAGGAGTCTCACTAAATGGAAAACGTTAAACAAGTTTATTGCTTACATTTTACTGAATCTGAATCCATAGTTCACCTAAATGACATCATGCTGGAAATCTGTCAGTTTGTAACTTTTCTAAATCAAATAGACGACTGGAGCGTTTTGCTTCCAAAATGGAAAAGGAGACACTGAGATGATAAAACTGCAAAAAGTTAGAAAGTTTTAACCTAATATGAAATGTGCTTCTTAAATATGGCTGGCAAAAATAGGAGCTAAAGAGGGAGGACGTTTGCAAATGATGCAAAAATTAGTTTTCTAGCCAAACATCAAATGTCAATACACATTTGTGTTTATATAAGCTTGTAGTTACATGATCAGATTAATTTGTAAGCTCTTCTCACCAAAAGACGCTCTTTCAATGGCAGGCTTTCACACATTTACTTAATCATAATCACAAATAAGGAGAACTGAGCATCTCTGAGCATCTTATCAGTGTGGGATTTCAATTTCCATGGAGGTGTCTGTGTGACATTATGTAATGAATGGCACTTAAAAGGAAAAACAAATGGAATCAGCATGGTTTATAATCCAATGATCTGTTTTATGAATGCCAAGCTGAGTGGCTTCTCCCTTACATAATTAGGGGCTTTACTAAATTAATATTTCTGCAAATATTAATAATTTATTTGTCTTTATTAAAATAATAAGAGAGTCACAAATTGTTATTGAGGATTAAAACAACCAAGGTTTTCAGTCTATGCAGTTATTTCATTCATTAAATAAAAAAAAAGTTTATGTAGGTTCTAGGTTCTATATCAGATTAAAGGTAAGCTTAGGGAAAAAAAACACATTTAAGCAGGCTCTATATTAAACATAGTTTACTGTACCTTGTGCTGTTCCTTCTTCTCTCAGTCTAAGATATTCTCAGTGCTGAAAAAAGTTGGATATCCTCCTTATTTATGATGGGGTAATCTCTCAACATTGATATTTCTTCACAATATTTCTTGTCATAGTAAAATCCCTGGTGCTGCAATGTACTGCCTACTTGCTTTGTCAGCAGCAGTGTGTCTGGTGAAATAAGCTTAGGCTCTTAAGACACTTTGATTCTAAGTTGAATGCCTGAAATGCTCACACCCTTTATATGTTTGAGACTCGTTATCTGAAGTAAGAAGGAAGGTAGTTTGGTTTTTTTTGACATTTTTAACCTTTAAAGAATTTCCTGAGGCTGTCAAATGACACCTGTCCATGAAAACATTGGAAAAGCCTCATTATATTTACCTTTTTGCTTTGGCATAATTTTTAACTGGTAAAAAAATGCCTAACAACAAGCAAAATATGAATGATTTAATGATGAGGATTAAAAGGAAGTACCCCTAGCTGCCACTGAATGAGCATGCGGTGCGGCTGCAGTGTGGTCACCTCAAGGAGCTCAAATCATTAGGAAGTGAACCTATGTTGAATTATTTTCTCTTGAGCTCCGTTTCTCAAGCCGGGGCCACAGCAGGGCCAGTATTTTTGCAGCCTTCATTTTAAATGACTTTATACAGCAGGCCGGCACCACAGCTGCCCCATGATCAGTGTTAGCCCGGCGTAATGTCATTCACTTTTTAATGGTTCCATTTGCAGAAGATTGGGACTTGATTCATAGCTTCTGAGTGATGTCAGACTAAAGGACAATTTTAATAAAAAATGTTGAGAAAATAGTAAATGGCATGTACTTATATATCGCCTTTATTCAAGTCAGGAGACCTGACCAAAGCGCTTTAAACTACATTCATTTACCCATTCACGCACACACTCACACACTGATGGTGGCAAGCTACATTGTAGCCACAGCTGCCCTGGGGCACGCTGACAGAAATGGGGCTGCCGTACACTGGCGCCACTCTGACCACCATCAGTAGACAATGCAGGTGAAGTGTCTTGCCCAAGGACACAACGACAATGAAAGTAGGAGTTGGGGCTTGGACCATCAACCCTTCGATTTCAGGGCAAACTCCTTCATCCAACGCCACTGTTCGCTAAAATCGTGACATCATCAGGTATTAAATGTTTAGACAAATGAAACACAAACTGGGTTACTGTATTCTCATTCATTAGATTATCCATCCATCCATTTTCTGTCACACTTTTCCAAAGGATGTTGGTGCCTATCCAGCTGTCTACGGGCGGAGGGCGGGATACACCCTGGACAGGTCGCCAGTCCATCAAGGGCAACACAGACAAACATTACATAAAACCATTCACACACACCTAAGGAGAATTTAGAGAAGCCAATTAACCTAACAGTCATGTTTTTGGATTGTGGGAGGAAGCCAGAGTACCCGGAGAGAACCCACGGGAGAACATTCAAACTCCATCCAGAGAGATGAGATCCTTATTGGATTATATTATTAAGAATTGACAAAATCCATGTGCTAGTTTGGCAAAAACAAAGAAGAGTTGTTTTTTGGCAAAAAATAACACTTCTCTATATTGCATCAAAAATGGAAACTTATTATTAATTTAAAGTTACATGTAGACTGTTTAACTGAACCTGACTCTAAAAATTCTGATCCTCTAAGCTAAATGTGTTACTAAACACCTTCCTGTCAGTGATGATTTACCCAGTTTGAGTTAAACTGTCAAATGTCCCACTTTTTAACATGGAAATGAACACAGCATCATTAGCTACCCCGGCACAAGAGCAACCAATATTAAAAAGAGCCACTCCTGATGAGTTATATATAAAAAGAAGTATTAATTCTTATTGACCAGTGGAAGAACCATATTATTTAATGATAAAGTTTGATCAACCTATGCATGTTGATATTTAAGTTAACACAGCAGCATGCTCAGTATGAGGGATTGCTGCTAATGAAACAACCCAGTGCAATTAACTCTGCTTGATTCCCACTAGTTTGCTCAGAAGAAGGGATTTATGCTAAGTTAAGTGACTCGATTCAATCGGCTGGGTTTCCTTATATAGAAAACATTTTACAAATTAGCATAATAAACCTTGTGCATTTTTTAACAAGGATATAACTGAAATTCATAGGCTTTAAACACAGAGCTGTCAAAACATATTTTCCACTACAGATTACTTCTGTTTTTTTGGAAACAAGGGTAGAGAAATCTGTGCGGCCAAAACACTTTTCACAGCCTGCTATATTTATATGATAAAAAAGAATTGCCTCCTTATGTTTGTACGTTATTGAATTTGTTTGTTTTATAAAGTGCCTTGAGACGACACTTGCTGCTAATAGCTGCAAGATAAACTGATTTGAATTGATCGCTTTTTTTTACATCATGTAGTTTAATTAGATTATAAGTAATTGTATATTTTCAAAAGTGTATTGTGCAAATTGTGACAATTAATCCAATGCCAAGGTACTTTAAATTACTACAGATTCTTTAAAACCACAACTAATCCATCAAAGGGAAGCAACTCATTTGATATTAAGAAGGCTATGTCATAATTAGAATTGGCTGCAAGCATTTATGGCTTATTCTTCTTATTCCTTCTTTAGTCTGCTGAACCAACCGCAGAATTATGCTGGGTTTTTTTTCCTTCTTTGATTAACGTAACGTCAAAGCCACTGCCAAATGTTGCAACCTTGCATATAAAAAGGCAGTGACATTTCTTTTTTTTTTTAAAGAGCATCAGGAAAATGATTTTCCATATAATTTGGACGAGACTCCGTGCATTACTTTTTTGGCTCTGCTTATATTTCCTTTGTCTCATTACCATAAAACTTTTGGTAAGATCCATTTGTTGAGGTAATAGGTTTATGACATTTAACTAAATTCTCTTAATCCATATAATTCTTTAACGAAAGGAATGCTTTTATAAATTTTATAAGTTCCTGCGTCAGCTGTTGTACATGTAATGCCTAACAATATATATTCATAATATATCCTGTAAGTACATTGCTCTTGTCTTGTATTTACAAATGATGGCATATTCAGTATCTCTGTTTCCATGCACAAAGTTGTGGAAATATGAAATAAAAATTGCACTCATTTAACAGTTCAATCAGCAAAGGAGATCAGGGATAAACAATCAGGAAAAAATGGCTAAAATGAACAAAAGTAGAGTCAAACCATTGTCTCACTTTGTCCCATTTTGCTCTTAAACAGAGATGCTGCTAAATATTATAGCTCGTTTACAGCTGAGAGTGTCAGTAGCAACAGTTGGGATAAACAGAGACAAAATAGTCTTTGAATAATCCATTATCAGACAGGCCAATCTTACAGGGCAGGGGTGTTTCTCCGTCGGAAAAGCAAAACCACTGTATCAGCGAATGAGAGGGAGGTTTTCAGGCGTCTACAAGCTGACCTGGCAAACATAAATCTACTCTGAATAAACGCGTTTCATGGACAGCAATACTGATTTAGGGCACATAAAATAAAACGGTCAACACCTAGGTGATATGCAGGCATGGTCTGGATGAATTTGTCCAACCACAGTAGACATAAACAAAAATAAAATAGTAAAAGACAGACAAAAATTTAAGATGCACATTTATCTTTTGCTTTGGTTGCACTTTGTTTTACACAAATCTATCCATGTGCCAAAGACGGAAAGATAAGTAAAAACTATATCCATCATGAGTTATATAAATCTTGAAAAAATTATAATATAAATGCCATAATAAATCTGTTATTTGGCATTAGGGCAGTAATGATAACTGAATGCATCTACAGGTGCTGGTCATAAAATTAGAATATCATGAAAAAGTAGATTGATTTCAGTAATTCCATTTAAAAAGTGAAACTTGTATATTATATTCATACATTACATACAAACTCATATATTTCAGATGTTTATTTTGTTTAATTTTGATGATTACAAATGACAACAAATGAAAATCTCAAATTCATCATATCAGAAAATTAGAATATTACTGAAGACCAATAAAAACAAAGGATTTATAGAAATGTTGGCCAACTGAAAAGTATGAACATGAAAAGTATGAGCATGTACAGCACTCAGTATTTAGTTGGGCCTCCTTTGGCCTGTATTACTGCAGCAATGCGGCGTGGCATGGAGTCGATCAGTCTGTGGCACTGCTCAGGTGTTATGATAGCCCAGGTTGCTCTAATAGTGGCTTTTAGCTCTTCTGAATTGTTGGGTCTGGTGTATTGCATCTTCTTCTTCACAATACCCCATAGATTTTCTATGGGGTTAAGGTCAGGAGAGTTTGCTGGCCAATTAAGAACAGGGATACCATGGTCCTTCAACCAGGTACTGGTAGCTTTGGCACTGTGTGCAGGTGCCAAGTCCTGTTGGAAAATGAAATCTGCATCTCCAAAAAGTTGGTCAGCTGCAGGAAGCATGAAGTGCTCTAAAACTTCCTGGTATGTGGCTGCGTTGACCCTGGACCTCAGAAAACACAATGGACCAACACCAGCAGATGACATGGCACCCCAAACCATCACTGACTGTGGAAACTTTACACTGGACTTCAAGCAACGTGGATGAAGTGCCTCTCTTCTTTTCCTCCTGACTCTGGGACCTTGATTTCCAAAGGAAATGCAAAATTTACTTTCATCAGAGAACATGACTTTGGACCACTCACCAGCAGTCCAGTCCTGTTTCTCTTTAGCCCAGGCAAGACGCTTCTGACGCTGTCTGTGGTTCAAGAGTGGCTTGACACAAGGAATGCGACAGCAGAAACCCATGTCTTTCATACGTCTGTGTGTGGTGGTTCTTGAAGCACTCACTCCAGCTGCAGTCCACTCTTTGTGAATCTCCCCCACATTTTTGAATGGGTTTTGTTTCACAATCCTCTCCAGGGTGCGGTTATCTCTCTTGCTTGTACACTTTTTTCGACCACATCTTTTCCTTCCCTTCGCCTCTCTATTAATGTGCTTGGACACTGAGCTCTGTGAACAGCCAGCCTCTTTAGCGATGACCTTTTGTGTCTTGCCCTCCTTGTGCAAGGTGTCGATGGTCGTCTTTTGGACAACTGTCAAGTCAGCAGTCTTCCCCATGATTGTGTAGCCTATAGAACTAGACTGAAAGACAATTTAAAGGCTTTTGCAGGTGGTTTGAGTTAATTAGCTGATTAGAGTGTGGCACCAGGGGCCATCAATTTTGAACCTTTTCACAATATTCTAATTTTCTGATATGATGAATTTGAGATTTTCATTTGTTGTCATTTGTAATCATCAAAATTAAACAAAATAAACATCTGAAATATATGAGTTTGTATGTAATGTATGAATATAATATACAAGTTTCACTTTTTAAATGGAATTACTGAAACCAATCTACTTTTTCATGATATTCTAATTTTATGACCAGCACCTGTATTTGCTCAAATTATCTCTTTTGCTCTGTCTAAATTTCCTGCTATTATAGGTGTTCTGTTGAATTTGCATCTGGAGCCTGAAATGATTATCGAAATAAATGCCAGAAATACCTGTATTGTTTGTAGTTGAAAGCACCAGTTTTACTTTTATTCTGAGCAAAGAGAAAGAGTTTCTGTTGAATTGGATTTGAGGTCAGTAAATTCCCCTTGTTTATACTTTTGATGGACAAAAAAAAAAATTTCTTTTCCAAAATTCCTCCCAAACATCTAATTGCTGTTTAAGCCGGGCTTACACTGTGCGATTTTTGAGCCGATTTTCCAGTCGTGCAAAAATCTTTCGATCGGGCCGACTTTCAGCCTGATTGTGCGTCGTGAGTCATGTAGTGTACAGGGGTAACGAGGGGCGATCAGCCTATCACGACCATACAACCGTGAGGTTGGGAGATAATCAAACATGTTTCATTTTCTCCCGACCGTCATGGGCAGTGATGGGATGGCGTTACTAACGCTGTTACCTTGTTTTAGTAACTAGTAATCTAACTAATTACTTTGAATGTAACTATAACGCAGTTACCATTGCAAACACCCCATTACTGCGCGTTACTCAGGTCGCACAATGAACCTTTTTTCATGATAGGACTCGTGCGCGCCTTGTCATTAGAGAGGGGAGGATGAGAACAGCTGATGTATAGTGGGATTCCGTCTGTCAGTTGGTAAGGTGGGTATTTCTGCTGGTGGGTGTTAACGTACAGCACACACAGAGAGATGGAGAGTGAGGATGACTCCAGCAGCAAAACAGCGTTTTCCTGATGGAAATACCGGTGTTACGTCGAGCTGCGTTTCCCCATCACATACGGTTTCCCCTGCATCTCTGCAGAGCGCAGGTGGCACGATTCACCACGCAAGCGACAGGAAACGCGCATGCTCGCTAAAGGCGCGCAACAGTCGCCCTGTGCTCGCGCACACACAGAGTATACATCTAGATAGATAGATATTACAGTATCTATAACAACCCAAACACACAGGATTTCAGAATTAGACATCCCCAGTTATTAATTTTATATACTCACCAGATATGAATGCCCCATTAAAAACTTCACATGGCGTTCCCCCCTGATGTCATTTACGTTGAGTTGCAATAAATGCAAAACTCTCTGCAGGTTCTTGTCTTTGTCGACCGCTCTATTCAGCTGGCTTTGGAAACACACGGCGAGAAGGTGGGGGCTGGGTGGTGGGGGTTACGGGGGCGAGAAACGCAAAAGTAACGCAATAGTTACCTTTACTAGTAACTTGTCACTTTTATTGTGGAGTAACTCAGTAACTCAGTTACTTTTTGGGAGAAGTAACTAGTAACTATAACTAATTACTTTTTCAAAGTAACGTGCCCAACACTGGTCGTGGGCAAATTGCTTAGTGGACATGCGGAAAAAAGAATTCTTCTGTAAACACAGCAGCATGGTAGGGGTGCAATGAGTGAAATGCTGTTCTGTCTGTAAAATTGACAGACCCTAGTAGCCACGTTTGCTCAGTCATGTCTTTGTCCAAATACGTTGTCGCCTTTTTTCTTTAGGGCTTTCAGCACAAAATTGCACAAATTGCCAAGGCAGCGTGTTTCACTCTAGTGAGCCCCATATTCCCCTTCTATTTGTTTGGCTTCCAGATTGACGAGTCAGAGCAGCTACATCTCACTGTGGAGCTGAGTCCAACGTGGTTTTTAGATGTGCAGTGTGAGCCGGTAGATCGCATGAAAGCGTTATGCTGCACATAGATCGTTAGCTGCGAACTCGCACTGTACGACTAAACCCTGTGGTTTAGTCGTACAGTGTGAGCAGTCGCAAAAATCGCACAGTGTACGCCCTGCTTTAGGTAGCATGTAGTTGTTACGGACTTGGCCCTAAGATGCACCACGCTGATGCATTCGTACAAGATTGAACCTTAGAGGTTATTTTCCTTTTTACCTTTTCTTCAATCAATCAATCAATCAATCAATTAATCAAGTTTATTTGTATAGCCCTTTACAATAGCCAAATGGTACCCAAAGTGCTTTACAACAAAGCCATAAAACAATACATAACACATACAAAACATATAGATACAATTAAAAGTGCTGTAGTGGTGCAGTGCTGCAGGACATTAAAAGCCTTCCAGAAGTGCATAGAAAGGAGCACACAGAAAGATGACATCTACTGTAAGAGACAGTATTACCCTAGTCAGAATTAAATGCTAATTTAAAAAGTGGGTCTTAAGCTTTTTGTAAAAAGGCTGAGGTCAGTAGTGGTGCAGATGTCAGGGGGTAGTTTGTTCCACAGTCTGGGAGCAGCGACGGCAAAAGAACGATCGCCCAACTGTTTGAGTCTTGACCTAGGGACCTCTAACAGAAGCTGACCCGAGGAGCGCAAAGCTCTGCCACAATTGCGAAAACTTAAAATCTCAGACAAGTCAGAGGGGGCCAAGCCATGAATGACATTAAAAACAAACAGCAGAAGTTTAAAATCAATTCTAAATTGGACTGGAAGCCAGTGGAGTGACGACAGCACAGGAGTAATGTGTTCACATCTGGACGTGCTTGCGTGCAGCGTTCTGCACAAGTTGGAGACAAGAAATTGATGACTGACTGAGGTCAACGTAAAGGGCATTGCAGTAGTGCAGTGTTGAATTAATGGAAGAATGGATTGCCTTCTCAAGATCCTGCCGACTGAGAAAGGACTTGACTTTGGCCAAAATACGGCGCTGAAAAAAGCTTGAGCTGACAACAGAGCAAATGTTACCCAAAGATTTTTGACATGAGATTTAAAAAGGGGGTCCAGATTGCTAGAGTTTGTGGTGAGAACATTTGAAATAGATGGAGAACCAAACAAAATGCATTTTCTTAACATCGTTTTCCTTGTGTAAGGTGTTTCTTGTCCAGTTAATAGCGAGTGAGGGATTGAATAGGTTTGTGAGTCATGTCTTTCATAGTTTATGGAAGTCCAATTTTGATATTGAAGGAAGAAAATTACATAAACACAGAAAGCAACAAGTACAACAGTGTGCTTAAGAGACTGGTTAGACACAGTAAATGTCTTTTGAACTTGCACTGTTTTGCTCTGTGTGTCCAAAAACCTTCAAGCATGGTCCTCACTGTGGTTGACTGGTTCCCAGTAGGGATCTGCCCCGTCCCTTTTTCTTTAAATCACTCAGAATAGTTGCTAGAGCTTATAAAGTGGAACTCCTGGGTGGTGGGATGCCAGAAAGACCTTGTGTGGCACATTGAGGGGAGACATGGAGCTGCTAGTCAAGCAAGGGATGCTTCAATTCAAACGTATCAGACCACCTGGATGGAAGTCAGACAAGTATGAAAATCACTTGGACTCTGGTTTATCCTGGCGTTCCACAACACAGATGGCAGCCACACGAAGATAGTGTTGTGCTATCTCAAGGGAAGGGTTGAAAAACTGAAACAGGAAACAAAGAAAGGGGACGTGCTTAGAGAGATGGGAAATAATGCTGCTTTGCTAATAAAAATAAATGTGCCTTGCCTTGCCTATGTACCTGTGAATGCACACATAGAAAGCCACAAAAAAAAGACTGCAGTGACAGCAACACGGTTGTGCAGTGCCTTTCAAAAGTATTCATTCCAACCACAGACCTCTGTGTAAAGCAACATCGAGTGGTGTGTAATCTTTAAAAAGGAATTATATAAAAACTGCATATTATTCTGCATTTCTCCTGTTTTTATATCCTTATACGGTAGCAGCCATTCAAAATGGCCCTTCCCAGTCAAACGGCAGCTTAATGGTTGCCCACTTCCCTCCAACTCCCAGTGAAATCCCATCCAACTTCCAGCCACTGGCCTTCTCCTGGGTGTGGAACTTATTTTACTCTCTTTTTTTTTTTACCCTTTCATTGAATTACATTGTCTGGCCAGGAGATGAGCTTCTCTTTAGATCTAAATGTCCACAAAACATGACAGAAAGAATATTTTAGTACAAAGATTGATGTTTAAAAAGGAATTGTAGGAGACCAGCCAAGGACCAGCCAAGAGAACATCAAGGAAAGTGGGGAAATTTTGAATGGCTTCTACTGTAGAAGCACTATTTAATGCAATTACAATTCCACGTCATGAGGGGTTATTCTCTAGCCTTGAGACCATCCTGATCTGGCGAGCTTTCAAGGTTTCACTCGCAGATCAGTCTGGCTACTTTCCGTTAAAGAAAATTTGGAGCCGTTCACCAAACGAACGTCCAATCAGCGTTGGCTTTGAGGCGGGTTGAGGTGTGACGCAACGAGAAGCGCGACAGTTCAGTCTAAAGAACATGGCGGCTTCAGCCGATGAAACTAGCGTTAGCGTGGCTATCAAGCAAGTTTTATCAGAATTACAGAGTATTTCTTCACTGAAAGAAGAGCAAAACACTGCTCTGGAGGCTTTTCTCAGAGGAAAAGATGTTTTTGCTCTTCTCCCGACTGGTTTCGGCAAGAGTAGCCTGGCTTGTGGTTGTGTTTTCGTCGTCGCTCTGTTAGTACATCATATGCTTCGTTGATCTGATTGGTTTATTTGGCCCGTCTATCACCAACATAGGCCAATCAGCTAACCAGTATTTTCGCCCCTTCCCAAAATTACTTCAATGGAAGGTTATTCTCTAGCAAAGTAGAATATCTAGTAAAGGATATTTAACCATTCTTATTTTGGATTTGGTACTGACTGGGTCATTAAAACGTTTTTGTTTAGTACTTTTTAATCCAAACCATATCACTCCAGCACCCTTGTGGGTTTGTTTGCTGTAATAGAAGCATTCAAGACGATGTTTTTGGATTTATGCTGTCTATCCCCAAAAATCAAGGTTGAATGTTTAATTGCAGTATTAATTTGGTCATCTTTGTGAAACAGTTCAGGGGTATAAATACCTTTGCAAGGTGCTGAAGTTTGGATCACGGAAAAATGAATTTATTACATTTTTTTCACAGTGCTGCATTAAGCAGCACAATCAGAGATCTATTATGAAGAAGAAACCTACGCATCACAGGTTGATGCCCTTTAGTAGCCTTACCTGCCTATCAACAGGTGATTATTACTAATGATGTCTTTGATCTTCACTCTTAAAAAGGTGGGGGATGATAGTATAGCTGGCTGTAAATGCAAAGCTGTGAATGCCAAACGATCTTATTGTAGCAAAGACGTGTTGAAATAAATTGATTTGGACTGAAGCCCACATTCATCTGCTGTATGAAGCCGCTGCATATTGAAGTCTCAACCTTTCTCAAACAGCTCTTAGAAGGGTAATCCTTTAAAGGTTTGACACTGAGCGCCCTTGACGTCCCTCCCACGCCATCCTCCGCGTTATCGGCTGCCTTCCAACACCACGCTCAAGAGAGTCTCCTCAGGACTGTCGCCTTAATAGGAAAGCTTTCTTCCTCTGTCTCCTCATCTATTCTCCACTGTTGTTATGTCTGCCTCTTCTTCCGTTCAGTCTTTCACTCCCTCCATCCAGCAATTCGTCATCTTGCCATCTCTGTCACTATTAAAGTATGACGGTCTCTGCACCTCAGCTCACTCTCATGAGAAGGAGACAGCATTAGAATGAACACTGTGCTTGTGCCCACATATCTCTGTCTCCCAGGAGGGAGTAAATTCTGGCAGGAGTACATAAATGTAAGGCCTCGACAGAGTTGGTCGCTTGTAGAAGGAGGGGATGAGCAGATTAGACAGGAGACAGCACACATACACAGTTATCATTAAATACCAAGCTGTTAGAGACAGAGCGTAGCAGGCAGGGCAGCTGATTGTCAGAGCCAAGTCTGAGGCGATGACAAGTCCTTGTCAGTGCAACCCAGGTCAAAGCTCCAGATCCACACCCCCAGCTGTTTGCAAGTTTATCTTTCTTAGAGCTTGAACCCTGCTTTTGCTGTTACAATCAGTTAAGCACCAGCACTAGGGGAGGCTAATCAGTCTCTCTGCAGGTCTCAGATCTGTGGTTTTTGCACTTTGCTCCATTGTTTATTCACAATCAGCGGCTAGTCTAAAATCAGTATTCTGTTACACCACCTAGCAAACAAGATAAGCACAGTTTGCCTTGTGTTTGCATCGTCTCATTAGGTGCAATCAACTGTGGTCCAGCGAGAAACTGAAGATCACTGTTGCTTTAACTCACAACTGTGCAACGAATCTGCATTTTTTCATTTCCTGGTCATAAGCACTTTTACCAAAATGCCCAAAGCCACAGAGGCCCTGGGGGATGCAGAGACCTGAAGGGGAAGAGAGCTCATAACTCAAGGGTGTGGGCAAGCTAACAGATAAGAGGCTGCTGGCAAGAAAAGAAATACATAATCTTTATCTTGCAACTAAGGAACTATATCTTATGTCCTACTGTCCTGCTTCAGTTACTATTCTGGCCATAAAGAGCAGCTTAGCTCTAATGAAAACTAAAGCGTTAAAGGAAATCTGCATAGATGAAAGAAGAGATATCTTTCTATATCAGTAACTGGTGCAGTGAGCTCAGAAACGGTATGAATCACATTCTATAGCCTCCAGAGATAGCAGCAGTCAAACTAATGATCACCATTGGGAGACCTCAGTTATGTGTTAGATAGCTTTCTCCTCCACAAACGAGGGTTAGCTGTAAATTGTGAAGGGAAAATGTGCATTGGCCCAGTAACTTTACTAATACTGTCCCTGGAAACTATTCTTGGAGGATTGGAGCTGTCTAGAGGGGTCCTGATGGGACATCTTCATGCTCACAGTATGTTCGTATGTATCAGATCTCTCTATGTGCCTACAATAGTGTAGACAGGTGAGGCATAGCAAGATAAAAAGTGAATAACTCTATTTACCTTCTATTCACAACACCTGTTATTCAGTGGGATTTATTTGACAGAAACTTAAGATTTGGTATGGAAAGCCAGAAAAAATAGGCAATCCTTAAAATTTGAACAAGTTTAAATTAGTCATTATTTTTTAATGCTATAGTCAAGATTAAATAGAAATAAATTAAGAGTCATTTCTTGTCTTAGGTGTTCTCTTTCTGTGTTATTTTCAAAATAAGCAAAAATCCTGTTATTACTGAATTTATTGCTGCAGCCTGTTGTGAAGAGAGTTGAGTTAAAGCCCTAAATTCTTAAAATTTTTGCTTGTCTATTATTGTATGTAGTGTAATATTGTGAGTAGAAGCTTCAAAATCTATGATTCATTTCACGTAATCTTACTACATCTCCTTGTGCATCTTTTGATCCCAGGAATTATATAGATTGTCTCTTGTAGATTTAGTTGTCTTGCTAGTAAATTACTTGCTTTTTCCCCATATTCAGAAAATGCCTTAGTTCTAAAAATGGCATAATCTGCCTTCTTTTTAGAAATTCCATCTAAATTCAGTTTTATGTTGCATCCTCATCTCAACAAAGAGTAAGACTCATTCATGGCCGATTGAGTTTCTTTTGCATTCAACATGGACTCCAAAGTTAACTTTTTTTCTCTTTCTTTTTCCTCTTTCATCTTTTTGCTTGACTATGCAATAATTTTACCTCTAATAAAAGTGCTAAATTTATCAGTTCATCCAGTATTAATAAAAGAAAAAAGTTTCAACAAATCTTGGTGTTTGAACAAAAACGAATGAAGTAGGGCTGCAACTAACGATTATTTAAAAAATCGATGAATCGGCCGATTATTTTTTCGATTAATCGATGAATCGGACAAAAATATTTTTTTATATTAACCTCTTTATTCCAAAATAAACATTTTAGACAGAACAAACAAGCACACAAGTACAGGTTGCTCATTAACTGTACTGGTGCAATATGAAAAATAAATGTTTGTGTTAAAACTACTCAAACTTACATGAGAAATGTAGCTGTACATCCACAAAATACAGGGTACTTTGTTTCATATAGCGCAAAAAAATACATTTTTGTTTTTAAAAGCCACTAAGGGGCTCAAACAATAGGTCCCCCCATTTCAACAAATGAGGTTTTTTTTAGACTCGAAGAGTTCTGCCTTTTAAGACCGGAAAGTATAGCAGTTAAAGTTGCTACTTGAGAAAATACTGAACCATAGAGATAAAAATAGCCCTGTGATTCAAATTATAAATTGTATTTGGAATAAAAATGAGAGAACTTGCTCTGCCGTACTTTTTTTTTTCTTCCCGCGTTTCAATCAAGTGGCAGTGATGACGACGGCGGCGGATGACGCATTAATCGCACGACACAACTAATCGATGATGAAATTCGTTGCCAACGCTTTTAAAAGTCGATTTTTATCGATTTTATTGATTCGTTGTTGCAGCCCTAGAATGAAGCCTACCTTATGTTCCAGCACTACAGTGGCATAGTCTGTAAGTGCACTGACCCCAAGCTTATAGTTAACACAGGAACCAGTTGGAAATTAGAAATTAGTATTATCTTGAAGCTGACTTGTGCTTGTGAGAGAATAAAGATTCTCAGGAGCCAATAAGCCTCCGTATATCCAAGAATCCAAGATATAGCCAATATATGGTTTAATAAGCCTGCCTATCCTTAAGTTTCTGAGTTCTAAAACTTGATTTATCTAAAATAACATCTTGAACCTGGTGTAAGTCCCCTCCTGATATCTTTCCCCCCTCTTTGCCCCCAAGACCCTGTTAACTTTATAAACTTAGACTTAAGCCCCATTTACACTACCCTTTTGAAACGGTACCAAGATCGGTCCAAGCATGGTAACCAAGATAACTGTTGCATGTAAATAACACACAATTAAATTGAACTGAACCTCTGTTTAAAATTGCCTAGGCTTAAAAGCAGAATTTAGAGCAGAGTTCCTAAATTCTGGCTCTCAAGGTCTGGTATCCTGCACCTTTAAGATGTACCTCAGGGGCTGGTATTGAGGATCATTTATGTCAATGTGAGGGTGGAGATTGGTTGATGACCCAAATGCAGAGATGAGGGAGGCAGACATGAGTTCTTGTAGGTTCAAAGGAGTTAACAAAAACAGAAACAAAATCCAGGAATCAAACCCTAAAAACCAGGAAAATCAGGAGAAAACACACATGGGGAGCCAAGTAACAATAAGTATGAAGGTTATTTTGTTTCAAAGCTATTTGTGCATTATAAGTGTGATTTGCAAATGTGTGTGGAGAGTTTTTTATTTGTATCTCGATTTGTGTGTGTGCAGTGGGATTTGAAAATGTGTAAATGAAACTGGTAATGTGTGCAGAGATTTGTGTGTCTGTAAAACAATTTGCAAATGTGTAAAACTATTTGTGTGTAATCCGGTTTGCAGATGTGTGAAAAATCCACAAATCTGTATTCAGATTTACAAATATGTACTGAGATTTGTAAATGTGTAAAAAAAAAAATCCACAAATCTGTATTCAGATTTACAAATCTCTAGTAATATTTACAAATGTGTAGATCAATCTGTAAGCACACACAGAGACACTTATGTCTGAAGTATTTTTCGGTTCAAGACCCAGAAATACAGACAAATCTTCGGTTACAAGTCGAAGCAAAATCCTTTTAATAAGTTACTTCATGTGAGCACACGCAGTTTTTACTGCAGGAAGAGAATAGGGTAGATAGAGACGCTATTAGAAGAGTAAGCATTGGTCCTCTGTGGCTCACCAAACTCTGGATGTTTAATGCAAAGCTTCTCTCCCCACGGTAAACACAAGCTCATTAAATCCATCAAGACTGTAATAAGAAGACCTCCAAAAACAATAGGCTGGTTTTGTTTATCAGCTTAGTTGAAGCAAAAGCAGACAACCCAACTTCCCTTAATGGGAATTCAATCACTAAACCCCTTTGTCCTCTGTCAATTAATCTCCTTTTCAAGTCCAACTCCCTTCCAAAGCACATACAGCACTGCACTGAGTAACAATGTAGGACCATCTTAGGATAAAACAAAGGTCTGAGAAAGAAAAAGAAAGAATTAGATGAAAAGAAAACAACCATGGTTCAGAAAATCAGAAGGCAATGCTGCTTCTCTGTTCTCATCAGTTATGTGGAGCAGCAAATAAACAGTTGTCTTGTTTTTGGCTCCAACACCTACAGTATACGGCTTCTGCACTCCCAGCCACTGTGGTGGCAAATGGCCTGTGAATGGAAGTGGAAGTTATGCTTTCTGCCCTAGTTTTTCTTTGTAGATGTGCAGTGTTGTTGCCAAGCATGTCTTATCCCTCTTGGCATTCGATATTTCAGGCGGTGAAGCACCACAAGAAGAGGTATGTAAGAATATTTGTGTTTTTTTCTTACTTAAAAAAGGGTACACAGAATATTTTTTCAAATCAAAGGTAACACACACACGGTAAAACAGCCACCGTTCGGAAGGTCTCTGAATGATGACGGGAAATGTTCATGAGAACAGACACCAGAACACTCTTCATCATGAGGATACATACAAATAAAAATAAATGTCCTGGAGTCTCTGAAGTTTCTCAAATCAGCTGCTTAACATAAATTAGCATTTGGAAAATAAATGTAATGTTTTGCACGGTGGTAAAGAGATGCAATGAATAAAGCATGAGGAAATGCAAAACAGTAGAAAACACCACTCCCCCCCCCCACTCTCTCCTCCTCTATCTGGTCCACTCTGCAGGAAAATGTTTGGACATTCACAATGTTGTTCTGCTTCCCATCCAATACTGCTTTTCTCATTCAATCCTACTGTGAGCTTGAATTCACTTCGAGAAGTTATTTGCTCCTGCCAACTTAAAATATCCAGCGCAATGCAAATCTGTATCCAACGGCCGTTTGTAAAAATGTGCTGTGTCTATGCTGAGCTCTTTGCAGAGCCCCTCCTTAGGCTTCTACTGTATTTTCAAAAGGCTGCAACTCTTTCAAAAATACAATGAATGCAAAGAGGCAGCTCTTCACTCTAGTGTCTGAGAAGAAGGAGTTAACAGCCTAAATGTTTTTTTTTAAAGGGCCTACTCACATACTAGACCTTTAAAAACACAAAAACATAATATTGTCTTGTTAAAATAAAGTTATATATACAAAGCATTGTACTTATAGAGTTTACGTTCCATTTTGATCATGATAACAACTTTCGCAATAGGCCTTATCTGCAAACATAGGCTCCTAACAAATAGGGAAAATTAGCTTTGAGGACCTTTACCCAGTTTCTATTCCTTCTCCTTTTGCAGGGTCAGCTATAAGAAGTCTGTTTTGGATAGGAAAGGATCTCCAGACTCCAGCCTTTAGCCTTCCTGGCATTCTTATGTGACCCAAATATGGATGGCTGAAGCATTCAATTAGAAAACCAAAAACACACACACACACATGTGTGTATATATATATATATATATATATATATATATATATATATATATAAATACTTCATTCACCCATTCACGCACACACTCACACACTGATGGTGGCAAGCTACATTGTAGCCACAGCTGCCCTGGGGCTCACTGACAGAAGCGGGGCTGCCGTACACTGGCACCACCGGGCCCTCTGACCACCATCAGTAGACAATGCAGGTGAAGTGTCTTGCCCAAGGACACAACGACACTGAAAGTCGGAGTCGGGGCTTGAACCGTCAATCCTTTGATTTCAGGGCAAACTCCTACATTCAACGCCACTGTCGCCCAGTTTCTGTAAGTTCTGTGAGTAAATCAGTCTGAATCGCCTTAAATCCACTAGAGTGCTGTCTGCCCTGTCAAAATGACAATGGATTTGTTAAAGCATGTGGCTCAACAATCCATCCTAAGCTAACCTGAATGCAGGGTCTTTAAAAATTAAATAAGAAAACATCAAATTAAAAGTTTAAATAGAGGTAAATAATGCTGAACTATAAACAGGAAGGAGAAAGTAAAAGTGAAGGAATGTGGTCATCTTGTCCTCCAGCAGCCTAAGCCTATGGTAGCAAATCTACAGATGATTTGTCAACATTAAAAGTTTTTAAAAAATGCAGGTTGCAGGCTGCTTCGCAATCTAAAACCATGAGCAGATTTAACTGAAGAAACCTGAAAACCTTTAGAAATCCTAGACAACCTGTTAACATGCAGTCTGGTAGCAAAGTGCTCTTCTAGAAACATATAGAGCAATCAGATCTCTGACATAAAATGAAGGTAATCTAATTGGAGGTTCATACATGAGCAGCAGCATTTTAAATTATATTCTTGATCGCTGTGTTGCCCTGTGATGGGCTGGCGTCCTGTCCAGGATGGACCCCGCCTCTCGCCCATTGACTGCTGGGGATAAGCACCAGCATCCCTGACGACCCCACTCGGGACAAGCGTGTCAGTTAATGGATGGATGGATGGATTCTTGATTTACAACCTAGCCAGTAAATAAGACAAATGTTATCTCCGTTTTTAATTTTTCATCAGATCCTGATGATAAAATATTAGAATAGACCATCCTTGAAGTAACAAATGCATAAACTAGATTTTCAGTCAAACTCCTGAACAGGAAATGGCTTTGAAAATATACCAGAGCTGAAAGAAATCCTAGAAATGCTTTTTAATTTGATAGAAAGGGACATTTCCTGGTTAGAAGTATTTTTTTTTAACCCTACTACTGGTTACCAGTCTCTATTAATAACAACATTCTTATCCTTGTTATCAAAAGATGAGCAAAGCTTTTATCCAACATTCCCACATTGCTGCAAATACTGTTATGGATGCATAGATTCTCTGAACCACAAACATAATGTCCTAAGCTGTGGCTTTGCAGTTTCACACACTTATAATTGGCTGGAATGTTTGTAGGAAACAAACACCAAAGCAACATATTGAACTGTAGTTGGTAGTTAAAGTAGAAAAAAATAAACTTTCAGCTGCTGAAGTTTAATGTCTAATTATGTCGTTACATTTTGTGAGATGTGACCTTAAGCCCACATCTTTGCGTTGCAAACGCACGGTTATTTATTTATTTTTTTAGGTTGTGTCAGATTTATCATAATTTAATAAGTGCATTGCTTTTGTCCTACCACACTACTGAATAATATCTATCACTATTGTATATCCACACAAACCCCTCACTCTATATGTATTTTATAATGAGAATACTGGCACAAGCATGTCACAATTTTTTGGTATCTCGATTTTAACCAAGCTAAATGCTAAGTCTACTTGTTAATTAGTACTCGCATCTGATACAATTCTTTTCGGAATCATATCCCTTGTACTTTTGTTTACATTACAGCGGCAATATCTGATTTATTTTATTGGAATTTTATGATAAAAGTGATATCTTTTCAGTTTTCCTGCATTCTTCTCACGCAATTTAAGTATTATGCATTTCCAAAAAACATACGTTGGACTCAACGCCGAGAGATGGCGCTAGACGGACTCGTCAATCTGGAATAAGAAGAGAAAGAACTCCGATGTTTGCACATGCATAGAGCTGGAGGTTCTGGTAAATCGGCTATTAGACGCTCGTAACCCTGGTTCAACAGCAGGATTTGTCACCTCAGGCCGGCTGAATTTCAAACATGTTTGATTTCTCCCAACCTTATGATTCCTGATCAGGAGGTGGTCATAAGAGGCTAATCACACCTTGTTACTCGCTTTATACTACAGGATGCACGATAAGGCAGAAACTCGGCCCAATCGAAAAAAGTCTCTCACGACCGGAGGAATCGGACCAAAAAGGGCAAAAAAATCTTACAATGTATACCCAGCTTAGGCGTATTAGGAGCCTCTCTATTTGCACTGCAGTCAGTAAGAAGTGGCAAAAAATCTAATCGGAGAATAGAAAGTCGGATGCAGCAGGTGTGACTTGGGCTTCATGCAAACTAGTTAAGGCTGGTAATGTTTCCAGAGAATGAAGAGAAACTGAATGAAAAGAACAAAAGGTTTTTTGTTTCACTGTGTAGAAAAAGGTATTAGTCTAAATTTGACAACAAATTGAATACTGTATAAACTTCATCTACAACCTTGAAATGCCCCATTCACTGCGAAAATATAAAATCTAAATAAGTCCTTTTCTCTTAAAATAAGTGCATTTTTCTTGAATCGAGGAGCTATATGAGACACTTTGCCAATGGAACAAGACAAATTACATTTAAAATAAGAAAAAAACAATTACATTGTCTTATTTCAAGTGCATATTATCTAATTATCTTATTTTAAGAGTAAAAATACTAATTCCATTGGCAAATCATCTTATTTACCTGCTCAAATTAAGGGTAAATAGAATTAATTTAAGCAATTTTTACTAATTTCTAGATAGTTTTTGCAGTGTTGTTGCTGCTTTTGTTTCCACAGGTTTGTTAGAAGGAGGCAAATTAGGTATTCCAAATGAAGCAAATAATGGCTTAAAACTTTCCAAGTCTGGGTTCTAGTTTCAAATGTTTTTGGTTTTCCCCCTGCCAAATGTGACTCGGGAGATTGCAGGACACACTGCAAAAAATCAAATAAGTGCATTTGTTCTTGAATTGAGGAGGTAAAAGAGACATTTTGCCAATGGAACAAGACAATTAACACTTCAAATAGTAAAATTACACATTCCATTGGCAAACTATCTCATTAACCTGCTCAAATTAAGGGTGAATACACTTAATTCAAGAAATTTTTACTTATTTCTAGATCGTTTTTGCAGTGTGTTGGAGTCACATTAGATTTAAAATACTAAGAAATTAAAATAGTTTTTGTAATATGTGGAAATGTGAGAGGGCAAGGGATATGTATAATTTTTCTATTTGTGACATGGAGGGCTCCTTGACTAATTTACAACTAGAATAAAGGTTACGCTTGACAAATAGCATGGACATGTAATTAATGATACAGCCTACCTTTTTTGTAAGAGCATATGGACTAAAAACAAATCTTTGGCTCCCCTCTGCCTTAGCTAATGTGCTCTTCCCTTTTCTGACACCCACTCACTTTAAACCGACCTGATTAGCATAGGAATGTGGTGATATAATGTGACATATGGTGCAATAGCAGGTTTCATACAGGGTTTTTAATGTGCATACTTCAAACCAGTCACTACACTCAGTGGTCCCTGCAAACCTGCATGGAAATTTATCTTCTCATCAGTTGATGCATGAAGGCTCTGTGCTCAGCAGTCGCCTCCTCGCACGGCATGGTCGTGTGTGTGTGTGTGTGCGTGCTCTCAGCTCTCTTAAAGACAACATTAAAAAATCTATCTTCATTACGCTTCATTAAAAAGACACCTTGAGGCATTGATTATTGATGTCAGGCGCTTGTATTCCCTGTTGGGGAAAAAGAAAACAAAGCTGATATTTAGTAATTTATTGTTTCTTTAAACATAACATTTTTTTCAGCTGTAATTTATGGTTGGAAGTTTATTTTTTGTGTATAGCAAGTTTTTGGAATATTATTTTTGTTCCCTATGTTTAGCATTATTCCTGGTTTAAATTCTTTTTCTTGGCTCTCTTATCATTTTTTTTTGTTATGATCCCTGTTGACTACCTGATCATTTCCTTAAGCAACAAACTAAAGCACTGAGAAAGAAATTAGACTTCAGCAGAATTTCCCTAGCAACAAATTTTCAATCTTGCTTCCCAAAATCATGTTAGTCTGGCAGTATATCAAAAGACAGGTGTCTGATGTGGTGCATACTTTGATTTCTGATCCACCTGATCTCTCAATCAGGTTTTGTATCAGCTGATCTCCATCTCATTATTCAACTTACATTTTTAACAGTTTTGGACTTTATTTTAGGATATTATCTAAAGCGAGATATAAAAGTCGAGCTAGCAATTTGAGGGTTTTATTTACAGGGTTTTAAATGGGTTTATAGACTCAAACTACCTAAATAAATTCCCTCATTGAGGTACAATCAAGGACTTTTCTGTTCTAAATCATTGTATTGGAATCCATTGAGGGTTTGTTTTTTTTTGTTGTTTTTTTTACGTTTGAGATGCTTTTGTTTTGGTAAATTTCAAACTTAATTTAAACTTACACCTTCTGCCTGAGAAAGCTATTTTATTCACTTTTCTTCACATCATCCAGATCTTGTGTTGGTTTAAGAGATTTATCAACTGATTTACTCATGCATTCCAAAATTATTTAATTTTATATTTTGATATTAACAGCATCATTTATTAGTATGCAATTGTCAGAGATTTATAGAAGTGACCAGAAACATAAACGTATATTAACCCACTCCTTCTCCTGTGGCGTTAATCCCATCGCCACTAATTCATCAAATCAGATGCAACTATAACCTTTATTACAGTTCATAGCTGTTTAGAGGCTGTCTCTTATATTCAATGCATATACTTGTATCTTTTGAAAAGCACCATTATATCTACACTGCTAGTACACATACTACAGACAGTAATAATGCTTTGTACTTGTTGAAAATTGCATTTTCTGACATGTGTAAATTAATCCTGAATGGAGATTTATAGAAGTCGGGGAATCTGTAAAACCTAAGTCATATATAGGACCTTTCACGCTTGTAACACATAGATTATCCTATGACAGGTAGTGATACGCTGAGATCTTCACATTAAAGGCTATTTTCAGACCATACTCATAAATGGAGTGTAGTTTACACAGTAACTCATGAAGGAATGTGTCATTTAAACCTCCTGACCCACCTGCACGCCTCTAATGCGTCACAGCAGATTATACCAAATGTCAAGAAAGCAAAACCACTGTGCTTTAAGTGGGCAATTAGCTGGATTGCTCACAAAACAAGATCTCTGATTTGTTACCAAGAGTAGCTCTGCTTTTCTTTGCCCTCTGTCCTTTTGAACAATGTTTCAAAATCCTTACATTTTGTTAAGCTAATATGTGCACCGATGAGGTAAAAATAAGCCTGTTTAAAGCTTATTGTGCATCCTTGTGTAGAGCTCCTTTGTGGTGTAAATTTATCAAAAGCCAGCATGGAGAAGCTTAAGGTTGCTTTGTGAATCCTGCTTTAAAAGCCCGGGCAGTGCATGGGGGATGTTTTTTAAAGCACATGTAAGAACATTCCAGGCACTTGTGAGAAATCTGACATACAAGTTTATCGTAATGTTTTCACATCTCTCTCTCAGTGCGCTAAGATACCAGTCGGCTATGTGGAAACATTGGTATTCGAGTCTTTTATAAATATTTTATTTTATTTTTTGTGTCGTGCTGTTGTGTATCATCTCTTTGGGGACCATGAGTCAGTGAAATAAAGTAGTCATCATCATAATACAAAGAAAATAAAAATATGCTACATGTGGTTGAAGACAGCAAGTCAGTCTGAATTTCTGTATCGGATGATTTAATCTGAATTTGTAGTCTTGCAGAATAAACAGGAATGTGTCGGGTTGAGCCTGACATTCTTCATCCAGCTGTGAAAAGCCAATAAACTTCTCTAGGAGACCAGCTTCACTTATATTCAGTGACCGGTGATGTGTTTGTGTGTGGCTTTTGCGACGTCTCTACAGAATTTCTCCTGTTATTTTTCAAACTGGTGCTTTGATAATTCTTCGTCTCTATTTTAAGGTGTGTACTTGAACAGCTGCATTTCTTAGATTTTACTGGTAAAGTGAGAACTTTGATTCAAAGTGAGGACATACTTCTGCTATTCACTTTTTTTCTTTGAGCTAGATGTTAGGTTTAAGAATATTTTGTGAACTAGGCAAAAATAAATTCATAAATAAATTTTAAAAAGGAATTCAGTACAAGGTCCCCAGCAAGTACAGTGGGGAGAACAAGTATTTGATACACTGTTGATTTTTCAGGTTTTCCCACTTGCAAAGCTTGTAGAAGACTGTAGTTTTTATCATAGGTACTCTTCAACTGTGAGTGATGGAATCTAAAACAAAAATCCAGAAAAATACAATGTATGATTTTTAAATAATTACTTTCCATTTTATTGTGTGAAATAAGTATTTGATACACCAGAACAATGAAACTTAATATTTGGTACAGAAACCAAATTACAGAGATCAGACGTAAACTGTAGTTCTTGACCAGGTTTGCACACACTGCAGCAGGGATTTTGGCCCACTCCTCCATACAGATCTCCTCCGGAGCCTTCAGGTTTCGGGGCTTTCGCTGGGCCACACGGACTTTAAGCTCCCTCCAAAGATTTTCTATTGGATTCTATTTTCTATTGAAAAATCAACAGTGTATCAAATACTTGTTCTCCCCACTGTATTTAAAACATTGGTATGTGTGAGGCCGCAGATCCAAAGCTCTACTGTACATCTGTTATGTTTTGTTTTTTATTTAAAAAAAATTTTTTGAACTTTACCACTTTCTGTCTTACCTTGGGTCCATCTGCCCCCTTTTTATGACAGTTAAATGACTGAATTGTAAATTGTTGGAAGCTGAAACTGCAATCCTCCACCTCTGTTCAGTGATGGCTTTTCTCTTTTCACAAAGATGACTCCTTTGACCCCTCTTTCAAAACATCTGTCCTCCCTGTACAAAATCTGAACACTTTTGTCATCAATGGTGTGTCCTTTCTTCTTAAGGTGTGAGTGGACAGCTGAATCTTGCCCAGGGCGAATGGCTCTCCTATACTGTGCCATATTATTGTGTAATTGTTGTTTGGTTTCTCCAATATAGAAGGCTGTACAGTCCTCACAGCACTGGATGACATACACAACACCTCTCAGCTTAGGTTTGGGTGTTCTGTCTTTAGCTCTTGACAAGTTTTAGTTGTACACTTGCACCCCGAGAACCAACATTTTCTTTCTCACCTTGCATGTTTCAAATAATTTTGCAGCTGCATTTTATTACCACTTTACCTCTTTCATTTAGCATTTCTGTGACCTTTCTGGTTCCTGTGAATTTCCAAACAGTTTTCCTTTTTCACTTAGCTTTTGTGTGACTGTTCTGGTCCCTAAACACACTGAAAACCAAGTTAAACTTATCTTAAAGTAACTTCTTATTACATCCAGAAGGACTGTTTCCATCTATGGATCACAAATCGCTCCCTAGGAATTCCGTTTTAAAAAGGGATTTTATAACAGGATGAAAAAAAGAAAATGCATGCGGAAAAAGGAAATTACCTTTTTAAATGTTTGTTAAGGAAAGTTATCTATAATCAAATTATGGTTTTTAATTCTCCATTTAGAAATAGGATTTAAAAATACGTCTTCAAATTGCAGTATTTTATAATAAAGTTATATATATAAAACACCCTTATTTATAAATGCACTACTATGATAACTTTACAAATAGTTTACATTTTAAATGTATGATTTAAATGTTATGTTAGAGATGATTGAATTACTCTTTTAGTGACTCTCCTGGTCCTCCATTCCTGAAGGGTTCTAATAAATTCTGGTCAGATTCTTTTTCAGATTTTTTTTATTTTTTTATATCCATGGTTGTTCTGTAGTTATAAACATAGTTTTAACCCTAT
Source organism: Cyprinodon diabolis (assembly GCA_030533445.1). Lineage (NCBI taxonomy): Eukaryota > Metazoa > Chordata > Actinopteri > Cyprinodontiformes > Cyprinodontidae > Cyprinodon > Cyprinodon diabolis. Next base: position 6,064,139 of record CM060079.1, read on the forward strand.
AATGCCAAATGTATCATATTTGATACATTCGGTTTCTGAAATGTTTTGCATCTGACACCTTTTGCATAATTTAATGGTAAAAACTTTGCTCAAAATCCTGTTGTACACAATCAGATATACCTGATAACAGCCAGTAGAAGACTACAAGAAAAATAATCTTGACTTATCGCATAGTAATAAATTATTACGGTAATATCAAAAATGTATTTCTGTTTTTTCTTTTTACATATTTTGTTAAAAGGGCAAATAAGGAATTCAAACCAAAAAAAAGTAATTTTCTGTTTTGTTTTATTCTTGGTTCGGGCTTTAAAGGGTTAAATGATTCATGATGGCTATACATAGATGGCATAAACGTATCCTAATTAACCTTGAGTGCGTTCTTAAGTTTCTCCTTGGCCTTATTCTGAGAGCCCGGAATCCTATGTTGTTGTTTTTTTTTCTCTGCAGCTGAGCCGCTGGATGGAGAGGAGTACCTGGACATTATAGGCATCATGAGAAACCAAGCGGGTCGGTATGAATGCAAAGCCAGCAACGACGTCGCCACACCTGATGTCAAATACGTCAACGTGGTCGTAAACTGTACGTAGCAACATTCTTTCACACATGCTCTATACACGTAATGTCTACAGTTATTGAAAATGACACACAGAATATGAAAGCCAATAAAAGTGATCAAAGGATGTGAAGTAAAGCTAGGCGTGGACTGGAGGTGTCTTCCACTTTTGGGAGATTTGGTGTGTGAGGCAGAAAGAGGAGATTTCTTGCACTGATTGCTGCTATTACTTCAATGTCAGGTTTCACCCACCACATCATCCTTTAAATAGACACTTAGAATTTCAAAAGAGGATAATTACATCCTTTCAGGGGTCTATATTATACAGAATTTGACTCTTCGGGGTTTGATAGACAGCTCATGAGACATCATTAAACTAATTACTCCTCAAGGTATTCAGAAATTCTCTTTGATCTGAACAAATCATGTGTGGCTGTTTGCCCAAACCGTACTTACGCCAGGTCTGGGTGCCAGATAGGAGCACATAAGCTTTCTTTCAAAATTGAATCATAAATGGAAGATGGGCATAAATCCATTTGGGAGGTTTCTCTAGCCATTGTTTGTAAGGATGTGTGTGGGTGTGTTTGATGAATATTAATGTATCTCTTAAAAGAGGCCGTATCTTTTGAAACTTTAATAATCTGTTCTGCTTTCGCTGATGTGTGAATTTGATGAGTTAAAACTTTATTTCTGCTATAAAAAAAAGATCTGCTTGGATGATCCCATAAAGAGTACTTGATCTTTTATATACTTTTAATTATGGAAATGAAGTAAAGGGAGTTTTTGCTAGTACTTTATATGAGGACTCAGGCTATGATTCCTTCATTGCTTTGTTATGAAACTCTTTTGACTTTAGGGAATATTCAGTAGGATAGTCTACTTGGAGTAATATCCTGTTTTTATAACGGGACCTAGAGCTAAGGAATAAAGACCAATGTGCAGATAAAAGAAAATGTGGAAAAAGTTGAATTTCTGATGTGTTCTCCTTGGATTTGCAGACCCTCCGTCAATAAGAAAAACCCAGAGTTCAGAACCACCTGTGGGCCGCCTGGGAACCCTGCAGTGTGAGGCTGCAGCTGTTCCCACACCGGAGTTCGAATGGTACAGAGACGACAAAAGGTAAAACCTTCCTTGCATCTTTATTCAGTTTCATTCTCTTTAACAGGATCTCAAACATCTTTCCAACAGAGATTCATGCGCCTAATTACCTAAGGCAATAAATCACATGAAAGTAGTGGATTTAGGAATGGCTGAAAATAAAATCATTCTGTAAAAATGTTGCTTGTATGATTTATTATCCTTTAATACCAGTCTAAAATAGTGGACTAAAATGTGAAGTTTATAAAGTATGATTTATAACCAACAATAAATTTAACTGAAAACAATTCATCCCAAACAAGCATATTAAGATAGATATTTATGAGCAATTATCACTTTTATTTTCCAACCTACATTTGGTTATCTAAATCAAATTAGTTTGAATTCATCATTTATTTAATATCATTTAGAACAAAAATAAGAAACAGTATTTCCCTGGGCTTTTAAGCCGATCAGAGTGAAAATAATTAGATTGATAAAACGTATGTTAACAGCAGTTTGGTATTTTAACTTTACCTCACAGAAAGATGTGTAGGAAGCTGCTGGTTCTGCTTCTGACTTTGGCAGTCGCTTTCCTCTGTTGGGATCTCGATCCTGTGATACTGCAGCTGGAGTACCGTGCTGAGATGCAGCACATGACACACTGCCAATTACAGCTTTGCAGAATGTTCTTAGTAGGCTGATAGGGAGTGATGTTGGAAGAAGCACTACCTGCTGGGTCAATCCCTTAAGAATCTGGACGATTTAAAAGTATTGAATATCTTCAATGAAATGGGTCCTCCTACAATCAATCAAGTCTAAAATATATCCGTCTATCAATCCAACCATACATACATTTCTTTTGTTAAGATACATGTTTATTTTGTTTTTTTAGAAAGGACTCTAAATCATTGACTGTCTTCCCTAGAGATACATAAAATATTATATAGTTTGAGTGTTAAATCTTTAAATTTTTTTCTTACAGTGAACTTTGAGAATTTTGTATTTAATTTACAAAATCTCTCTTATGGATGCTTACTGGGGATGTAAACAAACAACTGACTTAGTTATAATGTTTTTTGTCTATTTTATTAACCTAAAATCTATAGTCCAGCGAACATTTATTCTGTATTTTTAAATCAGTTTGGAAGAGTTATAGCTGTTTTTATTTCTTTCTGATTTATTTGTATTTTTAGTTGTAAAATGCTTACTTTTGTGTTTTTTTAGGTAGACAATTTTAGGATCTGTCCAGGGACAACAGATGAAAAATAGCCTTTTTAACGTACACTCTCCCTGTCAAATAAATAAATAAACCTAAAGTGTCGATTAGTGGTTTATCCATTCATCTTGTCCTGCTTAGTCATTGTCAGGGTCGTGGTGCGGCTGGTGCCTATCTCCAGTTGTTAATGGGCGAGAGGCGGGGGACACCCTGGACAGGTCGCCAGTCTGTCACAGGGCAACACAGAGACAAACATGCACTCACAAACTCACAAGGACAATTTAGAGAAGCCAAATAACCTAACAATCATGTTTTTGGACTGTGGATGGAAGAGTACCCAGAGAGAACCCAAGCACGCACAGGGAGAACATGCAAACTCCATGCAGAAAGACCCCGGGTTGGGAATCAAACTCAGAACCTTCTTGATGCAAGGCAACAGCACTACCCACTGAGTTACCATGCAGCCCTGATAAATCATTTTTTAGTGGTTGTACTGTTACCCTCATCCACCAGAGGGCACAGCCATTTCTTAAGCACTCAATAAACTCCTTAAATTATCATCTAAATAGCACTTATTCAGCTGTGCTGCATGGCACAGCAGCACCAGCTGCTGCACTTTACTTGAAAGGCGAGGAGGTGAAAATAGAAAATTTATTTCCAGCCAGATTGTTGGATTACACTTAAAACAGAGAGCTAAATCACAGCGTCCATCACATAGAAGCAAAATGGCAAATAAGAGCAACATAGCCTGTCTTTTCATGATCATTTGACATCTCTGTACATTGAAAATCACATATTTTATTCTTCTTTTTTATTCTTCTTTTTTTCCTGTTTCCTGTTTTTTTCCTTAACAATAAAGTGTAAGAAAACGTTTTTTTTTTTTTGGCTAATTCAGTTAGTATTAAATACAGCTGGCACAATAAATAGTAGAAACACCATAATATATGGTACTATCTTTTTTTTTTTTTATCAGAACATTGTAACAAAATATTAGACACTTCCTGCTAAAAACTCCCTCCTGTTACAAGAGAAAACTCAGGTTTAAAAAAAATGGATGCCTATCAATTAATCCTGAGCTGATTAATAAGAATATTCAACTTTAGATTGATTCATTAATCAATAACTTGCATCTCTAATGGTTACACAGCATACTTACTAGTAAAACATTTACCACCTTATCAAACACTACCTCCTGTGTTGCAACATCTTTTTTTAAATACATACTTTTGCTGTTTTCAAGGTTAATATAACTTTCCCTCATTATGTTTCAGCATTAGCTTCTAAATATAGTAGAAGCATTTCAGAAAAGTAAATTACTTTTCTTTTAGCCTTACATATCTTTTTGTCCTTAGCTTATAACTAGTTTTTCTTCTTCTGCTCCTCAAATCTTATGTGACAATGGAGCCGCAGTGGACCCTTTGTAATGTAGAATGAAATCACCATTGTAGTTCAATAATGACTAATAACCCACTTCGGGACTAGCTTGGCTGTTATTCTCTTAATTGAATGTTATTACTTAGGACGGAGTGGATTTTTCTGACATTCCTTATTAAAGAGACAAAGGACAGATCATCTGTCTTGTTGTAACCAATTATTTCAGCGACTTAAAATGTCTTTTCTCATAAATCCATGAAAAAAAAACCCAAATCAAGCTCCTCAAGTACTGAGCAATATTGCAGATTGTGTTACCAGCCAGATGTCTGATGGAAAGCCATCAATTCAAGTGTCGTACATGTGTCTGCAAAATACTGGAGCGGAATTGAAATGTAATGATGTTCAAAGGTAATGACATCCAAGTTTTTTCAATTCACCACTTGACTCACAGCAACCTGAAACATTTTGCTCATTCGCAGCAAACTCCCCTCCCGTGTCTGTGTGCTGGGGAAGCTTCGGCCTCAGTGGATAATAATGAAAAAAGAAATCAATGATGTGTAATTTCTCTCCTCCACCCACTGCTACAGCAGGAAAAGTTTACCAAAGATAGCGAGGAAATATTAGAGCTGTGGCACAAGTGTTATCAGAAATTTGGTCTCCAAAGTAATAGGCCTATCACGTCAGAGCCTGAAAGGAAAGATTTATGGTTGCTGAAATATTTTTGCATTATCTGTTTTTTTGCAACCTTCATTTATCTCAGTGCTTTTGTCCCCGAGAGAATCCTGGCTCTACGCCTCTGCATGGCAACCTAGCTCCCTCCCTGCCAGTGGAAAGTGTTATTCCTCTTTCCCCTTGGGTGATGATCCTAATGCCCCATAAAAATCCTATTTAGTCATGGTTGGCTTCTTAATTTTATACATCTTCTGCAGGAACCAAAGTTAATGCACTGTAGCATATTGCCTCTTCTTTACCTGATTCCAACCTGAGCTTGTGTTTGATGTCTTGCTCATGAGCTTGTGTGGTTCATTGGTTTAACTTTGTGGCATTGGCATTTCAAATGCTGTTAAATGATGCTGTCAAAACTTTGTTGAAAATGAAAAGTGATAGATTTTAACGCTTAACATTTTTATTACATCCTTTGTGTTTCTATAGAGGTAGACCACTGTGTACATTTTGCTCCTATTTAAAGCTACAGTGTGTAATTTTCAGCGACATCTAGCGGTCAGACTGCAGCAACATGAACATCTCCCCCCCACCGCTTCTCCCCCCAACAGTACGGCGAGCGTTACGGGACAAAATGTCTTCCACGACGTCCGCATCACCTACCTTCTCAAGTGATAAGGTTTGTTTACATAGATAATTTTACAGATAGTATTTCATTAGTCTGTGTAGGGTATAGATTTCATGTAGACTTAAGATAATAAATATACCCGTTATTTTTTCTACATCGTTGTGACGTTTTGGTGAGCTGCTTTGCATGGTGATGTAAACAGACGAAGTATTTGTAGAATTGTAGTCATTAGTTTAACAGCGAGATTGTGTTCGCTGGAAGAATATATATTCCCCGTTTACAGAGTCCAAGTCTTGCTTGTGGCACGGGGGTTACAAGGCTAGGAAGAGGGAGAGGAAGAGGGCAGAGAGGCCGGGGTGGGCATGCAGCCAGGGCCAGGCGAGGGAGAGGTGCCAGCGGGGTGACTAGAGCAGAGGAGGAAAGGCTTGAAGATCTCCAAAGGAGCCGGAGAGAAGTAACCGAGGTATATATCCAGAAAATTATTTTACAGAAAATTACTGAATCATTACCTGTGAAACGTAAGGGACGTTGCTGAATAAGTATACTGGAGAGTAACAGCATCATCATGCAGCATGTTATTGTAATGGGCGATCTCGCAATCGCTAGTTTGTTGGCTCTGCGCTGCCGTAGCCCAAAGATGTCTGCCTCCATGGCTGCGAGACCCGCTCCTATGTAATTATAAATAACGAATTCTAAGGCAACGCAAATATTAAGGTTAAGAGGCTGAGCTCGTAGATGATGATAAATAACATAGTTATGTATAATATATTACATTTCTGACTGTATATCCCTGTAATTATTACACACTGTAGCTTTAATTCTATGGCACTGACCTATTTTATCCAACTAAAATCATGAAGCCCTGATGCTTGACAACAGCTATCTAGACTTAGAAATGCATGAAGCAAACAAAAACATAGAAAATATGTGGATTTGTTAAAAAAAGAAAAATTGATATGTCAATGATACAGTAAAGCTAAAAAGCTGGTGAAGATTCTCAGTCATCTAGGTCATACACTGGAAAAATGATCTAGAAATAAGTGAAAATGTCTTAAATGAAGTGTATTTACCCTTAATTTGAGTAGGTACATGAGATAGTATGCCAATGGTATTAGTATTTTTAATCTTAAAATAAGATAATTAGATAACATGCACTTGAAATAAGACAATGTAATTGTGTTTTCTTATTCTAAGAGTAAATTGTCTTGTTCCATTGGCAAAATATCTCTTTTACCTCCTCAATTTAAGAACAAATGCACTTATTTCAAGAAAAAATGACTAATCTAGATTTAGATATTTTCTAGTGTAGTCATTCCTACAAAGTTAAAAAAAAACATTGGACTTCGTTTACTGGTTTGAAGGCGCCTTGCTTCCCATACAGGAAGCTTTTTCAATTCAAAATGTCAGACATAGCGTTGAGTTCGAGGCTTTAGGAGCCTTTTTTAATTGAAAAAGCTTCCTGGATGGAAAGCAAAACATCTTCAAACTTGGAAACAAAGTACAGTGGATTGTTTCTTTTTAATTGTTTGAAATAAAGCTAAAATGCACTTAAAAGACAAAAACTTAAGGTAATCCAAATAGAAATCATTAAAGACTTGCAATAACATGCTGTCCACAGACACCTTTACTGATTAAGCTAATTTAAAAAATAAATAAATAAATAAATAAATAAAAAATAAAGAACAGGTCCACTTTTTGATTCCTCTCTGTCTGCCTCAGCTATGAATTTGACATGGTGAATATTATATATATATATATATATATACTTTTTTTTTTGTTTAAAAGTTTGGTCTTGTTTTTTCTACACTCTCTAAAAAATATTTATTATTAAAGATTTTTAGCCATCTGTCAGTATTTATCTAAATCTGATCCCTGCTGATAGCATTTTACAGAACAGAATATCTCCACAACCAGTTTCATCTTCATAAATATAATAATCAAATAAAGGTCAATATTTTTTACACCCATATCAGAAAGTAAGCTTCAGAGATTGCATTGATGTATTACACATAGAGAACAAAATTCCAGATGTAGATGTGCAGTACTGTTATTTTTGTTTTGGTTTTTTTTATACAAAAAAGGCATTTAAATAACAAGCAACAATGCTATTAAGCAAGGTGCCTGTAACCACTGAGTTAATGAATTTAAGAACTCCAGGAACTGTCACTCCACAAAACTGTTAGTTTTGACAACTTCTAGAAGCTACCAGTGCTTTTAACGGAGCTGAACCGCCAGTAAAAATATTCATCAGCTCAACTCAGCTTAAAACATAAAGCAGGGCTGCAGGTTTTCAGAAATCATGTTGATTACTTTGCCAATTAAGTCCTTCAGTTAAGAACTGGTTTCTCTTTAACATGGTTGTCATGACTCCTCTGTTATCCTCCACCTGTCAGTCATGTTGGTCAAAGCCAGACTTGTATTAGTCATTAATCTGAGCTGAGAAATTAACCTTATCAATTCCCAACTTCTAACACTTTCAGGATGTGTGCTACTTCTCTCCTGCATAATAATCTGCTTGGAACGATGTTCTGAATCCTTTAAGCCGATCCTGATCCAACTGAACAGCAGCTGTAATATATAGAATCTATCTAGAAATTATTATACAGTACCAAAAACTCTATAAAAATATTTGCTTGTGGCATCATCTTTCCACTGAAATGTTAAAGCATGCATAAAGCCATGCTGTTATCGGAGATACTGGAGTTGTTGAAAAATTTGTGCACAACTTGCACAATAACAAAACAAAATCTTTCCGCCTGAAAAGCCAAGTAATGCAGTTTCATTCTCAGTAACTACTTACCACACTTTCTTGTCACCCAAAGCATACCTTGCATTTTCTTAGAAGTTGTAAAATGAGCTTCGGCTTCACTAAAATCTACAGGCCTTTAGGATTTTGTACTCAATGTACACAATGTTAGGCACCGAGTGTGTTATTTATTTATTTTATTTTTTTTCTTAATACATCAACATGTACTTTTATCCATCCTAATATTTTTGCATGTTGATATCTTCTTTATTTAGCATCCTAATAAGAAAATGTATTACAGTGTTTTTTATATCTGCTTTTAAAAATTGCGTAACTCTTAATTCAGAGCAAGACCTGCAGCTTGTGCTGGAATGGTTTACAGCAGAGTGTGAACAGCCAGCATGAAGGTTTGGTCAGCTGGAGTGTGTTTTTTTTAAATTATGTCTGTGGTCAGTGTCTGTCTGAATCACAACACTTTAAGTGTTTCATTGATTGCTGATGGTATGATGGAGCAGTAATAAGACAGAATTATTGGAGCCTTGTCTGCAGAATTGTGGTCTGATGTGATGGAGGAAGAATCCTGCCAAAGAAGCAAAGCTCTCCATTTACTCTCTATCCATCTATGTTTAAACTCTTATCACTGACAATGATTAAGGGATGTCTGAAAGAGCAGGACTGTTGGTAGAACAGTATCAACTTCCATGAGGCTCCTCTGTAGGCTGGTGTTACAGGGTTCCCGCGGGTCCTTAAAAAGTCTTAAAGGGCATTGAATTTTTCAAAATAAAACTAAGGCCTTAATTGGTATTAAAATTTCTTAAATCAGTCTTTCGTAGGTCTTAATTTTTAAAACATCATAAATAGGATTATTTTTTTACAATTTATATTTGTAATCTAAATAAAACGTTAAAATTGACAAATTTTTTTTTTTTTTTATTAAAAAAAAATAACGGCTCGCCATTATTGGTTCCGTCCTGACAGCGGAACCAATAAAAGCGTTGTTGCAGCCGGGACATTTGGGAGATGCGCCATTTACTTTTTGTTAGAAAATATGAGCAAGTTAAATGTAACGAAAATTGTCTCCAGCCAAGAGTTTTCTCCATGGCTAAAACCAGGGAACATACATGAGGCTCAGTGGATTTTGTGCAAGAAGTCATTAAAGCTCGGAACGATGGGAATTAAGGCAGTGGAGTCGCATGCGAAGCACGAAACACAAAGCGTCAAAATGGAGTTAGCGAGAAACATCCGGTATTTCTCAGTTTTGTTCCACCCTTGTCTCTGCAACGCCTCCACTTATCACCAAATAAAACATACTAAGAAAACGATACAAAGAAAAATAGCTGCAAAAAAGACTTAGCACTGGTTATGTTGTGGCTTTAAAACTGATTTGTTTTGTTCCCTGCTAAAACAAAGTTTGTGAATTCAGTTAAATAATTGTTAAAATATATCTGTCATTTGTGTGTTTTTAGCTTTCTTCCTGTATGGGAAGCTTTTCAAAATTTGAAACATTGGTGCAGTGGTTTATTGTAAAATAAACCACTGGGTTAAGTTGTCGGAAGCACGTTTTTCTTGTGTTTCTTGTGAATTTGGTCTTAAATTTTTATTTCAAGTGGCATTAAAGTCTTGAATTTAACTTGCCTTATGCTGTAGGAACCATTTTGTTTGTTTGTTGTTGACAGTCCAGCAGTTATTGAAACATTGGATTAAGGTCACCAGACAAGGAGCGGGACTCCTAAATACACTGTCATCACTGGCAGTGTTTAATACTTACAGTATCTTTGCTTTTTTTTTAGGCTTGATCGTTGTATCCTTTCACTGTCAGGGAGGCCTAAATAGGAGACGTCCCTGGCCAACTGATGTCAGCTGCATGATTGTCAGATTGTAAACCATACATCAAAGAACTCATTGACTGAGTCAGATAATTAAACAGTCAGTAAACACCATACCATTAGATTACAGGTTCACTGTTTCAAGTGTATAACATCAGGACAATGACAGCTGTGTGTGCACCACTGCTTAATACCTAACGAGATCTCAGATGGTTTCCATAACCAGCCTTTGGATGTGCTTTTGGTGGCACCAATGTGATAATTGTCTAGAAAGACAGAGAGCCATTTCCTTGGTATCACTGTGTGAAGAGCCACAGGAAATAATTGCATCTCTAGCGGGGACTTGGAGTAGTTATTTTTAAACTGGATGGAAAAAGTGAGAGGTCACCAGGGGGCGCTAGGAGGGCATCAGAAGATAGATTTTTTTTTTTTTAGATTTTTTTTTTACAAACTATTTTAAAATAATGTGCCATACCATATTAACATAAAAAACCATGGAGATTAAAAGCAAAGCTCTTCCCCAGTCTAAATTTCTACAAAAGGACTATCCCACCATAGCTGACACTGGTACTGAAATGCCCTTTCCCTTATGCAATATTTTAATAATCTTTTAGTAAGAATTAGCTTTTTTAACTATAAAGGCATTTGACAAAAAAACATAGACCATGCCTAAAAGTGATCAATGAGATGTGCATGGCAATAACAGGCTTTAAGCACATCCCTCCCACTAAACAAATAAGCAAAAGAGGTGTGATTTCTTTTGTGCTGTTCTTTTCAAGATTTAGTTGAAATGGTTGTTATGCAGTGGGAATATGATGCAGTGTTGGAAAAAAATGTTAGTTGATATTTGTACGCTGAAAACCTGTAATAATAATCAGATAGGTATAAAAATTGCATTTTTTTTTATCTAAAAGTTTATTGTTTTTTTTTTTATAGTATTCAAAGCATTGCCTGTTTGCTAAATGAAAGAAAAGTTTGGAAACCTCCGAGTTAGGGTAGCCTGATAGTGCAGATGAACTCATTGACATCCTGTGGCTGCATGTCTTTTCCCTCCAAGCACATCATACAGACTATGCCATGTTGATGCTGTGTTCCAGCCAGCCAGGTTCATTAGTCATTACTTTGTAGAATATATGTGTAAACTCCTACCAAGTGTATCTATCTGCTACCGATCTATCTGCTAGAACAACATCATTTTCCGCAACTGTGGGTCAGCATTGCACAGGAGTAGAGTCACCAGCAGTATGACTTTACTCTGAATTCAAACACTGTTTATTTTATGGCCTGAGGGGTTTCCACAATCTATTCACATGAGACCAGCAGTTTGCCCTTAACTCCACTATTGGTTTAATATCGTATTGTTATTATTTACCATATAGACTCTTGACCTTTCAACATAATCATTTCACTTCCTTTCTTTCTATTCCACTCTGCCCGCTTGACCTGTTTTTTTTTTTATGTCTAAAATCAAACAAATAAAATACATTACTATAATATTTTTCCGACACCAGGATTGAAAGTTTCAATTTCCTAAAGACACACAAAATTTTGAAAAGGCACAGGACAACAATTTCCGCCCAGTTAGTTGAGGGAAATTATGGATCAAGCTGTTCCACTGTTTCATTTCTGTGTTATTTTCACTTAAAAGGTTTTCAATGTATAGAAGTCCTTTTAGTGGGTAATAAGGAAAAGGCTATGTGCCAATTCTACTTGGAAGTGTAAAACACGACATTTGATTTTTGCTGATTTTAAGAACAGGAAAAAGAAAAAAAAAAAATATATATATATATATATATATATATATATACTTTTAAAGGCCCAAAGCAAAGTCTCCCTCTTGCATTAAAACTTAATTGGATCATGGCGTGTGCATGAAACTGACATAAAGACTAACTAATAACAGTGTGTAAATAAATGTTTTGCAGTTGCTTTTTCTTCCTGTGAAGTTTTTAGTGTTCAATTTAACATCTCTGTTGCTTTGTACAATTATAAGAATAAATTTTCATTTGAAAAAAAAAATATTAGGGTAATAAAAAGGATAATACAAATTATGGCTGTTTAAGTGAGAAGCGTTCCTTTGAAGTTAGCATATGATTGAGGTAAATAAAATTTTGTAGTCTAATACCTGAATGTTTTTTTTTTTTTAAACAGCCCCTTCAGAGGTTAAAACAAAATTATCACACATATGTGAGCTTTTAGGAAGAACAGAAAATGATTATGAAATTAAATTATATTTTTACTGAAAATTAATGCAACTGCTTTTGGCATATACCTAATCATATTTAACCGGTTTATGCCCTACCCTGCTAACATGAAACCATTGTGTTAAAGTAACTAAATATGATTAAGTAAATGCCAAAAGCAGTTGCATAATTTTTTTTCAGTGTTCAGGGAATGTTAGGTTAGCATTTGCCCTCAAACACTGATACAATTAACACTGAACTCTGAAGAGAACCTGAAAGTCCTTTCAGAGACACCACATTTCTATTCTATTAAAATGAATGAAGGCAAATATTGAAATTCATTTTTTTTTTACCAAAACCTCCTGCCCCTCAGCCTTGTTGTGTTGAACTGTTTTAATACCTGTTGATACATTACAAGCAAACAAAGCTGTCATATTTTAATTACTGTAGCCCGATTATATAATCAAGGTCTTTCTATGATTGCCAGGGATTGTTTCTCTTTAACTCTTAACCTTAACTAAACAGATTTCAATTCTGAGTTAATAAAAAAAAGCCTCTTTTTTTCTCTTTTCCTAGATTCTTCTTTATTGGTTATTTAAAGATAATGGAATTATCTTGTCTTTCTCTCCAAACATGACTAAAAGAGACTATTTTCTCCATTGATAAAGTGATTTGAGAAAGTTTCTCCCTCACCTGTTAAAAGAAACCCAGCCAGCGGAGCAAACACTCCTGAGTTGAAACAAGCTGCTCGGCACGAGCTCATGAGCAAACAGTGGTGTGCTAAGCGCTGAGCAGAGAGGCTTTACTCACCTGTGTCTGTGTGCATTCCCGCCTTCAGTTTGTCTCACACAAAGTCATGGACCCCCTTGGGCGATGAGGCCAAGCTTGTGCTTTGAAACAGAAATGAATCATGACTGCACAGCATCTCCCACCCTACAAGGATCTGAGAGCCCACAGCAGATACATAATTGGTTTACCTTGTAAGTGATAGCTCATTCATACTTAAACCCATGGACCTCATTGGATGGAAAAATGATGCATGGTTAAAAAAAAAATTTAAAAAAAAAGTTACAAATCTTAAATTCTCAATTTCAATTTCTCAATTCAGTTTATTTCTATAGCGCCAATTCACAACACAAGTCATCTCAAGGCACTTTACAGTTCAACCAGATCATATAGTCAAATTGATTCAAAGTTTTCTATCTAAGGAAAACCAGTTGATTGCATTGACTCATTGACTCAAATACAATCCCTCACACTAAGCATGCTTGTAGCGACAGTGGAGAGGAAAAACTCCCTTTTAACAGGAAGAAACCTCCAGCAGAACCAGGCTCAGTGTTTGCGGCCATCTGCTGAGGCCGACTGGGGTTTAAGGAGACAGAAGCAGAGACACAAAAAGAAGCTGTAAAAGGCGGCCCCGTCACACATCCAGCCAGTCACGGTCAGAGAAACAGGACTACACTGAAAAACAGGCCAATCTCCAGCATCTACTGTATAAACAAAGGTGTTGATAGAAGCAGCACAGCTGATGTTTCTCTCCAGGATGGCGTCACAGCCAAACAGGAACAGACGAGGCAAAGCTACTCTGAGAAAAAGCAGAGAGAGCAGAACGTTAGAGATTGAATTAACAGATTCTGCAGAATAGGAGAATAGAGAGAGGATGAAGTAGAATGATAAAATGGGGGTCCCTATGTCCTCCAGAAGTCTAAACCGATACATTGGAAAAAAATCGAAATCTAGATAAGTAATTTTTTCTTAAAATAAGTGCATTTGTTCTTGAATTGAGGAGGTAAGAGAGACATTTTGCCAATGGAACAAGACAATTTACACTTAAAATAAGAAAAAACAATTGCATTGTCTTATTTCAAGTGCATATTCTCTAATTATCTTATTTTTAGAGTAAAAATACTCATTCCATTGGTAAACTATCTTATTTACCTACTTAGAATAAGGACAAATACACTTAATTTAAGAAATTTGTACTTATTTCTAGATCGTTTTTGCAGTGATAGCAGCATAACTATAGAGAGAGCTTAGGATAACCTGAGCCACTCTAACAATAAGCTTTATCAAAAAGGAAAGTTTTAAGCCTAGCCTTAAAAGTAGACAGGGTGTCTGCCTCACAGACTAAAACTGGTAGTTGGTTCCACCAATATGTGGAATGTATCTGGAATACATTAGTAGCAGCTCTCAGCCATTACTTTTCTACAGGATTTAAAGACCTACTACTGCATGTCTTCATAATTTTCACACATCTACAGACAATTGAATGTTTAGACAGTTAACTAACTCAGCCAGACTCAATAGAGATAACGCATAAATGGCAATTGTCAAGTCCTGCCATAGGTTTCCTATTGGATCTTGGCTTTGACTGGACAATTGTAACATATGAACATGTTTTTATAAACCACTGCTCTTGTGTTAAGGCTCTTTCTGTCTTTCTCGACTCTAAAGTTTTTTAACCCTTTAAAACATCAATCCAAGAGGCCCAGAGTCTTGCAACTTTTAGATGTTGCTCTGATATAATGCATGCACACATTCCTATATCTAAATTACCCGATAAACTTGTAAAGCCTCTATCCCACTGAAAATACGCGGTTTGTTTTTCAAACTTGGGTCAACCAGCTTACAACCGGAATTTGGCTTCCTTGGTTCTAACCCCCTGGCTGGAAGCTGCGTGTCTGGTGAAACCATCATGTTGGGTTAGCTTTGATGATGCCACCAGTGCGACAATAAACACTAAAGTAAACAATGGAGAGCAACATGTAAGGAAGCCAGGGCGTAGTCAGTGTGCTTTATTGTTTTGCTCTTTTAACAGTCCGAATCCCTCCCACCAGTGCTGCACCATGTTTATCGAATGTAAACAGAATAGTTTCGGCTTGTTAGATCAGAAGCGTCTGGCGCGGTGTGTTGATGTCCGTACGTTGCGTTCTGTGGTGTCACATAAATTAGCGGGTCCATCCGGGTCTAGTTTTCCCACAGCAAACAGAGCTGAGGCGATTTTAACGCGGGTCGCTTGCTGAGTCATTTTACCCGGGTAGACACGGATCATTTAGCTGTTCCCACTGCCACAAAAAGCCGTTTGTTATGGGGTTTAAACAGATTTTTCTGTGGTATAATAGAGGACTAAAAGGTTCTGAGAATGCTCAGTTTTCATTCACTTATATCAAAGCAACCCTGTGGGATTTTTGACCCTAGTATTAGCTTAATTTCAGGTATATTAAAATATTTTATCACGTGAAATCAAACCTGAAACCTTGTACAAGTGCAGTTTCTGTGTCCAAATTTTGCAACTTGCACACAAAAATATTAGTAACAGTTGTTATGTGAAGGAGGCATAGATGAAGTGACAGACAAGAGGAGTTTTTGTGCTTCTGAACATCTAGTAAATAAGAACAAAAGACCTATAATCTATCCAGCAATGCCATGTTTGTACTTGCAGGATTGCAGTTCCTGTACACAATCACATCACAGCACAACACTGTTATGTCGGGATGCAGGGCAGCATCCACTGAGGAGCACTGAGGAGGATTATATAGCCCAGAAAAGGTGGTGCAGATAATAGTTGTCTGCTGTATGGCCTGTATGAGATAGAGTAATGCTGCAGGACTGAAGACAATTCTTATGCTGTTAAACCAAAACAAAAAACACCATGACTGAACTTAATTTTGACTTCTTTCTTTGCAAACTAACATGGAGCCTTTAAAGAAGCATTAAAACATGCAAACTGTCTTGCATTCAAATTTGAACTCTCCTATCTTTTGAACAACATATATATATATTTTTTTTTCTCTCCTTCAATAATCATTTAGTGGCTCCATACTGAGCACAGTTATGTTGTATTAGAATATTTTGGGCCTATGGGTTTGCAATGTCTTGGCAGTGATTGTGAAGGAGGTGATGGAGGTAAAAACAGCCTGTTATCAGTCACTCACACAGAGTTAGTAGATCATCAGCCACATGTCAACTATTTGCACATGGAATTTGGCGCCCCCTATTTGAAATCTTATTAAATCAGGGCCATAGGGGTTTGTATACGTCTAATTTTGGTCTCTTCTGGCCAGAAAAGCCTGCCCATAGGGTTGTAATTTCCTTTACATGGTTCCAGCAAACTGTAGAATATGATTTCTTGTGACTTTTCTTTCAATTACTAATTCTAAAAGTCAACTTTCTGCAGAACAACTAGCCTTTATGTCAACAGGTGAGCCCTCATAGGTGGACTCTTTATACTTTGGGTCAACTTCTTAAGGCAATTACTTTCTATTCAGGGGTATCTGAGTAAACAGCTGATTTACTTTGATGCCTAGCAGAATTTATTTGTAAGAAAACTTAAGGCAAAGCCTTCTTTTTGTAGGAACCGCTCTTCTGACCTGAGGAATTTTCAAATACAGCTGTCAGCCAATGTGACAGACAGACACATTTGTTGTTTTGTCAGCTGATTCACGGCTGTCACTGCCCACGGAGCGTTTTCAATCATCCCTGGGTTACGAGTCTCAGCAGGACTCTCCACTTGATTACATTTATCATCAGCTTTGAATCATAACAGGCCTGTCAAATTTCCTGGCAGCGATAACCTACTTTCGATGCTCCTCCACGCCAAACAATCAAATCTATCCATCTGATGATTTGCTCTGGTGTTTTATCTGCACTGGCCCAAGAATGCGGTCCACCGTTCACACCGCGTGCCCTCAGCTAAATTGAGAGGTCAAATCATTTCGCTCTGAGGTTTAATGTTGCATAGTGGTTCTGTGAAGCAGGCGGAAAAGGCTGGAAGTAGAGCACTGCTGCCCTCTTCCTGTTGAGGAAGATATTAATTTATGATGAGAGAATTTAAAGCGCTCCTCAAAGATAAGACAAAGAAAACAGTTTCTGACAACTTTTCTGATTAGCTGCCCCATGCTGTTGCTCCAGATTAAGAACCTGGCAGGCATAAGAGAATATATTCAAGGATGTGTTTTGAATGCTGTTGGGGAAAGTTAGAGTTTGTCTGCAAATAGCAGTGCAGGAAAAGTTACAAACAACATTAAGCTTTTTAAATACGCTCAGTTTCCTGCCTTTCAAGCATCAGATTTAGGCTGTTAAATAACTAACCTTTGCATCACTAATGCCAACAAAAGAATCTGGCACTGAAAAAAAAGTTTCTTCAACTTCTTTAGCATCACCATCATCTACTGTAATCTATTGTGAAAGCAGCTGTTTGCTCTCAGCTCTGGGTATTATCTGGTTTCCTCAGTGGGCAGAAAGGCCTTTTTAATAGTGCAGTCACTTCTCATGAAAAAGCACAGCAGCATACATCTTCCGCTGTTGCCTGCCTTATCTTTGCAGCAAAGAGGTTTGCTTTTAGATGAAGTGGGGGGGCAAAGCTGGTGTGCTTGGCCTCTCCTCGGTCTCTCTTCTTTACTTTCAAACAGACGCATTCGCCGGCTCCGTTCCCAAGGTGTCCCCCCAGTAATGGGCCTCAGCTTTTTATCAAGTTCCCCCGCTCCCCTGTGTGTATCATGTGGGTTTCCCTTTTTTATGCTAATACTTTCTATCAGTTGAGCATGTGTCAGCACAAATGTTTCGCTCCCCTGCTCAGATTCCGATTAGCAATTACCCAGGCTTAAGCAGGATTAAGTGGAGGTGCCTGAAATGAACTTCACCTCGTTAGAGATGTGAAAGGCTTCGATGAGCCGAGAATTAGGGGAACCATAAGCATCTTGTCATCAAAAGATGTTTTTTTTTATATATCTTGATTGTGAACAGACTGTTTATCAGTGAGTTATACACACTTTGAGCTGTTGAGAGGCTGTAAACTGGACATTTAGTGCTCTGCAAAAATGTTGCTGGCAATTAACCTTTTTACATTTTGTCAAATAAGACACATATAAGAAATAGAAATCTTAAAGGACTAATTACCCCTAAATAAACGTTTGTTTAGCTATTAAACAGTTTTAATAAAAAAAAGTAGTGAAACAGGGCAGTCTATATGTCCAAGGTATCATTTTGACAACTTACTGTAAATTTGTTGAAATCTTCATCTGAAATCGCCTGTTTGGTGCCACCCTGGGGTTAAAAAGGAGTTACTGCATCTGATTTTATCCAGTGATGTTATGTAAGTAAGGAGAACTGATGACAGCAGCTCTACTCTGGGCGGCGGTGGTTTATTTAGGGGCTGATAATAAATTAAACCATTTTATTATAATGGTAAATTATAGTCGATCAATTAAAATTCTCAATTTTAAAGGTGAATAGCAAATGCCTTATTATAGGATAAAAGCAAATCAGAATCAGCTATCCAGTCTAATATACTGATTTGGCATTAGTTTTTTGTCAGTCTGGAACATTAGCTCGAAACTATTGAAAGCAAACTTTTATATTAAAGGGAAATTTTTTGTTTATCAAGTGTTGTTTAGAAATGTATCGATGGTCGGCATGAGAACCACCACATGTGGGAGGAGGGAGCAGCAGCAGAGAATCTCTTAGCCACAGTTCAGACAGCAAGGTTTTGCCCCCCTTCATCCACCACAGGGATTGCTCCGCTTCCCCCGTTTGTGCCACAGTTGTCAAGGTACCGTCATTTTTAGTTGAAAACCGAATGCAGATATGAGGAGGTAGAGATGAGTTTTGCTGATTTAATAAAGGTGCAAAATTAACACAACCATCATTCCAAAAACAAAATATGGAGAAGTAAGGGAAAACACACATGAAGAGCAAAGTAACAACGAGAAACCAGCACAGCTGCACAGGAGGTGTATATATGGGGGGCAGAACAAAGAATAGGTTAATTAGCTGATAGGGAGCAGGTGTGGAAATAAATAGCTAGAAGGGAGCTAGGGGGAAAGAGACAGACACAAAAGAGCAACAGAGTAACTAAAAAAATGAAACACTGCCTAAATATAACACAAAAAGGAAAAGAAATCAACGGCCAACAATGCAGAATGACTTAAATAACTGAAAACTTAAAAAGAAGTCCATAGGGGTGAACCATAATAAAGGTCCTGGTGTGCTGCTGCCATCCTCCAGCTTCTTTCCATAGCAGAACTTTCAAGTATTACATTTAACCACCTTCATTTTTTCTTTAAATTGTTGCTTGTGTATGTATTTACATCCCTGACTTTAGAAGTTTCCTAAATATAGCGGACATGTAGATGTGTGCAATTTTAGTCAGCCCTTCTGTGAAGGCCTCACATCACTAAATCAGTTCGTTCGTGTTATTTTCACCTACATACTTGACTGACCTCAAGCCTCTGATTTACAGATTGAGTTCACACTGAAACCGTCTCTCCCCTGTCTGTATTTCCTTTCCAGACTGTCTAATACCCAGGGCATCAATATCCAGATTCTCGGCGGTAACACTATCCTAATGATTGCCAATGTCACCGAAGAAGATTATGGGAACTACACCTGTGTGGCCTCAAACCGTCTGGGTGCTCAGAGTGCCAGCGTTTTCCTCTATAGTGAGTCCTGTCCTGTCTTTTGTTCTCCACAGCAGGTTTTCATCCAAATGCACAGATTTAGTCGGAGATTCAGAGAAATAATGTCTCAAACTTTAAAACCTGTAAAACTGATTGACTTTGAAATATTCATTCCATTAAACTTATTTCCCTCTGAATCATTAAGCATCAGCAGGGAGTTTCCTCACTGCGGATTTTTCGGCTTTACTTTAAGCTTTACTGTTGGACATCTGGAAGCCAGGCAGAGAGGTAAAGCCTCTCTGTGTATTAGTTTTCTTTTTCCTATTTGGCAACCAGGACCCTCTTATCTCTGCATGAAAGTCAGTCAAGTGTGAAAATGTTCACTTCTGACACAAGTGCGAGGGTTAGAAGTTCAGAAAGATTTCAAGTTTAATCTTAAACAGTTAAAAAACTCACTCAAGGGACTCAAAGTGTCCAGCGGTTAAATGGTGGATT
The DNA here is from genome assembly GCA_030533445.1 of Cyprinodon diabolis. NCBI lineage: Eukaryota > Metazoa > Chordata > Actinopteri > Cyprinodontiformes > Cyprinodontidae > Cyprinodon > Cyprinodon diabolis. Next base: position 6,084,300 of record CM060079.1, read on the forward strand.
CTGAATTACTTGGATTCAAACTTCAGTTTATATATGTACAGTGGTATTTACTGAAGTGAAGAAACACTCTATATTAGACTTAGATTTTATTTGTCTTTTTGTTTACACAAGTGTAAAACAAAAAGAAGTTTTATTTGGAACAGCTCTCTGGACAATTTCCTCTTTTTTAAAAGTGCTGCCTTGAAAAATAGCAGAAATGACTGTACATTTACAGTTCTAATATTATGAAAAATTAACACATCAATTTTAAATGACTTAATATTAAGCTAACTAACTCGTTTAGTCTGTAAAAATCATCTCAGATTTTTAGAGTCACTAACCTATATGCTGACTAAAGAGGTTCATTCACATCATGCCTCTGATGTTTATTAGTTAATTACATGGTAATTAAAGGAGCTAAAATAAGCTGTCTGTCCTGCTAAGTGTCCAGTGATGACCCGTAATGTTGGTGCCTGATTAGGAACAATTATGGATAAATTTGATGAAGGAAGTCATGTATATATGTTGTTCAGAGGTGGAACACTGGAAAAACAATCTAGAAATGAGTAAAAATGTCTTAAATTTTGAGCAGGTAAATGAGACAATTTGCCAATGGAATGAGTATTTTTACTCTTAAAATAAGATAATTGGATAATATGCACTTGAAATAAGGCAATAAAATTGGGTTTTCTTATTTCAAATGTAAATTGTCTTGTCCTATTGGCAAAATGCATCTTTTACTTCCTCAATCCAAGAACAAATGCACTTATTTTAAGAAAAAAATACTCTAGATTTTGATTTTTTTCCAGTGAAAGAGTACTAAAAAATTCTAATTGAGTAAAAGTATCTTTACTTTGCCTAAATTCTACTCAGAGTAAAAGTAAAATTACCCATCTCAAAATTTACTCAAGTAAAAGTACAAAATTACTTAATTTAAAATGTAATTTGAGTAAAAGTTACTTTGAGTTATTTAATGAAAAAAAAGGATGAGTCATGAATGGAATCAGTGGACATCCACACTTGCAAAAGATCAGCTGGGCTAAAGAACATACTTCCTCACAGCACAAGGACAGTCACAACCTGAACCATAAAGTGCAAACAATTTTCAAGCCTACTGTCCAACAGACAACACCATGATAACTAACTTACCGCCACATTTTTTCATGGATTGGAGTGGATGTTGATGTTTTAAAAGCCGAAAGCTCTGTTTTGCTGGTCAGGCACATGTTGCACTACATTATCACATTGTTCCCTTTTGTGTATTTGAAAACAAATAATCCTTCCAAATATGGCCGAGGGCTTTTCTGGCTTTCGTCTCCAGAATATGTTTCCTCTTCAGGCCTTTCCTCATCCATACTCCCTAAATTGTGATTAGAAACTGCCATCTTCCGAAGCGCAGCACTGGATTATGAGACAATATAAAGGGTAAATGCAAGGCAGGGCCACATTAAATTTTTTCACCATCAGTATTTATTTATTTATTTTTTTTTACTCAGTAACATGAGGGGGTTTTAAATGTAGCAAGGTAAAACTACTTAGGTTAAAATTTACTCGAGTAAAAGTAAAAAATTACATATTTCAAAAACTACTCAGAAAATTACAAATTACTCATAAAAAGTACTCAATTACAGTAACTTGAGTAAATGTACTTCATTACTTTCCACCCCTGATGTTGTTAAAGCTGAACATCTTTTTGCTTCTGTGGTTGATTTTAGGTCGATCTGTTGGGAGTTAAAAGTGATTTTGTCTAGCAGTAAACATCTTCTCATCTTATTTTCCCTTTAGATCGTTTTGTTTTCCATCAATACGATGTATGACTCTGGTTTCAGGCAATTTTTGTATCGATTGAAACCAGAAACCATTTTTTCCAGTTTCTCAGATACACTCATCTACTATTTGGTTCCTCAGTTTGGACTGAAGGAGACCTGAGTGATAAAATGCTTAAAGCTCTAATAAGTTATTCAGGCTGTATTACTACAGTTATAGGGCCAGTACCTATAATGGTTCAGCTGCAGGCCTATACAACAAGATAAAATGTTTTTTTTAAACAAAACCAAAGGTAACGTTGGAATGTTTTTTGGGTTTGAGGAGCAGCTGGAAGGAAACATTGCAGGTTAATAGAATAAATTGACAGAATTGATTTTAGCTGCAGGCGTATTTACAAACATGCACACATTTATGCAGCGATACGCAGATCGATGGGCTTTACCGGGATGTGCATCAGCATGAACCACAGGGAAGCTGAAGGTTTCCAATTGCAAGGAGCTACAGATGTCACTCAGTTTTCCAATTTATCTGATCCGAATTTTGCAATAAACCAGCTTAAAAAGTATTATAACTGTATAATAGATTTTTTATTATATCTAAAAAATATTTTGACAATTTTACGCTTTCACACAAATTTTCTTCATTACTTTCAAAGACCGCAAGCTGTCTTTTTAGAATATTCTTTGACCAGCTCTTCATTCAAATATTTACCTATTACCCTGTTGGGCCGATCGCTTACAGATTCACTGCAAATATTAGATATAAGAAAGTCATTTTTTCTTGACATAATGTCATTTTCCTTGGATTTAAGGAGATAAGTTAGGCAACATGTTTAAGCAATAAGATAATTTATTTACAGGTGCTGGTCATAAAATTAGAATATCATGAAAAAGTAGATTGATTTCAGTAATTCCATTTAAAAAGTGAAACTTGTATATTATATTCATACATTACATACAAACTCATATATTTCAGATGTTTATTTTGTTTAATTTTGATGATTACAAATGACAACAAATGAAAATCTCAAATTCATCATATCAGAAAATTAGAATATTGTGAAAAGGTTCAAAATTGATGGCCCCTGGTGCCACACTCTAATCAGCTAATTAACTCAAACCACCTGCAAAAGCCTTTAAATGGTCTTTCAGTCTAGTTCTATAGGCTACACAATCATGGGGAAGACTGCTGACTTGACAGTTGTCCAAAAGATGACCATCGACACCTTGCACAAGGAGGGCAAGACACAAAAGGTCATCGCTAAAGAGGCAGGCTGTTCACAGAGCTCAGTGTCCAAGCACATTAATAGAGAGGCGAAGGGAAGGAAAAGATGTGGTCGAAAAAAGTGTACAAGCAAGAGAGATAACCGCACCCTGGAGAGGATTGTGAAACAAAACCCATTCAAAAATGTGGGGGAGATTCACAAAGAGTGGACTGCAGCTGGAGTGAGTGCTTCAAGAACCACCACACACAGACGTATGAAAGACATGGGTTTCTGCTGTCGCATTCCTTGTGTCAAGCCACTCTTGAACCACAGACAGCGTCAGAAGCGTCTTGCCTGGGCTAAAGAGAAACAGGACTGGACTGCTGGTGAGTGGTCCAAAGTCATGTTCTCTGATGAAAGTAAATTTTGCATTTCCTTTGGAAATCAAGGTCCCAGAGTCTGGAGGAAAAGAAGAGAGGCACTTCATCCACGTTGCTTGAAGTCCAGTGTAAAGTTTCCACAGTCAGTGATGGTTTGGGGTGCCATGTCATCTGCTGGTGTTGGTCCATTGTGTTTTCTGAGGTCCAGGGTCAACGCAGCCACATACCAGGAAGTTTTAGAGCACTTCATGCTTCCTGCAGCTGACCAACTTTTTGGAGATGCAGATTTCATTTTCCAACAGGACTTGGCACCTGCACACAGTGCCAAAGCTACCAGTACCTGGTTGAAGGACCATGGTATCCCTGTTCTTAATTGGCCAGCAAACTCTCCTGACCTTAACCCCATAGAAAATCTATGGGGTATTGTGAAGAAGAAGATGCAATACACCAGACCCAACAATTCAGAAGAGCTAAAAGCCACTATTAGAGCAACCTGGGCTATCATAACACCTGAGCAGTGCCACAGACTGATCGACTCCATGCCACGCCGCATTGCTGCAGTAATACAGGCCAAAGGAGGCCCAACTAAATACTGAGTGCTGTACATGCTCATACTTTTCATGTTCATACTTTTCAGTTGGCCAACATTTCTATAAATCCTTTGTTTTTATTGGTCTTCAGTAATATTCTAATTTTCTGATATGATGAATTTGAGATTTTCATTTGTTGTCATTTGTAATCATCAAAATTAAACAAAATAAACATCTGAAATATATGAGTTTGTATGTAATGTATGAATATAATATACAAGTTTCACTTTTTAAATGGAATTACTGAAATCAATCTACTTTTTCATGATATTCTAATTTTATGACCAGCACCTGTATAATATAAGAAAAAACCTTTGAGATCAGCTGTAAATACCACAGAGCACATCTCATAAGTTCAGTTGGATTCAGTTCTGAATGTAAGGGAGCAGATAAAAAATAAAAGCTCACCGTGTCCTCTGGCCTTTTGGGAAAGATTGCAAACACCAGAGGAGTGCGTCGCTATGTGGGCGGGACTGCCACTAATTATATAGTCAGCAGGAGTGGCATGTTTGACCACTTAAAGCACCAGATTTGAAATGTGCAACTAGGTTGTAGAGTTCGACAGATACGTGAGACATCTTAGCTTTTCCAACCTAATAATACCGATCTATATCCTGTCCAATCACAGTAAACTAGTTGGACACCCAGGGAAAAAAAGCCCAGACATTCTGTAGAGAACAAGCAGCGAGACCCTCAATGCAGCCGTGAGAAAACAAAGTAAGGTCCTTGGAGCAAGAGAGTGTAGTAGTGTTGCACCAATGCCATTTTTTGGCTCCGATACCGATACCATCTGTTTGAAATTGATGTGTGTGTTTATATATGAAGAACTGCATACTACTTGGATGTAAAATAATTACCATCATGGCTTTGTCAAGCTGCTGCCTGCCTTTGTGAAGCAGGAAAAAGACTAATACAAAGTGAATCCAGTAGAGCTTTTTATTGCCTACCTGGAATGGGTGACAATCGTTAAATAAACTTTTGGCTCTCAAAATGGTACCGGTGCCCTATTTGTTGGTACTGTTCATTGGAGTTGTTGTACCGATACTGATATTTTAGTGCAGTATCGAGGCCCCGCCCAATATTGGTATTGGTATCTGTACAACACAAATTTTTAGCTCGCTGGTTCAAATCTGGCTCGAAGGAGAGAGTTTTAGTGGAGTGAGCAAAGACCCTTAACCCCCACACTGCTCCCTGGGTTAGAGTCCTGCACGGGTCGAGTTTTACCAACCCGCACCCGTCCGAACCCGTTAGGATGACTACCGACCCGTCACCCACGGATATCTTCAATTCAAATCCGAACCCGACCCGACCCGTTGATATTTAACCCGCAACCCGACCCGTTAACACATCAAGTAATATGCACTGACTGTGGCCTTTTTGGAGGGAAGCCCACACTGCCGGCAGGGCTTTAAGCTACAACAAGGGTGACCCCAGTGCCTGATTAATATAACATTTCTGATGTCCATAACAACACACACGCATAGAAAAAAAATCACCAACTACCCTCCCGCACTAAAAAAATATTAAATAACATAAATTTTTATTTATGTATTTTTCACCCTCAAAAGAGCATTTTAGCGCGTGACCGGTCAGGGACCCGCAGGTACCCGACCCAACCCTGGGTGCCGCATAATGGCAGCCTACTGCTCCCCAAGGGGATGGGTTAAATGCAGAGTTCATTTCCTTGCTCTGAACAATAAAAGCTGAAAAAAAAAAGAGAAACTGTCTCCTTTCTTGTGGAGTGACAGTCTGAAGTCATTTACTGTTTTAGTTGTAACCACCCATAACATTTACATCTTGGCCAAAAGGTCCACTTTGTGCTGATCTGAGCAGACCACCGTCCTCCAAATGTTTTGGGGCTTCTGGCAAATGAAAACATGAGGTTTCTGTCAACATTTGATTCTTCTCTGCACAGAGTTTGGCAAGACTGATTTATTTCTTCCTCCTGAGCAGTAAACCACTGCAGCTCCTCCAACGTTACTATAGATCTCCTGGCTGCTTGTCTAAACAATTAATGCTCTTCTTTGCCTGGCTTGTTAATTATTTGGACTGCTCAGACTTTTTAGTCTTGTATCTGTGACAAATAATCTCCAGTTTTTTTTATGGATGAACTGTTCAGCTAACTTCTGACAGCAATCAGGGCAAAAACCCCTCAGAGATGTGTGGCAAGAAACTGCCCCACGTTTTAGATCGTCCCCTAAACCTCTGTAAATTTGAACATCAGGCACCTTCGACTTCACAAGTTATTCAGACTAAACCCCAATGATGTACATGGAGGTTTGTGTTTGCAATGTTCACTTCAGCATTGTGTTGCAGATAAACAACTCATAATAATTACTTGCAGGAAAGAAGCTGCAAATACTATTTAAAAAGAATGTTTTGCTGTTTCTTTCTGAAGCTGTAAAACAATCAAAGGTGGTATAAAGGCAGAGTTAAATCATTTCCTGCCTCCCGAAGCCAAACATCTGCTGCAGTGCTGCCTAATGATGTTTGACCATAGCTTAGACATGCCTCAGGTGGTCAACCAAGTAATGCCAGTGGTTTCATGTGAGTTTGTTAATATAGCCCCTAAAAGCTCAACCTGCAGAAACAGGAAATGTTAGATGACAGCAAGGAAATGTCTATTTAAAACATTAAAGACGAGAAAATAGTAAAACTTTTTCAATGCAGAAGTTTACTGCTGAACTGTTCAGTCTATATTATCAATATAAAAAAACATCTAAAAATGTTATTTAAATCAAGGATTGTATTCACTGTAATAATGAAACAGGTGGCAAAGTCGACATTTGCACAATTATGTCTCTTCTTTTAAGAAAAAGAAGACTATTTTAAGTCTTCTGTGTCACCAGGTTACAAATTAAAGCTGTGATCCTTAAACTCTTATTTCCTACAAAAATATTTTGTGTTTAAAGATGGAATTAATTATGATTTTCCCGTGAAACAGATTCCCAATTGAGTGGAGAATGAAGTTTGAATAAACACCAAAGACAATCTACAGGTGCTGGTCATAAAATTAGAATATCATGAAAAAGTAGATTGATTTCAGTAATTCCATTTAAAAAGTGAAACTTGTATATTATATTCATACATTACATACAAACTCATATATTTCAGATGTTTATTTTGTTTAATTTTGATGATTACAAATGACAACAAATGAAAATCTCAAATTCATCATATCAGAAAATTAGAATATTACTTAAGACCAATAAAAACAAAGGATTTATAGAAATGTTGGCCAACTGAAAAGTATGAACATGAAAAGTATGAGCATGTACAGCACTCAGTATTTAGTTGGGCCTCCTTTGGCCTGTATTACTGCAGCAATGCGGCGTGGCATGGAGTCGATCAGTCTGTGGCACTGCTCGGGTGTTATGATAGCCCAGGTTGCTCTAATAGTGGCTTTTAGCTCTTCTGAATTGTTGGGTCTGGTGTATTGCATCTTCTTCTTCACAATACCCCATAGATTTTCTATGGGGTTAAGGTCAGGAGAGTTTGCTGGCCAATTAAGAACAGGGATACCATGGTCCTTCAACCAGGTACTGGTAGCTTTGGCACTGTGTGCAGGTGCCAAGTCCTGTTGGAAAATGAAATCTGCATCTCCAAAAAGTTGGTCAGCTGCAGGAAGCATGAAGTGCTCTAAAACTTCCTGGTATGTGGCTGCGTTGACCCTGGACCTCAGAAAACACAATGGATCAACACCAGCAGATGACATGGCACCCCAAACCATCACTGACTGTGGAAACTTTACACTGGACTTCAAGCAACGTGGATGAAGTGCCTCTCTTCTTTTCCTCCAGACTCTGGGACCTTGATTTCCAAAGGAAATGCAAAATTTACTTTCATCAGAGAACATGACTTTGGACCACTCACCAGCAGTCCAGTCCTGTTTCTCTTTAGCCCAGGCAAGACGCTTCTGACGCTGTCTGTGGTTCAAGAGTGGCTTGACACAAGGAATGCGACAGCAGAAACCCATGTCTTTCATACGTCTGTGTGTGGTGGTTCTTGAAGCACTCACTCCAGCTGCAGTCCACTCTTTGTGAATCTCCCCCACATTTTTGAATGGGTTTTGTTTCACAATCCTCTCCAGGGTGCGGTTATCTCTCTTGCTTGTACACTTTTTTCGACCACATCTTTTCCTTCCCTTCGCCTCTCTATTAATGTGCTTGGACACTGAGCTCTGTGAACAGCCAGCCTCTTTAGCGATGACCTTTTGTGTCTTGCCCTCCTTGTGCAAGGTGTCGATGGTCGTCTTTTGGACAACTGTCAAGTCAGCAGTCTTCCCCATGATTGTGTAGCCTATAGAACTAGACTGAAAGACCATTTAAAGGCTTTTGCAGGTGGTTTGAGTTAATTAGCTGATTAGAGTGTGGCACCAGGGGCCATCAATTTTGAACCTTTTCACAATATTCTAATTTTCTGATATGATGAATTTGAGATTTTCATTTGTTGTCATTTGTAATCATCAAAATTAAACAAAATAAACATCTGAAATATATGAGTTTGTATGTAATGTATGAATATAATATACAAGTTTCACTTTTTAAATGGAATTACTGAAATCAATCTACTTTTTCATGATATTCTAATTTTATGACCAGCACCTGTATATATTGGATCTAATAATGCAATACAAACTAGCTTATCTGGGTATAATGTTTTTATAGTTCTGACCACTAGAGGGAGATAAAGGCGCTTCCTTGAAAAGTGCTAAGTCTGTTTAGGAAGGCATATTGGTCCAGTATACCTCCTTAGCACTATCTGAAAACAAAAAGTGGAGATGCTGAGATTAAGCAGTTGGAAAAAAACATGTTGCCTTGACAACAATCATCTGTAATAACAGTGATTAAAGAAAAGCATTCAGTCTTAGACTCAACAATGTTTGTCCTTACCAAATTGACAGGGAGCGTAAGGAAAACATTTCATAAGGTTAGTTTTTAACAACTTACTTTAAAACAGATAAATTAGATGAATGTGAACTTAGTCTATCTGTAGGTGTGGAGGAATACAATTAAATGTAAGTAAATGCTATAGTGACTCAATCTTTATGGTAAGAGATCATTAGAGGATCGCAGTAGTTAATGAATAAAGAAATTAAATAAATATATAATGACTTTATTTCATACAAGCAAGTAAACAGGTACAAATTTAACATCCAAATATTATGTATACTTAATTAAATATATGTTTATATGTATAATTTAGTTCTTATGCTTTAAGTTATTGTAAGCAATTTTCTAAAATATCTATTAATTTGTATTAAGAAAAATACAAAATATTTTAAAATAAGATATTTAGGTAACTCATTAACAGTAAAAAAAAATCCCCTACACAGACACACACACACACACACACACACACACACATTTGGGTCATTTCTTCTAAATATAAACCACACGATTAAAGGATGAGGTTGAAGGATGTTCACTGAATAGAGTTTAGCTAAATATAAAACTAGACATGTTGGGGGGGCAGCTGGTGTGCATGACCCATATGACCCTTTGTTCTTAGTGTGGAAGTCTTGCCCTTTCGACCTTTTCTGCCTGTCTCCCCCCCCTTTCTCCAATCCCATTTCCTGTCTACTATTAGAAAATCCTGATCCTGGGTTCAGACGGAATATTTAAAAAGGTAGACTGTAGCATTCCCCACATGCCTGTCTTTCAGTATCGGTTTTTCCTCCGTTGGTTTGATATTTAAGCATGTATTGCACTTTATATCAAGCTGTCTTTTTTTAATTAGTTGGAACCTGAAACAAATACATATAATCATTTTAGGGATGGAGTAACAAATGCTCCATGGATGAAGTCTAATTTATCTTAATTGACTTTAAAGGGCTAACAAAGAACAATTTTTTTTTTCTATCAATAGTTTTTTTTTTTAATCTGATTTTGAATTTCTAAGAACTGAATTATTCAGTGAAGTTCCTCAATTACACAATGCAGCCACTAGATGTCCCCAAACACCCCTTTTTGTCAGTAGTCACTCCTCCAGATCTTCATGCAGACAATAACAACTCAGAGAAACAAACAAATTGGAAAAAAAGACAGATTGTCTGTGTCCTGCATCATGTCCTTGAGAATAAAATGAATGTGGGCGACTAATGCCTGCTGATATAAAGCAGGCTGAGGACTAAACGTGGTCAAAAATGTTTTACACATAAACTATTTTAGATAATCAAGTTTTTTTCTCTGAAGTCCTAAAGCCTTCTTGTTGAGTCTTATGAATAGCAGTTCTTTCTAACACATTGGTTACCTTAATCCGATGTGAACAGTAGGCTTGCAGTACTGAAGACAAGACTCTGTCATCACCTATTCTAACTGTCCTCTTTGCTTCTCTTTCAGGACCTGGGACAGGTCGAGACATCAACGGCTCAGGCTGTGCATCTCTATCACTGTGGCTCCTGTTGGCCTCCTTTGCCTGCCTTTTCTTCAAGTGTTAATACGGCCATCCAGCTTTGTCTCTGACCCCCCCCCCGGCCAACCTGTCCTCCCTCCCTTCCTGCTTTCAACTCACTGATGTGCTTGTCGCTACCTTATTACCAATGCTGCCGTCTCCCGTCTCCCAGACTGTTTGCATCACGGTACAAAAACCTTATGTGCTCTTGAGCATGGCTTTCAGATATTAGAAGAAACAATGGGTTATGAAGGATTTAAATGTTTTACCAACATATAAAAACAGTGGAACGAAGGACAGAATAAGCAAACAGTGCTCTTACAAACATTTGTGTTGTTGTTTTTGATCTGTATGCACTTTTTTTGTGTCTGTAAAATCTTGTTTTGGGGTCTTTTTTTAATTTTTATGGGAATATAAGCGGAAGCATCCCTGAAACTGGAGTACCAACAATCAGTTCTATGGGGTACATCGTACTTCCTTAGATTTCTTGTATTAATCTGTGGTTCAACCACTGCATTTATTAAAGATGTTTAAAAAATTGCCAAATATACACGGAAATTAGAAACTAATGGGCTAAACGAAAGGGAAATGTGCTGTATCTTGTTATATTTTTTAGATGAAATAAGAGCTTTGTGTTGAATGTGTTCTACCATTACATGATGCCACTCGGCTGGAACACAAATACAGGGCCTTAGCAAAGACGGCTCCCCGTTCAGTCGGGCTGTCACAATCAATCTTAGAAAAGAGGATGCAGAGATTGGATCCTTCCGAGCTAAACTCATCCGTTACGCCCTCATCCTGTGGCTTTTGCTACTACTCGCCTTTATTAAAAAAGAAAACCATAAACACACACATACAAAAAAAAATAAACCCATGTAGGTTATAATTATGCGTACTGTACATAGTTAAAATTTTGTATTTCTCTTAGACGAGTTCTGCCACTGTAACACCAGGATTTCAGAGAACATTGTTGCAGTGTGTGCTTTAGATGACGTGTTTCAGGATCATTCTGCTGTACAGTGGAAATCTGATGAAAAAAAAATAGATTAGTATGACACCAATGAATGACTTACCTTTAAGTTTTTTCTGTGTTTTGCTATGAAATGATACAGAAATATTCATAACCATATACGACGTTGAGGCTATTTCTTTTTGTGTTGATCATATTCTACATTTATAGGGCATACTTTAACCAAATTACCTTGTTTTAAAAAAGTTACTGATCACATTTATTGGCACCCTTTGATGAAGATGTGTTAACAACCTGAAAATTAATAAACCGGTATTGCTGAAACATCATCTCTAACATTAAAAATGAATCATAATTGAGTATATTTATTCAGTGTGGAAAGAATACTATATTATAAAACACTTCTTAGCTTGACGGCGTACTTGTTGGTGCATCTTTTTAGAGCCCTTGTTTGCAGTGGGTTAGTTTAATCGGAGAGACGGATCTATGGAAGTGAACTTGTGTCTCCAAGCATCACAGATTCTCCACCATACTTAACACTGAGCAAGAGGTGCATTCTTCTAATCCTTCGTTCAGACCTAAATTTTCCAGGTTCTAATTGAACAGAAAGCTGGGAGCTACAAGTCCAGCAGAGTTCAGCAACAATGTAAGAATCTAACTTATCTAATGAATCTAACATGAATTTTAGAACATAAAAACAATTATTATTGGAATTAAACAACCTGTTGAAAGCGTTGGACATTTTTCACATCACAAACTAAATTGTTGCTAAGTAAAGGCTATATACTAAGAGGTTTGTGTTCTTTATCCATGGGAAAAGTTTACGCACACACAGCTGACTAGCAGTGTGCAGCAAAAAGTAGGGGAGGGGGAGAACTGCTTCGTCAGACTTTCAAAAACTCCAACCGTGTTTTCTGGGCTCTCATAACAAAAATTTAATCGTTAGAAGTGTAATTTTTACACCTTCAAAGTACTGTAAAACCAAAAATTACAATTTAGACATTTCTTGAAATTTTGATTAAAACTGATATTAAAATATACATCTTAGAAAGATCTTTTGATGTTTATAGGAACTGTTTGGACTGCCAATAAGTGCACCATTCATTTGAAGTTATTATTGTACCGTACTGATTAAATTTACTCAGTGTCTGGATTTTTCTAAATATACAAGAGATTAAATTGTCCTTGAATAAAATATGGATTTGTTTTTAAGGCTTTCTACACATCTTTAGTGGTGGTGCTGTCATTCTATGAAAAGAGGCGTTTGATATTACTTCATAGGGCAGCATCATATTCAGTTGTTTCAATAGAAGCCAACTGGACGGGAAAATTAGGAGGAAAATTAATGCATTAAAATCAGAATGTTTTGTGCCGTCGTTGTTGCTCCTATCCTTCAGATTACCTTTTTTTTTTAAGAATGCAGTATTATGGTTTGCTTGCAGAGCTTGTTCACATGCCTGGAATTAAGCGGAACGGTAAAGGATACTGAACTGAACTCCTCTCAATAGTCGACAAGGCTACTGAGCTGAAGGCCATGTTATGAAAAGTAACACATGTAACTGCAACAAATCACCAAGGCCTTTGCCGAAGCTATCAGTGGATTCATTTCTGTAGGAACAAATGAGTAGATCAATTCAACGAGTCTTTTCTTACATCATAGAATGCTCTCTCTGAGCGCAGTTCAGGGGCGCAGCTGATGCACAGTGAACCTGATGCACCATTAGCTGCCTTTTTTCCATTTATTCTGACCTGCTGTGAAGCTTATAGACTGTGGATTCCTTTACTCTGCTCAGAACTTCACATTCTCAGTTATCATAAAGCTAACATTAAACTAATGTCCTTTTATGGCCATTTATCTAAAGATTGGGGGAGCGTTTCCATGGTGATTGCCTCTGCAGTGCAGCTGTCTGTCGTAGTGATGTTGAACCTAAAACCTGGGGAATTCTTACTGGAACTACTGTTTTTGGTCACACCAAATCCAATATCACATTTCTGACTCTATGGAAGGAAGAGAACTTAATTTAATTTCACTCTCTTATACATTGTTTTCAATTATTTTTTTTTACAACCCGGGTTTGTTATCTTGCAGCACATTCTTAATGCACAGCATCATTCCCTTTTCTCATTGCAAGGAGGAAGGAGTCACTCGGACATGTCAGTTTTCTGGTTTTCCATTCCTCTTGCTGTTTCACTCCCTGCCTCCCTTTAAAAAATATAAAACTGACCTAAAGAAGATGATCAGAAGTAGAAATTTGTATTCCTATTTTTTACGTCCATGTTTCTGCCATCATGTAAATTCATTAGACCGTGATTCTTTGGAGAATTTCTAGCCCTCATTTCAGCATTGGATAGCATAATCTCTGCTTAAAAGCAAAACATTTAAGGGAACACTGATTAATGCATATTAGGTTTATCCATAGACTACATTTGTACCATTCAGGTTGTTATGGGCAAAAGCTCAGCAGTTTGGGAGTGCAAGCAGATCCATGCAGGTTAAAACCTTGAGCTTTTTCCACATTTTTTAATATTGCAGCCACAAAATTCAATATATTTTGTTGGGATTTTCAAGTAGGGATTCATTTATGTGTGAAAGGGAAAAGAAAGTGCATTTTTGCAGTTCCTTCAGAGTAACTTTTGGTCTTATGGCTACCTATCTGATTAAAGCTTTCTCTGTCCAGAGTCTGTTTAGCTGGACAGCCACATCTTAGTATGCTTGCAGTTGTGCCTTCATTTTCTTTTTGGATGGTAGTTTTAATAGCCCTTCAAAAATACCTGAATCCTGAGATATACTGCTTTGTTGAACAGCTGTACTCATACTAAGATAAAATGACATACAGTAGACTATTGTTAGCAATAATAGATGATTAGAAGTCTTAAAAGCCATAACTGTTCCTTTTTCTTTCCACTTCACAGATGTTCTCTGATTTGTGTTGGTGTAGAACACACAATCCCAGAAAATGATGTTGAAGTTTGTAGTTGTAACCTAACATCATAAAAGAAAGGTTATTGGATATGGTTAACCTGCTGTATATACTCAGATTACACACGTAAAAGCCATGAAGCTCTGTCTTATCTACAAACCAGAGCGCAAACCCTGCGGACAGATATCTGCTAAAAGCTAGAGGCACAGATTCCCATTTCAGTTCTTAACATCGCTTCACTGAAGTAAGCTGTCTCTCATAAATGGTCGTTTTAATGACGAATGACCCTGATTGACGTTATAAACCAGATATATAAATAGTTCATCTGGCAGTTAAGTGATGGTTACTGTGGTAACCCTCTGTTCTTTAATTTTAAGGTCTTTCTTTGCTTTTTTTCCCCTTTTTGTATATAAAATTATGTTTCTACATTAGAATGATGTGAAGTCACCACCTCCTTAAAAATCTCATCCAAACAGCTCCACCTTTTAAAAATGTAAACAGTTTGTATTTCCCCTCCCTTGTTCATGGGAAATTCACTTTCAGTCGTGGACTCTGATGTGGAAATGCTTTGGGGGATTTTTTTGTTTTTGTTTTGTTTTTGCTTTATTTTAATATTGCATAAGGTATTTCCAGTCCATTTATATTAAAAAAAAATATGTATTAAAGGTAAATTGTATGAGAAAATGTTAACAAAATAAAGTTGTTTGAAGTCAGTGTTCTGTATTTGAATGTGACTTGAAATGTTGGGGCTCTTTTTCCTCTTTGTTTTGGAAACTCGGACTAAACACAGCTTCCCAACGGGACTGATGTGTTAACCATCATGTAACATGCAAATAAAATAATCTATGTATTGTTACCATCTTTCTGGAGGACATTTTTGAACATACATCTTCTAAGGAATCCAACTAAAGTCCGTTGAAGCTGGTAAATCAGGTATGTAAAAACACCACAGCAATGTAGATACTGTGCATTCTGCTGCAATGGAAGACCTGCAGTAACTTCCTAAACCTCTAGGTGTCGCAGCAGACCATCATTTAAAGAAATAGAGCTATGGAAGAAATAACTGATACAAATTAATAAGAGGCTGTACTGTGGAGAACTTTGGTTCGACTCCTAGTGGGTATTGTTCTTTATGAGCTGATTTTCTTTCCCTGTTCATTTAGGTTTCTTGCCATCATAGGTTTGTTTATTTATTTTGAACAAGCCTAAAAATCATAATCTGGAGCAGGCAGTCTTTTTCCAGAAACTGCATAAAAACAATAGTGTAAATGTATACATTAATGCGTATTTTGGTCGTATTTAAAGTATATATTAGAAAAGGAGTGAGTTGAAGTTTATACTTATTTTGTCCAACCCATTTTTTGGTTCAGCATCAGTCATGACATAATTTTACAAAAACTGACATGCAGAACAATATATCTTATACAAATAAACGTTGGTTTAATGGCTCTCATAATTTAATATAATCATTCCTTTTTTTTAATTTTTTTTTAACCATTTCATATTCAAAAATTATTTTAACTCTACCGAAAAAGTATTTCCCAAATTTAATTCCACCTTCTCAAAAACAAATTATTTTCTTGTTGCGCTCACAGCTACAGACTTAAGGTTCCATTTACATCGCAAGTTATGTATTCTTTTCACTGGAATATTTTTGAATATTCTTTGGATATTTAAGCTTTGAATATTAATTGTAATATTTTATATCTATATCTATATATACACTATATTGCCAAAAGTATTTGCTCACCTGCCTTGACTCACATATGAGCTTAAGTGACATCCCGTTCCTAATCCATAGGGTTCAATATGACGTCGGTCCACCCTTTGCAGCTAGAACAGCTTCAACTCTTCTGGGAAGGCTGTCCACAAGGTTTAGGAGTGTGTTTATGGGAATTTTTGACCATTCTTCCAGAAGCGCATTTGTGAGGTCGCACACTGATGTTGGACGAGAAGGCCTGGCTCTCAGTCTCCGCTCTAATTCATCCCAAAGGTGTTCTATCGGGTTGAGGTCAGGACTCTGTGCAGGCCAGTCAAGTTCATCCACACCAGACTCTGTCATCCATGTCTTTATGGACCTTGCTTTGTGCACTGGTGCACAGTCATGTTGGAAGAGGAAGGGGCCAGCTCCAAACTGTTCCCACAAAGTTGGGAGCATGGAATTGTCCAAAATGTCTTGGTATGCTGAAGCATTCAGAGTTCCTTTCACTGGAACTAAGGGGCCAAGCCCAGCTCCTGAAAAACAACCCCACACCATAATCCCCCCTCCACCAAACTTTACACTTGGCACAATGCAGTCAGACAAGTACCGTTCTCCTGGCAACCGCCAAACCCAGACCCGTCCATCAGATTGCCAGATGGAGAAGCGCGATTCGTCACTCCAGAGAACGCGTCTCCACTGCTCTAGAGTCCAGTGGCGGCGTGCTTTACACCACCGCATCCGACGCTTTGCATTGCACTTGGTTATGTATGGCTTGGATGCAGCTGCTCGACCATGGAAACCCATTCCATGAAGCTCTCTGCGCACTGTTCTTGAGCTAATCTGAAGGCCACATGAAGTTTGGAGGTCTGTAGTGATTGACTCTGCAGAAAGTTGGCGACCTCTTCGCACTATGCGCTTCAGCATCCGCTGACCCCGCTCCGTCAGTTTACGTGGCCTACCACTTCGTGGCTGAGTTGCTGTCGTTCCCAAACACTTCCATTTTCTTATAATACAGCTGACAGTTGACTGTGGAATATTTAGGAGCGAGGAAATTTCACGACTGGATTTGTTGCACAGGTGGCATCCTATCACAGTTCCACGCTGGAATTCACTGAGCTCCTGAGAGCGACCCATTCTTTCACAAATGTTTGTAAAAACAGTCTGCATGCCTAGGTGCTTGAATTTATACACCTGTGGCCATGGAAGTGATTGGAACACCTGATTCCAATAATTTGGATGGGTGAGCAAATACTTTTGGCAATATAGTGTATGTATTTATATATATATATATATATATATATATATATATATATATATATATATATATATATATATATATATATATATAAATCTATGGAGGGATTTCTTTTAATCCAAAACGTCTCTCAATCTACTTAGGGTGGCAATTCTGAAAAGGTTTATAGGAAACACTTCTCTGCCCATACTAATTTTTTTTATCTCCTCTGTCTCTATGTTGGTCCTCTGATGGACCAACAAATGGGCAGAAGTTGAGCACTGGATATGTGCAATGGACCCATTTGACTCTGAGCAGGAAAAAAGAAGTATAGACAATGAATTGTATCAAAAGTTGAACTGAGGCTATCTCTCTAATTCTGTATTGCAGCATTGCCTTCTGAGTCTCACGATTAGAGGATGTTTATCCTCATTTATTTGACTAAAAAAAGTTGAGTAAAATGATTATTTCTGGCAGTGTAGACACTCGGAATGAAATTAAGGAGGTATAACAGAAAGTTGTTACAATCCTGATTGTGACTCTGTAAGCTTTAGAATTTTTTCAAAGGAAGGATATTCTTCTCTGGAAAGCTCATGCAGCAAGTGAGCTTCATTAGTGTAAAGGTCACCCAGTCTTTGTGGCACAGAGAATGGCATTTCCAGATATAAACTTACTGGAAGCTCTTTTGTTACTCCGGAGGCACATCTGGAATATTCATGCATACGCTCAGTTTTCCCAGCCTTGAGATTTAAACAGAACCCATGTTACTCAGACAAAGCAATCATAACTATCACAACACTTTGCCATATGTAATTATCTGATCACGTTGATTAAAGTCATTGCATTGCACTTCCATATCAATGCATTATTTTGCACCATGTTTTTTCTCCCACACTATTTACATTTGAGAAATGAAAATGTCATGAAAGCTGTACAAAATTAAAATTGATTTTGTATACACTCTATGTATAGAACATGACAATAAAAGTTGTCTAAGTCCAAGCATCAATATGTTCAAAATCAAAAGCAGAAAACCTCTTTAAAGTTTAATTTTAAAACATGATTATTAAACTTTTTGTCCATATCAGAAATGACCTAATCAGGGTTTTTGGCCCCGATCCAAGTGTTGTTCGTTTAATAATAAGCACTAACAAATCTGATGTCCTACATCAAAATGTATTTAAATAAATATTAAAAAAATAAAGCAACACAAAGTTTTATCAGTGTAATATAGTATTCACATACTGGATGCTTCATTTGGTGCCAAGCTTCCTCAGAGTTTTGGTTCTTGATGACAGAATCGGCAGATCAGTTTCACCTCCATTATGTGAATCTGCCATCAAAACATATGAACTTGTCCATCGAAGCTCCACTCAGGCCCATCATCATCAGCAGCATTAACTCTGTCTCAACATTGCCAAACATCTTGCTTCCATCCTCGCTCCTTTGGTTTGCAAAACACATCAATTTTTACTGGCAGAACTGCAGGTCCTTTATCCTTCACAACAGGATAAAGAACCTGATACTGGACATAGATAAGACAATGGTCTCCTGTGATGTCGCATCTCTTTTTACTTGCATCCCCACCACACAAGTCTCCACAGTAAGAATGTGCTTACTTGAAGACCACACTCTACCAGATAGGACCAACCTGACCACATCTGTTCTCTTTTGGACTTTTGGCCATCTGCTGAGGCCGACTGGGGTTCAAGGAGACAGAAGCAGAGATACAAAAAGCAGCTGCAAAAGGCGGCCCCGTCCAGGAAACACACAACCAGGCAGACGAGCTCCGAGCCAGCTCCCATGCCAGAGGATGAAGAGAGCATATCCAGTTAGTCACAGTCAGAGAAACAGGACTACACTGGATAAGTGGATGACCCATGGCTCAATATAAAGACCAAGGATATCAACACGTTCACAGACCACATCAACGCAGTGGACAGAAACATCAAGTTCACTTGGGGAGATGTGAAAGATGAAAGCTTTGCCTACCTGAGCTGCACAGTTCACATCATGGAAGACGAACA
Source organism: Cyprinodon diabolis (assembly GCA_030533445.1). Lineage (NCBI taxonomy): Eukaryota > Metazoa > Chordata > Actinopteri > Cyprinodontiformes > Cyprinodontidae > Cyprinodon > Cyprinodon diabolis. Next base: position 6,103,467 of record CM060079.1, read on the forward strand.
ATCAACATAGAAGTCTACAGGAAAAAAACAAACACCAGTACCTCCGCTTTGGCTCACACCACGAACCACAACACCAAACACAAACTAGGCATCATCAGAGCCCTCCAGACATGAGCCGAAACTGTTCCCACCACAAACAGGGGGAAGGTGAGAGAACAGGGACATATCTGCACATCCTTGAAGAAATGTGGTTATCCCAGATGATCCAGGCTTTGTTTTAAAACCCACATGAAGAGGCCTGCTGAGAGGGAAGAAAGCAAAAGAAGGAACATTGTCATTCCATATGTTGCTATAGTCTCTGAAAAACTCAGGAGGATTTTCAACCAGAACCTGATTCCTGTGCACTTCGAACCAGGCAACACCCTGAGACAAAAACTGGTTTACCCCAAAGACAAGACAGCCAGAAATAAGACCGACAACTTGGTTTATTCCGTTCAGTGTAGTGAATTGGAGAGACCAAGCAACCGCAACACAGGGGCATGGCTAAACACAGGAGGGCCAACTGCTCAGGGTAGGACTCCGCTGTTCACCTACACCAACATCCATAATCTGACCAAGGAATAAAGATGGTTTAAAGAGGGGTTTGACTTTTTAAAGACAAACAAACAATTGGTATCTGTGTTTTTGGTTCACTTGATTCTCCCGGACAACAGCGGTTTGGTGAACCTGGAGATCCTGTTTGAACTGAGACAGGAGCAGCAGGAAATCAGTGCGAGAACACCGTCAGAAAGATCACCAGAAATGGACAGAGGCTGCCAACCAAGCCCCCCTCTGGACCTAAGGAAACACAATGGTAAACAGGACGAGCACCCAGGGGAAGCAGAGCACCAGAGCTGGGAGAGAATTCTGCAGTTTGCCTATGCTAGCTCAGAGAGCGTATGCACGATGAGGCTGGGGCTACAGCCAGGAAGGTGGTGGTGGGGAGACACTACAGCGGAAAGAGGCTAAAGCTGACTGGGGATAGCTATAGACAGTCGGAAGATCGGATACGCCTGCCAGGCTGCAGCTAGTCCGAGCTAGCCTATAGACTAACTGCTGGAGATGTAAGGAGTACCGCAGCAAACAACCCTGGAGCATGGGAGAGAAGACATCAGCTGGTCGATGTCTGTGCCAGAGGTATGAGGACAAAACAGTCCTTCTAGGACTTATTAAAAAGCTTTTTTTTGAAAGCCATAAACCTCTCCCTACTTCATCCTTTAGCAGCAATAAAAGGGCATAGCACTGTGTAATTCAGTCTTATGGTTTTAGGATTAGCCCACTTATCAGTCTAGAAATAGTCAGCTGGGTTTCATAATCATTTTTAAAGACTATTCACACCTTATAAAGGAAAAGGATAGTTACAAAAGCTTAATTTAATCCCCTTTTTACAATGTCAGGTTCAATGGCTGTTTTATTTTTTTTTTGCAAAAGCTTTGTCCCTTCTCTTATGGTTGCATGTGTCTTATGTGTGTGCATATGTATATACACAGTCTCCATATGAATACATTAACTATGCAGGAAGGGGTGTCCCAATTCCTAGGTAAGACTGCAAAGCCCTAACTGTTGTGGTTTCATTTCCAGGGTGAGAGATAGTGTTTGAAAGAAGGGGAACTATTGGGATTGGGCCTAAATTAGATAGTCTTTTACAATTAGAGAAATTTGGAATTAGTGTTATAAAGGGACAGAGGTTCCATCTTGTGTTGATTTTTTACACTAGACTGTAGAACCTGCCCCGGTTTCAGTGAGTTCGGGCGAAACTGTTCTAAGATGACAGAAGGTGGGAGGTCTGTATTCAGAAATAGAATTCTGCAACTGTTGTCTGTCTTTCTCTGATTTCAGACATCAGCAAGTTATTTTCTCCTTAGGATCATCCTCTGTAAGCTTGAGTTATACTTGGAGTTCATCAGTAACTGAAATACTTAAACCAGCCCATGTATCCCTATGTCTGACTGTGTCTCATTTTCAAATATAATAATAAAGTATGTATATTTTCTATATGAATACAAATAAACTTAAATCTGTTTTTGCCCAGATGTTAGACCTTTTCATGTTGAGTGTGATTAAAAATTGGGGGAGAATCCAGAGTGCGAGGGTGGCTTGTTTTCTGTTTTGTTTTGTTTTCTTTCCATGTTTGCTTTTTGTTTAGATCAGAAAAGTCCACAATGGCTGCTCTTCACAAGAGAGCACTCTCGACATTGCACAATTTTGGTTCTCCTCCTGGACTAACTTACTTAGTGGGAGGTCACTAACTTTAGCCTACCTTGCTTTCATCACTCCTAACTTTATTCCAGCATAAGGACAGATTCCAAAAAATGTCAAGATCTCGCCTGCAGAGCAGTGTGTAAGTGCCACTGCTTGTGTATCTTTTTATCTGTTGCTTAAGAGACCAAATAACCAACCATGGCAAACTGCTAATGTCGCTAAGGCTGCATCCATATAAACATGGATAGATCCAGAAACCGTTTTAAGAAAAAAAAATAGGTCTATTTATGTTTTTCTCCTAAAAATGATTAAACATTATTTCAAAGGCAATTTTGCATGTTATTTGCATCAACAAGCAACTGAACAGATGGTCTTATAAGGTCATTTCTGAGTGTATATTCCAATAGGAAATATGTTTCACCTATTTTATTCACAAGTAATTATCTTTGTCATTTCTCATATTTGTACAGATATTTTTTCCAAAATGTATTTTCTCCCATTTACCCTTAAAAGCTGCTCAAAAAGAAAAAGAAAAAAACTCATTTAATGTTATGAAAATACACGCAGCTTCATCTTTTTTCTTGGAAGACATAAAAGAACACTAGACTCTTTAATCATATCATTTGCAAGGAACATTTTAGCACATTTTCTGCCAAAGTTACAGAAATTCTGTTCTTCATCAATTTGGATCTTTGCAGAGAATATCATAAAACAAATCTTTCACTTTTTTCATCCACAGTTCTCCTGATGGAGCAGATTGCAAAATGCAAACGTCATCAGGGACTTATCCATCCATCCCTTTATACTGGCTCGTCTGTCTGGTCTGTAGGGTTGCTGTTATCTCAACTGGTCATTGGGTAGGAAACGGGCTACAAGTTGATGAACTCTGGGAAAAACCCACCAAAGCAGATAAAGAACATAAAGAACCCATGAAGAAAGAGGTCAGACTTTGACCTGATACCAGGATTTTCTTTCTGAAGGCCAACAGTGCTCAGGAATTTAGTGACCCTTCATCCAGACCTGAATCTGATCTATGGGATTGGCTGATGACTTGCCCAATTAACCTAGTTGTTGAGTATTGCTGCAAGTTTGCCTCAAACCCCTTCTTGATTTAATGCTACCAAGCCAGCATTTATTTCCTGCTACTGCCTGTTAAAGTATATTCCACACAATCTGTAGATAGCAGTGATTATGTTGGAAGCATCTGCCTAGTAATTTTCTAGCCCATATATATATATATATATATATATATATATATTTAATTGTTAATCCTTGGAACAGTATTTCCAAAAAAAGTTACAAGCCACTGGAAGCTTTTTTTAATTCAAAATGTCTGAGTTAGTGTCGAGTTCCAAGCTTTATAGAGTAGCCCAACAAAGCCTTGTTTTGGCTTAGAAAACATGTGAACTGAACCCGAAGAACAGGTCCACCCCTTTGTAATGGGGAGTCATTGAGGTCTTTGTTAGTCTGCAACACCTGATACTGGCCTATCCAAATGAAAGCAGGAGTTAGTACTGTAGGGTCATTGTTGGCCTGGCTGACCTAGGCGAGATGTCTTAGTCTTGCAGGATAGAGGGAAGGAATCAACTCTATAGCTGCGTTGTAGGGTTTTGAAAGCTGGAACTCAGAAACAGAAACCACTGGAAAACAAAGTCCATTGTTTTCAAAAAATTTTTGGAATGACTATGATCTGGATGACTGAAAATCTTCATGAGCCTTTGGAACAGTAATGTTAACGTATTATTGCAGGAATTGTTCTTACAGTGTTTAACCTAAAAGGATTAAGAGAATGAGCATCAATGATCAAGAGGGGACAATACAGTGATGGTTTCCACCCATCAGCAACAATAACCCAGCTTACAAAAAAAAAACTCAACACATTAGGATGGTAATTGGCACATTTGCTTTATTTCGAAAACAGACATTGAAACCATTTTTTATTTCATTTTTTTTCATTCTTTTTTTCACAAGTTTGTACTTTCAGATAAGGTTGAAACTGGACATGGTACTCACTGGAACATAGGAAAAGAATTTCGTATGTTGGATTTTCCTTTTTCAGATTTTTTTCCCTCTTTTTTTCAGTAACATCAGTGCAATTCTCCAATTCATATAAACTGTCATAACAACACCAAAGACATCAAAAAGAAGCCGCCACACCTCTTGTTTTTGTGGCTGCGAAGAAGTTCCTCTCGAAGGGAGAGTTCCCATCATGCAACTTGTTCCATGGTTCATGCTACTGTTCTCACACTTGCTTGGCATATATATATATATATATATATATATATATATATATATATATATATATATATATATATATATATATGGGCCAAACGCATCAATACTATAGCTATTTTTTTACTTATTATAGGATTTAAAAGGTCCAGAAGGTTCTATAAATGTCACTTACCAGAGTTTGTAAAAGTGATGTAAACCAAGCTTGAGTTCCTCAAGCTGAATAGAAAGAGTAGTAATTCTATTGACTAATTTTTGGACTTTGAACACAACAGGCCAACTGAAAATCTCACACATTTAGATATACATTCGCATATTCACCTGGCTTTTTGTTGTGTTTTCAACACACGTGTGCAGTGCTGAAAACCGGAGCTGCATTTTAAAACTAGCCTGTTTTTGTGCATGCATTTGCAAAACTGAGTTTTGTTTCAGCAATGTGGTTTTTCAAAAAAGTGCATGACAATGCAAACGAATGGTGGTGCATTGGCAATGCGTTTTCAAATGTGTGAGCGGTCCAGTTAGAAGCTGTCGATCCAGTGATATTTCACTCACATTAGGAAGTGAAGACACTGATGCTTCCCGCTTTTGCATCACCATCATCATCAAGGTAATAATCATGTTATTATTACAGACATCATCATCACCATCACAATATTAGCTTGAGCCAGAAAACTTCAAGCTGGAAACTCCCCCAACATGAGAAAATCATTGCCACACAAAAAATGACAAACAAATAGAAACTGACTGCCCTTGACGTTGGGAAGGTAAGGAGCAACCTTTTTAGATTTTTGTTTTTGTGTTACTCAACATTTTCTCTTAATTCTGATTTCCAGTGGTTAAGGCTTTGCCTTTAGTCTTCCTTGGACTCGGATGGCTCCGCAGCCCCATCTGGGTTGGTTTTCTCCTCCGCTTTTGACTCCTCTGCAGCATCTGTGTAGAAGTAAAGGAAGTAGAGTGATTGGATGGAGAGCAAAGACAAAGAATAGAAAAGAAAAAATAAGGCAGAAATTCGAAATGTAACTTGGAGGAGAAAATTATACAAACTTTATCAGATTGGACTAAAAGAAAACGTCTAAATGAGGCTTGTGAGAGGCTAAAAAGTGCTTCAAATAACAACTATGACTTTAAAATGTCCCTTTTCTGGATTTCTGGAGAGATGCCTTACATCGTTTAAAACCTTCCCCTGCAAAGGGTTGGTAATAAATAATAAAGGATAAGAGTGCTCCTAACGGACCCATGAAGCCCTCGAACTGACATGACAATGCTAACAGCAGCATCTTGGCCTGCCACATCTGATTGTGTGTGATGCCTGCAGGGGGACTGTGCTACAATAACAAAACAGAAGCGGCTCCAGCTGAAAAGGAATCCTTGATGCATCAAAAAAGCATTTTTAAAATTGGTTCTAGGCTAGAGGTGGACATTGTTCCGAGGCTTTATTTCAAATTCTGCCTATTTAAATAGTGGTTCTGGAAGTAGCATCTCTAAAACTGTGAAAAAATAAACTCTTACCAGCCAAGGCCGTATTAATAAGTAAATCTACTCCAGTTTCAGTTGTGCCAGACAAAGCCTATTAGTGAGGTGCTCTTTGTATAGTGATATCACAGCCAGATGATCTCATACGTTTTTATTATAAAAAGCAGATGACATCATGGCAGTGGGGTGATGAAGTGCCTAGTGTGTGTGTGTGTGTGTGTGAAGGAAAGGGGGGCAATCATATGCCTGCTGTAATGTGTGACTAAGACAGTGTGAGTCATTGCTGATCTTCCAGGTAAGAGTCAATTAGCTTTTTAGCCAGCATGACAGATTCAAGGACGTCATTATCCGCAGTCGCTGAAATTGTGTGAAGATAATAAAATTTCATGCAATTCCTTGAATCAACAGTCATGGTCTTCACTGCTCTTGCACTGGTTCCAGATAATGCACGGCAGAATTGGGATCAATGAAAACTGATGAAGAATGCAGAGGTATGTTTGAACTAGTGTTGCACCGATGCCATTTTTTGGCCCCGATACCGATACCTGGCTGTGCAGTATTGGCTCATACCGATACCATCTGTTTGAAATTGATGTGTGTGTGTATATATGAAGAACTCCATCCTACTTGGATGTAAAATAATTGCCATCATGGTTTTGTCAAGCTGCTGCCTACCTTTGTAAAGCAGGAAAAAGACTAATACAAAGTGAATCCAGTAGAATTTTTTATTGCCTACCTGGAATGGGTGACAATAGTTGAATAAACTTTTAGCTCTCAAATGGTATCAGTGCCCTATTTGTTGGTACTCGCCGAAACTACCGTTTTAGTGCTGCTTCGGGGTCCTGCCCAATACTGGTATCAGTGCAACATTAGTTTGAATAAAACAAGCAATGTTCAATGGATTCATTAGGATTTGAAAGAACATAAACCCACATGTTGCATTTCAATTTAACTAATCTGACCATTTGTTTTTCTTTCCTTCATGGTGGATCTCTACCTGCCATCAACAGTGCTTTTATACAGAGAGCACACTGATGTTACCCACTATGCAGATGACATCTGACTGTTTGAAGTGGCTCATTTTTTTGTAGGTGGTGCTTTCCAAAGAATGTGCAAGGTTTGTATTAAGGATGAGTTTTTTCTGTTTCTTTTGACTGTTCCCTGTTTTCGCAATCATGCACAGATAAATCACACCCAGCTGGTTAGAAAACAATTATCACGTCTATGCAGTATCTCATTAACCAACATCAAAAGTCATTCAAGGCAAACACAGAAAAACTAAAACAAAACCTGCAATAACTCATTTGCGTTTAATGATATCTGGTGCATTAATGAATCCGGATCCCTAACATGGTGAAATTTTATTAAATAAATATCAATTATCGTTTCAGCCAAAAATCATAATAATGAAGCTACTGTCTGGGATAAATATATTTTAGATTTGAACTGTTGTCCACTTCATTTTGGCAGTTTATTTAAGAATATTCTAATGGCTTTTATCAATGTTCCAAGTAATAATGAATAATAAATGATTCAATAAAGAACACTGCAAAGCTACAAAAGTCAATTTTGAATTAAATTAGTTTGACACCCTGCATAATACACGACTCAGTCAGATCTTAGTTGGTGGCGCTCTTCAGTATATATTATTGATCCATATCTAATAGAACCATTTAGTAATAGCTATTAATTAACTCTAAATCAGTAGAGTGAGTGCAGAAGGTTTTTGTTCGCTCTGGCAATTTAATTAGCAGTTCTTTGGGAGGTAGTACTTGTTTACTCCATGACTCCCCAGTGCTGACCGTTACCTGTAAGGGATCATTAATCATTCATTTAAATCAGAGCACCTGTTATGGCTGCTCTTCTCCACGCAGGGCTAGCTATCCCCATTGAGGTGGTAACTATGACAACAGGGAGACAGGTGACCTAGTTTCTTTGTAGTTCTCCAGTTGATGTGTCTGTGCGTTTCACCACTTCACACCCCCATCAACTTTGCACACATAGCACACTCTACTACCCACCTGTCTGACCCGGACTGAGCGTCCTTGGACCAGAAATATCGGTTCATGTATAGAGCGTGCTGACGGAGGCAGCTGCATGACTTTCAGCTCCTCGTGGATCAGGTCTGGTTATAAAAAATCTAGGTTTCCTCACTTCTTTATGTTAATTTTAAAGCCCAGGTGATTAAACTCAAAAAAGAAAAAAAAACTGTAACATGTTCATGAAAGCTGATTGATTGAATAGATGTAATGTTCTCAAATTCAAACAACAAGCAATCTATGCTTCCTAATCACTACACTGATTATTCATGACGCGATCGTATCGCTTTATAATGGAGTTTCCATTCAGCGAGGGCTGTGATACGAGGCTGCCTGAAGAAATATTGAGCTGCATTTCTGTGTTAAACAGTAAATGGTGGAGGCCTGCCAAAGACCTTTATATCCCGAAGACTTAACAAGCATTTATGTCCTGAGGTGTCTGCCAAGCAGTCTATGTGAAAGCCCACCAATTCTTCTCTATTAGATTTTTACACCCGGTAATTACTTCTATATTGTTGAAAGTGACTAGAAGTTAAATTTGTCTCTGAACTGAGTCCCATCCCAAATGTATGCACAGAAATGTTTCCAATTAGACGGCTTGAATAGTTTCCCATCCAAACAGCTCTGCTTGGATCTGCATACCTTTTTTATCATTTGTTTGTTTAGGCTCCTCCTTTTCAGCTGTCGGACTGACAGCAGCAGGCACATCGGCTTTTCTGGCCTCCTCCTTCTCTTCACTCTTCTCCTCCTCCTTCTTCTCCTCAGCCGTGGCTGTGGTGGGACTCTTGGCTGTTGCTGCCGGAGCCTCCACCTCTTTGGGCTTCTCCTCGGCCTTCGGCTCCTCTTTCTGAGGTTCAGAGGGGGCTGTGGGAGAGGCAGCAGCAGGAGCTGCCGCCACGGGAGACGTTGCTGTGCCTGCAGGAGAGTTAGCAGGCTTGTCTGCTCCTGGGGTTTTGGCCTGGTTTGTCTCATCCCCCTCCTTCTTGGCCTCCTCCCCTGCATTTTCCTCCTGCTTAGTAGGTCCCTCTTCTCCCTCCACTTTCTTTGTCTCCTCACCATCTACTCCCTCTTCTGCAGCTGGACTGTCTCCTTCCTTCTCTTCTTCTTCTCCATCTTTCATCTTTTTCCGAGTTATGTGTCCACGGAAGCTCGCCTGTATTTTGGTGGCAGCCTTGTGGGCCTTGTCCTCGGGCTTGTTCGGGGTGCCATCCTGTTCAATCTTCTGGTCTGCATCCTCATTCTTCTCCACCTGGGAGGCAACACACAGTATTCCATGTTAACAGCTGGTCTGAACTAAAAATCCACTTTTGGACATTCTGGCTTTGTTCATTACACTTAACCGCAATGTAATGAACTGAGAAGTCAGAAAAAAGTTCCTAAAAAACATCTTTAACCATCCGTTACTGACTTTTTTTAGTATAATTCTGATAAAATGCAAACATTTTACAACATTTAAAATCTTTTTCAGCGGAAAGTAGTAGCTTTTTCCCTTAACTATTGTTAGATACATGGCAAAAAGCTGCCAATTTTCAATTAAAATCTTCAAAAATCCTCACAAAAATGCTCTTAAAGAGAAAGTCAGGGTGATTTCAATTTAAGCACTCTAACAAGTTGGTTAAAGATGTTTTCACTCTACTGTACAGGATTTATTTGAAACCATGACTAAGGAACTGAAGGCTGGAAAAGTTGTCAGGAAATGTTTAGGTTCAGGAAGCATACGATGAGATGAGGAAAACGAGTAAGGAGAAGGATAGCGGAGTGTAACATTAACCAGGATTGAATGATTTTACCTTAGGCAACAGGATCCAAAGCTGTCCATCAAATAGGGGGTTGTGTTATGACTCATATAAATCTAATAAAAAGAAATCAAATCAAATAAAAAGCATGAACGATGAGTACTGAAAGTGACAAAGAAAATAAATCAGCACATTCAAAATGAATAGAGACATAAATCAATGTGAAATATTCACAAGTTGATAATCAATTCCCCGAAAGCAATGCGCATGTTAAATTAATGTGTATGAACATAATCAAGTAGCAGAACTGTCCAGCAGTAAAGAGGTTGTAATCATTTATTTATGCTTAGTGATAGAGAGGTGAAGGAGAAAACAAGCAGCAGGAAAATGGTTTGGGACGGCTCCTTCTTCCTGCTCGAAATCATCGCAGAAAAAAAAACAAGAGAAATCATCACAGCAGCCAGTAAATGGCATCAGGAAGAATAGGTATTTAATTTAATTTCATGTGACAGTAATAGATGATTTTTTTTTGTGTAAATATAAGGATGAATCATATGTGAATGTGTATAGAGACTTAATTGTCTCCATATGATGAAATAGACTCGCTGGGACTTAAGGCAAGACAAACGGCTAAGAGTATTTATTGTGGTGGGTAGACGGAGGCAGATATTGTCTCTTTATAATGGTGCTGAAACACACTGAGCTCAAATGGAGATCCTCGCCACAGCATCCATTTGTGCTGAGTGCAGTTTCTGCTAATGATTCCCTGAAAACTGTAAAAAAAAAATCTCAATCCTCTGTGTACGCTCGCTGATTCCCGTCTAAACGAGCTTCCTGCAAGAGAATCTCCTCAGCATTCACCGCCATACCCCTCCCAGCCATCAAAGGTTACCTAGACAACCAGAGTGCTAACTCATCACGGGCCTGCTTGATGGCTGGCGCTACGAAATACTGCATGTCACCCTGACTGACAGCATCTGACCCCTCGGGGGACTGGGCCGATGGGAGATAATAAATTAAGAAAGAGCATTTTGGAATAGCTAGGAGGGGGTTGCAATGCAGCTAAAGGGCGTGGCAGGAGGAAAGGTGTGGACGTGTAAGAATTGGTAGTCGATGTTAACAGGCAGCAGGATGATGAAGATATCTGAGTGAAAATTGTGGCATCACAACTGCTACCGTTAGTGTCACTGTATCTGATGGAGGGTTTTAATTGGAAAGCTGTCTGCCCAGGGACCCACAGCAGTGCGGCGTGATTAACTGTCAGACCCGGGGCCCCTAAACCAACACTTCCTCCTGAGGGTCAGTGTGTCAGTGCAATACGGTGCAGCAGTGAACCTCCTTCACCCTTCCTCCCATGGGGTCAGATAATAAATCCTACCTCAGGCCTCGCTCTGCTTCACACCAACCAGGCCTCCTAAATTATTTTTGGTCTGATGAAATTTTAAAACAAGAAAAAAGCCCCGGCTGAGAAAAGAATCAATATCCTAACTCAGCTCTGCAAATAGAGTGATTTAGAGCGGAGGCTAAGAGCTGACCACAGATGGGCCTTGACCAAAACAGATTTCTTAGAAATTTGTACAAATACTACTTAGTTGAGTAATTAATCTTTAAAGAGTCTTCATTAGTTTGCATGAGGTGGCTACTCTCAAAGAATTCAGTAATTATTTACACAGGAAATGGAAGCTAGAGGTGGTGCGCTACCAATAATCTTCCTGTGACAAGAGTTTCAGTTAGACAAAAAATAATGATAGAAATGTAAAGCAGCGCCAAAAAATAACAAAGAAAATATTTCAAATAGTTTCCAGTTAAAAGTATATTTTCCAATAAATTTTTTTGAGAAAGTACATAAGTTTAAGAAAGTAGCAGTCTTTTTTAAACCACATTAAACAATTGCAGTAAAGTTAGTGTTGCGCCAATGCCATTCTTTGGCCCCGATACCGATACCTGGCTATGCAGTATCAGCCCATACTGATACCATCTGTTTGAAATTGACGTGTGTTTGCATATATGAAGAACTGGATACTACTTGGATGTAAAATAATTGCCATCATGGCTTTGTTTAGCTGCTGCCTACCTTTGTGAAAAAGGCTAATACAAAGTGCATCCAGTAGAACTTCTTTATTGCCGACCTGGAATGGGTGACAATAGTTGAATAAAGTTTTGGCTCACAAAATGGTATCGGTGCCCTAATTGTTGGTACTCGTCAATACCAACGCCACCATTTGAGTGTAGTGTTGGTGCCCTGTCCGACACTGGTATCAGTATGGGGGCAACACTAGTTAAAGTAACTAAATACTGTTAAGTAAATGCCAAAAATGGTTGCATTATTTTTTCAGTGTTTAAACTTAAGATGGGAAAAGTCCAAACCTCTAGGACTAGCTGTTAGCTTTAGCCTTCAGAATTAACCAGTATGAATTCATGCTGACAAGAAGAAAATAACTGCCTAGTTATTGAGATATTCAACATTCTGGTTCAGTAGGTACTTCCAGAGGATGGTGAGATGTTGTTTGCATCCTCCCGCTGGACATGAAACATTTGCTGGCTCGCTTTAAAGTGTTATGGCAACTTAAGAATGATTCCTTTCATTAGGATTGACAGCAAGGAGACAAAGCTTCACCGCCCTGCCTTCTCCTCTTAGTAATATTCAGGCCTCCGGAGACTTGCTTAGCTTTTATTGGCCTGATCTCATGAGAGCTTGCAATTGCCAAAAAAACTTGACCTGAGCACTTAACTCTAAACCAAATTACTTACTGGCTGTGTTCAGTGAGTCAGGCAGGCAGAGGAAGCGATTGATGAGGGTGTTTGGGAATATAAAGAGGGTTGAGCTGGGGTATGACATCACTGCTGGAACAGAGGCAATGTCATTTACTTTCAGGATGAGTGGATATGTAATAAGATACCAGCATATTGCTGAGTGATCTCATATCAATGTATGAGGGTGGGAAGCGACATCACCTTCACATCATTGGTTTAATCAACAGCTTTTGTCTGTGGGACACCCTTCAAAGCTGCTGCGCTGTCATCTTCTCCTGTTGGATCCTAGATTTGATGGAATATATAAGCTTTGCAGTGGTTACCGCTCCAATTTTCAGGCTGCAACGTACGGAAAATCCCATTTTGTCTGAACAGAAAAATCATTGCAAATCCTTTGCAAGGCTTTTAAAGTGTTGTTAATTGGGCCCATAGGAATCGTCTTGTGGGCACTTTTCTGCTCTGTCCCTTTGCAGCGGTCGGTTTCATTCATAAATACAGCAACACTTCCCTCAGGTGCCGCACCACAGATTAAACAAAGACCTCATGCCCGGACATTCCCATTTTCAACATATTTGCATTGTCCTGCTGATCAAATTAATTAATACAAATGAACTAACAGAGCTTCCTCTCTCATGCACGCTCACTTTGGTTGTCATAGATACAGTGTAAGAACCTAGAAAATGGGAAATGTTTGACGTATGAAGGCAAAAAGTGTCAGCTACGATTGCAATTAAAAGGCCTTGATGTGCTTGTGATACAGTTTTATAGTAATAATTGCAGACTGCCCACACAGGACCAACCCCTGTCCTTTGTCTGGTCTGTGAAGGTAATAAATGACTGAATGTGTCTATCAGAGCCTTCCTCAGCGGCTGCAGTACGCCTCTGTCCTTTGCTGGCCACCGTCTGCTGAAGAACCACGCCCCAAGCAGCCAATGGAACTACCGGCTTTATCCATAGCTACTACACATCATCACCCCCCCCCAGTAGGGACACACTCTAACAATTTGCCACCTTCCCACTGCCTCCCCAAGAATGCCATTAGGGACTGGTTTCAGGAAGGGGAGGAGGGGGCAGGGCAGAAAGTGGTGAGGATGATGGAGCCTGAACAACCACAGAGCAACAGGGCAGACTGATAGGAAGATTATACAGACCTAGATGACTTTCTCTACATGAATATTGGACTGACTTACATCAAGTACAGTTAGGAAGTTATTAGGAGTGATTTTTGCCTGTTGTGAAGCATTGATTGGGAAACTATTCAGTCTCAAAGCCAACAGGTGCAGAGGTTAAATAACTTTTACAAAGCCGAGTTCAGAATAACTGCGGCAAATCCATGCAATTTAAAACCCATGATGTAGATATAAAATAAAAAGCAAAATGGAAATAATTCAGATCATACTGACTTCTTAAACTTCTGTTACACATGTGATCTGAGCCTCATAGCGGTGTCTCTCTCTGAAAACCTCCACATGATGTGAATCTCTATCTGCACGTCTCTGCGAAGCATCCAGACACCAAAGAGCAGAGGCTGCAGTCTGCAACTGCCGAGCATCTCTTCCTCTTTCTCTTGTCTTTCACTGTTCTTCTCGGTGAGCAAACTGCCACCCACTCACGCTCCCTCTCCGTCTCTCTCTTAGTCTCGCGCGCACACACGGGCACAGTGGAGAACCACACCCTTTTAACCGGCTGTCTCCTGCAGAAGAGGAGAGAGAGGGAGGAGGGGGGGAGGCTCAGCTCAGGTGGTGGCTGCCACAATCCCCCGTTCACCGTCTCTGTCTGTCTCTCCCTTGACGATGAATTCATGAGGACGTATCGTTTCTTCATCTTTTTTTTTCTTTATTTCAACACCTGACCCAGGAAAGCATGCTTTGCATCAACCACTAACATCATATGCTATCCTCATTACATCCTCCGGAGCAGCCTTTAATTAAATTACACCAGCCCTCTGCCTGAACAAAGGCTCTGCAATCAGCGGTGATCTCATAGGGGGTCGGGGATAAGGATGGAGAGAGATGCTGGAGGATGAAGAGGGCTGGACATGAGAGGTGGGGGCTGGTTGGTGGGGATGCAGGGAAATTAGACTCATGCTTGGAGTTAGAGAGCTTTTACAGCAAAAAGGAAGCAGGAATCCTTCTTTTTTAATGATAGAAGAGGGGTTTCAATTTGATGCTTAATACAAAATGATAGGTGTCAAAATAAAATAGGAAATTTGTGCAAAAGATTGACAGATGGAGTTTGAGTAGAAGCAGCAAAGGTGAGAAGCAATAACTTTTGCTTCACACGTTTTGAATCCAGGTTTTGGAAGAACCTGGATGCAAAAATCAGACTGGAAAGTGTGCTTTAAAACGGATACAGGCAGAATTTGGGACAGCATGGGACTTCTAAAGTAGATGCTAACAGCCCCTCCTCTACACTGGAAATGTGTGGCAGCAGCACTTAGGGCTCCACAAAGACTGGAGTCCAGTACTGCTGTGCTAAAAAGCAGAAAACCATGCTCTTTGCTCGCCCATCCATGAGGACCACAGAACGTCTCTAGATTAATTTACTCTTAGAGGCGGGAAGAGGAGGATAAGTGCTTAGTGCATGGGAGGATATCCCTCCCCGGCAGTGAGGTGTGCAGCCTCACCCACATGGCTGCAGTGTGCAGCAGCATGCCGGCTTTTTATTCCCTCACGCTTCCTCCCCCCTCTTTGATCTTACTCACCTTTGCGATCGCTCACCTGCTCCACCTATCGTCTCCTTCCAGCTGCAGCAATCACTAACATTCCTCTTCAATCTCTGTTTTTAATCACATTTGCAGCATCCCTGCCTCACCCTACTATCCAGCATGTCTTCCTGTTTAATTGTCTTTTTGCATTTCCTCTTGCATCTTTAGCCCAGATCCCTTCCACGTGGAGCAGCCATGCTCCCAACCTGGCGACATCTCTCCGTGCATCCTCATGCATGTCCTTTAAGCAGCCTCAGCTCTATCACTCTCTCTCCTCCGGACCTTGCCAGAGCTAATATGACTCATGTGAGCTGACATTTAAGAAGCAATCAAGGGCCATCAAAATCCAGCATGTTATGAGTCTGATAAAAATCCCAATCCATCTGAGGTAGCAGCATGAACCTCTCTGAGATCACCTAGAAAATTACCATAATGAATGCTACCTTTTTTTTCTTTCCCTTTATTCTCCACCACTAAGAATGGAATCTGGTTTAATAAAGCACCCTTAAAAACCCTTTAAACAAGCACTCTCTTTACACCACCTCATCCACTTGTAAAAAGCTGGAGGGCTCTGATAATCCATTTATACTCATTTATTCCCATTGTATTCCCAGGAGGCCACTGACATGATGGTGCCGGCTAACTCAATCCGTACCCCACCCATTTTCTTCCTCGCTGTGGAAATTTTCTTTCCTCTGTCACCAACTACTGCTCAAGGTAACCCAATTTCAAAAGACTCCAACACCCCTGATTTAAAGCATCTATAGATAGATCTCAATAGGTAAGTTTAAATCATATGAAATGTCATTAAAAGATGATGGATTTGGAGTTTAAGAAAGTTTTTTGCAGCTTTTTCGATTATTAACAAACTGCTTTTCAATTATGTTGAACTTCTTTTTTTCTCCCAGTGCTTAATCAATAAGAACCAGCTGGCCAAGACCACATTCCAGCCTCGTGGCTCCTTGCCGGAGCAGTGTGAGGTCTGAGAGACATTGTGGCAACATTCATTCATGCAGGATAATCATATTAACAAGGCGTGTCGGGGCTTTGTAGATAGATTTTTATAAAGACAAGCCAGGCCCAGAGTCAAAGCAAATCAGTGCAACGCTTCCCTCTAATCTCCTCCACCCCACCTCCAAAACCTCCTAATCTGACTGCAAGGCAGCCTGTGACAAAAGTTCAGAGATGAGATGAATCATTTAGCGACAGCAAAAGGATGCTGGAGAAAGCAAAGGGATGCACTTTACCGGTTTGGTTCTTCTTATGCAGCACAGCATAGTTGGAGTTGTAGAATCCTCCCTTTCTCTTCTCTGCTTCTTTCTTCCCTTCTATCCTTCTCTTTCACTTCTTCTCTCTCACCCTCTCTCTCTCTCTCTCTCTCTCACGTCCTTGCTCACTCACACACACACACACTGGTTCTTGCTTCCTCTCTCTCTGGCTGTATCACCAGCTAAGCCTTCGAGTGCATTTATTCATCCCAGTTTGCACACACACGCTCTTCACACAGTCTGCCTGGGTGCAACTCTTTTCTCTCTCTTACTCGCTGCCTGACAATGCCTACAAGCCCACCCTTTAAGCCCCTCCCTTTGCCTCTCTCCTCCTCCACCATCACTTTCAGATCAGCTCTCCTCTTTTCTACATCTTCTTACCCTCCTCTTCCTCCTCCCTTTCAGCTTGGCTCCTGCTAAAAGCTGCGGCCCCACCCAAAAAGGCAGCCCCCTTTGATAACTGAGTGGACACCTCCAGACAGGTTTTGCCTCTCCAGTTTCATTTTATTCGGCTTAATTCTACTTTGCAATACTTCCCATCTCGTTCACACACACATGTAGACAAGGAGATGTCTCTTTTTTTGGCTTCATAGTGGGGTATGGGTGGGGCACTTGCCTACCTCTCAGATTGAGACGGCTCTCAGTGTGTCAGATTATAAGCCTGATGGGTGCAGAGCCCAAATCTTCAGGGAAATGCCAAAAGCATGTTCCCTGGCACAGCCAGGGATCAGCTCCCGCTGGCATAGATGTATGAAAGAGAGCAGTGATGAGTGCTGATGCATGCAGAACCACACACACATATACACATGTACGCTCTGTGCTTTTAGGACACGTCACCCACATCACCAAAACCACCCACCCTCCCTCACGCTTCAACCCCCCACTATACCCAGCGCTCTCTGTTCTCATGGAAACACACTAGAAGAGCAGAGGAGGAGAAGGAGAGAAGGAAGAAGAGGGAGGAATGATGGCAGGAGGAGGAAGCAAGAAGGCCGGGTGTGGCAGACAGACAGGCAATGCAAACTGCTTTCCTCTCTCGCTCTCTCTTTCTCCTCTTCTTGTGTCCACCTTTGCACACAGTCTGGTTTAATGAGCAGGCACTGGCCAACCACTTTCTCCCATTTGAACCACTAGCATAGAGCGAAGCTTACAGGCTCATGCAAACACCCACACTCTGCATTTGTATTTCATAACACACACAGACACACAAACACAGAGACACACAGTGGTGTCAGAACTGTCCCCACCCCCGCTCCGACACCAGCAGGCTTCAGCAGAAGATACAGAGACACAATGAGGATGAGAAAACAGGTGGATAAAAGGAGAAGAAAAAGACCTGATGGTATTTCCAGTTTACTGAAAAGAAAATCATTAACTGGCACCACTGGGCCTTCCAACCTCTTGGTGGTCACTCCAGTCACGGATTCAAAATCTAACGCCATTACTTGGCAGAGCTACACCGTCTGTAGCAAGTCTGGTGAGACAAGTTTTTGCCTCTGCATAGTTATGCACATTCATGCTGAACAGCTGCCAGCCCAGGGTCCTTTATTCAAAGCTGCCTTGTTACTTTGAAAAGTGCAATGGGGTTCTACCTGAATTAATTGGGAGAAATAAATTATAGGAAAAATCATATAAAGCTTTTTAAGATGAAAATGAAATTGAGGAAACATTTATTCCAATAGGTAGATAGAACACTATCAAAAGATTAATTCATACAAGAAGCAATGGAAACATTTGGAACTAAAATAGATATTTGCCTGGTCATGATGACCCCAGCAGAAATCACAGCAAAATTAAACTCAGATGACTGTCACCCAGGTTCTATCCCCTTTTATGTTTCTCTCATCAGCTCCAAAACTCCAGCTAAACTTGACAAACACCAAAAGGACATCAGCAGAAGATGGAGTAACCAAAAGTGAAAGTTTACTCATGGATTTCATCCCATGTGTGAACCAGTTATCCCCCACAAAATTGTGTGGGTATGGCGAGTGGGAAAGAACAGGAGTTGGAAGACGCGCCAGCAGCACTTTATAGGTCTGCTGTATGGGACCACTTTGCATTTAGAGTGACCTGCGATGATGGCGCAAAGAAAGTTGTGGATAAAAGTGCAACAGTATGCAAGCATTGTGCAACACGTTTTGTTTATGCTAACAGCAACATGACTAACATGTCAGGCTAACCCTGAAATCCCACATAGTCCATCAGCGCTCCAAGCCGCCTGCTCAAAGCAAAGCCTACAGCCTCTACTGTGGCTCCCATCCGCTCCACTATGAGGATCGTAGAGAGCATGCGCGAGATGATTAAATTCAAAGCAGCAAAACATGCGGAAATGATCCATGGTTTCCGCGAATCATTAAAAATAATTACAATTCATACATTTTTTGGGATTTTTTCATTAATTTCATCAAAAAATAAAAATTTCATTAATTTTTATAATTAAAAAAATATATATTCCGTTCCACCCCTAATATATATGTATATATAAGAGTAAAGAATCAATGGGAGAGAGAGTATCCAATGCACAAATTATTGCACAAATGCAATAAATACATGTGACTAACCAAACATCAAAAAACAAAATCCATAAACATGCCATAACTATATGGCATACTATCGATGAATAGACTATAACTATGCCATAGAGCTATTAACCTTGTAACTGCAGCTCATTATGAAACATAACTGTGTATAAATAAACACCTGTGTGTACTTACAGTGGGGCAAAAAAGTATTTAGTCAGCCACCAATAGTGCAAGTTCTCCCTCTCAAAAAGATGAGAGAGGCCGGTAATTTTCCTCATAGATATACCTCAACTATGAGAGACAAAATGAGAAAAAAAAATCCAGAAAATCACATTGTCTGATTTTTAAAGAATTTATTTGCAAAATATGGTGGAAAATAAGTATTTGGTCAGTTACAAACAAGCAAGATTTCTGGCTCTCACAGACCTGTAACTTCTTCTGTAAGAGGCTCCTCTGTCCTCCACTCGTTACCTTCATTAATGGCACCTGTTTGAACCCGTTATCAGTATAAAAGACACCTGTCCACAACCTCAAACAGTCACACTCTAAACTCCACCATGGCCAAAACTAGAGAGCTGTCAAAGGACACAAGAAACAAAATTATAGACCTGCACCAGGCTGGGAAGTCTGAATCTGCAATAGGTAAACAGCTTGGTGTGAAGAAATCAACTGTGGGATCAATTATTAGAAAATGGAAAACATACAAGACCAGTGATAATCTTCCTCGATCTGGGGCTCCACACAAGATCTCACCCCGTGGGGTCAAAATGATCACAAGAACGGTGAGTAAAAATCCCAGAACCACATGGGGGGACCTAGTGAATGACCTGCAGAGAGCTGGGACCAAAGTAACAAAGGCTACCATCAGTAACACACTACGCCGCCAGGGACTCAAATCCTGCAGTGCCAGACGTGTCCCCCTGCTTAAGCCAGTACATGTCAAGGCCCGTCTCAAGTTTGCTAGAGAGCATTTGGATGATCCAGACGATGACTGGGAGAATATCATATGGTCAGATGAAACCAAAATAGAACTTTTTGGTAAAAACTCTACTCGTCGTGTTTGGAGGAGAGAGAATGCTGAGTTGCATCCAAAGAACACCATACCTACAGTGAAGCATGGGGGTGGAAACATCATGCTTTGGGGCTGTTTATCTGCTAAGGGACCAGGACGACTGATCCGTGTGAAGGAAAGAATGAATGGGGCCCTGTATCGTCAAATTCTGAGTGAAAACCTCCTTCCATCAGCAAGGGCATTGAAGATGAAACGTGGCTGGGTCTTTCAGCATGACAATGATCCCAAACACACCGCCCGGGTAACAAAGGAGTGGCTTCGTAAGAAGCATTTCAAGGTCCTGGAGTGGCCTAGCCAGTCTCCAGATCTCAACCCCATAGAAAATCTTTGGAGGGAGTTGAAAGTCTGTGTTGCCCAGCGACAGCCCCAGAACATCACTGCTCTAGAGGAGATCTGCATGGAGGAATGGGCCAAAATACCAGCAACAGTGTGTGAAAACCTTGTGAAGACTTACAGAAAACGTTTGATCTCTGTCATTGCCAACAAAGGGTATATAACAAAGTATTGAGATGACCTTTTGTTATTGACCAAATACTTATTTTCCACCATATTTTGCAAATAAATTCTTTAAAAATCAGACAATGTGATTTTCTGGATTTTTTTTTCTCATTTTGTCTCTCATAGTTGAGGTATATCTATGATGAAAATTACCGGCCTCTCTCATCTTTTTAAGTGGGAGAACTTGCACTATTGGTGGCTGACTAAATACTTTTTTGCCCCACTGTATGTATGTAAGGTTTATAAGGAATTAGGAAGATATGCTCAATAGTAGGAGTGAGGGCCCCCAGACCCATCCCAAAGAGCCCAGGGCTGCAATCAAGCAACAGTGTTATTATGGTACAATTCCTTATATGTGCAAAACACAACTTTTAGATAAAGCTTTTTCTGATTCAAACTTAAAATGCATTTTGAGACCAAGTGAATTTATCCACTGTGCGATCAATAAAGTTCTATTCTATATTTAAAGTATAAACATGATCTGTAAGAATATTTGAATAAAAGTCTTATGTTTTTCTACCAACAATGCCTTTGTTACTGCCAGGCTTCTGTAACTGTCAGGTTTGTGCAAAAATAAAACAAACAAAAAAAATATTAATGCAAACAAGTATTTATGTCTCACGTATGTTTTTAGGTAAAATATTGACAGTATTTGCATCTCAACATCAAGAAGCAAATCACTTCAAATCAAGCTCCCATAATAAAGGTGCCGATACAAATCCCTTGAGGGAACACATAATCACCAGCTCACATTTAAAATGAAGAGGGTTGTTAAGCAGAGGAAAAACAAAATAATAATCAAAACATTTCAAATGCCTAAGAGGCAGAAATCAGGCTGAGGCCAGGGCAGTAGTAGTTGTCGAAATCAAGTGAGAGTGTGTGGTTTGGCCTTTGAAAACAGTCCATCTGCCATTACAACAGATCGGGCTGCAGTTGAGTGGAAACTTACTTAGCAGACAGTATAGCAGTTCCTTCCTCCTGAACAAATTGGTATGCAAATGTATGTACAATCAGTTGATTGTTCTGTTAAACCGTTGAATGTGCAACCTTTACTGACCACAGAAATCAATAATGCTACACAGATCGGCCAGAGCTGTCAAGGTGTGTGCTTTGGCAATGCTTCACACCTGGCAAAAGGACTTCCAGTTGCAAACTGGAATTCTTATTATTAGTTCCACTTAGAGTCTTGGATTAAAGATAAATCTGTCAGATTAGAGATGTAATATGTCAATATTTTTTTTTATTGAAGTAGAAGAAAAGAGACGTTATCTAAACGAAATGAGTACACTCTTAACTGCTGGATTTGATTTATTTCTGGTATTTTAAATGAATAGATTAAAAAATAGGCATAATTTCCACAATGAAGTAAAACCATAATAAAGCTTTTAAAACAAACATACTGAAGTAATCAGTGAAATTTTATCTTCTCCTTGCTCTAAAGTCAATGCAGAGATTTTTTTTGTGGTTACTGTGATCTGAGCTGTAATTCATCAGGCAAGATTTTCTTTTTCCCATCCATGTGAAAAATATCCTATTAATCCTCGATGAACTGCAGTATCACACATGTATTTACTGGAAAATGTGCCTGTGGTTTAGCTCTGTGGCATCTTTGATGTTTCGGAGGATAGACCAAACCCCCGGCGAGCAAATACACCAGATTGACATTCTAAACACAGCACAAGCTTCAGGTGATACCAAGGGAAGAAGAACTGTATCTGTCATGTTTTCTCTAATGGGCTGTTGCCAAATGAGACATTTTTCTGTGCATTTTCTCTACATGACACTGGTAATTGGGTATTTAATCTTTTTTATGTGTTCTTGTCTCATTGATTTGTTTGTAACATTTTTCATTTTTTAATATTTATATTGTGATGGTTACAGTATACATTGTGAACATATGAATATGGTTGTTAATTTTCTGTTTTGACCAATAGTCTTGTAACATGATCAGTTTCAAGTGAATTTTCTAAACCAGTTTTTGATTATAGTGTTGATTTTGTGGTTTTATACAGTACAGAAATCCCCCCCTTTCAGACACTTATGGGGAGACTTACTGGGTATGGTGCATTGCAGGCTAACAAGAGAAGCCAAATGACCCCCTCTTCCGAAGGGGTGGACCCCCTTGTCCGTTTCAATTTGCATGTTTTCATAAGAAAAACAAGGTTTTGATGGGCTACTGTATAAAACCTGGAACTTAACGTTATTTCTGACATGTTGAATTGAAAAAGCTTCCTGGTTCAAACTTGAAAATAAAGTCCAGTGGATTGTTTTTAACTTTCTTTTTTTGGAATGACTATGACCAGGATGACTGAGCATCTTTACTAACATAACTGTGTGATTGCCAGTTTTTTTGTTATTTCTTGAAGCTTTTTTAACAAATTTCTCTACAATAATCCTGGAGGAGAGACTTTAACGTGTGAGAGACACTGAAGAGACCATTTAGATCAGGGGTCACCAACCTTTTTAAGGCTGAGGGCTACTTCATGGCTACCGAGGCAAAGGAAGGGCTACCAATACTGACCTATGAACTTATTCTTATTTTATTCTTTTATTCATTTCTAATTTTCTTTTTAATATTGTCATTTTGAAACCACTGAAATATGATGAAATAGTTAACATGATGAAATAATACATAAATTATTAAAAAGAAGAGCAACAGAATAAAAAAAAAATTAAACTTAACCCACTGCGTGAGTTCTTCTGTTTTCGGAAGACGAAGAGGGCACCCCATGTGGTCGTTGAGGGCCCTTTGGTGCCCGTGGGCACCGCGTTGGTGACCCCTGATTTAGATTTTTGTATTAGATTGGGTGATTAGAAATATACAGTTTAATTTTATCTCTGAAAACAAATTAGTTCTGAGAAATAAATAATTCTCCTTGTTTTACTCAATGTATAAAAATAATCTGTCAATATAAGTAGAACTCATGATGATTAATACATATGTGAGGCCTTTTCAATAATTGTATAGAATAGGATTGAATATAATAGCAGCATCTGCAGGATAAGATATAGATTTTTAATAAAGTCCAACCACTTTTTAGGTGGCATTGATTAAAGGCTCTTGTAGCCAAATGTATACATTTACTTGTACAAAATAAATTTCTTTACATATTTACAATAAAAAGTTTACTGTGTGAGCCTAATGCAGATGTTAATAAATTCTGTTTGTGGCTTTGTGCAATAACAATGTACCGCTGTCCTCACCGTGATGAAGCTCCTCATCAGCAGAATGAAAGGTCAACGTGTCTGTGAAAGGCAATGAGGTTCACTGGTAATCTACCAGCTGCAAGCTATATCACAACATTAAGGCCAAGACCAACGCTGACTAATTGACCATAACTGTTGTAGCTGATTAATTTCCTTTTAGCTGCTAATGCAAATGTCAAAACTTGAGCTGTATAGATTGGTGAGTGCGGTGAAACATGCAGCTTTTTAAAACTGTTTAAGGTGATGCTTTCCGACTTACAGTTCATGTTTTGCAGTAGTATATGGCACATCCCGCATGGGCTTTAAATAGATAATAATTTACCTTTATTGATCTCACACTGGAGAAATTTATCTCTGCATTTAACCCATCCTCTTGGGGAGCAGTGGGCTGCCATTGTGTAGTGCCTGGGAAGCAGTGTGGGGTTTAGGCTCTTGCTCAGGGACCCAGAGTGCAGGCTGTGGGGATTGAACCGGGTACTTGCAACCTTCTCAGAGCACAAGGGCACTGATCTAACCACTAGGCCACCACTCCCCAGTGAAATTCCAACTGGCGGTGTGAACTGCTTCAGCAAAAGTAGAATTTTTATTGCATTATTAGGATACTGAATTGATAGCTCAAAAAGAAGTAAAAATAATAAGCAACAAACTGAAAGCACACCAGTCTGGTAGCGGAAAAATTCCATCCATTCATTATCTAGGGGGGTGCTGGGTGCCTATCTCCAGCAGTCAATGGGCGAGAGGTGGGGTACACACCAGACAGCTCGCCAGTCCATCGCAGGGCAACACAGAGACACACAACCATTCATGCACACACTCACACTTAAGGACAATTTATAGAAGCCAATTAACATAACAGTCATGTTTCTGGACTGTGCGAGGAAGCCGGAGTACCCAGAGAGATCCCACACATGCTCAGGGAGAACATGCAAACTCCATGCAGAAAGACCCTGGGCCGGGAATCGAACCCAGATAGGCAGCAGTGCTGCCCACTGCGGCACTGAGCAGCCCTAGTGGAAAAAATAATGCTTAAAATCCAAACTGATACAGAATTAGTATTGTGAAACAAAATGATACAGCATAAAGTAATGAAAACAAAAGAAACAATTGATTCGTAGTTTAACACTCCTCTCTGCAGCTTCTCTGCTGTTACCCACCCATTACTCCATCCAGACAGTGTCTTGCCCATGACCAGAATAAAATAAATTAGAAAAGAATCCCAAAAGAGTAAATCATTTCATTTGGGAAAAAAGTTAAAACTATGTAGTTTATTTAACATAAGATCTCTTCAAAACGTCTCTTAATAATAATAATAAATAAATAAGGAGTCAATTATGATAATTTAATCAAAATTAAAATAATTTTTAATTGGGGGAAAAGTTAAAATGATTAAATGTGGTTTATTTAACATAAGTTTAAGTTCTCAAAAGGTCTGCTAGTTAATGACTTGATTTGTGATCATCAAAGCGATTTATGTTGTCTTACAGAAACTTGGCTGCAGCAAGAGAATCATGTGGGCATAAATGAGGTAAATGCCTCCCCCTACCCAGACGAGAAAGCCTGGGTAGGGGGAGGAGTAGCATCAAACTTTCAGTCTTACTTAATGATTACTCCAAAGCAAGTTAATAATTACAACTCTTTAGAACATTTAACCCTTAGCCTCCCTCATCCAAATTGAAAAGCAATAAAACCTCTTCTTTTTGAAAACTTGAATCGTCCACCAGGTTCTTACTCTGGATTTTAAGATCAGTTTTCAGATAGCTCCTATGTGATTTGGTGTTAAATACTGGCAATGTCCTCATAGTGGGGGACTTCAACATCCATGCTGACATTGAAGGTGATAGCTTAAAAGCCACCTTCAATGCTATGTTAGACTTGATTAACTTTTTTTTAAATGTTACTCGTCCGACACATTCTCGTCCTCATACTTTGGACCTTGTCCTACAATATGCCATTGAATGTGAAGAAGTAACAATATTTCCTCACAACCCTGCCCTCTCTGACCACTTTTTAATAAACTCCAGGATAAATAACAGGTTTCTCCTCCCCTAAAAGAAGATTTCACTTTATCAGATAATTCAGTTATACATTTTACAAAAATCTGTTCCAATCTCTCTCTCCTCTGTATCACTAAACAATACAACCATTTCTTTCCCTTCACAAATTGATGATTTTGTTTTTGGGGTTACTACCTCTCTGGATGCTGCCTTGGACAATGTGGCACCCTGGAAAAGGAAAAAAAAAGAAAGGTGTGTTCCTGTTTTAATGAAAAACTGTGCACGTTAAAGCAAAATACTAGGAAACTGGAGAGAAAATCTTGCTCTACATCCCTTCAGGTATCCTACCTAGTCTATAAAAAAAGAGTTTACTGATGTATAAAAGGATGCTTCATAAAGTTAGAACAGCATATTATTCATTGATAGAGGAGAATAAAAATAATCCAAGATAGCTTTTTAATAAGGTTGCCAAACTCACCCAGAGCCATAGCTCTGTTGAACCATCCATACCACCTGCTCTCTAGAACTCTAGAATCTAAATCCGGTTTAGACTGCTTTGATCCAGTTGAACTTTCAGAGTTAGGAAAACTATTACCCTCATTTGTATGTTAGATCGAGTTCCAACTAAGTTATTTAAGTATTCCTTCTGATTTCCAAAGCTATTTTAGATGTTACAGGGATATTTATCTCAGGCCTTTAATGTAGCGGTAATTAAACCTTTACTTAGGAAAACGTCTCATAACAACAAAAATAACATTTTGGTGTTATTTTTCATTAAGATCTGATTTTAGAATGTCTTCCTTTCATCTGTGGAATACTGCAAAAAATAGAAATATCCTTTCCAGGGGTGATGCTTAGAAACTAGTCCATCCTTTTGTTACTTCACGACTGGACTATTTTAATTCTTTACTATCAGGACGTCCACAAACTGTAGTTAAAATCCTTCGGCTGATCCAAAATTATGCAGCCAGAGTTTGTATGAAAATTACAGCTGTGCTTGAAAGTTTAAATACGCTCCCAATAAATAAAATTTTAAATTCACAGTAGCAATTAAAATAACACAAAACTGAAAAAAGTAATAACTAAAAATATTAAAACAAAAAAAACTTAAGAACATTTATTGAAACTAAATAGCCCTCCATTTTCTCCCACTAAGTCCTTGTCAGGGTTGCGTTGGGGCCGGTGTCTATCTCTGGCAGTGTACGGGCACAAGGCGGGTACACCTTGGACAGGTTGCCAGTCTGTTGCAGAGCAACACAGAAACATGCAAAGCCACACAACCATGCACACACACACTCACATATAAGGACAATTGCTTTAGAGAAGTCAATTAACTTAGAAGTCATGTTTTTGGACTGTAGGAGGAAGACGAAATACCGGGAGAGAACCCAAGCATGCAAGGGGAGAACATGCAAACTCCATACAGTAAGACCACGGGCTGGGAATCTAACCCAGAAGCTTCTTGCTGCAAGGCAACAGTGCTACACACTGTGCCACTGAGCAGCCCAGATTAATTTTTCCTTCTGTTATTTATTTATATAAATAAAAACACCTGTTATAATCACAAACCCAAACGGCTGAAACTCAATAACAACCCTCCCCTGCTTCATGACCAGAACAGTAGCAAGATCTTATCTGAAAGTTCTTTTGTGCTGAATAGCTTTTGGTTTCCTTTCTACTATAAATAGCCTAGAATTGCAGAGAAAAAAAAATCTGATGAGTTACTCTTCAGTTATAAAATGGCCCCAATAGAATACAAATAACGTAACCAGTCACTTGCTACATACCAAAGGCATTTTTTTCTGATAAGGATACTGAAACGAAAACTTGTCTTACAATCACAAGAGTAAAAATAGAGTTTGGTGAGTGACATTTACCAGTTCAGTTTTACAGTTGTTCAGGTATTTCACCTGAGCAACTCTCTCGAGTCACACATATCTGGTGGCTGTAAAAGTCAAATAGAGCTTTTTAAAGCATATTGTTTAAATTATACAGCCAGGTCATTGTAACTTTAGTAACCCGTCTCGTGTTCAGCATCTGCACTCGGTCCAAGCTTTGTTTCCTGTGGTAGGGGTTCTAGATGCTTTAAGGATTTGCCATCAATGACTTCAAGTTCCTCTGGATGCAGCTCAGGGGGCGCTTTGCTCAACTCTGGTAAGAGTTTAAACACTTTATGAAATTTCAGGCCAATAACAATTCAAAGCTGAATTCCGAGCTGAACAAAGGAAGTCTGATGCTTATTTCATATACATTTACGGTAGCGTACTTCAGCCAGTTAAGAACTGGATCCTCTGCACTTGCCAAATAAGAGAACAAAGGTAGATACAGAAAATCGGATGCTTGAAAAACTGATTAACTATCTGGATCCAGACTGAAAGGAGATGCTGACATTCAAAGATAATACTTCACAGTCTGGAGACCAAATCCTTTTACCTCCAAAACATAAAAAATCAAATCCAGGCAGGAAATGGTCATCTTTACCCCCCCCCAATCAATTTTCTTGATTTTTTTTTTTCTGACTGACACTCTGAAGCTGTTGCCATGGTAGTTCAGATGAAGCAGGAATAATAATTGTTTCCCCATGGCTGCGTGTAAATTATTAAAACCTAGAGGGCATGAGTGAGCCGACGGACATGCAGAGAAGAAATGAGACAGATTGTGTTTTCATGTGCATTTCTTTTCTTACTACTGTAGGTCTCTTCATGAGTGTCAGAGCCTGCAACATCAGGGTGCAAGAGTTAAGTCATCAAGGAACTGTTCAAACAAATAGGCATCTTACATGGTGTTTTATAGAAAGGGGGGCATTGTTTAACACAATGCTCATTCTCTCATAAAAAAAAAAAAAAATCCAGTTATAAAAAATTAATTCAGGTGAAAACGCTGCATCCAAAAATTAAATCACCAGACAGTGCTCAACAAAACACAAGTACAAGGATACAAAGTGTGTGCTAAAATGAATTAGTGAAAGACAGATATGTTGAAAAGTTACAAACTCAAAGTTCAGAAAAAGTTCTGAATAAATCATTTATTTTGTCATAAATTCGAGCAAACACTAGAAATGTTACAACTTAAAGAAAACAGAATCCAGCCACTCTGACACAATAAATTAGAAACAAAAAACTAAACAAAAACTCATCCAAGTTGTTCACAATAAAGTGACAAACAGCATCCAAATTATAAAGATATAAAAAATGTACATGTATATACACAGACACGTAGCCTCCCGTTAGCCTGCTTGGTCAGGTTCCACCATATTTATGGACAGCAGATGGACTGCAGACATAACAAAACAAAAAAAAAAGCATCCCAACCACAGCATAACTGACACAGGAATAAAGATGCCTTTATTCCCTCAGAGCTCAGCGGCTTTTTCTGAAGGAGCTCATCAGTACGAACACATTTCACCATTTGTGGTCGATTCAAAGATGGAGTAATTTACTGAATCTCAAAAAAGAAAATAAAAAAGTAAACTTTATTGGCTTAGAGACTGAAGACTAATGAACAAGGCTGACTTTTGTGCGTTCAGTGTCTCCAGTTATCCAACACAGCAGTTTTTTTTAGTTTTTTTTTTACAACTGAGACTCAGCATAATCTTGATCACTGAGAGGCCTCTTCTTCTCATCGTAGTACTCCTCATCCTCAGAGTCCTGAAAGAGACCACGTTAAGGAACAGATTAATTAATTCTATATACAGACTAGGGCTGCAACTAAGGATTATTTAGCAAATCAATTAATCTGTAAAATATTCTTTTGAAGAATAATCAGATAGCAAAAGGACCCTTGAAGAATACTTTTTATGAAATTAGACTAGTTAAAACCAAAACTTTTCCATTTGAAGAGTTCTGGATAGAGCATATTTAAAGACAAAAATGCTTTTTTTTAATCTTAAATGCAAAATTTTAACATTTTTTTTTAATAATTTTATAGGGATGCACGATATAATCGCCCCCCCTATCGGTATCGGCCTTAAAACTGAATATCGGACATCGGCCACCCCACCGATATTTAACCCGATATTTGATCAGCTTCTGAGTTTCTAAAGTCTAAAAAAAAACAGACAAAAAAAAACTACTTCTTCTTCTTCCTCAAAAACTTCACAATATCTTCATATGCTGATATATTGCCATTTAAAAACACCATATCAATCTCTTTTACTAATGAAATATTGCTATATGTCATCGCAATGCTACGAAATCCCCCGAAAATTCACAAAATTTTGCCATATTTTTATATGTTGATATATTGACGCGGTATCGATCTATTTTACTAACAAAATCTCACAAGAATTTCCAAATATCACGAGAGATTGTAACAGAACGATGAAATTTCACAAGATTTTGAAAGTAAAATAGATCGATATCGAGTTTTTAAAAATCAATTTGATATCAGCATATGAAAATATATTTGAGTATATTATTTTTCAAAGTGTCAGAAGTGGATAATAAAACTGCTATTTTCAATGACTACTTATTTTTGTCCAGCTTAAACATCAGTATCGATATCGGTTATCGGCTACATGAGTTTTAAAATATCGGATATCGGCCAAAATCCCAATATCGTGCATCCCTATAATTTTGGTATGATTGCTGCTCTGACTGGGTTGCTGTTTATTCTCCACCTGTCCAAATAAAAAACAAATACTGCCCATCTCTTGTGTTTGGCTTGGTAGATCTCGGCATGCCCTCAACTTCTAAAGTAGATCGTGGTTTAAAAAAGGTTGGGCACCCCTGTTTTAGCGTCTCTATATTCCATTTAACGATTAATCAATTACTGAATTGGTTGATGATTATTTCAAAAATCGATTAATCCGATTAATTGTTTTAGTCCAAATACAGACACATATATATTATCAATATTTCACACTTCAGACTCTGTCAAACAACCAGGTTATGTAATATAAATTTCCTAAAAAGGTAAACATAGCTGTATTTATAGTTTTTTTTTAATATTATTTAGGACCTGAAATGTATGTTGTTAAAGTGGAAAACGTACCAGTAGATATAGGCTACAGCATGTGGCACTCCTCATGTCCGTCTGGTGGTAGGCATAATCATCTCTGATGGATAGAGGACACACAGCAGTGGTTAGTGGAAATGATCAGCAAACAGTTAAAGATTTCAACCCCTCACATGATCCAACCTGGTGAATGCATCTGAATGATCCAGATTTATTACACATTCAAATGAATTTAAAGCTGATTTTTACCCAGAGCTGAGTTTTGTCATGGTTTCTGTCTCTCCTATTAATTTCATACTTAAGCAAACAACTGTGTAGCTTAGCAGTGCAAAAAAACAAGTGAAAGTAAATAATAAACTCAGACAGCTTTCATCAAAAGTGAAAAATTTAAGCAACGACTATATTAATGTATAAAATGACAAAATATCTGTTTTTATGAGTCATCATCCCAGAGAAGAAACCAATGGATCAACGCCAAAGCTGTAATTCTTAGAGGGATTGCCTCTAAATGCGAGTCGGTCCCTGCAGACCAGTGTGCTTGAAAGCCCTGCTGCTTAGTGCTTACCCGCTGGTCTGCAGCCATGAGTGCTGCATATGCTGGACGGTCTTTGCTGTTTACATCATGAACATGCATGTCTGATAATAGAAGTGAACCCATTCCTGCTTATAAAGTCTGTATCGCTCACTTTCAGCCCTGAATCTTGAACTCAGTGTTTAAATCTGCATTTATAAAGGTTTCAGTTCTCAAGTCAACTGATGACAAGTGAATTATTAGCTCAAAAAAAGCCATCTATTATTCAAAACTTATTAAATCGACAAATTAATGATGGAAAGCTGCTGCTCTGTGCTCTGACTAAATGACTAAGTAGAAAAGGAAAGTTTAACTTTTGAAGTAATGCAGCGTTCAGCAGAAGGGTTTAAAAAGTACTTTAAAAGCTACCATTTTATGCTGGGAATCCATTCGGTTATGTGGGTACTCCTAACGGCACTTTTACAACAGAACTGTGTGTTTTCTTGTGTTTTTTTTGATTCCAAAATTAGCATTCCCTCCAGCTCGAGTCTGTGGCTTTAGATCCTGAAGATTAACTGGTTTTGTTTTGTTTTGGGAAATTAGAAAACACTGCGCCTTGTTTAAAAGAGCTTTAGGGATGGAACGAACTATGAATTTTAAAAATTGGAATTGACCATGGTATTTTCCAGGAATTTAGGGTAATTAATTGTAAACATTAATTTTGGAAGGTATATTTAAGACTAATATTGGATAGTGAGGCCATTTCCCCCTAACTGTTTATTTAAACCACCCTTGTTTTCCAGGTAATTCCCATTGTTGGAGCTATTTATTCTTTATGTCTTTATCCATTGGATTTGTGTTAATTCATAAACTTATATATTTTTTGTATTATTTACAGACTTTATTTATAGGTTAATTGTTGAATTTTGTGTATTTATTTTTTGTTGTTTTATCATTTTTTCTTTCTTTATTATGTAAAACAGGAAGAAATGTGGGTGGTCCACTTTCTATAAATGTAGGAGCCTGGTAAGGACCAGCAGGCATTTGGGTTAGGGGCCTATGGGTTTTTACCAGTGCAAGAGAGGTGACAGAGCATTGAACTCTGCAATGTGCAAAAATATAGGAAATAAATCAACTGAATATCTACAAGTTTGGACTTCAACTTCTTTTTCCTGCGTCATGAAAACGTGACCCCAGTGCCTATAGTGGCTTATTGGAACTTTATTGGATGTTTGGTTTGACAAACAATCACCAGTACACCCATCATTCCAATTGAATGTTTCTAACTTGATGTTCCGTGTATAGTTTCTGCAAAGAACCCCAAGCTAT
Organism: Cyprinodon diabolis; assembly: GCA_030533445.1. Taxonomy (NCBI): domain Eukaryota; kingdom Metazoa; phylum Chordata; class Actinopteri; order Cyprinodontiformes; family Cyprinodontidae; genus Cyprinodon; species Cyprinodon diabolis. The sequence continues at coordinate 6,135,946 of CM060079.1, forward strand.
CTGCACTTTATCCCAATTATCCATTTGACCAATTAATATGTGACAATGAGGTGACTGCAAAAATTTAAAGGTGTATAATTCAAGTGTATAAATCACACGATACTTCATCATAGCTAATGCATTAATTTCCAGATAAACAGGAATTTTTACTTCTGTTTTAAATAAAAAGATAATCAGATCATAATATTTTTTGGAAATCTTAGTTATTTTGATATCTTCAAATTGTGGTATTTCTAATCACTGAGGAAACCAGCTTATTCCACTTTAGACATAGAATGAAAAGCAAAGAGCATTGCTGCACATCAGGCAAAACAAAGATGAAGAAACCTGAGAAAAAGAAGCAACTAAATCTCCAGGGTTCCTACAGCATAAGGCAAGTTAAATTGAAATAAAACTTTGAGACCAAATTCACAAGAAACACAAGAAAAACCTGTTTGCAACAACTTAACCCAAAGGTTTATTTTAACATAAACCACTGCACTAATGTTTCAAATTTTGAAAAACTTCCCATACAGGAAGAAAGCTAAAAACACACAAATGAAAGATATATTTTAACAATTATTTAACTGAATTCACAAACTTTGTTTTAGCAGGGAACAAAACAAATCAGTTTTAAAGCCCCAACATAACCAGTGCTAAGTCTTTTTTGCAGCTATTTTTCTTTGTATTGTTTTCTTAGTATGTTTTATTTGGTGATAAGTGGAGGCGTTGCAGAGACAAGGGTGGAACTAAACTGAGAAATACCGGCTGTTTCTCGGTAACTCGATTTTGATGCTTTGTGTTTCGTGCTCCACTGCCTTAATTCCCATCGTTCCGAGCTTGAATTGCTTCTTGGACAAAATACACTGTGCCTCATGTATGTTCCCTGGATTTAGCCATGGAGAAAACTCTTGGCTGGAGCCAATTTTGGTTACATTTACACTTGCTCATATTTTCCAGACAAAAAGTTAATGTTGCATTTCCCAAATGTCCCAGCCGCAGCAACGCTTTTATTGGTTCCGCTATTGGGACGGAACCAATAATGGCGAGCCTTTATTTTATTTACTTATTTTTTTAATAAAACAAACAAACAAAAAAGTTGTCGGTTTTAATGTTTTATTTAGATTACAAAAAAAAAAAAAAAAAAAAAAAAAGATTACAAAAATAAATCGTTATAAAAATAATCCTATTTATGATGTTTTAAAGATTAAGACCTACGAAGGACTGATTTAAGACATTTGAAAACCAATTAAGGCCTTAGTTTTATTTTGAAGAATTCAATGCCTTTTAAGACTTTTTAAGGACCTGCAGGAACCCTGATATCCCCTAACAGCCAAACTAATAATGACAAACTTAAGCAATGGATAATTTAACATGCCATCAGTTGCGTAACATCCACATTCCTCAATAAAGGAGTTAAAAACAAAAACAGTATTTTTTAAAATAAGGAAGTTATTGCCTTCCATTTTAAATTCAATTCAGTTTATATATATACACATCTATCCTAAGGCTATTTACAGAGACAACTCAATCAAATCATACAGATTTGATTGAGTTGAAGGTTTTCTAAGGAAACCCAGCTGGTTGCATCACACCATTGGCTTTGCAGGATTCATTACTTCTTTAAACCACTTCGTAGATCAACAATCATAGACTCTGTTGATTCAAAGCACGTTCCTCCAAGAAGCATGACCTCACTGCAGCCAAATCTTTAACATAAACCTCAGTTCTTGTTTAACCTTCATGGCATTAGCAATCCAGATGTAGCATCTATCCCCGTCAAAGGCTGACTCGACTATCATTATACCCAAGAGAGGTACATCAGTGATTGGTAGAATAATTTACTCACCCCTCTGTGACCTCTATGGGCGATCTGTAGGCCTTGGATTCGTTGCGCAGTTTCTTGGGACAGAACATCCGTCCAATCAGAAAGAAGGTGAGGAGGCCAGAGGGGATGAGGATGAAAGCGAGGAGGACGGCAACATCGGAGAAGCGGATGGTGTGTGCTGAGGAGAGCAAGAGTGTTGGGAGCTGTTAGGTCCATATTAACATGGTGTCAGAATCAGGTATGCAGGACATCACAGTAAGGATATAAAGTCATTACGTACAACCCTCAAATACCCTAAAGAGAAATTAACCTCAGAGAAAAGTTTTAATAAATGTACTATTCTAAAATAAACTATTATAAATGTGCAGAATAATACTTTGCCTTGCAAAATTCATACTCATCACAAACTGCAAAATACTTTATTGGAATCTTATACTAAAGAAGAACAACGTAACTGGGAAGCTGAAGGCAATAAATATGTTGTTTTAAAAAACTACAAATTAAAATCTGAAAGGTGTGGCAGGCATTGGTATCCTGGACACTGAGTCAATTAGTTTAGAAGCAGCTCTTTCTTTTGTTCTTAATGAATATGTATCAACTATTTTGGCTAATCTGGATGATAATATGTTCTTGTTTTGGAAAATAGCTCATATAGAGTTCGATTGGAAGAGAACAGAAGTGATCTCTTAAAAGAAATGTTCAATTTTGCCTTGTATTAGATCAGGACTTTAACAGAGCCATTAAACTTCTCACTCTGTCATAAGGGTCGTAATCCAGATGGAAGTTTAGCCTCCAAAACTGTCTTTTTCAGCTTCTAGCAGATTTTCCTATTAAATGGCCCCATAGAGCTTTAACCCAGACATGCTTCAGTGTACCTGCTTAAGTTAAACATCCCCATAGTGTGATACTGCCACCATTACGCATCTAGGTTTGCCATTATGTCTTTTCCCACATATATTTTCTATTTAGACATATGGACATGTTTCTGCATTCACCTCTTATTTTTTCCATGTTATATTTTATTTTAAAGTTCTATTTAAAAAAAACAAAATGTCAAAATTGGTAAAAGGCATAGAACTTATAAGTTTTGTAATGCTAAACACTTGCTGTTAAGTCCAATGGCGTACAAGCCGCAACCTGTTCAGTACAGTTTTGTAGCTATACCTTAAAGTAGTACTTATCCAAGCATACGTCAAACTTATAACTTAGCTGTATTTTTTTAATAATCACTACTTTATTAGATAAAAAACATAAATAAGTCTTAATAATAAAGGCTGCAGATTATATGCCAAGATCTTCTGGAAATTGCTTTCAGACTCCACGATATGACCAAAACATATATGACATATTAGGGCTGGGCGATATAGAAAAAAAGCTTATCGATAAAAAAAAATGCATATTGATCGATATCGATAATTATTGAAAAGATTTGAAACCATATTTTATGTGCAGCTCTGCCTGGACTTTTTATCATATTGCTAAATGATTTAATTTAACCAACTTTTTTAACCATAACAGAATTGTTTTAAAGAAAAATAACTTAAGAGACCTGAGTTTTGTTATTAAATACTGACAAAGAATAAACTAAAGTGACCAGAAAAGTGACCAAAATAAATATAACAAATAAATAAATGCCCCCCCACTGCTCCCGTTTCCTGCTTTAACCTGAGTTACTTTGAAGTTTCTGGCCCCTCAGCATTTTTCTCTCAATTGTTAGAACTACGTGGGAAACTGCCCAGAACTGAAAATATATATATATTTTCCCGAAATTCCCGAAGATTCCTCGGAGGAGAGCCGCGCCGGGGCCTACACAGCTCGTACTCCTGCGGATATGAGCGGCTGAGATGATTAAAAAAAAAGTTGGTTGTGTTATCAGGCTTCGTTTTCACTGGTTCCCGACGCATTTTATAGATGACTGTGGTTTGTTTTTTGTCCGACTTGCCATGACCGAAATACTGCCAGACTGCCGAACTACAAAAACCCTTCTTTGAAACAATTTCCTCCACCTCTCCTTGCTGCGACATCTTCATGTGCTCTGTGTTGTGGTTTGAGAGGGCGGCGCTCGGTGACGGCGTGCCTGGGTCCGCGATTGTGATTGGTTGGGAGGATGCAGTGACTAGCATAAACCTACATGCTAGGCTACAATGAGAAGGAAGTAAAACTGCGTTTCTTTTTTATCGAACTTTTATCGACCCTCTTTTTTTCTATTGCGCCACACGTCTATCGATCGATATATATCGTTATTGAATTATCGCCCAGCCCTATGACATACATTTCTTATTTTTGGTTGACACCATTTAACAAAATAAAAGCTTCACAAAGACTGCCACAAAAGCCAGCATCAGATTCCTGCACAAACATATTACAATTATTTTAAGTTTATAAAATTCCAAGAAAGCATCTCAGAAGTATTTGCTTTAAAAAGAAAACACATAAAACTGCAAAACTCAGAATGTCAATCAGTAAAAAACTTGTAATCCCAGCATATAATGTAGATTAGAATATCAGAAATCCCATATCACTAGGGCTGGGTAAAATATCGATTTAATCGATTTTCGATAGATTCCTTTACATTTCTGCAAAAAAATGTCTAGGGAATGAGATTGATTAGTTTAATAGTGACGCACGTGACGTTCACATTCAAATGAGCAGGAAGGATGCACTCAAGATTACTCCAAGCCAGACAGCTGCAAGTATAGCCAATAGGTAGACTGAAGGCTGACCAGCAAAAACCCTGTAGTTGTTACAGACAACGCTGCAAATATGGTTTATGCATTGAAGACAATGCAGCTCACGAATGTCTGCATGCTCGAGTGAGGCTTCACTTTTTCACTTTTCACAAACAAGCTTGCCCTTTTGAGACATTCTTGTTCACATCTCAAGTTTAAACTGTCTGATTTACAAGTTTGCACTTCGTGTTTAATGTGACAGGAAAAATAAAATAAATGAGTATTTTGAAACACAGTTGAACCACTTTCATTATTGTAAAAACAGATCGAATCGAAATAAATCGATTTAGAACTGTATGAATCAAAATCGAATCGATTAAGGACTTTGGCGAAAACACCCAGCCCTAGATATCACTATTGTAAAATAAAATTATATATGTTAATATTTAATTATTACCCACTGCTATAGTGGACATAGATACGTTTTAGCAGTGCTGCTGCTGCTGCTGAAACACATGACAGAGATCTTAACCGATAATCATAAAAGTCAACTTTCATCCACCTCTTATACCTGCAGACATTATCACCTCAGTTAATAAACTCAGTTAGAAAACATGTTAAATTTGAAAATGTTTACATTATAACAGTGCTACACCAACTGTGTAGATATTTGCCTTAATCTCCTATCTGATGACGTATTTGACCTCTCAGCATGGGCGGTTCTAGACAGGGGCCAACGGGGGCCAGGGCCCCTGTAGATCAAGTCCTGGCCCCTGTACTGAAGACATAATACTCAAAGAAATTCTAATGATGATATGCACTGAAACCAGAGATGGCAAAAGTACTCACTTTCCATACTTGAGTAAAAAAATACTCTGGTAAAAGTGGAAGTACTGATTAAACTTCTTTACTCAAGTAAAAGTAACAAAGTACAGGCTTGTAAATTTACTTAAAGTATAAAAGTAAAAACCACTTTTTTTCATGCCGTTGCCTACATTTTAAATGGATTTCTGCCAATAGGACTAGATCTCCGTTGCGTTCGCTTTCAATCATCTCGTCGTCCATACTACTATGCTAACGCCACCAAGCTGCAATGATTTGCTGCGAATGAATACCGCCGAATCTGTCGATTCATCTTGTAGTGGTGCGTCAAATGCAACGTAGATTCCCATCCAATTAGATTGAATTTGGTATTGATGACGTGAAAAATAATAACGGTAACTCCATTGAAATGATTCGAAACTAAAGTAACGAGCCAATTTTTTAAAATGTAAGGAGTAGAAAGTACAGATATTTGTGTAAAAATGTAAGGAGTAGAAGTAAAAAGTCGCCATAAAAATAAGTATTAAAGTAAAGTAAAAATATCAGAAAAATCTACTTGAGTACAGTAACGAAGTATTTGTACTTCGTTACTTCCCATCTCTGACTGAAACAGACATGGTTACTTATGGATCCTTTGGATCTATTTTATTTTTTTCTTTACAAATTCTGTTTTATTAACTGTTTAAAAACATATAAGTGGTATTGAGATAGGATCCCAGTTTTCATCTGCTAAATGTTTTTTTCCAAAACAAATGTAAAACAAATACTCTACTTTTTACAGCTAATTTTAACAGTTTTTCTTAAATTCTAAATTCAGATTTTATAGAAAACTGTAATTTCAACTTAAATTAAGTAAAAAAAAAAGTAAAATTCCTAAATTCTGAATGTATATTGACCTATTAAGACATTTAGAATTTTAATGCAACCTAATTGAATAGAAATTTTACTTCATGCAGCTATCTTTATTTATTTGAATCCCTTGGCCTGTTTTTTATTTCATGCTTTTCTGTGCCCCCATGAAAACACGCTGGCCGCCTCCTGGCCCCCCTGGTCTAGAACCGCCACTGCCTCTCAGCATGTACAGGTCAATGGGAACTTTATGACAAACAAAGCATAAAAGAACTAAATTATCTGCAATAAATAAAATAATGTTGATTTGAGAGCTAAAACAACAAAAGGCAACAGGAGTGAGTTTTCTATCCCTATATAAAGACTTTCAATCATACCTTTTGGTGTAACTGTGAGAACAGTTTCAGAGTTGGGCCCGAAGACATCCGGAGGGTTTGTGACATCACATATGTACGTCCCATTATCATTCAAAGTGGCGTTGATCAGAGAGAGAGAAGCATCCCCACGTGCCGGGGCCCCCCTCCATTTGATACGGCCGGCAAACTGACCGCTCTCTTGGTAATATGCCCGAGAGGAGAAGTGGAAAAACTGCAATGGAAAAAAAATATATATATATTTTTGTTGTTTGTTTTGTTTTAAGCAGGAGCAGTGAAATAAAGTGAAACTTAAGCTAATGCTACGTTCACACCGGACGCAGCAAAAGCAGCAAAATCGCGTCTGCTGCTTCATTTTTGCTGCTTGTACCAGTTAGTTCTGACGCGCGGCTGAAGCAGCTTTGCTGCTCTGGCTGCACGGTGCAAAAGTGTGTCTGACGCGCGTTGGGCGGAGCTTCGCTATCCTTTCTCTGCCTTGCAGCTATATTTGTTGTGATCAGTGGGAATAAAGTAGTTTTAATATGTTTTTAAGCGAGAAAATACACCTGAAAACGTAATCAGTGCAGTCAGTTCATTCAGATTATCATCCTGCCTTCCAATATTTTTTTCTGTCGGAGCCGCTCAGACCCCCCCATACCAGCGGTGCGCCGACAGTAGGAATCCCTTCATCAGCAGCCTCTGGCCGGGTCGCCTCCTCGCGGCAGCTGGTAGGTGTTTTTCATCTAAATAATCCGAACTGCAGGCAGCAGGATAATAAAAGCCAACATATTCTGCCGGCAGATTTCTGCATTTTAAGTTAATTTATGCGTCAATAAACTGTTTAAGAGGAGTGATCATAGCGCTCTGATCATCAGCGCTGTGTCTCTCTCCCTGCCAGCTTCCAGATCAGCTTCTCTGATTGGTTGACGCGGCGCGTCGAGCAGCAAAAATTCAATTTTTCCATCTTGAGCAGCAGCGCGTTTGCGGCGCGTCACGCGCGTCAGATGCTTAAACGCGCCCGACGCGCTGCTTCAGCAGTTCAGACGCGCTGCGCCTGCTGCTCAAAACGCGCCGCGGGACCTTTTGCTGCGCCTTGACGTGCGTCAACCATTGACTTTTCATGTAAACTCGCTGCTTCTGTCACACCAGCTGCGTCCAGTGTGAACGCAGCATAAGACTGAGCGTGATCTTATTCATGAGCTGTGGGGAAAAATGAGAGATTATTAATCTACTGTCAGAAAAATAACACCTGAAACCCTTTATAAACACGGTTTGTTTATTCACTGCAAATAACAGGAGGAATAGCTGCAGAATTCAACTTGTTAGGCGAAGCAGATGGTGGTGGGATATTGTTTTTCTTTTTTTGTGGAAATGTTCATAATAGAAGCTACAAAAATATGACTAAAACTCTCAAACAGCTACACGACTCTATGAGAATTCAGCAAATATCTATAAAACAATATTTTACTCTTGGGGTGACATTTACCAAATACGTTTGTTTACAACTTCATCCATGAGTCACCACTCCATGATACCAAGACCTCTTCTAACGACATTCAGAGGATGAGAAAGGTGGACGTTTGGGTGGAGGGGCCGACAGGAAAAGGTGTCTTGGAATACAGAAGCAGTAATAAAGGTATGAATATAAATAGATTTAAATAACTAAGAGAGGTAATATGCAAAATGTATGTTTCCGAGTGTGATGGTTACATGGTCAGTAACCCCAAACACAACCACTTTATCATAAGTTTTAATACACACCAGCATAAATATATTGGTTTGTTTATTTTGACAATATTAAAGACATTAGTTCCAATTGTAGCGCACACATGCAGTTAACTTTTGTATATTTAATTTTGTCAAATGCTTAATATACTTTGTGCTTTCTTTTCTGGTGTGGTGGGAGTGCCGTCAACTGGGACAATGTGGCTGACATGATCATGGACTGATTGGGTGGTACCATCTGGAGTTCCACTATGGGGGAAGACCATGGACTCAACATTTTAAATGTTGCATAATTTCTTCTTCTTACTTTTGTGATTTGCTCATTTTGTCAGTTTGTTTAATGATTGTCATTTAAGTTTAATCCTTAAGCTATCTGTTTAGTTATTTTTCTTAAATTGGTGTAGATGTTCTCCCTACCTCTTCCTCAGTGTGTCAGTCTGGTCTGATCAGCCAGTATTTAAGTCCCCTTTGTTTGCTGTGTGTCAGGTCAGTTTTTGTTTGTTCAGTTAGTTTGAGGTTTGAACTTGATATTTTTTTGCCCTTAGTTAGTCTCTTCATTTGACCTCTTTTAAGGGCCCTGAAACCTTTGTTTGGATTATTGTTACTTTGGGGAAATAAAACCCAGTTTCTTGACAATCACCACTTTGTCCTCTTGCTTGACTGGCTCAGTCCCTCACACCGAATCAATGTATAAAAAAATTTTTTTTTAAATCTGAATTTTGTTAAGGATTACAAACTGAAGATTGTTTCCATTTCACCTTCCTTTACAGAGAACTGAATTGCTTTGCTCCATTACTTCCTTTATTACTACTTGGCGTGTTGGGAAAGTTCTCTTTCCACGTGAACTAGTTCAAAGTTCAGTTCACACATTTTAAAATGAACTAGTTCAGTTCATAAATCAAAATTTTGAACTAAGTTCACAGTTCCAAAAAATGAACTAGTTCATAGTTCTTTCTTTTCATATATTGCTCAATTACATCATAGCCTACTGTAGAACCACAGACAGCAATTATTTTATCAGTTGTAACACTGAAACTGTGCGTCAGATTTCATCTTCATATCCAGTTTTGAATCCTTATCCAACCAGGGTAACATTAGCATTGAGGGTACAGCATTTCCCCATTGTTGCTTTAACGCTTTGTTGCTGTCCATTCACTTCACACTAGTAGCAGCTGCAGCTTTCACCCCTACAGTATATTCTCAAAAACATCAGGAAAAATGTGCTGCTTGAATGGTCGTTTTTATGAGGAATTATTAAAAGAAAAACAGGAAAGTAGTCTTTAAGGTGCAAATGTTTTTTTAATTTTAATAATTTTTTCCATTTGAAATTCCATTTCAGTACATACTAACAAGGAATACTGGAATCCTGGAAAATTATACCAGGCAGATTTAAGTGCGGATTTTTTTACTGAAAGCCGGCAGGCAAAGTTTGCAGAGAAATGTAAGATTGTTGCCATCATCCTCACAGACCAACAGGTCATAAAACTGTTTTAAGTGATCATACTGCTGCTTTGTCGCCTCCACAGTCGCCTGCATGTTGCTGTTGCTTCCACGCTGCATTTTGTTTTGATGACGCACGCGGCTGTAGGCTACGACACTGGTAGCTGGTGTTGCCAGATTGGGTGTTTTTCCCGCTACATATTAAGGCCTGTTAACGGTGTGATTTAGCCGGGGTTACGCCTGGAGGGCTTTATAGAAATTTGGCAACCTATTGAACGAAGTTGAACTGAGAGAGCCGTTCACAGACACCAGAATGAACGAGTTCACAATAACGTTCATCAGGCAGTAATGCAGTACGTTTAGTTCACGTTCTCCCAAAATATGAACGAGTTCATGAACTTTTGTTCAATGAACGCATTCAGGCACAACACTGACTACTTGCATGCACCTACCTACGATCAGGTCACATGGTCTTGTTAAGGAAATGACAGAGAAGGCTTAAGTTTACTAGCAACTTGAGCCAAACAAAGTGTAAGATACCAAAATAAAATATAATAGGCCAACAGGTCGCTATAGTTCAATCAGAGAGCCTCCTTATGCAACCAGAATTGGCTAGTAGTAGAAATTTGTAGTCACAGTACGTGAATATGGGGCCTAATCATTGAAAACTGATATAGGGATGAACAATTAAATCAATTTGAAATATAAAGAGAATTTTTACATTCCCTCCATCCATCTTTTGCCTTTCTCAAGCAGTCTGTTGGGCATCAAGAATCGTTCAGAACCGCTTCTAACTTTTCAATTGTCCCGAAATCGTTCAAATGTTTTATTTTCGATTCTTAGTTTCGCTAACCAGTCTGCTGATCGGAAATAGAAGCTGCCCAATATGAGCGAAGAGGAATCCACAGGTGAGTGTAAACAGCTGTGTGCTGCAGCATTTTTAAGGGAGGCTTAAAGTTAATTACGGAAATGATCAGTCGGCTACCTGTGACACATGCCATGGTGATATATTATGGGAAGGATGACGCACAGCTGACATAATCACTACCGGGAGTTGGAATAAGAGCCTGATCTTTGACCACCTCCCTGAATTCTTAGCACGCCTTCTCTAAGGAGAACAGATACTTTTCATTTCTCCATACTTCTTTCCTCTTAATTTATACCTTAACAGATGGCCGCCATGTTTACCCGTTCTGGATATAATAAAAAGCACTTTGATCTGCAGAACATATGAACTATTTTAAGCACCTCATTAATTGTTTATTTTCGATCATTTGGGATCCCTTTCGTATCATAAAGCCCATTAAATGAATGATGGTGTATAAAATCGTATCTTTCCTCTCTAATGTAATTAAAATATCACTTCTTGTCATGTCTAGTTGATTAGAGCTGAGGTGAATGAAAAAAGCTCAGGATATAAACTCTGTCAGGGTGCTTTCCTGCTGCGCTATTTTTTTCCTTTAGCTAAGACATTTAGCCCCAGAACCACACCACAGTTAAATTCAGGTAAATAGAAAAAATAATATTGTCTGGACTAGGGGGGAACGGGAGCTCGCAGAATAAATCTGGGTCAATTGGAAAAAAGTTCTACCTGTGACATCACCACAGTCAAAGCTAGTCTGGAGCTGCATTTCACCTCCTCTTAATAACAGTCTATAAATAATTGCGTTTTTCATTTATTGTGGGAATAATGATTTACACAATCAGATAAACCCAGATCATTATTCATTTATTTTGCAAATAAAATGAAATTAAATCGCCATCAGAGCCAGTGGTTATTCACAGGCAGACAGGTTATGTTGGGGGGGGGGTTATAACACACTAAATCCGTGTTGGGCCATATATTGAAACTTAAAAGCAACTTTTAATTAATACTCTGAGCTCTGTGAGCCCACTCTAGAAGCCGCTGCTGCTGCCGCAGTGCATGCTGGGACAGGTGTCCCTCTGGAGAATGCACAAGAGAATGTCAACATCTGCGGTTTTGACCATTCTAGGCCTTACGTTCTTGGCTGTTTCTCAATATGTGTGCTTGTGCGTACTCATGCATATGAAACTTTTGAACCCCAACCCTATTCCAATTGACAATAACAGACTGAAAGCTGTCCAAGAATGCACTGCGACAGCAGCAGCTTCCAGGGGAGCTAGTATGTACAGCATGTATGCAACCTTTATTTATCCATTAGATCTCTTGGGGATTTCAAAAACTAATCATTTTTTTCCAAGAGACCTGATCAAACTGCAGACATAAAGATATATAAATAAATAAAAACAGAAGAAGAAATATCTGAAATATGATATAAATTAGTTTAAACAAAACCTTCTTTATAAACTATGCAGGTTAGACTGGCAGCTTATTGCAAGGCAACATAAACAAAACTATGCACACACACACCAAAGTGCAATGCAGAGTCACTAATTAAAATAACAGTCACTGAGGGAGGAAATCAGAGCACCCAAAGAGAACCTGTGCTTGTAGAACGTAAAGCATGCAAACTCCATGCAAATCAACCTGAAGCCTGGATTCGAATACAGGAACTTTTCACTGCCCCCGCCTACGAGCAAAGAGTCAAGCTCACAACAATCTCTCGCCGAATCATTTCAATTTTAAAAGTCTTGATTTCCAAATCACAGAAACACTTGAATATTGTGAGATAAATATTAAATTCAGCGCTTTCAGTGGCACTTATATGCTTAAAGCTGGTTTGCAGCCATACAGAAAGCAAGACAGAGTCTCAGCTAGTGGGCAGATAATGCATTCCACCTAGAAGTGAACACTACTTCCACACAAGAGTAAAGTCCCCAGTAAGTGGACTCTTGACATGAGAGCAATAAAAGACATAAAAAACTGAAACAATCAAACTACAAAGCCAAAAATGTGTTTGTGGAAAAGAAAAAATGAAATCTCGATTTTGATTTTGGGAAAAACTGCAGTGCACCAGCTTGAAAGCAGATCCATCGTGCTATTACCATTTTAGTTCTCTTACTGATGAACACCATGTTAATTCAATATAATGATACATTTCTTACTATTTTATATTAACATGGTGTTATAAAATTTGGACGATATGTTAAAAACAAATGTGTGTCTCTAACAGAAGCATCAAAAGGGATGTAAAATGATAAAAACAACCAGTAGTTCCTTTTCTGAATAACATATCCTAACACACTTTATGAGCCTTCCTGCATAAGTTTGATGAAATCAAGATCACAACAATTTTATTACCGTGTGGCATTTCAGGACCATATTTACATTCACAAGCATGCACACGACTGAGGAAAGTGTCAACAAGCGTAGCTGCGCAGGGCTTCCCAATAAAAAAAGCACATAATGCCATAAGCAAACAATGCAAAATCACAGCAACCGATAAATGTTATGGTTTTACAACCGTGTGTGTTTGTATAATCTCTGCTTTCTAAGAGACTACTTGTAGGCTTGGACTGATAAAGCCAATCGTCCGTCGTGATTATGAATAGCAGAAAGCAGAGACGAGGCAGGAAACGGCTCAGTATGGAAGCAAAAGAGACCAAAGTACCAACCTTTATATATGCAGACACAGATAAGACTACTATAGTGTTTTCAACTGGGAACACCTGGAGATTTTACCAGCATGCAAGACAGGTGTTCATACTCTGGAGAGGCTTTCATAAGCCGAGATCAACAGACAAATACTCCAATGACCAGCATTTTTAAAAAAAGATTTGATTGTTCATTCAGCCTGTCTGTCTCTTTGAGACAGAGGTAATTATGCAGGCCACTGAAGCACTGCAGCAATGCTGACTGACACTAAAGCTTTGGCAGCAAATTGATATTTTCTGACAGAGGTTTTCACATGCTTATTCATTGCCTTTTCCCTGTTTGATATACAGCAAGGGGCCCGCAGGCCAATAAACCAACTAAAGATGCTAATGAAATTGGGTGGAAAGTAATTGAGGGTTTAGCCAGAAAAATTTAAAACTTGTTGACGGTACCATCGGTCGGTCATATGAGGATTCAGCTGCAATACAGAGGAATAAAAACGTATAGAACAAAAAGTGTGATTGTTATGTTATTTTCTCCAACTCACTAACAGCCGTATGTTCTTATGTTCTTCTAAATTCTAAGTGGAGACGACTTTGTCTCCAATGACCCAGGGAACAGCACTCTATACTAGCAGAACCGCAATGCATTAGCCTCCATTTAACTCTGAGTGCTCCTATAGGAAATGGCAGCATATACTGTTGCAGCTACCACACTATAGAATCTCACAGTCCAAATGCAATTACAAGGAACCACACTTGATGGCTATCTCCAAGTACAATGGAGCTGCTTAGATTATGTGGTGCACTGGAGAGTGAATCTTCTCTTAAAGTGAGCAGGCTTAAAGGACTGAATGCAGTTATGGTTAGAGGTGTATGAATCTGAACTCATTTCAAACAAGACCACAATAGCATTGCAAAGGAAGTGGTTGGGCTGGGCTGACCGGCCAACATTTACCCTGGAGTTACACACACACAGTAGAAGGAAATGTTAAAACCTGGACAAAACTTGACCATGAGACTAACAGAACAAATGCACAGCACAGAAATGTGTCTGCAAAAACAGTGTTTATACAGGAATGAGAAACACTAATATAATTGTTTTTAATGTTCTTTTAATGCTATTAGAAATCATTTTAAGGCCGTCAACAAGTACTTTTATTTATTTAACCATTGCCCGATCGCCCGGGGCAAGTCGTTTTTATTGTCGGGAGAGTACAAATTTCATGATTTCATGAGGGCAATAAAAAAATTTTTATCACTCAAAATTACTTTAAAATCACTGCCATTCGCTGAAAACGAATTCTCTCCCCAAGAGATGAATCACAAACATGTTTCATTGATATATATACACAACAATGAATATTAGGAACTATATTTATCAAACATTATACTGGGCAAGTAAAAATTGTTTCTGGGCAAATGAAATGTGAAAGCCACCTGCCCAAAGGGCAAGTAGTAAAAAACCTTAACGTCAACATTACTGTAAAAACACGGTAAAATCCTTCATGATCTTTACCATTGAGAGGCTGCAGCCATGTCCCGAATTCCTTGTTTTTCAGCCACTTTTGGTAAAATTTGCATTTTCCCATTATCTAGCTTCTTTCCCCCGAACATACGGGTTTACGATCAACCGAAAGCAGTTACGCGCAAAAATATTGCGATATAACATATCTGACAAAATTGCTTTCATAAAAATTTTTTTTTTCTAAATAAAGCATTTTAAATGCCACAATAATCACATTTAAAGAATTCTAATGCCAATTAAGGCCTTAATTTAAGAATAATTTTATGACTTTTAATTATTTTTAATGACCCGTGGAAACCCTGAAAAAATATGCCTTTAGTTGTTCCATTCACAGTTTGTTAACTATTTGGTTTATATATGAAATCCCACTTGTGCAATATATAAAGTCAGTTTTAATCAATATTTAAATCCAATCTGTATGCTGTGGATTTACTGTTTTGTGGTTACATCTCCAGTACCAATAAAACCAAATCTATTCAGTACAAACCTTCATTTGTTGGTTTAAATCTAGGAAACATTCAGGCGGCCAGAACTCAAACAAATAACAGCCTCTAATTAAACCACCGAAGGAAACATCTAGTGTTTTACAAGTTGCTAATATGCTTTACAAACACAGCAATCGTCAGGATGATGCAAACATCACTAAATTAGAGTATCTAAGAATATATTCAGCCTACTATTAAAAGGTAATACTGAGATACGTGAAAAATATTTTTCTAATATTTTGGCTAAACCTAAGATCCAGGATAAAATAAATAAAACAATTTGTGTTTTTTCCCCCTTAATTAACAGTTTCTGAATTTCAGCCATGGAGAGCCGGTGTCCTGCAGCTTTCAGATGCGTCTCCGCTTCCACACACCTGAATCAAGTAATCAGGTCTCTAGAGAACTTCTCTCAAACTGGTTTAATCAAATTACATTTTTTATCTCCCATTCCATAAACTTTCATTAAATCAACAATAAGGACACTTTCGTTGGTAGGAAAAGAAGTCTAGAATGCACTGAATCCAGACAGCCTTAAGCTTGTCATAAGGTGATTAAAAAAAAACCTTTAGAGGATGCATGAAATGTTTGTTTTTTAAATATATTTTAGTAATTCACTAAGTTTACAGGTTCCTGGTGTGTATATGCATGCGTCAGATAATGAACCCAAGCCTACATTACTGTGTTAACCTGCTTTTCAATCCTTCCTGCACAGTCTTTTCAAACTAAACTTTGGCTTTTTCAAATCACGCGAGAATGTGTACAAAACAACAAAGATGGCGCCGGCAACACTTGTGGGTCGTTTTCAGCGAATGTCGGTGATTTTAAAGTAATTTTTAAGTGATAAATAGATCCCTAGGCCTTTAGGTTGTGCTAAAATGCTTCAAGTTGGTTTGTTGCCATACAGAAAATTCAAACTAAACACTTTTTCATACCATGGTTACAATAAAGTCCTGTAATGGACTCCAATGGACTCTGGGCAAGCAAGGTTTAAAAAAACTAAAAGCTTGGGATGAAACATCTTCAAACTTCGGGGGTAGTGCAGAAAAAAATTTAAATAAAACTGTAATTTTTGTAAAAGAAAAAAAAAAAAAAAAAATCACAATTTAGATTTTTGGCAAAATTGTTCAGCTCTACTGGATATTATCCAGAGTCTTTAGCACAAGGATATTTTCATTCTATTGCTACTTAAGTTATGCTGTTAACATAAAGACACCTCCATGGTTTTATCTTCTGCCATGTTTGCACTTTCAACATGCACAACATTCACAATATCCTGGTATAAGACATGATGTGAGCAGTTTTTTTTTTCAGTTTTAGATTTAACACAAGGACATTTCAACGAAAATGCATAAATGGATTCTGAGATACTCACCACCAGTGGTGGACCACCGGTCTGTGGTCTATAAGACCAGTGAACAGACATCTTACTGGTTGGTGGGCTTGTAGAGGTGAATGTGCACGGCAACATGACCGTATCCCCTTTAGATGCATGGACCTCTGCTGGAGTGGTTACGTGGATGCCGGAAACTTGGGAAAGGCCTGGAGATGAAATTATGCAAGATCACAATGATGACTTAAGTTAAATTGGAAACGTAATATAAATGATAGAAGCTGCTTTGCTTGTTTAGGAGTAACACAGAAACTAAAGTAGGAAATACAATTAAGAGCAAATTTCAGGTGGCATTTCATCCACTTTTATATGAAGAAAAAGGATCATATCTAAGTAGAGCTGGCAGCTTTAGTGCATTAATTGTGGTTATTGAAAAGAATCCACATTTTTGTAGCTTAAAAATAAGGGAAGGGAAATATCTGCCCGACTGGGGAAAGGACACACATTAATGCTCTTTAACACGCACAGCGACATTCTCCTCTGGCTCAGAAACCGATGACCAACAAGGTCCTTTAAGAGCGTAATATATATGAATACATTATCGAACCAGAGTACAGTTGCTTTCAGAGATCAACAAGCACCACAAGAGTTCGGCTGGAGCTCTAATGGTGCACATTAGAGTTGGATTGTGATTTCACCCCGACCCTAACAGAACTAAAGCTGCAGGTGTAAAAAAAAAACACCTATTTAAGTAATCATCCAAATTTTTCATATGGTTTTATTGTCTTTTTTTTTTAAGTAGCTCGAGATTGGTCTGATATATTTAATCTCTCAAAGGAAGCAGTGTTACTGTTATTCTTCTAAATGTTTGGAAGTTGGTCTGAATTCCCCTTTTTGTTAAATAAAAAAATAGTTCGATTCTCATTAAAGACTTAAATATTCTACGAGTGTAGAACTGCCTTGATATACATAACCGTATTTAAAACATGCAAATATAACTGTGATTAACAGCAATTAACTTTAAAGCCTCTGCAATAAAAAAAAAAAATCATAATAATTTGACAGCCCAACATCTAAACTTTTTATTTTAATGAAACCACATAAGCGGCCACACTTTCTCACCAGCAAGGAGTGTCTTATTGCATTCGAAAAGCTTGTTCTACATCTGCACATGAAAGGTCTTTAATATGAAGGGTGTCAAGCAAAAACTTAGCTTTTTACTTGTTGCTACTATTTGGGCAAGAAAAGATGTGTTGTTTCGGGTCAGCCCACCTTTCCGTCTCTGCTCTCGCAGCATAAGATTTATGATCTAAAATCGCAGAACTTGGTAAAAAGAGAAGAACCCTTTTATTTTGTTTTGGTTTTAATTCATAAAAGATGCTTTTCAGAACACTGTAATTCCCACTCAGCTCACCTTGAGTCTTGTTGATGCATGCATGTGGTGACTCCAACAACCTTAGAGATCAGCAGGCAGGTTTTGAATTGCACCAGACTTGGAATGTGCTGGAGGATGGACCTCCATGTGGCTTAAAAACATCAGCACTTGATGATTGTTGTAATACAAGTTGACAGAATGGACGAAGACTCCTAAATAAATGTCGAAAAGTCTTCAGAAAAACTGAGAGAAAGTCAGTTTGCTTCCAGTTTTAGCCCGTTCTGTGCTTGCCATTACCCACTGACTGAGAAAGGCATTGTTGCCAATAAAGTTGAGAACCAGACACACTCAAAGAATACTCACATCTGACGTTTTGTAGAGAAGGGTTAGGAAACCTAAAGTCGGTAAACTTAATACGACTTTATGAAATTCCTGTTGAAACCAACTGTTTTTTCTCTCTCAAATTTTGCTGTAGCAACTCATTTAGCTTCATTACTAATTTTTGAGCTGCCATTTCTGATGAATATATTTGCATTTCCAAGTCACTCCATTGAAATAAGAAGGAGCAAATAGCCAGTAATAAATTAAGCCAATCTTAGATGGACACCAAAGGTTTTAATGGACTCCAGTCGTCATGATAAGAAAACCCAAACCCAAAGAGAGGATATGTACGGAAGAGGATTAGTGCCACTGAGAAAAAGAAAGTGAACTGATTTTTAAATTTTATTTCAGTTTAATATGGGAAAAAAGTCAGAATTCTGACTTTTTTCTCAGAATTCTGATTTTTTTCTCAGAATTCTGACTTTAACCTCAGATTTCTGACTTTAATCTCAGAATTCTGACAGCTAACAAACATTTTAGCATCAAGCCGTAGTCATATCTTTTTTAGAGACTAGCTCTCTTGTTTTAATGACCTTCTGCTCCTCCATTAATGAGGGGACGCCTCGGGCACGTAAAACGTTGCCTAATTCCGTAATTTTCCACCTATGTGTCACTGGCCTTCTCAAACAACTTACATCTTTGTAAGGGAAGCTGAGTGCGCCCACATCTCTTCCTTCATGGTGCCCATCTACATTAAGATTAAAGTCAGAATTCTGAGATTAAAGTCAGAATTCTGAGATTAAAGTCAGTATTCTGAGATTAAAGTCAGAATCCTGAGATTAAAGTCAGAATTCTGAGAAGAAAAGTCAGAATTCTGAGAAGAAAAGTCAGAATTCTGAGAAGAAAAGTCAGAATTCTGAGAAGAAAAGTCAGAATTCTGAGAAGAAAAGTCAGTATTCTGAGATTAAAGTCAGAATTCTAAGATTAAAGTCAGAATTCTGAGATTAAAGTCAGAATTCTAAGATTAAAGTCAGAATTCTAAGATTAAAGTCAGAATTCTGAGATTAAAGTCAGAATTCTGAGATTAAAGTCAGAATTCTGAGAAAAATGTCAGAATTCTGAGATTAAAGTCAGAATTCTGAGAAAAATGTCAGAATTCTGACCTTTTTTCCCATATTAAACTGAAATAAAATTTAAAAATCAGTTCACCTTTTTTTTTTTTTTCAGTGGCCCTAATCCTCTTCCGTAGATATGAGAGCTGTTGAGATGAATGAGATTTATCTACAAAGACCCCAGGGTGAGTGAGTAAACAACACAAACAGAACGGTCTCCTCTTAAAAGATGAAACCAAGCAGAGGCCCATTTTAAGGGAAACACTCTAGACCTCAGCGACATGATGGACACGGATAATGTGGTAATTGGAGGTTTCACAGGAAGTCTGGCAGGTCATTAGTTATCGTCGCACTGACACCAACTGTCTGGGCATTTTGGGGTCTTGAAGGGATTAGAAGAACTAAAAAGAGAAGCCAAAAAAGATAGATAGGGATCCTAATTATAATTTTATACCCTCTATTTTTCCTGAAATACTACACGTTGATAGGATTTATTTTATGATTAATGCATGTGCTTGTCAAACCCTAATAAAACCTGGCTATTATGTGCTAAAGCTAATAATTTCCTAAGCAGTTTATCTAATTAGAACAAGATTTGGAAATGAAATGGGAGTTTATGGAGAGAGCGGATTATACTCAGAAAGCTCTCTCACTATGCATTTGGAGTGTTCTTGATCCAGAACACTGTATTACTTTTGATATAACTGGGGCCAGTCATGTCTCCTCATTTTACTAACGTGTATGATGTAGCAATGTGATGATGTGGCAGGCTGTGTGTATAAACTGCTTCTTTAACTGGAATTCTGGGCCGACTTTCTAAACAAGTGGAGGTAAGCGCTGACATGTAATCCGAGCCATTGATCTGGTCTGCGTAAGATTACAATTTATCTCAAAACCTGGTGTCATGTCTCAAAGAAATGTAATACACAAACGTTATAAAGTGTTATTTAAAGTGTTTTTTCTTCGAGTGATTTCTTCTCACGAAAGAATCGGGAAGAAAAAGCTTAAAGATGTAAACTTGGAGCTTTCCTTTAACACAGTCTTGCATAATGTACAATCACTATGGTTTAAATGGTGAATTTTGATACCTATATAGCACTTTTTCAGGTCAGGGTACTCCAAACCGCTCCATCCTACATAGAGTCAGTCACACACTGATGGGGACAAACCTCATGGAAGCCACAGCTGCCCTGGAGCTCACTGAAAGAATGGAGGCTGCCATGCACATACGCTGCAGAGCTATCAGACCACCATCATTTGGATGCTTTATATCCACTGGCAGTTCCTGATTCCAATCACCATTTGATTTTATAAACAGTAACTGCACAACCACTGTGGCTGCAGTGTCTTGGAAAACATGCATACTCAAACTTTTGTTTATTAAACAAAAATATGCATTGGATGTGTATTTGGCCTCCTTTAACCCTCTTTCCTCTACAAGCCACTGGGATAGCCAAAACTACTCAACTAATCTACTAACCAATAAACTTTCTCAGCATCAAAAGACCAGGAAAGTTCAACACCCTGTCAGTGCCTCCCTGTCACGACTAGGGGTGTAAATAATAATCGTTTTGTATCGATGCATCGATCCAAAAGCAGACGATCCGATACATCGACACGTCCGCAAGAGAATCGATTCATGTTTTTTTTTCCCTCCGGTCTATTTTTATCCATTTGCTCCTGGGCGTAATTCTCCCTCCTGTGCTGCGGTGCCGCTAAACCTATTTTGCCCTCCTACCGCTCCCTGGTTATACTCTTACAGCAGTTTGTTGCAGCAAGCTTCACACAGACATTTTTAAATTATGCTCAGTATTGAAGCGTGGTCTGAGCTATAAGATGTTCTGACCAACTGACCTCCATCTTCACTCAGACTTTCAACAAGCTTTTATACCTCATGCTACAAATAGTACACCACCCTCCAGTCCCAAAGAAGCTCATCATTACTGAATTAAATGACCGGTATGGAAGGATTAGAGAGACATCACATGTTCCATGTTGGACCACCAGCATTTGACCTGGGACTGCACTCCATCCTACATCTGGAACATCCAGGGATGAACAGCAGGATCCTGTTTGTCGACGTCAGCTCCGCCATCAACATAGACATGCTAAACCAGAATCTCCCCCAGTTCTCCTCCCGCTACTCTCTGTACAAAAATGGCTGTATCCAATTGGACTTGTAGGGAAATACCTAAAACATGTATGTCCTGAGGACATGGTTTAAATATCACTGTTGTAAGGGAGAGCAGCACGTCAAAACTAATTGAAAAGACTAATCAGTATATCTAAGCAACATTTATTATGAATATTGTGGCAATAATTACACATTATTGTAAAGAAGCAGCATAAAACAAGTAATCTACAGTGCATACAGTCAGGGGGGGATTTACCATTAGGCAATACTAGGCAGTTGCCTAGGGCCCCAAGTTCCTGGGAGCCCCATAAAACTCTGTTTACATGTATGGTTAATACCACTATTCCTTATTTGTACACATTATGTTTTTGATAAAAATCCTTTCACTAAAATGCCATCAGAACGCTGATAATATTATGTGTGTCTCAGCCCCCCTCAGTGTCCACCATATTGGATCAGTCCATTTGCTGCGCATGTTCAGAAAGATCCAAACAGACAGCAGCAAACCATTTGAAAACAAACGGTGCAAAGAGCAGTGTTGCCAACTTAGCACCTTTGTTGCTATATTTAGTGACTTTTCAGACCCCTCTAGCACTTTTATTTCTAAAAAGTGCCTAGCGTCAAATCAAGTGACTTTTTTCTACTGGAGACTTTGGTGACAACATTTAAAAGCAGCGAACTCTGCTCTCCAGAGCAAGTAGATTGGTAACCCCGCCTCCTGCTCTCCTCCATCTTGTCTTCTGTCATGATTCATGCAGCTATTATTTCATCCAAATGAAAAATGGAGAACAGATAAGCAGATCATGGCTTGTCTACAGTGAAAAGAAGGACTGGGTTATTTACTTTTGCCTTCGCCTTTTTGGAAACACAGGAAGGAGCATCAGCTAAGTGAGCTTAGTGCTTGGAAAAAACATTTTCCTTTTGAGACAGCATGAAAAGTCAGCTGAGTGCAAAACATAGAGAGGAAAACAACAAGAAAAGGGACAAGAAGAGAGGGACAAAACCTAGAACAAATAACGTATATCTAGGGTGACCAGAAGTCCTCTTTTATCCGGACATGTCCTTCTTTTCAGACCATTTTGGTCAACTACAGTGCAAACACATAGTCGAAACAGGGAGCCAGCGGGGGACTGAGGTACCGAACCTGACGCGGTAACAGTAGCCTGGACACCTGCGTCCCCGGGCTTCCCCCTGCCTGCCTTACCGGTCCCCAGCCCCACTCCTCTGGCTGAGGACGGGTGGCTCTTGGCTCTTTGCTGAGGTCCTGTCCAGTCGGTCCTCCTTTTCAGAAACCCAAATCTGGTCACCCTAAATATGTCTATTCTATTAACATTTCTCTATCTGCATAATGGGTCTTTTTTTATGTGTCATCTTCTCAATTCAGAGGGCCCCCTGCCTGTCTTTCCCTAGGGCCCCTAATTTCCTAAACCCGCCCCTGCATACAGTAGCAATCAGAGCTATAACTCAGTGACTGTTGTATTATTTTATATCTCCTAACATTAAATGGTATTTATTTAATCAAAAGGCTTCTCCAAGAATTAGATCAGTTCAGCATTTGAAGCCATTATCCAGCTTTATGTAGAGACGCCAAAGTTTGGCCTATAAAGGAGAATATATATAATACTATACACACCAATAAAACTCACTATAACGCTTTTTCCCCCACCAGTTATATTTAAATACGTGTTTAATGTTACATTTTATCCAACAAATCGTGCAAGTAAAGCGCCCCCTTCCCGGACAGTTTGAAATGTTCTTTTTAAAGACAAACTTATGATGTTTAATGGTTATTTGGTTCAAACAGGCAGCTTTAAATATAAAAAAAAAACAAAACGCCTCCTAAATTATAAGTATGAACGCGATACCCAAAGCAACTAATGTCCTCTAAGGCGGCTAACTCTTTGAGTTTTGGTGGAGAGTAACAGCCATGAAAAGCTCGGCCTTCAGCTGTTGAAATATTTACTGCGACATGGCAGCCGAACGGACCGAGGCCCAGTTTACTCACCGAAACAGCCGAACAGCAGCAGCACTACATTCAGAGCCGTTTGTCCTGCGACCATTCGACACATTATTGGTATGAAAGGAGGGTCCCTTTCGGTGACGATTTAAAAAAAAAAAATCTTCAAAGTTGCGTCAAAAGTTTAGTAAAATTCCGCCCATGAGTCAGTGTGGTCCCCGCCTGTCTACCTGTCGTACAGGTGGATCAGGAAGTGGAGCTCCGGGAATTCAATTCCTTTCTGCTTCAGACTGAAAGAGGAGTCAACTCAAACTAACAACAATGAAAAAAACTCATGGTGGTTGTCAGATTCTAGGTTTAACACAAAATGTAGTGTTTTAGAAGGAAGATGGAAATAGTCACATAAAACTGAAATTACTGTGGTTTGGTTAAGTTTACTCAAAGTTCTTTACTTTTTAAAGGGAAACAAACTCACCTGTGTTTTTAAATCATCTTTTTAAATCAGCATAGCAGAATATGTTATTTTTTCGAGCTGCTATAAAACATTTTTTACGGAAGAGGATTATGGCCCCTGAAAAAAAAAAAAAAAGTTAACTGATTATTTCAGTTTAATATGGAGAAAACGTCAGAATTCTGACTTTAATCTCAGAATTATGACTTTAATCTCAGAATTATGACTTTTTCTCAGAATTCTGACTTTAATCTCAGAATTCTGTTTTTTTTTCTCAGAATTCTGACTTTAATCTCAGAATTGTGTTTTTTTTTTTTCTCAGAATTCCGACTTTTTCGCAGAATTCTGACTTTAATCTCAGAATTCTGTTTTTTTTCTCAGAATTCTGACTTTAATCTCAGAATTCTGTTTTTTTCCTCAGAATTCCGATTTTTTTCGGCGAATTCTGACTTTAATCTCAGAATTCTGATTTTTTTTCTCAGAATTCTGACTTTAATCTCAGAATTCTGACTTTTCTAAGAATTTTTACTTTTTCTCAGATTTCTGACTTTAATCTCAGAATCTTGGATCTTAATGTAGATGGGCACCATGAACGAAAAGATGTGGGAACACTCAGCTTCACTAACAAAGTTGAAAGTTTTCTCGGAGGGCTAGTAACACATTGGTGGAAAATGATGGAATTAGATGACCTTTTACGTGCCGAGGGGTCCCCGGTGATGCTATCTCACTAACGGAAGAGCAGAAGGTGATTAAAAGAGGAGAGCTAGTTTAGTCTCTAAAACAGACTACGGCGATGGCATGTTGCTAACATGTTTGTTAGCTGTCAGAATTCAGTCAGAATTCTGAGATTAAAGTCAGAATTCTGACGAAAAAGTCAGAATTCTGAGATTATTCTGAAGAAAAAGTCAGAATTCTGTGCTGTTTCTTTTTCTTTCTGTAGTTTCTTGTTTTTACTATGTAAAGTTAACAAATATTACACTCATGAGAATACAGAGTGGGATAAAGGTGACAACCACCAGGAGCATGAACAAATAAAAGCAAATGTAATGGTATAAAAGGGGGAGAAAGATATCAGTAAATCTAAACAAATGTATAAACGTATATTTAAAATAAATATATCTGCAAATCTTTTATATTCAACAATAAAAAATACTTTGTCTCTTAATTATTAATATAATCTGCCAATAATTTGGTAATTTATTCATAATTAACTGGAGTAGCAAATATACCAAAATTGTAAAAAAAAAAAATATTCAGAACTGCTGAAGTGGCATAGTTTTAGTTTCACTGGGTTTGAATTTTGTATAAAATCTTCTTTGGGGAATCTTTACTATCTAATTATTGAATGAATAATTAAAAATCAACAAATTAAATGATTATCCTTACATAATCTAGTTATTCAATGCTACTATTTTGATATGAATGAATCATTATTGTGTTTTAAATTTCGGGTTTATGGTAATAAAGTAGCAACCATATGACAAATTATTTAAGACATTCACTTGACAGTATCACTGCTGCCCCCCTCTGGTTTAGAGGAGAACTGCTTTTCCAGAGGGGGTGGATTACGTCCACAATGCTTGGGCATGGCCACCCCTGGCCACCCATCTATCTTTGCCCCTGCATCTGGGTGTTATCCTGCATTTGGGTTTTAATTCTCACGTATGTCTCTTCATCATTTAAGCCAGTTGGGCGGTCTGGCTTTTAAAAACAATTGGCTTGATGCAGATATACTGTACAGATAGACCTTGTCCACAATTACACTAAAATAATACAAAAGTTCAGCATCATTACAGTTTCTACTAAAATAAAAGATGATATTTGAACTATATGTTCTTCTCATCCACACTTATGGTTAAGAGCAATGTATTTTATGTCATATTTTCACATGTATTCAATTTGGTCACTTGATCTCTAGATGATGTTAAAGTATGACACCTACAGAGGCGGATCTATAGGTGGGCTATGAGGGCCAACTCCCTCTCCTGCTGTAGAGCCATGCCCCTCAGCTGCTCTCCCTACTTGTATATCTTTAAAATTGTTGTGATCACTAATCCTTTGTTTGTCCAAAGTGCCATTGCAGCTTTCAAGTTAAAAATTAATATTCAAAAACTAAATAAAAGATAGTAATGCATAAAATATATATAAAAAATAGCTATGTTATATATATATTTGTTAAAATAAAATATTTTCTGCAGAGAGACCAAGATTAATAAATGGAACTGCTTTTATGTGGGTTTGTAAATGTCGGTCTTGGTATAATTTTTTTAATATTCTATTATATTTTAAAAGCTTTATCCATCCATCTTCTGTCACGCTTATCCCAAGTGGGGTCGCAAGGGGTGCTTAGCCATTTAAGGGAGAGAGGCGGGGTCCAACCTGGACAGGTCGCAAGTCCATCGCAGGGCAACACAGAGACAAACACCATTCGCACTCACACTCGAGGAGAATTTAGAGAAGCCAGTTAACCTAACAGTCATGTTTTTGGACTGTGGCAGGAAGCCGGAGTACCCGGAGAGAATCCACGCATGGTCAGGGAGAACATGCAACTCCATGCAGAAAGACCCCAGGCTGGGAATTGAACCCAGAGCCTTTTGCTGCTCAGTGGAACAGTGCTACCCACTGTTCCACTGAGCAGCATTAACACTTTATCATTCTATTAAATTAATATTTAAAAACTAAATGTTTCTAGTTTTTCTGACAAAATATTGAGCGATGAGATTGAGATTTGGGAAAGAAGGATAGAGAGACCATGAGGGTCACAGGTGATTAAGAATGCTGAATGTTAAACAGGTTCAGAAATGAGTGAGGATGGGGAACATAATGTAGAAGTGGTGAAAATAAAAGGATTTCAGAATGAGAGAGGGAAAAAGAAGTTAATGCAGAGGAAACTAATGAAGAGAAGGAAGGCAAAAAGTCAAGAAATACAGCCAATAAAACTGGACCACCTGGTATGTATTTATTCTCGGTATAAACCTAATGCAGAGATGTCAGATTTGAATCTCTTTGTGAGGTGTTTTGCTTACCAGCACAGCCATTGCCATCCTTAGAGTAAAGGAGGAAATCAGGGATCCATCACTGGCACCCTGTATAAACATTGGATCCTATTTATGTCAAATGTTCTTGATCTGCCGGGGTGGTCTAAGGTTAAGTTGCAGGCAAAAAATGAATTGTCAAAACATTTTTTAATTCACAAACTCCCGAAAAAAGCCAACATATGTGTCGATACAGAAATGTTTTGGACCAATGAAATGCAGTGACGTGCACAACTTACATTTCTGCGCCGGTTTCAGCTGGAATACCGCCTATTTCTTTTTGAAAAACAAGAAAAAGTACTCAATATTTGCTATTGTGGATGGGAAGATGTTTGTGTTCCTGCCGACAAGATATGCAAAGAATTATCAGTAAAAATTCGCAAAGTAACATAAAATAATACTTGAAGTTCAGAACTTGCTACCTTTGTCTGAAAATAAACATTACGTATAAAGCAAGCAGAGCAGATTAAAACAATCAATTTAATATTTTAATAAACAGTGTACTTTACTCATGATAAAATCTCAGGAGTACAGAAAACAGACAATATTCTTTGAGCTTGTTAGAGCAGCAAAAACAGACTGACCTCGCTTGTTTATGCTCAGGGAATTTCTGGTACACACTCCCCAGTGAATACATAACAGGAGCCTCTACAAACACAGCCTGTATGACAGAAACAAAAATCGCCTTGGAGATTGTAAAATCAGATGCAAAAAAAGTTAAATTGGGGTTTCAGTACTTGTTACATCAACCTGCCAAAACCATTTAATTTCAATTTAGAAGCAGTTTGTCCCTTGTGGAGTAAAAGGTTGTGATTAGATGTTCTTTTTACTATAAATGAGTTCATTAAGACAGACAGATTCTGTCTTCTAACAACAAGTTCAGGCCTCTGTTGACATTTACTTCGGCATAAGACAACTGAAACAACAATATCTTGCAGTTTAGCTAACAATGTGTGCACAGGACCTCTGTGGTAAATTCAATAAAATATATACAGGCTGGTGTTGTAAGCTCTAATGGTGTTAAATCTGTGGGACATTTCCATTTAAACATGGATAATATACAAGGGATATTGTTTGAGCTGTGGTGATTAATGGTAGTTGAATGATCACTAAATCAAATTCTCTTAAGGGCCTAATACAGCTCTTTAAGATCCAGCTGCATGTGTGGTTTCAAAAATAAACCCAAACAATCTTTAATATAGTCTCCTCAGCCATGTTATCCCCTTATGATTCCCCTATTTGCTGACCTTATCTCACTACCCTGTCTCTTTATATTAGGCAACAGATGATCTATTGGGACTCCCCTGGATTTCAAGACAGACTCCTCCACTATCCCTGTCTGCAATCTACTGGTTGTTCCGATGTAATTATGTCTAAAGGGAGAATGTATTTTTTTTTTCTAGCCACCATTAGTTTACTTTCTCATGGGGTGCAATCCTTTATCTCTCTATTTGTTTCTTCAGCAATCCTTTGAAGTTTATCTATGTCTTTTTGGTCATAGTTTATTTTTACATTGGTCACGTGTTCATTTCCTCTAAACTGAAATAGGGCCCGCTGGATGAAGTCCTTACATGGCACATAACAGAATATATAAGGAATGCATCTTTTTGTAAATTGTTTCAATATTTGATATTCTATGTAGTAAAGTTCTGCTCTGGAATTTGTCATATGATAAATAGATATAAGGTAGAACATTGTGCAATATCTTAATTTCCAAGATGGATCATTCCAGTCCTGGATCTTTTAAACTGCTAAAAACTGCAGAGCCTTTTTGAGAACCTTAATTGCATACCCCCAATTTATTTTATATATTTTGATGTCATTTCCATAGAGCAAAAGAGTTTGGGAGGTAGACTGCTTAATCTAGGGACTTTTTTCAGATAATTTGGGGGATTCGCAAGAACTTCCTTGGCCCAGATAAAAGGAAAACAAGGCCTCTCCAGTTATTTTTGGGGTTTGCATGGTTCTCCAATGAGTCCAGAAAACCTCCATCTAACAAAGATGAGCCTCTTTGGATGTGGAGGAGTAGCTGCTTTACTTTGTGAACACTTCTTTGCAGATGATATACCGCTATTTTATTGCCGAATGTGAGATCTCTGTATTTTATTCATGATTTATATCTTATCAACTGAGGTTAGTTTTGGATCACAGATGCAGGGGATGACTCAAACCTTTCGGCTCTTCACTACAACAGACCGGAGTCGTACCATCATGGTATCACATAAAGCCAGAGTCTCGCTCTAGCCATGTCCTTGCTTTCATTAGTTAGCAAAATAGCAGTACAGCTTCTTCTGGCAGAGAACCTCAAAATCAAAGGAGCTGACCCTGATCCAGACTATTTACACAGTAAAAATCATGTCTTGGACACACTGATAGGAAGGGTTGCCAACTGCTACCTGTTCCCCCCAAAAAAGAAAACAATCCAGTAATGTGGATGACAATGCCTGGACAGGGGGTTTCTCTAAAAAAGTATTTTCAAGTGTGCAAAACTAAATTAGGATCACCTGCAAAAAGTAACCATGGGAACTGCCTTCTTGGTGACATGGGCCATATTCACACGAGGCAAGATATGGTGAAACCGTGAGGCTATTTTGCTTTTAAGCTGCGTATCCAAACGGAACTGGCATTTTGGAAGAGCATAAACAGCGATATCTAAAACCAGGTCCAACAATGAAAAAAGTTCAAGTTAAATGTCTCAGTGTGTAAATGCAAGCTATATCTTTATTTTATTTTTAACACTGACGTTGAAGCTCAACCTACCTTTGTAGCCAACACATGTTCTGGAGTGTCTTCATGGGTTCTGTATAGACTTGTGTGGATGCAACTTTTCCTCTGGCAGGGGCTTTGTCTGTCAGGCTTATTGCACACCCATGTGTGCAATAGCCTTTAGGGTTTCTGGCTCCATGGCTGTGTACAGAATCTCCCCCAGAATAAACCCCCTGAGGCTTTCATACTACGGTTGCTGGAGAATTTACAGGGAATCTCTTCAAAACATTTTGAACTTTGCAAAGCTGCAATAGCCAGAGAGAGAGAACATGCAAACTCCTTAAAGAAAGACCCTGGGCTGGGAATAGAACCCGGTTCTCTCTCTTGCTGCAAGGCAACAGTGTAGCTACTCAGTGCAGCTCCCATTATAAAATCTTTATAGGTTTTGCTTTCAATGTTTGCATTGTATACAAAAATATATTGTATGTCCGTAGGATACTCCCTCTTTTGTAATGGTTGGTATGTTTATTCTTTCTACTCTTCCTTCTTATTACTTGCAGTTAAAGAAGAAGACTTTTAGGAATCATTCTGTATTTTCTTTTTTTTTTAATCTCTCCTTTATTCTTTCTTTTTCTGCCCCCCCCCCCCTTCTCTTCCCTTTAATTCACATCCCCTCAATTTCTCACCTCCCTCTTCATCTCTGTGTCCATTGTTTTTTTTCCCCAACACCACTTCTAATAAAGTTTCATACACAATTATCAAGAGGAGCCTTGTGGTAACAGCCATAATGGTCCGCTTGTGAAAGCAAATCGGTTGGACTATTATCCAGCACTGGGACATCAATTCTCAGTCCTATATAGACAAAGCTCCATAAATAGCACTGAATCCTGTGGAAAAATTAGTGCTAATAGAAGTTAAAAGTTTCCTTATTCATTTTTCATTTTCTAACTATGAATAAAAAGCATGTAAAAATCAACAATCCAATCATAATAATATTATGTAACAGTTTCAAACCTCTATTTTTGAATTGGTGCTGGGTAGTTTTACCTTCGAGGGGTTCCTTTTAGCATAACTTTTTTCTAAATAAGTATTGCAAAAGCTGTGTTGTGCAATGTGTTTGGCTATAGACTTGTGCCTCTTACCATGGTTTGTAATCTCTTTCATGCAAACAAACTACTACAGCTTGTGACGTATTGTATGTAAAGAAAAAGGCTTCTCCGTTTGGTTATAGTAACAGGTTCTCACTTACAGCAGCAGTCCCCTCATTGACAATGAAGTCTCTGCTCTGTTCACTTGCTTTCTGGCATGTCTGAATAACAAAAAAAACTTATTCTGCTTTCAGTGTTGAGGGGAGACCAGTGTAGGCGAGTTATATTGCAGGGAAACATAAGATGGATGTGTCCATTGTAGATAAAGAAGCAAGGTGGAAGCTATTCTGTCTTTTATTGCATTAAATACACTGAAAAGGTGATGATATCTTTGCCACTATTCAGTTCATGTATGAAAGGTCTCACATACACATGGGAGGAACAAAAGCCAAAGCCGTCTCTCCACCTTTTACATGAATGCAAAACATTGTCTGAACCCTTCTGCATTAAACTGCTGCCCTGAACAGGAATCCGGTTGAGTCATATTTTGCACACCGGTTATAATTTATCTGTGTGAGACATGTCCTGCCAAGCCCATGTTTTTGTGTGTTTTCTGTGTGTTTAGACATGTGCAAAGGAATTTGATATTAGATTGCTGTGCCAGGTACAACCCATCCCAAGGTGCAGTGACCAAAGAGAAATTACTAAATCGTAGGTTTACATTAGAAAAACAGCATCATTTCCTTCTTTCTTCATTTCCACAGCTGTGCTTATCATACATACATCTGACATTTGAATCATAGATTTTTTTTAGAGAAAGTTTAATCTTGGTTGCCATAACAAATACTACATGGAGAAAGGTTGAGTCACAAAGAAAGAAAAATAGTAAAGAACACTTCCCTAAGGAGTTGTAGAGAACATTGCCTCTGCTGCAAACTAAGCTACATTTCTCTATTTACAGTGCAGTGAAGTATTTTCCATCTTACAGGTTCCTCTTTTTCTTGTTATTTCAGACATTTTGAGAGCCGATTAATGATAACCTGAGGAAATTCAAAATTTATTTTTTAAATAATATCAGTTATTAATAGGGATGTAAATCACATCCATCAAAGCGATTCGATTCAGTACACTGGAAAAAATCCAAATCTAGATCAGTAATTTTTTCTCAAAATAAGTGCATTTGTTCTTGAATTGAGGAGGTAAAATAGACATTATGCCAATGGAACAAGACAATTTACCTTTATAATAAGAAAACAAAATTGCATTGTCTTATTTCAAGTGCATCTTATCTAAATATCTTATTTTAAGAGTAAAAACACTCATTCCATTGGCAGATCATCTTATTCAAATATTCAAATTAAGGGTAAACACACTTAATTTAACAATGTTTGTACTTATTTCTAGGTCGTTTTTTTCCAGTGTATCAATATCCTGACCCAACGATTCAATTATTTTTGGATACTCAAGAACACACCACGATATGATTCAATTCAATTTAATGGTAATTATTTTTTAACTTACAGCATAGACAACATTTCAAATTTGAAATAACCCTCCTGAAAAAATTTAAGCAATTGCCACTCTTCCTTATTAAACCATGACTTAGTTGTGAATAGCCACCTTTTTCTGGAAGCTGGTTTCATTCTCACATACCACACCCTAGCCTGATTGGTGGATAATCATTAAAAAAAAAAGAAAAAACATTTAAGGCTACTTCCTTTCTGGCAACAGGAAGTAGGCTAAAATATCTGAAATTAAAACAAAGTCACAAACAGATTAGAAACAAAGTCATTGTCATCCATCAGTCTGAAAGCGATGTCACAAAGCAATTTATAGTTTTGAGACCCCAGAGAAACACAATAAGAGCTACAATCTATGAAGAAAAACGAAGAAAACATAACCAGTTGGGAACTATCCTAGGAAAGCCAGCCTTTAAAAATTACTCCAGGAGCTCATCAATACTGCATCAGGAGCTCACAAGAAAACCCAAACCAGCATCTCATTTACTGCATGCCTTTTTTGCTTAAGGTCAGTGTTGCTGATTTAACAATAAGTAAAAAAAATAAAACTGATTCCAGTATCTGAACCACAGCTAAAGCAAAAAATAACACCAATATCTGTTTATATGATCAAAATCTGCTAAAACAAACCCAGAAAAGTAAAACCCTACCTACAGCCAACCATGGAGCTGGTATTATGGGGGTTGAGACGTCCTTTGTAGTTTCAGCACCTGGAAGACTTGTTGTAAATGACAGAACCAGGAAGTCCAGGTAAAAAATCCATCCAACCATCCATTTTTGACTTTAAGCTCAAGCTCACCTGAGTTTGGCAGCGGAACAATGATCTGAAACAGCAGTAAATTCACACTACGTAAATATAAGTCCATTACTGTATAAAAGACTTTTGATTTACTCTCCAGACGAAGCTCCTACCTGTGACGGTAAATAACTCAAGGAGCTCAAGAAGTAAAACAAGGTAACTACCTAAATGATGCATGCCGTATATATAGGCCTTCCTTGTCATGCACATCCTTGTGACGGTTGGCATATGGTGTAATTTTCTATGTCTTCAAACTGTAAAATCCTTGAAACAAACTAAATTATAATAAAACTAAAATGCTTTCTTTAAACCAAACTACGATGCTCCTCTTATATTTGGCGAATTTATGTTAGAATATTTTGCAAAAATATGTTCTGGTGCATGATGGGGTTTTGCATCTAAAGGCTAACTGTCAGAACTCCAGTTTTTGTGTTTGTCTGTTTGTCTTGTCTTTGTGTTCTCCCTTCCACCACCAGGAGGCGCCTGGCTCCGGTCCGCCTCCTCACACACCTGCGAACGGTTACCTCATCACCGGACTGCTCTTAAGCTGCTGGTTGCCACTACCTCGACGCCAGAGTGTTTGCCAGTTTGGGGTACTCTAGCCAAGCCTTGTTTATTCAGAGCCTAATCTGAGTTTTTGCATTTCGAGTTTTTGTTCTCTAGCCAAGCTGAGATCACATTGAGTTTGACTTAGTGCTTGTCTCCCCGAGATTCAACTCTGTTTGTTTTTGCCTTTCGGCAGGAAGCCTTCCTGCAAACTGGACCTTTTTGGTAGTGACGGTGAGATGAAGCATCATGAGGCATTGAACCGTTTGGCCAAATTGCTTCAACGATCCCCACAGTTCATGAGGCTCCATGTGAACATGTCACCACCTACTGGTGGAGTGCAGAACTGCAGTTTGTAATAAAATCTGTGATTTTTTTTTTTTTTTGCAACTGTTTTTCTTTTTTTCCCCTTTTAAGTTCCCTTGAAATTATTAATGGTGGGTGTGTATAATAAAATCTTTTGTAAGTTTTTTTAAGTGTAAAATTTCTTAGAACAATAATTTAAGGTGCACCGTTTTTCTGTCATTTTAGTGAAATAAACTCAAGCAGACACAAACATGATAGTTTTTCCACGTTTTTTGGTTTTAATCAGGTTGGAAGTTGTGTTCAACCAATCTTTTGGCTGCACCGACCTAATTTACCCAATCTATATTTTTACTCTGGCAAAACAATGCAAATTAGTCTCATCAGCCAAAATAATTAAGTTTAATCGAAATTTTCAAAAGTTAAAGACAGGTCTTGAACCATCAACATCTAGAGTGGGAGCCTGACTCTTACAGCTGACGCCACCTATGTAGATAGTCTGACACAGTAGAAAATACTTCTTAACACTGACGTGTTAACGCAGGCTTTGTCCAGTGGTTTGCTCAAATTTTGATCATTACATTGTTTATTTTTAATCAAATTAGCAACTAGATTGGTTGTTTTTCCAACCAATCTATTCTTAGAATCTATCCAAACTCTATCCAGCTGAGAGCATCTCTCCTCCAAACTCCCACATCTTGACTGAACACTGAGGCTGTTTAGATGCCTTTCAAAATTCTTGCGCTTTCTGAACCACTTTCCGAAGCGGTCACGTGGTATCACGGTAACGAGGCCTCGGACGTCATCAATTTTGGCCCCTCCTCTAAATGAATCACGCCTCGACACGCGCTTCGGGGAAACGCCCCCTCCATTACTCGACACACGCCTCGAAGCCTCGGCTCATCTCATAACATCACTACTTTTTGGACCCCCTTCTCCCAAGTGGGATCAACTGAGTCTTACACTGAGCGACGGATTCCAACCGGAGGTTTGGATCCACCCAACTTTGAAGACGCTGAGATCTCTCTCTGAGTAAGGAAATTATCTTCACCACGACCTGTTCAAGTACCACAGGAAAACTGAGTTGCAACCAGCGGCTGCATCATTCCACTCCGTCCGAGTCCTAAGTAAACTCTGTTCCGCCCTACACCGAATCAGACAAACTCTGGATAACCAACACACAGACGGGTGTCAAAGAGTCTCCACTTCTCTGGAAACGTGAGTGGCAACAAATCCTCTCTTTTGAGATTAACAACTCCAATTTCCCACTGAGCCTGAATGTAACACTCTGTCTTCCCCTCGTCTTCCAGTTTCCGGCTGAGCAGAGTTCGGAGAAACTCTGCACCGAACTCAAAGAAAACATTTCAATAAAACCCGTTGAACTTTTACTCTGTGTCTCTCTGTTTGGCTTCACTGCATGTGGGTCCGAGCCTTAGATAAAATGACACAAACGTTTACCGTCTTATGTGGATTGTAGCCAGGTTGGGATGTTTCCCAATCAAAACCAATAAGTGCGGCGGTGTAGATAGAAAAAATGCCAGGGCCAAAAATCGTTCCCAGTCCAAGCCTGCCTGCAACTCATCATTTTTGCCCTAACTGCCTACAAAAGGTGCAGGCATAAAATTCTTTATCTTACCTCAGGGTATCATTCAAATAATGGCATCACAGAAGGTACATTCCTGTGCTTTTCCCGGTCTCTTGGCTTATACCCTGCAAAGAAATTTTCTCTGGCTAAATGTTACTTAAATTAAGGGAGATTTTACTCAGACAAAGGTCAACTTGTCTCGTTAAGGACTGGGATCTTCATGAGTTGAACACCTTACCTCTGTGCCAACACTCCATCTCATCCCTGAACCTCACCAGCACATCATGCATGATCAGAAAAATCAGAACCAAAATGGCAGAAAAAAACAAAACCTTTCACTCTATATTAATTTCTCTGACAATTTGCTCCCAATCTTACTGGGAGTATTCTTTTTGAAGAAAATGCTTTTAATTCTGGAAAATTCTTTTGTGCAACACATTCTCCTGTCCTGCAGACATATGATCAGAGGATCATGTGGAGCCATTACATTCTCCAGAAGAACAGAGAGATGTACAACAATGATAAAGTTCTTCCTGGTAAGGACATTTAATATTTCACAAGAGCTTTAGTGCAGGATTCTTGGGAAGTCTTCATATATTTCTCCCTGCTGCAGCGCCACCACTTTTTAGTTTCTTTTTTCCAGTTAACACTGAAAAGAACATTTTTGCCCAGAAAAAGTATCAGGATAAGTTTCTGCAATTCAGAAAATAGAGCTACAAGAGCAGATTGATGTCATTTTGTACTTACACCTCTTGGAGAGATAAGAAATGTCCCTGTTCTTAACACTGCTGGGAACCATAGCTTCCCTGACATGGTGATCTAATGTGGGCATTGTTTGGCCAAGAAAACTGAACAATGCTTTCTTTAAACAAATGTAAAAAAAAAAAAATACATGTAATCTCTATTCCAGTTTTTCTATTCATATTTCCAAAAGTGTTTGTTTGTTTGTTTAAACTTTTCATTCACACATCGTAAGCTTTCTTATTTGTAGAGTCCAGGACTCTGCAGACCAGTCAGGTTTCTCCACATCAAACTTCATACACGTTGCCAAACTTCATACACCTTTACCCATACAATGAACATAAAAATGAATCAAATGAAAACTCAAAAGTTTTATATTAAAGGGGAACATGTCACGGAAATGTCCTTTTTTAGCCCATATAAACCTTTTGTTCTGTTCTGGAAGTCTTTAGAAGTCCAGAAAAAGGTAAAAGTCTCTCCAGGTGCTTCGTAGAAATCTTTATATTCTGCATTCTAGATGACAAAAATCAGTCAGTTTCCACTATGATGCATTTCTTAATTCGAGGAGTGATAAACTGCTACTTTACTTAAAATGCTCCTGCTTTTGTCTTTGAATTATTTTAAAATAATCTTTAAATTAAATGGGGGATTTGAATTTGTGTGTATGCGCATTCATTTAGATGTAGTTTCCGTGTCATGGTTTTGGTTATGTTGTGCTTTACTTTGCTCCATGTTTCCTAGTTTTATTGGTTTAATTCCTATTTTGTTGTAGTTTCTAGATTTATGTTAGTTCTCAGGTTTTTCTGTTGTTTTCCTCTGTTGCCCTCTTGTGTGTGCTCCTTTCCCCTTGGCTCCCTCGTTGTCTCCTCACACCTGCTCCTTGTCAGCTCGTTAGCCCTGCCATTGTCTCAGTCAGCTACATATACTCCCCCCCTGCAGTCACTCCTGGTTTTTCCTCGTCATTGCTGGCTTCTCATGTTGTTGTCTTTATACCTCGTCTCTCCCTGGCTCCTCGAGTTTGGTTTCCCCTGATGTCTCCATGGTTCTGGTTTGCTTTACATTTTTAGTTGGATTTTTGGATTCCTGCCTTTGTTAAACTCCCTGCCTCTGCATTTGGGTCCACAAACACCAACCAAGTCGTGACAGTCAGCATCATTAGCAGTTTGCCATGGTTCACTTACCATCATTTCCAGGTCTGTTGCACAAACTGAATCACTTACCGAATGCATACGGGTGAGTAACTGATTGTTGGAAAAGATAATCTTCACAAATGAGGGAGGAGGACCAAAATCACATTTTGTGAAGCTCATGTCATTGTGAGGATTTCGGGTTTGAAAAACAAGCCCACACACTTAAAAAAAAAAAAAAAAAAAAGTCATTTTCACACTCTGAATTGTCTAGCAGGTTATGACTGAAGCTCAATAACAACATGCATGTTTTAAAATGAAAAAGTTCTGGGTGATGACACCTTTAATCGTCCTTACTGCTAAACAAGGTGATTTCCATATGTCACAATGATACTGCAGTTCAAGCTCAAGAATACTAAAAGCTGCAATTGACAAGTGTAAATGTTTGGTTATTGTAGTATAATTAATGCAACACTTCTTAATACCATATTCTCCTGTGGGTGTAAACAATCGCTTCAACTGTGTGGACATAACACGCCTATTATAATGCATTCATTTAAAGCCGTGGTTCTGCAGGTTCATCGTATTTATTATATTTATTTGCTCTCATTCTGGGTCAAACATGAAAAGCTGGATGGACATCTTTTAACCAAATTTGGGAACTTTTCTTCTCTGCAAGATTATCATATTTTTGCCGCCAAACTACAATAATGGTCAAATAGAACTCTGTGAGCAGGAGGGGGGACAGGATGTAAAATATCTTATTTTTATTTAGAGACTAAATGTGTTGCTCTCAGATGGACCTCATGGTGGAGGTAAAAGAGGGGCCTGTGGAGGAAAAATAATGACAAATTCAAACCAAAGCATTGCACTTTTATAGAACACAACTGAATGGAAGAATTTAAAAGCATTACATATCATCTTTAAAGGAGAAAATAAAGGGAATCTAAGCATGGATTATCTTAGCTTTAGCTAGCAGAATGTTATCTTCAATGATATGTCTGATCACTAAGGAAATGTTGCTGTAAAAGTTTTTCACACATAGCAATTGATGTCAAGTTTTGATTGGAAATAGAAAAGAGGAAGATGGATGTTTCTCTCAGAAATGAATATGTTGTAATTGCGATCATTTGTCAAATAACACACTTGATTCGCCTTGCAAAGCTATGAATAAAGAAGAATAGCGAAGTAAATTTCTGCAGAGGCTGAAATTTATACAACTGTGCGCAGAAGATGAGGCCCAACATCCCCTTTTCCTTAGTTCCACTCCCTTCTAAGTATAATCCCTTTGAGACAACATTCATTTTCCAGCTGTTGGAGAAAAACACAATATTCTGATTATATATGATATTAAAATATGTCATCCTTTCTGAAACACTTGTATAAATATCAAGCAAGGTATGATAAAAAATGCATGATTTTTTTTTCATTTAGAGCGAGTCTAATGGATCTTTTGGATCTATACTGTATGCCCTCCCTGCAGAGAAGAACATTTTTACTCCATTTCCAATTAATACTTGATATGTACTGGGATGAAAAGAAGAATCAATGCTTGATAATGCAAAAGGGCTTATTGTTTTTTTTATAACTATTAGAAGTGGTGAGTTTGTTCCCATATGCAGGGATGATTGCTGAACTTGTTGACCAGGTAGGAAAGAAACAAAGGCTTTGGTCATAGAAGCGATATTATCAAACAAGTTTTATGTCGTTTGATCAGTTCGGCACAACAAACTGTCTTTTTTAAGCCTGAAAACAGACTCTTGGTATTTTCTCAGGCATGAGAAAAGCCGTATCATTCTGTACACGCTCCAGGTCTGTCATTCAGTAACTAAAGCTGCGCCCACAGGGACAGACTTTGATCAATACGCACAAATAGACCTCAGCAACACAATCCCACAAACTAATAAATGAAGCTGCGTATTGGCTGTCATGACCAGTCAGCTTTCAACAAACAAACAGAGAATAGAGTAACAGCAGCAGGGGTTAGCATATTGAACACACTATAAATTACACAGATATTAACTGCAGTCATGCTAACAGGTAATCATTGGGAGAGCTCTGCAAACAGACAAGTCATAAATACACAAATAGATCAATGCATTAAAAACAAATGCGTAAAAGCTTTACTCTGTTACATAATAGATGAGTGTTTTCAAATAGTTTCAAGTGATTTTTTTTCATGACACACCTAGGTGTGGGAAATAAACTGAGACAATATAGAAAAGATTTAAAGGCATTTTTATTAGAAAATCTTTTTTTTTTTCATAAAAGCCATTTTAAAAATACAAAGGTAACAATTCTTAATAAATCTAAACACAAATACAAACTCTGCCACAGAACAATGAAATATGGGCATCTTTAGCATATTTGTTAGTTGGAAAGATGAGAACACAGGCTCTCAAAGGGCAAATGCAATCAAAAGGGGGTTTCAGATCTGACTGTTTATTCCCAAGTGCGTTTCAGGGCAGGTGCGTGCATGTGGTCGGTTGTCCACTGATCAAGTATTTGGCTTTTAAACAGAAGGAGGGGAAAAAAACACGTTCTTCTTTTTATCAGTGATCTGATTTGTCACTTTGTATCCCTTAAGACTTAATGGGAATTTTTTAGCGTAGGGAGAAGAGGTGATGTCACACTGTGTGCAAAAGAAAGCAGTTACTGATAATCAGGGTTTTACCAATATTTTGAAAACAACTGGAAAAATATTTACAAAGTCCCATTTAAAATCAGCTTTATGATCTTTTATTAGACAGGCATGGTCATTCCAAAAAAAAAAAAAGAAAATTGAAAACAATCCACTGGACTTTGTTTCCAAGTATGAAGACGTTTCGCTTCCCATCCAGGAAGCTGTTTCAATTCTTAAATCTTTGTGCTTTATTTTCAAGTTGATACTGATAATGGACAACTTTGACTCACAAAGTAATAACACACTTTAAAAAGCTTTGCTGTAACTGCAGCCTGTTTAAATATGGGTGCTCTACCAGAAATGCGGATGTTTCCGTTCAGAAAACAGGCCACATCAGTCTTGGGTGCCCTCCCAAAATATAAAGCACTTTGTATGGCTCAGTATGACAGCAACGTTTTGCTTTTGCAGAGTTTGCTAAAATGATTCATGGGTTAACCAGCAGTAGGTAGGAACAAAAACTGAACATATTCTCCATGTTAGTCTACAATCCCATTTGGCACATACGCTTTGGTCTTTTGCTCAGACTGGATCCTTCGTTCCATTTCTTAAAATGAACATTTATGGATCCGCTCTGCTTTAAAACTGCTTTCAGCTTTGAACTTCATCAGAGGTCTCAACATAGGGATTTTTCTTGACATGTTTTTTTTTTTTTAAAGCTCATATTCTCTGTTTTTTTCTCACATTTTCATCATCCTCACCCTCTCACTGCAGCAGCCCTTATTTCTACAGGCTTGGCAGAAGAGTGGAATCCATGGCCGCCCTTACCCCAGGCTCACACCGACTCCGGTCTTACCGTTGCGGTGCGGTGGGTGCGGCACCGCAGTGATTCCAAGTCATTAAAAAGACGTAAACCTCTCTCACTGGCTGCTGAGCTGTCCGGCTGCGGTTACCGAGACACTCCGGCGCTGCAGAAAATTCCGCAAGAAAGCTATCCTTGCGGCGTGCCGGAGCCCTCCGCAACAAGCTCTCGTAAATATCCTTATTTGGGCCGTGTTATCGCGTGAAGTTACATGAACTCAAGTGAACTTCTGTTAAATCTCCGGGCCTGTTGCCGGAGCCGCAGAGCCGCACCGCACCGTAGTCAAAAGGGCGGTGTGAGAGGGGGTGTGCGGGAGTTGCAGTCTCCGTCGGCTCGGTAACCGCACCGGAGCCAGTGTGAGCAAGGGGTTAGAGCGTCACTCCAGCAAGCTTCCTGCTGACATCTCATCAGCCCTTCTGTCTCTGTTACGTCCTTCTCAGTCAGAATCATCACCATCATCATCACCGTCGTCTGAAGAGCTTGGGTCTTCGGTGCTGGGGTCTGAGATCATGCCATCTGAACTGTCAATCTCTATGGATGTCTCTGATAGGTACAGGTGGACAGCCCTTAATGGGTGGCTCGGATAAAAGACCAAGACAGGTAAACACAAACACAGGAACAGGGTACAAGGTTAGCATCAGACTGGGTCGGCTTGAGCAAAGTTTGGAAAACATCTGTTCACTCATCTGGTTGGAATCCTTTCCTTACTTCTGCATGTTTTTTATTATTATTTTAAAGCCTGAATTAATCTTATCGGTAAGGATGGAAACAAAAAAACCTTCCCCTGGAGAGGCAATTGCCACTACGTGTTGAGAATAAAAGCACCCTTTACAGAAAGATCTGAAAACCCAAGAAGAGAACCATCAGCTGCCCAAGAAAACACAGCAGATTGTTTGAAACAGACATCTGGCTATTAGATATGACACATAAAAAACTATAATACAAAAACATCAGTCATAAAGTGATTGGAAGCATTTATATTAGTGTAGAATAATAAAAACATAAAAAAAAACAGTCTGTTTCCAACAAGTGCTTACAATCAGGTATAGTTATTTAGTCACACTTTTATGTTATTGCAGCTATAAACAACACAGTAGCAGAGAAAAACACAGTAACACGACTTCAGTAGTGATTTTGTAACAGAACAGGACAGCGGCTGTTTAAGTTGTTAAATCTCCTGCTTTAATTGAAGGTTTTTGTGATGTAAAATCTGAGATCATAGTGAATCCTTTTAGCATTTATTCCATACATTACAAATAGAAAAAAACAAGTTAGTTTGGTGGTCAGGTTTATTCAATATCTAAATTCCGTTTGAGGAGACCCCAAAGATTTCTGATTAAACTATAAAAAAAAGCAATCAATATTTCCCTCATGGACTAATTTTTTGTTGATTTTAATATGTTACCTAAAAAATACAATCATGCTTCCTCTTCAGCATTTAAACTAAGGGTTTCTTCATTCTAGATCAGGAATCCCCACAGTCTGTCCTCAAGGGCCGCTGTCCTGCAGGTTTTAGAGGTTTCTCTGCTTCAACACAGCTGATTATGATAATCGGTCTCCGCCAGTCACGTGACATTTGTTGCTAAGACGCCATTTTATGTGAAAAAGGCGTAGTGTAAACAACCGCAGCATAGCTAAACGAAGGACTAAAGGCCCGTTTACATAGCTGCCTGTCCAAGATAAGTCATTACAGTTAACATAAGCCTGAAAACAGGGGCGGATTTAGGAAAATCGGTCTCCGCCAGTCACGTGACATTTGGTCACTTTTAGGCCCGAGGTAAACAATTGACGTCCCTTGGCGGAGACCGATTGCAGTTGAGCAAAAGCCTGTTAATCAGCTTTCAACTGAAATCAGCTGTGCTGGAGCAGGGAAACCTCAAAAACCTGCAGGACAGCGGCGCTCCAGGACCGACTTTGGGGATGTCTGCTCTAGATAAAAACTCCAGTGCCATATAACAGTAATGTGGGATCTGGAGTCAACAAATCATCTCATGGATTTGTTCTGCCCAGCTACTGAACCAGGTTTAACCTGTGCAGATTGGACTAATCTGGTTCAGTGGCTGTACAGAACAAATACATGACACAGAGCTGACTTGCTGACTCCAGATTATGCTGTTTTTAACGTATATCCCTGAAGAGATCTCTGTTTCGTTAAAAAAAAAAATGGGTTGCTTTTGTGCCGAAATGTGGACAAATTAATTTTCTTTTGTTTAATAGAAGATGGCACATCTAACAAATGTGTTTTGGAGAGTTTGACCTGGATGTTTTCTTAGGCAGAAAGGGCTAACCCTTAATGCTAAAGCTTTTCTAGAGGTACGGACAATACAGGAGATTATCGTCATAGGTAGAACGAAACCAGTACTAACCAGAAAGTCCTGTTGCTCTTTGGACCCTCCCTTATGCATTTCTATCGTCTTTTTTATCATACAGAGAGAGTTTAAAAAAAACATTTTCTCCAGTTATTGGCAGCTTTTACTGCACTACTGAGTATACATAAAATGCTGGGAATTTGTTTTGCACCCCTAAACCTGAATGATACTTTTGTCCAATATGACCTAAAGAAGACTGAATGCTGGAAATGAATCCAAAATGCTTTTAAGTCCTTAAGAGGCCGGGTCACGTACTTTGACAACCAATTTGTACACCAGTAGCATGTTCTTTTGGCTAACATGTTCAATTTCTGTGTTTTACTTCTTTTTTTTCACTTCCCCTGTTTGTAAACTTCAGCGTTTTTAACTTTCAGTATGACAAGACCACATGACTGGATGTACGATATTGTGCTTGTGTGTAAAGGGAAAAGAAGGAAGTTATTAAGCCAAGCATTTCCCAGCAGAGATGTGAAAAGAAAGGAAAATTCAAGGATCATATGTGAAAATGCTTAAAACTGTTGCAGGTATCAAGGAGGATAAAACACTGATGTCACTTGGAATGCAAAAGCAAAAAAAAAAGCTTAATTAAAGGGGGATCTAAAGCTTCAGAACATGGCAAGTTGATGGATGTGTCAGTAAGTGCTGCCAGCAGATGGCGATAGTGAGCAATAGTGTTTACAGCCCCTTATGGTGAGTGGTTAAAA
Source organism: Cyprinodon diabolis (assembly GCA_030533445.1). Lineage (NCBI taxonomy): Eukaryota > Metazoa > Chordata > Actinopteri > Cyprinodontiformes > Cyprinodontidae > Cyprinodon > Cyprinodon diabolis. The sequence goes on from CM060079.1 coordinate 6,179,825, forward strand.
ATTGTTTTTGGGCTCAAAAAGGACTAAGATAATACTATTCGGACAAATGCTTGGTGCGTTTTGCTTTATCCTTACATGAGCATACAGTTTTCAGTATTTTCTTAATAGGCAAAGTACGTGACAAAGTCTCTTTAAAGGGTCTATTTTTGTTTTTTAGTGATTTTCTGTTAAGTTGTAAAGAATGTTAAATCAAATGTAGAAAAAAGCTGATTCACCATGATCTATACCTTTTTACCTAGCATCTCACTGGGGTGTGCTGATGATTTTCAACATCCACTGTAAGCCAAACTCAGAGGTTAAATCAATGATTTAAGAAATTTTCAGGTGAAGCTTGGAAAGTGCTCAATGTTCCTATTGTTTCTAGAAATAATACACCAAACAGTTGTCATGTACTGGATTCATACAATGGGGCTTCGATTGTATTAGTCGGGAAGTAAACAGCAGGAATACACCATTGTTCTACATCTTCATCATCAAAACATTTACTCTGAACAGGAAATGTGGCTGGAGGCCCATTTACCCAAAACGGAAAAGAGGAACTGATAAAACAGTTGTTTCTCTAAAGAAATGGAAGGCACATTGTAATTCTCTAGCGGCTAAGTAGCAATCTGGCTAAAGTTCAGTTTTCTATGTAAAGGCACATGCAATGCGTCGCATTTGGAGGAAGAAAAAAAAGCATCGAGCAGGAAAAAGAGCCCAAGAACCCAGAAGGGAGCACAGCCCTGATCCCCAGAGTCTCGCATGGAGCAAGAGAGAAAGCGTGTGAATCTTCTGCTCCTCTCTCAGTCCCCCTCTCCATCTGTTACATTTCATCGGTCTTACCACGCTGTGGGGTCCTTCCTCTCTTTGCGGGGCGCCTCTTCGTCGCCCTCCAGCTGTCTCTGTTTGTATTTCCTCTTACATCTTCTGCAGGACATGATGATTATGAGCAAAAAGACCACAGCGGCGATACCAGCTCCAATGAACATGGCTAGTTTAAGAAGTTCGTTGAAAGAAGCTGTGATGAAAAAAAAAACAAAAAAACAAAACACAAGAATAAAAATGGGGCCCTGGACATCGACAGAACAAAAGGTTACATTTATTAGCCGTATGGTTCAGTCTTAGTCTGAAATGTTTAACAGCTGCAGAGGCCCGAAGAAGAAAAACTATTGGTATCAGATCTGCCATACATAATCATTTTAAATCGGAGGTCTTCAACAGGGGGTCCGTGGCCCCTAGGGGGTCCACAGAGGTACTGCATGGGGGTCGTAAAAAAACTTTTAGACTTTTTTTTATATTCCCCACTGCAATTTTTCAACTAATTTATGTCTTTAAAGCCACATTAACATGAATTCAACACATTTTAGTAAACAGATAAATTGAGGCTGAAGATGTCTTTCAGTCATCAATGCACACATTCAGCGACACAATTCAATTTTCAATTCAATTTCAATTCAGTTTATTTTTAAAGCGCCAATTCACAACACATGTCATCTGAAGGTACTTTACAGTTCAACCAGATCATACAGTCAAATTGATTCAAAGTTTTCTATCTAAGGAAAACCAGTTGATTGCATCGACTCATTGACTCTTCAGCAATCCCTCACACTAAGCATGCTTGTAGCGACAGTGGAGAGGAAAAACTCCCTTTTAACAGGAAGAAACCTCCAGCAGAACCAGGCTCAGAAATCAGGAATCAGAAATACTTTAACAATCCCTGGGTGAAATTACGTTTGTTACATTACTCCATCTGTAATAGAGTGACTATAGAACCAGTTTGATATAACAATTGCATACAATATATATAATTAGGGGGTCCTCACTGCATCTCACCATCAGTTTAGGGGTCCTTGGCCTAGAAAATGTTTAAGCCCCCTGGTTTAAATTAACAATATCTTATCACCTTACTCTGGCTGCTAAGGCTGAGTCACTCTCTGAGACATGACAGACGATGCAATGTAGTCCCCTCACAGTTTTATACGGTGGCCCTGAAGTGCAAACTGCAACTACAAATCTAAAAGCGCAACTACATTAAAGAAAACACAATTACATTAACCTACCGGAAAAGGTAGTTAACAGTGGGAAACATGATTGCTGATTGGACGACTGGGCCGTTTGACCCTTGAACCGGAAGTCATTCTGCCTGCTGCGGCTTTTGAAAACATGGATACTAACTGATATTTTGTGATTAGTCTTGAGCATATCCAGTATCACCTTGTACGTATGTCCTGATTCAAAATATTCCTGGATAACGGCAGCTATGTTTGGGGCGCCGACAATATCCATTTTTTTAAAAGCCGCAGCAGGCAGAATGACTTCCGGAACTACCCTCTCTGCAAATGAAAGAGTAAAGAAATGTTGCCATATTTCAAAATAAAATAGTTGGTAGGATCCTGAATCAATCCTCAAGTGTGGATCGACACATGGCACACTTTGCCAGGAGTGATAGAGCAGCTGGGGGAGGTGATCAGTGTGAATTAAAGTCAGAGTTAAAGGCAAATTAAAATGATTAGATCTTAATGAATTTATTTTTCTATTACCTGAAGGCTGCTTTTAATATAAAAAATATAGAACAATGACAGAAGTGTTTGTCTCTCTTCATAAACATGGAAATCGATCCTTAAGGCAGGGTTATGTTTAATGCACATAGGTTAGGTGCAGAATTTGGACGCAAGCATACAACACTGCACAATGTCTGGAAGTAATGTTTTCTGTCATCCAAGAGTGATAAGACTTTCTTTCCAATAGTTATTATGACCCAAATCATAAGGGATGTCAATCTCAACTAATCCAAATTACTGAAAAGTTATAAACAAAAAAAAAGGTTAACGCCTTAGCAACAAGTGCAGGAAGTGGCCTGTATAACAGTTTAAATAATCTTAATTTCTCTAGAAGCAGAATCATGAATTTTCTAACCAAATCTGATGAGATCTAATAACTATTTGATCACAATGAAAGGTAAAATGTACTCTGACGCCTGTACATTGCCAAAGTACCATTTTGTAGAATTTCAGCTGCTCACCTGTTGTGACAACACGGAATTTAATTTCGCCAAAGTGACCGTGGACATCAGGAGGATTTGTCACCTGGCAGGTGTAGGTGCCATTATAGGCAAACTTGACCTCTCGGATTATGATGGAGGCATCACCCCCCATGATATCACCAGCCCAAGAGATGCGCTTCTTGAAGATACCGTCAGTAATAGGATACGGTCGTGTATGGTAGTAAAATATCTGCAAACAGAAAATAAGTATAGAAGACAGTGAATGAGGACTTACTAACATGCATAAATGTTCAAATAGAAAGGCTGTCTTAGATGCTCCATAGAGAGTCTTATAACTCAGGACCTTCTCTCTCAGCTGAATGAGGATGGAAGGTGTGAGGTCTGCTCTCTTTTTCTTCACTAAAACACCACACAGTTATATACGAACTCACCATTTTCCCAACGCCTCCAGAAAGAGGTCTGAAGGTCCAGGAGACAGTGACAAGATTGGGGTTGATCTTAGCCGAACTCTCAAATGTGCACTTCAGGCGAGCATCTGTACCGTTGACCGCGTCAACTTCCCCAGGTGTGTAGATACGCATCCCGTTGACCTGCAGCACTCCTGCAAGGGCAGACAGGAACGTCACATGCAGAGAAACAGCGAGAACATTTTGAAACAACAGTTGGTTCATGAATTTTAACTCATGTTAATTGACTCATTGACTTTATGCAATGTACCCGGTAACCCTACCCGTGTCTACCTGCTGCTGCTACAAGGAAACTGTGAGTAATAGCAAAGAGGAAGACTGGCACAAATTTCACTGGACACATTATTGATTAATGAAATCCCCCTGAAATAATTCAGCAGTCCCAAAAATATGTATTTTCCAGGAGCATGCAAACACCATGCATATAGTGCTCAAGAAACACATTATTGCTGGTACCCTGCCTGGGGCAACTGTATCCAGAAGAAGCCCACTGAAAACATATGCATGACGCTCTGGGTAGGTTTATGTGATGGCTGTCTGGGCTAAATCACCTGCGCTATTTATAGAAGGAGCCACATATTATCCAAGTGGAAGGATGTCTGGCCTTATTAAAGCCGATGCCCAGGAGAAAAGTCAGTCGTAGCACAAGTTAGAGTAGTCAAGACTTTGTTTGCCATCATTTTAATTTTAATGTATAGAAGCTTTGCTTAATTAAGTAAATCCCCTTTATTACTTTTCTTTAGTAGTATTTGGATTTTTTAGATTGTGTGCAGTTGGATTATGACAAGATACAGATTAAAAAAGTAAAAGAAGGAGTAAGAAAAAACGTCTTGGAATTTATTCCTAACTGTTCATCAAATACTATTTACTGGTAAAAAGTGAAAACTACACGTCTTTCATGTATGTCCAGATGTGAAAGATAAAGGTTTTTCACTGTTTGTTTATCTTTTAGCCACGCAAACCGGGTCTCTTGCCATCACTGCCAATATTTGGATTAGTAAGACTTTTAGGCACAGAAAATGATCCTGACAGTTATGACACTTTAAACTCTGGTGGTCTCTTTCCGCACCACAAATATTTCTATTTGGTGCCTCCTTACAAAACACAGAACGGCAAAAGTAAAAACAAAAGGGTTCTTTTCCTCTGATGAGAAGTAATTCTAGACATTCCTTCCAATGGCTTCCAATGTTACAGGCTATACAAGATGATCCTATTTGAGATGTTTTCCAGCAGGCTCAGTGGAAGACTATTTCCATCTGGGAAACTTTCTTGTTCAAAACCAGACATGGAACTTTTAGTTGCAGAGTAATAAATGTAATAAACTGCTTTGCATTTTCATACATTTTCTGTTTGCACTTATTATTGTATCCATTCATGCTGAAGACTAAAGCTTGCTTACTGTACTGCAGCTATGATTTTGCACCACATTTAACAAGAAGATTGGGTCAAAAGCAGACTACGAAAATGCCAGTAAAGGGCTTTGCTTTTCTGAGCTGCATTTCGAGCTTCCTTATCAGTGGTTCCTGTAGGCTGGGAGGAGAAAGAGAGAGAGGGGGCCCTCCTAAAGTCATTAAAGAGACCTGCTACTCTCTCATCGTCGGACCCATAACAGCACTCTGACAGCCTAATGTGTTTTAAATGAACATGAGGAAATCTGGCAGTAGGTCAAACAAGTGAGCAATACAGGCAAATGGAGAAAAATAATGTAAGAATCCTTTGAAGCTTTTCAAAATCCTGCGCTGTCCTGGATAAGCAGAAACCTTCTCTCCTCTTTGTCCAGCTGGCTGTCAGAAAGGACGCACTAAAGTCAGTGGTTTAAACCGCCGCCATGCAGGATGTTCATTAGGATGATAGCATCAGTGCCAGCTCTATCAGTCCAGCCAGTAATGACTAGCTCTCTAGCATGCATGCAGGTGTGTGTGCATTATGCATTAAAATCCCAGTTAATACATTCAAAACACTGAATAAGAATCATATTAACTCTATTCCAGAAGATTTTACAGGTATTTTAGTAAAGGTTGAAGAAAGGAAATAAAGGACACAGAAGAATGGAGGAAAGTCAAAACAGTATTTAATTACACATGTCCAAAATATAATACTGTATCTCATTTTGGTTTATAATGGCACCTTACAGCAGGTTTTACAACTTTCTATAAACACAGATTTTTGTGCTTTTAATATTAAGATCAACAAAAATATAAAATAGTGAGATAAAAATTGGGTTTCCATCTGAGAGATAATTTGAAGTGAAACTTCAGAGAAAAGTGTTGATTACAAAATGAACTCAGGTTGAAATCACAGCTTCTGCAATAAACAACATAGTCATTGCGAGCCAGAGGATAAATATAGTCCATTAACTTCAAATATTAACGATTTATTATGGCTGGGATGTTGTGATCAATTCTCATGTATAAATTGAGAGTTCATATTACAGCTTTTTAAATGACCGCTATCAGAATAGCTGAATGTAGTCCAGGTTGTTTTCCTGTCTTTGGTTTTACATCAGATGGACATTAAAAGTTGGCAGCTTCAGTAACACATTGCACTAAAAAAAAATTAAAAATAACACCAACTATGATTAAAGAGTTTCAGCTACAACTTGCTAACTTAGTGGTGATCTTTACTGAGGTAGTAATGAAAGCAATATGTGGCCCAAAACAACAGGTTTTCTAGTTTCAGATGAAACAAAACCCTTAAAAGGTGGTAGATTTTTTCCAAGAGCAAAAGCATAGAAAAAGATAAGATAAATAAACTGAATAATAACTTAATCTAATTATTTGCTGTATTTTATTGCACTGAAAATGTAGTTTAGGCAAACATTCTTGCAAGAAATGAAGCTGGTAAATGATTTGTCTCAGAGAAATGGCTGTAAGGAGAATTTAAAACTAGATAGGACTTACGTTGTAGAAACTGTCATTAAGCTTCTGAGATAAGTCCCTCTAAACAAGCTGCAAAGACTTGTTTACTCCTGAGAAAATTGGCCTAATCTCTGAAAGATCTGCTCCTTAGAGATCACAACCCAAAGTCAAACACATTACTTTTTACATCCTTGTTTGGAGATTAAAGAGCAAATGCAAGATTAGAGAACTAAAGATGTGAAATTCAAATTGACTTCAAAGCTCATGTTTACATCGTCCTCTTCCCTTAACTGCCATTAGAAAGAAATAACATCTGATGTCCATGTCCTGCCTTACAGCATATCTATTCACAACACATTAAATAAAATCGCCACAAATAATCTGCAGTGAACAATAAAGCAGAATTCCTTTCAACCAAACTGTCCTTTTGCAGAAACTGAGTTGACTGGGAGTTAAACTAAGATTAATTAGGCCTTTTGGAAGGAATGATGGATGTTAGCAGACTGGCAGTGCTTTCTGAACTCTGTACACTGCTTTGTTAATAATTTTTCCAAGTGGCTAAAAGTACACTAAACATTATTCAATCAGTCATTAGCAGGCACTAATTGACATGTCGTTACATTAGTGAAGACATAAGGACCCAAGAATTTCAGTCAATTACTGAAAGAAAGATAAATGGGCAGACGTCTGTTAAATGACTTCTAACTAAGTGTTAATGTTATTTTTTGTTATATAAATAATAATGAAAGGAAGAATAATGTGTCTGTGTCCTTTAGAATTGATAAATTTTTTTTGCCTATTACGAGTGCTGTTCTGTGTTTTCTTGTTGTTTCTCTGTCTAGTAGAAGTCACTAACCTCTTTACAACTGAACATCCTGTCTAGCCAGAGCTGACCACACCTTTTTTATCACAATGCCTTCAGAGGAGGGTTGATCTGACACTTTTAGTACCAAAGCCGACTATTCATGAGAAGGAAAGCCCAAAACTAACCACTGATTAAAAGTTATAATGTTGAAGAAATAAGGATGCCGGGAATGAAGAATCAGGTACAGGATGGAAGAAAGAGCCCAAAGGATGGAATTAAGGAAGGAATCCACAAAAATTAAATAAATCAAGGATGGAAGGACACACAAAAGAATGAAATGAAATAAGGACATGAACAAAACCACAGGAAGGAAGGAAGGAAGGAAGGAAGGAAGGAAGGAAGGAAGGAAGGAAGGAAGGAAGGAAGGAAGGAAGGAAAAGTGGGAGAAAAAACAGAACAGTGGAAGGAATAAAGGAAAAGATGGAAGAAAGAAGCATGAAAAAGAAATTTAAAAAAGGGACTAGGGAAGGAAGAGGGGAAGGACGGCCAGAGGCATGAAATCTAGGTTGGAATGAAGGATACAAAGGAGGCGGGACATAAGCAAGGAAGGAAGGTAGGAAAAGGGAGAGGAAAATAACTGAGGACAGATATTTCACAAGGAAGGGACCAGGAGGACAAATAGAAGTAACAAATGAAAGAAGAGTTGACACAGAGAGGAATTTCGAGGCCACAGACAGTAGAAAGAAAAACAATAGAAAAGAAACAATATGGACAGAAAATAAAGGCTGAAAATACAATCTCCATACTTTTTTTTAGATTTTATTTAGATACAAAACATGACAGAATTTTTTTAAAAGTAGCAATGGGAGTATCTAAGCATCTAAACATGTCAAACTGAGGGAAGTGTACTTTAGTATCTGTGCATGTCTGTCTGGATACATCTCTAGATGTTCAGACTATTTTAATAAACCAGCAGAAATAGGAAAAGGTCACAAAGCACTATCTCCCTCCTCAGGATGCTGGAACACACACACACACACACACACACACACACACACACACCGCCTCCGCATTGCATATAGGATCTGGCATTAGTCCATATTTTCTATCAATATGTCCAATATATTACAATAAAATGAACCTGCTGAACCATGAATGTATTTATTCCACCTGTTAACATTACTTGGTGCAAACTGTTCCCCTCCTCTGCTCGGTCTGGAGCCAAAGGGGGTAAATACTTTGATACACGGTGCAGTAATCATCAAGCAAAGCTCACTCAAGTGTGATTAGATTGGCCTGGCAGTTCTCCCATTACTGTAAAGAAAAGCTTTCCAAAGAAGAAGAACGAGAAGAAGAAAATGAAATAATATCAAAGAGTATTAACTCATTCATACGTTTAACCCAGTGGTAACAAGAGTATGTAACTTCAATCGTGAATTAATTTGTGATTTATTCTAACAGGCTGCTGAAAGAAAGTCTTCAGAGTTATAAATTCTGTTATGACTTCATTATGGTCCCAATGTTTTCCTCAGCCTGTCCTCCCCGGCTACCCAGAGAAGTTCTGACTTGTTACAGAAAGATAAAAATCAAAGGTTCTTCAGCACATTATGCTGTTCCCATTTAAAGTTTGAACAAATGTTTCAAATATTGCAAAAACTGAAAAAGAGACAATCGTGTTTGCCTCTAATGGTTTGAAACAAATTACCCAGGATATGAAAAGCCTAATCTCATTAAAGTCGACTTTACACTTAACTGCAAAAAAACAGGAAATGAACAGAGGCTTTCAGGAATGCGTTGCTATCCATTTAGCGCATTAACTGTTTTGGGGAAAAGCCAAAATCCACCTAAAGCGAGTGAAATAACACTTTTAATTATGAAAGTTATTTTGAATTTTTGCCTTTTCCATTACCTTTTTCTAATGCAATACTTAAAAATGTGCATTGTAAAAATTTTAGTATAAACACCACTAATGTCTCCTCCAGAAGAATAGATTTCTGCAGAAGGCAACCACAATGCATCCTCACCAGATCACACAACTATTTCAACTGGCTCTTTTTTTGAAGCAGAGAACATGCTTTTAAATGAGCTGAGGTTCTCCCACCAATGAATTCAGTTTATTTTGCTAAACCTCTACAATAACAACTCAGGATTAAATTGAAAAAATCCATCTTTTAGCTTAATGCTTAATACTTTAACTACTTAAAATCAGAATCAGCTCATCCTCAACCTGGAGGCGCCAATTGATCTTAACCTCACATTTAGAGATGCTAACCTTGTTACCAGTTGCTTAATACTCAGCTGCAAAATGTTCCACTGCTTTGCAGAGGCTTATAATTAAAGATGCCAAGAGCAACATATTATCTGCAAATAGAGCATTGAAGTAAAGCACAAAAAAAAGGAAAAACTGAAACATCTCTGGCTGCAAGTAAATAATTCTGTCCATGAAAGTTATAACTAGAGTCAGTGACAAAGGGCAACCCTGGCAGAGTTCAGAACAGACCGAGGACAAGTCTGACATTTTACAATGTCAACACAAGGCAAACCAAACTGTGCTGCAAAGGGTACCTTTCAGTTTTTGTACTTTTAAAATAGAGGTAGTGGATGAACATCTGTGCCTCAGACAGATTCTGAGACGTCTTCTAAGCTGAGGAAGGAGTTCAGGCCTTAAACCATGCTTGGAAAAATCGGGTTATTTAGTTTCACTTAAAGTTTCTGTCTGCAGGGACGTTTGTTTTCACTCTTTTGCAGCCAGAGTATTAAGCAATGCTTTGAATATGCATCATTTATCTCATATATGTAGAATCTCCCTGAACATCAAATACACAATTCACAGAAACATTACTATTCCATCGGTGCATATGCCTTGTATTGTTTCTGCAAACCTTTGCTACGTCTTGCCATGTCAAAATAACAAAGCATTTCACTGGAATTTTATGTAATTTTTAAAACTAAGGTTAAATAAGGTTTTTTATAAATGTAAAATGTTTAAAATACGGAAGACGATTAGGTCCACTAAAATAAAAAAAAAGCTAACTGATGTTTAAATTTTATTTCAGTTTAAAATGCGAAAAAATTCAGAATTCTGACGTTTTTCTCAGAATTCTAACTTTAATCTCAGAATTCTGACTTTAATCTCAGTATTTTGGATCTTAATGTAGATGAGCACCATGAAGGAAGAGATGTGGGAGAACTTAGCTTCACTGACAAAGATGTGAGTTTTTTGAGGGGTCCAGTGACACATTGAAGAAAAATGCAACTTTCTACATGGCGAGGGGTCCCCGGTGACGCTATTTCATTAATGGAAGAGCTAGTTTACTCTCTAAAACAGACATGGCTACGGCTTGATGCTGACATGTTTGTTAGCTGTCAGAATTCAGTCAGAATTCTGAGACTAAAGTCAGAATTCTGACATTTTTCTTATATTATACTGAAATAAAATTTTTAAATCAGTTAACTTTTTAAATTTGTTCAGTGGCCCTAATCTGATTCCATAATAAAAACCTTTAGATATTTTTTTTCTTTTATAAATAATCTGAAAAGTTTGGTCTGACATGAATTCAGTCCCACTGAATCACAGTTTTGGGCTCTACCAGTCAGCATATTTAGAGACACACAAACAAATTAGAATTTTGCTTTAAAAGTCTTTAGAATTGTTCTACCAAGATAGGTCAAAGCTCTATCAGATTTAATAGAGATTCTAAGCAGCAATTATCAGCAATTAAGTATTGTTGCAGATTCCCCATTGAATTTAGTGCTGAACTTTAACAGGGACATTCTTAAAAATATGCTGCCAAGGGTTACATGAGTGGCCCACTATCCAATTCTCTAAATAACAACCAGCAGTGAGCTTCATCTTATATTTCCTTTTATTCCCTTGATATCTTTTTAAGTGAACTGGCATTTGTATGAATTTGAATGGGACAATATCTAATGCAGCATTTAACATCTATAGATACAGGAATTTTAGGTTATCTCTGACTCTCCTTGGTCAAAGGTCAGCACTGTTAGCCTTTGGCTTAGTGACCAATGAAGTAGCTCTCGGTTTTTAAAGAGATCCTGATCTAACCTATGTCATTCTATGATGGCAAGTTGATCTTAGGCTGAGCATTTTTAGTGTTAGGCTAGACATTTAGTGTTTGGTATCTACAAATAAAGATCAGTTGTCATCATAAGATCAAAATAACAAATAAAAGAAATAAAAACACTTCAATAGTCGTCAGTTTGAAGTTAACAGATTTTCTTCCAGGATTGACCCATATTTAGCTCCAGTCATCTCTGGCCAACCTGTCCCCCGGTGAAGAAAGAGAACAATGTATTTGAGATTATATGCAGTGCTGGTTCTCACATTTTGTACAGACGGCTGACCATTTGTCCCATCTAAGTAAAGCCCCATCTTCTGCCTGTTTAATAAACCTGCAACATGGAATTTTACATCCTTTAAACAGGACTTTAATAGCTTTCCCTTGTCAAATTTTTCTACACAGCGTGTCTACTCGCTGTCCTGTCCAGAGACACAGTTCATAAATCTCCTCTAAGAAACTATTTAAGCTCTGACAGTTTGTGGACTTGGATTAAAACACAGGAATAATTGTATCACTGATTAGATTACTCATTAAGCCACAACCTCCACTGTATTATATTTAAAGGTATCAAATTAACAGCTTTATAATAGGTTGTTGTTTTTTTCAATCTATATTTAATTGCTGCTGATTTCCAGTGGTAGAAAGAAACAAAGTACATTTACTTGATTACTGTCCCTTTTACGGGGGGAACTTATAACTTTCCCTCCACCACATCTCAAAGTGAAATATTGTACTTTCGACTCCACTGCATTTTGAGAGAGCTGTTACTTGTTACTTTCAGCTCAGCTTAGCTTTCTAATCCACTGTTGCTGTTTTTCTTCCTTCAAATGCAATTTCAACAGGGAAGATGGCAGCCAATAGGACTGATTTTGGACACCACTGTTTTAGAGATTATTAGCATGAATTCCACAAATGTGAGAAACTCAGGACAGATATTATTTGTAGTTTATAAATGCTATAAGGGGGGGTTAGTGTCAGGTTAAGTGGAGGTCTCTGCATTTGGACTCAAATGCAGAGATGGAAGCTGAGGTGGTTTCTTGCTATTTTAATATTTCAAAAAAGGTGGCAACTGAGGCAAAAATCCAAAAATAACAAAATACAGAAAACTAAAAACTAGAAGACGTCAGGGAAATAAAAAGGATTAAAAAAAAATGCAAATGAACCAGTACTGAGGAAATGCACAGGCAGAGTATTTATGGGAGACAGAAGAGAGACTGTGCTAATGAGCTGACAAGGAACAGTGTGGATGGGAGCATCTAGAAGGGAGCTAGGGGAAGGAGACACAAGGGGGCAACAGAGGGTAAACAAGAAATTACAGAAGAACTCAAAAAATTTTACCGAAAACAAAATGGAAATGAAACCAATGAAATCTCAAAAAGAAAACTCAAACAGATCCACAGCCATGACAGTTAGTTGCCATGTGGCCAAGTTGTTCAGTAGGACCAGTTCTCAAAGCAGAGTTGCGCTTTCTTTTGGGTAATGGAATCAACCTTAAACCTTTATTTCATAGTTAAAGTGTGAGGATAATTAAGACACTCTTGTTTTCTTTTTCTTTTTTTTATATAAGAAATTATCAAATTAGCTGTGCTTATTCATTTTTATGCTGAAGTTCTTTCCAAGTGTTGTAGAATCTATATCAGGTTATTCTATGCATCAATACATCAGGCGGCTTCTGAAGGTTATACTGTAAGGTTATTTAAAACTACTCTAAAAAATTATACAGAAATGTGCTTATTTTAGATAATTTAATTTATCTTTGAATACTTTTAAATACATGTACTTTTGAATACTTAAGTATTTTCAAAAGTGAGTACTTCAATACTTTAACTTGAGCAGATGTTTGACCGAGTAACTTTCACTTGTAGTTGAGTAAGATTTGACTATGAGTACCAATACTTTTACAAAAGTACTACTGTTGAGTACTTCGTCCACCTCTGCTGATTTCCTACTATGGTGAAAAAATCCAATAAGATATGTTAAAGTTTGTGATTGAAATGTGAAAAAGGCCAGTAAATACAAAAGAGGGAGTTGATCTGCAAAACGTAAGGCAAACCAGAAAAAATAAAAAACCCAGAGAGAATTCCCACATTCAGCCAATCTGCTCTTGGAAGTGACCGCTTTACAATGAAGTATTCAGCACTGCAGCTCAGGTTAAACAGCTCATAGGTTTAGCCACAGCTGAAAATCATAAGTCTTTAAGGAAAGGGGAGGAAACATGAAGACAGGAACCCAAAAAAAAAATTAACTGGCATAACTTACTATATGAGGAAATTAGTTCCATTATATAACCTCCAGACCGCCCTGTTTTTGTGTCTTTCCTCACATCATTATGGCTCAGAAGAAGAAAAAAAAAGGTGGAGGAAACCAGACTCTTTGCTACAGCGGTTTGGAAGGAAAGACTTTAAGACGGGAATAAACACCATAGAGCTGAGTCTGTTACAAAGAGTCTCTTCTGTTCTTTGTGAGCGCTTTCACAAGGCCAGGTCGGTTCTTTCTGTTTTCACACAAGGCTTTCCTTTCACAGCGGGATGGGAAAGCCAGGTTCAGGTAACATTTTTAGGGACTGCAAACTCCAGGAGAGGGTCAGTGTTGAGTGGTGTAATAGAAAAGACCCTCTGAGATGGACACGGCACTGAAACATACATTGTAATACAGAGATGAAAGGTAGATACATTTCTACAAGAAGTGATATAGAGTGATACTGGACATCATTTCATTGTTTGCTAACTGGAAATTTAAAAACATGAATGTTCATGATACCAAATGGGCAGCACAATGAGTGCCTGCCCTCATTAAGCCTACTGCTAGAGAAGATAAACAGCATTCTTGCTGCTGAGATGTCATTTAGGGGTTTACCCTGAGGCATAAAACTTATGCAAGAACTAAACCTGTTTTTGGTATGGTCAATTTGCTGCTTTTACGTAAGAAGTCATGTTATATTTGTCAGTCAGTGAGTCAGAGATTAACTTTTAGTTTGTCGATTACACTTTTAAACCAGGAGCACGGCCCAGATACTAAAATATCTTACGCTACACTCATAATTAAATGATAAGATAAGATTCATTTTATTGTCCCATGTAAGGACATTTGTCTTAGGCCCAGTAGTACAGTTATGGCTACATATATTCAATGGACAATTGTAATACACAACATAATCGGTAAAAATATATATGAGCATCTATCAGTAGATAAAAACACTCTATTAGAAACATTTTAATCTATATACTCTAATTTTACATGTTCAATTAAAGCATCTTTGAACATTTAATGAGTAATCTGTAACTTTCTATTTCTCTGCATATAAATCTGTGACACAGAACTCATTTCCTCTGAACTGCCTGGGCAAGACATTGAAGAATGGCAGAAGCGTGTTTTTCGTTATATAAGGGTTTAAAGTAAATTCCCTTTTTTAAAGCTGGACAAAGATTAAAACTCTGAAAACCAGAACTGAAAGTGTGGACAATAACCAAATTTTGTGATGCCATCATGAAGAGCAAAAGAATCCATTACTAAAGAACTACAGCAGAAAAAAAAGTAGTGACTGTCCTTAAAAATGTCTGAAGCCACTGTCACACCTTGACAGTTATGGGTACTTTTTGTATAAGTTGTGAGCACGATAAAAAATGCTGGCACATGTCGTCATATGGCGAGTACGTCAAGATCTCGACGTATGCCAGCGTATCCGAAATGAGGGGCATAGGTTACAGGTAAGTTATTTGATCGTTGATATACGTTAAGTGTGAGTTACTCATAAGTTGTGGATAAGTTGTGGCATTTAGCCACAACTTATCCAAAACCGTAATTTGTGCATAACTTATATGTAACTTATCAAGAATGTATCTCCAACGTATATTAATGTATTTGACGTGTTCCTGACGACCGCTGAATGTGCTTCTAACTTACAGCCACTGTATAATGGTGTACTGGCAGCATTTTGGTATAAAAGGGGGATCACAGGGGAAACCATCAGTACTCCTCAAGACTGCATCTGCATCATAGGGTGACTGTGGAGCTGAGTGTGATTTTTTATTAATTTTTTTTTTCCAGTGTAGTCCTGTTTCTCTGACTGTGACTGGCTGGATGTGCTCTCTTCATCCTCTGACATGGGAGCTGGCTCGGAGCTCGTCTGCCTGGCTGTGTGTTTCCTGGACGGGGCTGCCTTTTACAGCTGCTTTTTGTATCTCTGCTTCTGTCTCCTTGAACCCCAGTCAGCCTCGGCAGATGGCCGCTCACACTGAGCCTTGTTCTGCTGGAGGTTTCTTCCTGTTAAAAGGGAGTTTTTCCCCTCCACTGTTGCTACAAGCATGCTTAGTGTGAGGGATTGCATTCGAGTCGATGAGTCGATGCAATCAACTGGTTTTCCTAAGATGGAAAACTTTGAATCAATTGGACTGTATGATCTGTTGAACTGTAAAATGCCTTGAAATAACATGTGTTGTGAATTGGCGCTATAAAAATAAATTGAACTGAAATTAATAGATGGATCCTCCCTGCGGCCAACAAACATCGTAGTAGACATTACGCTGAATCCGCTGCGACTGTAAACCTTCTTACTTTCTTTTTCTTTTTTCTTTTTATCTATTCTTTTTTTGGGGGGCGGGCCGTAAACAGCAGGTCGGTTAATACCATGATCAAAAAAATCTTTTCATGCAGACCGGGCACTCCCCAGGTGCTTTAACTGGCGCTTCTTAATGCCCATGAAATGATGCTTGTGCATCGTTTCACAGGCATTATGCTGCCGTGTGTTATGCATAAGTTAGGCTGTCGTTGGACATAAGTTCTGGACTCATTATGAATACTCTATGTATACGCCCAAAATAAAAAAATAAAAAAGAAAGAAAGTTCAGTGCATGCCAGCTTTTTAGAAGGATGTCGGGAAAATGCTGGCAAAATTGGTGTGACAGGACCCTGACATATTTTAACCATTAAAGGGGGAACACCCTAATAACTTGTGGATTTTATTTTTTCTACTGTGATTTTAACTGGAACCAAGGCTGTGTCAGACCAGACCAAGACTGTTTTTTTAATTTTTTTTTAGACTGCCAGTAATCAACAGAAACCCATGTGGGAAAAGGCCTTATGACCCCTGGAGAGCACAAGGCTGGGTCTGTGATACAGAGGGCCTGTTTTCTTCCAATGGGCCTAAGAACCTTGCTAGGATCCCTGACATCATAAACTCACTGAAATACCCTGACATTTAAATAAAAATAGTTGGAAATAGTTCAGCAGTATAGGGATCAGAAACAAATTTCCCAAATTGAGGAAAAAAACTTTTCAGTAAACAAACCATTGAGCTTCCTTAAAAGCATCATGTCCTACAAAAGACATGTGAGCTGAAAAAAAGGAGAACAGAGGGCATAATTAACTGGTGCTAAAGGTCAAAGATCACTCTGTTTGCCCATGGTAATGGTTCGATGCACAGGTGACGTCAATCCCTCTTCTTTCGTTTCCTTTGGAACTTCTGCAAACAGGCAACAATGTCTTGTCTTTCTGCAGCCAAGGAAAAGGTGAAATTTTTTCATCTTAAATTTCAAACTCGTAAACACAGCTGTGCACCTTCGCTGCACACCGAGTTGTGCAACGACTTTCAAGATGGAAGAAAAATGTTTTAGCTGTGCCTGACTTTCATATATCTTGCAGTAAAATCCTCTTCATCCTTCACTGCCTCGCTATGACAAACTGCTTTGAAAATGTCAAAATCACCCCTATTTTAAAAATATATATATCTTATGGACAAGTGACCTGGAGGCGTGGTTCGCAGCCACTGCCGTTGTGTCATCCCCATTAGAGAGGAAGACTAGGAGCTGTCCGGGAGGTGTCAATATTTATAGCATTTCCTAGCATGGAATTTTTTTTTATTTCAGAAAAAACTGGATGAATAAAACTGGATGTTACATTTTTTAAATTTCTTAAGGTGAGGTGAGGTTGCTACAGTTAAAGATAAATTTATTCCAGGACTTTTCACACATCTCCATTGAGGCGATCTGAGTGAAAGGTGCTGAGTTCAGAACACATCATACAAGCGTTGTATGAGTTTCTCCAGAGTTAAATCTTTTCACAAAAAAAACACAGATTAAGCTGTAATGATGTCAATGACATGTTTATCTGAGGTTTAGTCTAACTTTTAAACATGTATCATTTTGGGCCTCGCTGTTTCAGATAAGAACTCAGCATCTGTTTCTTATCGGTTCTATTAAACCTCTGCCAAACCGAAAATACAAAACCATGAAAGAGGAAACATTTGATTTTATTTAATGTAATACAGAGAAGAAGTATCTTTGTGCTTTGCAAATAAACCTTTCTTTCAAGGCGAAGGTGGACTAATGTGTCTGACTGCAGTCTAAAGGTCAGCTGAACCGGAGACCAAAAATCAATCTCTCTTTTGAACTCTCTCCTCTTTTCCTTCTCTTCACTCTCCTCCTACTTCCTCCAGCCCAATTGTAATTCATGAGGCGACGGCGACCAGAGGAAACGTGAAGGGAGTGAATGAGGATAAGTATTTAATCCATCAAACCCCTTCCAGTCCCACCAGGCGGCTGAGTCGACAACTTCTCCCTGGGATTAGATACGTACTCCTCAGGGAGATGTGGAAGGAGGCAGTCTGAGCTTCCAACCAGCTCAACCCACAGGCTTCTACTAAACAAACAACCTGACTACCTTATGATTTAATGTATTCACTACTGCATTACACACACAGATGTCCCTTGTGTTACAGTGTTGTGAGTCAGAGTGGATCCAGCCCCACTGGGGCTCCCCCCCCTCTGCTCCAGAGCTGATGATGGAGTGGGCAAATGACAGTTTATAGAGAGACTAGAAACCGCACTGTGTAGGAGGTAGAGCGTTCATAGGAGGTTGCTCTAAAGGAAACTAGTCCCAAAGAGAGCAGTTCTGTAAAAACTGTTTTATGTGGTAGAGGGTGACAGGCTTTTTAAAGTGAAAATAACTTTGGAATGATAAGAACAGGCTGTGTTTAAATGTTAAATCAGATTTTGACTTGATTGTTCCCGTGGTTCTAAAACTGTGGTTCAGGCTCCCTTGGTGGTACAGTTTCAGCTCTAATTATCTATCCATCTATTTCCTGTACCCAGTTTTCCTTAAGCCGGGCGTACACCCTGCGATTTATTTCAATCGTTGCACGCAGCTGCAGCTCACACTGTACGACAAGACCGCTGGCTTTCATCGTACAGTGTTCCTTAACAGCTCACGATGCATGAGTGGCATGACGCTCTGATACGATCTACCTGCTCACACTGTACATCTAAAAACCACGTCGGCCTCAGCTCCGCAGAGGAATAAGAGGAAGAGAAATAGAAGAGGAATATGAGGCTCACTGGAGTGAAAAGCGATGCCTTAGCAATTTGTGCAATTTTTTGCTGAAAGTCCTAAAAAGAAAAGGTGGCGACATATTTGGACAGACATGAGACATGACTGAGCAAACATGGCTACTACGGTCTGTCAATTTTACAGAAAGAACTCCATTTAACTCATTGCATCCCACCATGCTTCTGTGTTTACATCTGAGAGGAAAAAGAAGAATCCTTGTTTGCGCACTGAGCGATTTTCCCATGATGGTCGACTGAAAATCAAATATGTTTGATTTTCTCCCGACCTTACGATTCCTGATCGGGAGGTGGTCGTAAGAGGTTGATCGTCCCTCGTTACCCCCTGTACACTACACAACGTACAACGCCGATAAGGCTGAAGGTCGGGCCGATCAGAAAATTCTTGCACAAATGGAAAGGGGGGGAAAAAATCGCACAGTGTAAGCCCGGCTTTAAACGCTCAGGAGATGGGTGGAGCTCTCAATGGGGGGGTGGTACACTCTGGACTGATGGCCAGTGCTTTAATTACGTCTGAGATTATAATAATAAATAATCTATGATATGGAACTAATAACCACAGACAATTTTAAAAAATTACTTTTTGATGGACTTTTGATGTTTCATCAAAAACCACAGAATGAAAACCAGAGAGAATATTCAGAAAAATGTTGCCCTATTCCATTTACCTGAAACCGCAGGAATTAGATACAACGAAAACTAACTTCAAACCTGTCTCCACTTCAAGTGGGAAAATTTGTAGATTTGCATATAGTTGTGCTTAGAGATCAGAGGAACTAATAAAAGCTGAAAACACTGCAGCTGTGTCTGCATTCTGTACTTTAAATCCCGTTGGAGCCCACTCATTCAGAGAGTGGGTGAAATGTTTGAGACATAAATTATCTCAAGTGCGAATAGTAATGTTTTTACTGCAGTTGAGTTTTATATACAGACTGGAGAAGAAAACTAAAACTTCTCACTGAAACTAAACTGTATTTTTAAACAACAGTTTTTCAACTGTTCTCGTAGTAAAGATTTCCACTTCCTTTTCACCTACATTCTTGTTGAAAAAAACACTGGAAATGTTCCAAAATGAAACACTAAAGAAGCACTGCTTGCTATAAACAGGTGTGGGTTATATTGTGGATCATAGTAGATTATAAACTATGTTATTAAAGACTATTTTCTAAATTTAATATTGATGATAAAGCCCATTTTGTGCATCCCCAATTACTGTATTAGAACACAAAATGATTATACATATATAACATTATTGTACATATATAACATTTATAGATTAGAATAGAAAATCCTTTTTATTGTCCCACAACGGGGAAATTCTGGTGTTTACAGCAGCAAAAAGATTATAGAAAAAAATGGTTACAAAAATGTGGACCCTAGAAAAATGTATAAGAACAATATAATAGTGAAGGATTAAACAATAAAATACTGTAATGTAAAGCGTTTTAAAGATATTAATACTGTGCATCTGGAGAATAAAATAACCAATATACAGCTATTATATCCGAATATCCATTTTTACAGTAATGGATATTTGAAAATGGCAGCAATATCAGAGATGTGCAAAATGACAGCAGCATGTTATTTAGCTAAGAAACTGTGCAAAATCAGCATGAATGTGACAACGTATTGAGGTTGTTGGGAACAGTGGTGGTTATAGAGTCTTACGGCTGCTGGGAGGAAGGATCTGTAAGAATGCTCCCTTGTGCATTCACATCTATATATTGTAGGTAATATTAATATGCAAAATTTTAAATCTTGCATCCGTAGAACTGTCATAATTAAAACATTATTACTACTTCCATAATGTTTGTTTCTTTTTCCATGCACTAAAATGTAATTTTCAGGTATGGTGGCATCAATTATGAGGTAAAAATGATTGTTGGAACATACTGCAGAGTTTAAATATATTTTATCTATTCTCTAGTTCACTTATCCTCGCAGGAATTAATGGGAGCAAGACAGGATATGCCTTAACCAGCTCTCCCGTCCATCACAGAGCAGCACAGAGAAACACAGGACTGGTAACAACCACACAGGACCTGCTAAGTGCCAGGTAGCAGCGCCATTAACCGTTTCACCACACAGCCCTAAATATATTCTCATATTAGAAGAAATAAAAGGGCAAAAGCATAGGTTCTCTAGTTAGCTTTAGCTTCTCTAAAAAGTAGCTTGTAAAACTTTTGACTTGCTAAAAGGTTAAAATTAAAGAACCTCGTTTAGGGGATTAATTAAAGCTTGCTCAAATTTTGACATGACATTTTTTTATTCCATTTAAATCCCTTGTCTCTTACTAAGCACACCCTCCTAATTCCTACATGTAATAAATCACATAGTCACATTTTGTGAGAGCTTCATTTGGTATCTGTCTTCTGTTATTTCAAACCATTATACTGGCACATAAGCAAATCAAGTGGGTGTTTAGCTTTGGGCTCCCAGCAGTGGAAAAATCCAGTAAGTGACAGAGTGGAGGTGGGGAAACTCAAACATGGGCCTAATTCAGAAATTTGTTTCAGGTCATTGGTACATAAACATGCATCAATCAATTTATCTTTAAATATCTATGAAAAAAGATTTGATCATTGAAGGTGTTTGGTGGCGTTATGACACACCTGATAGAGTTAGTTATGGGTTTTTAAAGATCAGTGATGTCAGGGTTTGGTTGAGGTTTTGAGGAACCGAATGCAGA
This sequence comes from Cyprinodon diabolis, assembly GCA_030533445.1. Classification (NCBI taxonomy): domain Eukaryota; kingdom Metazoa; phylum Chordata; class Actinopteri; order Cyprinodontiformes; family Cyprinodontidae; genus Cyprinodon; species Cyprinodon diabolis. The sequence goes on from CM060079.1 coordinate 6,201,049, forward strand.
GGCAGGGAGGCAGAGGTGAGTTCTTGTAGGTTTAATGGAGTATTTACAAGCAACTGAGGAATCCAAAACTCCAACATAAAAATGTAAAACAAACCAGAACCATGGAGACATCAAGGAAATATGCACGACGAGCCGGGGAAAGACAAGGAACCAGCACTGAGGAGCTGCACAGGGAGACTTTATATGGGAGACTCAGCAAAGACGGGACTAATGAGCTGATTGGGAGCAGGTGTGAAGAGAGGATTCTAGAAGGGAGCTAGGGAAAAGGAGGACAACACAAGAGGGCAGCAAAGAAAAACCCAAGAACTCAAATATATCCACAAAACACAACAAAATAGGAATTAAACCAATAAAACATGGATTAAACTAAAACATGCTGATGAAGATTCTCAGTCATTCCGTAAAAGTTTAAAAAACAATCAACTAGACTTGGTTTCCAAGGTTTTGAAGATGTTTCGCTTCCTATCCAGGAAGCTTTCTCAATTCAAATGTCTGGATCCGCAGTGAGTTTGAGGCTTTATATAGACAAGGCCTTGTATTGCTTAGAAACCAACGAGCGGGTCGTTTGGTTCCATTGTTGCCTGCCTGTAATATCTGAAACCTGTCTATGAGCGAAATGTCTTCAAACCTTGGAAACCAAGTCCAGTGGATTGTTTTTCAAACTTTTATGGAATCAAAGTAAAACTGAATACTCAAAAGAAAACAGAACCAAGACCGTGACAGGTGATCAGTGTATCCCTACACAGGAGTAAAGATGGATCGTACGTTTCTCTCCTGGCTACACTGGTTATATAACTTCTCTGTCTAAATGTTTCTCTTTGGAACTTGGATATATTTTATTCTTGGCTTCCTGTTAATCAGATGAGTCAGAAACGGATCAGCATTGAGAGGAAAACAGCTCAATTCTGATGATGGGAACATATCTGGCGGACTGCTTTGACATGTAGATCTACTTGTTTGTGGGCAGGTCTTTGATAAACAGGCCAAAATACAACACACAAGAAAGCGACAACGCCAATAGAAGCTGCTGCTGGATGAAAAACTGCTAAATTAGCATTTTTCCAAAAATGGCAATGGAAGGAGAATGTGTGTGTTTACGTGCAGACGCATCAAACCTGGCAACCGCTTCCTTTGCTGTGAAAAATACAATTCAAGTCCCTGTTTGCATACAGGGCCAGGCACATTGGTATGTTTTCAACACTTCACAGATGCTGCGTGTCCTGCCCGTATTTACAGGTGCTGGTCATAAAATTAGAATATCATGAAAAAGTAGATTGATTTCAGTAATTCCATTTAAAAAGTGAAACTTGTATATTATATTCATACATTACATACAAACTCATATATTTCAGATGTTTATTTTGTTTAATTTTGATGATTACAAATGACAACAAATGAAAATCTCAAATTCATCATATCAGAAAATTAGAATATTGTGAAAAGGTTCAAAATTGATGGCCCCTGGTGCCACACTCTAATCAGCTAATTAACTCAAACCACCTGCAAAAGCCTTTAAATGGTCTTTCAGTCTAGTTCTATAGGCTACACAATCATGGGGAAGACTGCTGACTTGACAGTTGTCCAAAAGACGACCATCGACACCTTGCACAAGGAGGGCAAGACACAAAAGGTCATCGCTAAAGAGGCTGGCTGTTCACAGAGCTCAGTGTCCAAGCACATTAATAGAGAGGCGAAGGGAAGGAAAAGATGTGGTCGAAAAAAGTGTACAAGCAAGAGAGATAACCGCACCCTGGAGAGGATTGTGAAACAAAACCCATTCAAAAATGTGGGGGAGATTCACAAAGAGTGGACTGCAGCTGGAGTGAGTGCTTCAAGAACCACCACACACAGACGTATGAAAGACATGGGTTTCTGCTGTCGCATTCCTTGTGTCAAGCCACTCTTGAACCACAGACAGCGTCAGAAGCGTCTTGCCTGGGCTAAAGAGAAACAGGACTGGACTGCTGGTGAGTGGTCCAAAGTCATGTTCTCTGATGAAAGTAAATTTTGCATTTCCTTTGGAAATCAAGGTCCCAGAGTCTGGAGGAAAAGAAGAGAGGCACTTCATCCACGTTGCTTGAAGTCCAGTGTAAAGTTTCCACAGTCAGTGATGGTTTGGGGTGCCATGTCATCTGCTGGTGTTGGTCCATTGTGTTTTCTGAGGTCCAGGGTCAACGCAGCCACATACCAGGAAGTTTTAGAGCACTTCATGCTTCCTGCAGCTGACCAACTTTTTGGAGATGCAGATTTCATTTTCCAACAGGACTTGGCACCTGCACACAGTGCCAAAGCTACCAGTACCTGGTTGAAGGACCATGGTATCCCTGTTCTTAATTGGCCAGCAAACTCTCCTGACCTTAACCCCATAGAAAATCTATGGGGTATTGTGAAGAAGAAGATGCAATACACCAGACCCAACAATTCAGAAGAGCTAAAAGCCACTATTAGAGCAACCTGGGCTATCATAACACCTGAGCAGTGCCACAGACTGATCGACTCCATGCCACGCCGCATTGCTGCAGTAATACAGGCCAAAGGAGGCCCAACTAAATACTGAGTGCTGTACATGCTCATACTTTTCATGTTCATACTTTTCAGTTGGCCAACATTTCTATAAATCCTTTGTTTTTATTGGTCTTCAGTAATATTCTAATTTTCTGATATGATGAATTTGAGATTTTCATTTGTTGTCATTTGTAATCATCAAAATTAAACAAAATAAACATCTGAAATATATGAGTTTGTATGTAATGTATGAATATAATATACAAGTTTCACTTTTTAAATGGAATTACTGAAATCAATCTACTTTTTCATGATATTCTAATTTTATGACCAGCACCTGTATACGTCATTGACTATTCAACACCGCCCACGAGCCATTCTGTCAACTCAGCTCAAAGGGCTTGGCATGTTCCAAGGTGTGTCAGCACACCTCGTCAAAAGAACCAAAGCCATGTTCTGCTATGTTCACGGCGCCACAGACATGAGATTAGACGTGCAGAGGGAGATGGATAAGCGTTACATCCCAGTAAACAGTTCGAAAGACGCTGCTCTTGTACTGTAAACTAAACCGGGCTCAGCTGCACCCTCAAAAGTCTGTGTGATTGTTTAGTATACTGCAGCCAACAGCCGTTTGTTCACAAGAAACGCGTGTTTTCTTGTGTGTTTGTGCTAAACCTGTATGTCAAGACAGGCTGGTACACGTCAGCCTATGAGCTTTTCATGTTCCTGCCTGGAGAAGAAAAGCTTTCGGGATGAGAAGCATTAAAGCAAAGCACTGGTATGAAGAATACAGAGACACAGTCAACAAAGAACGATGAAAGTGTTTAAAAAAGGACTTAATCAGATTTCCACATAGACAAAGGAGACATGAAAGTAGATTGGTTCTAGGAAAAAAAAATATGCTTTCGGTTGTTAACCTGTCTGAAGTTCATCATCCCTCATTTTCTACAGTTATATCTTACATTTAAGGTATAAGTAACATTTAATATGAAAGTGATAAGAACCTAGCATGTGATCAAGTTATTTTTTAATAATTGCAACATGAAAGACAAAAAAGGGGTAGTGATTCTGTCTATTGCAACATTTTTTCCTGTAAAATTCCAGTTTGCTAAGGAAGTTAGGCCTCATTCAAGTGCTTACTCTGCATATCGTCACTGTGAGACAAAAAAACAGCTTCTCCATTTTTAAGCAAATTGGGGATTTTAAGGGAAAAACAACTCTATTGGTCTGCATCTACATCTGTGTGGTTTCATTGATGAATGTTATCTACTGAGAAATATCAAAAAGGAGATGTGACTTTAATTAAACTGCAGTTTACATTTAGCACTTTTTTTCATGAAAAAATTTTAATTTAGTCCAAAAAGTATATGATTAATATGACATGTAAAATATTTTTTTTTCAAGAATCAGAAATTGATATTTTCATTAAAGCCACTTCTTGCTCAGAATGCGTGTTTAGGAGAAATTAAAAGAAACAAAGAAAAAGATAAGAGGTATAGGATCGGTCTGTACCGTTCATTGGTTCATCACAAAAACAATTGAAGCAAAATAAATACTGCAGAGAAAATTCAACCAACTTGCATTTAGTGGTTTTCTAAAAAAAAAAAAAAAAAAAAAGAAGATCACAGAAAAAAAAACTTTGAACCAATAAATATGTTATTTTCTTTTAATTAATGCAGTTGATTACCTAAAAACCAAATAATAAAAACAGGGGGATTGTATTACAAACCAACCCTATCTATAAGACATCAGATCCTTTACTAGAAGCTCTTATTTATTGTAATTATAATGCTAATGACAAATTATAACAAAGATTATAATATCAAATCAAACCAGTTAAATAAATCAAAGAAAAATATGTAAAACAGAATTGTGGGCTAAATTCAAGTCTGTTAAAAAGCTGCTTAAAAGTTTATTTTCAAACCTCACTTTTTACATCAGTTGCTTCACTGAAGGCATGTGCAAATGTATTAGTTTCTTTTTTTAAACTAAGAAATCAGATGTCAACTGGATGATGGACCAAACGTTTTTCAAAAGATTGTTTTGAGCTTTAAAATTAAACAAAATATTACTTTTGATTGTAATATTTAATTGGATTTTCATCCACCTTGTCCAAGCTTTTGTGCTTGTAGACCATGTTAGGTTGTTTAGGAATTACCTCGTTTACACATTTCTCCTCTTAAAGAAGTGTTTCAGTTTCTGCTCTCCCAGCCCAGACATGCATGCATAAAGAAAAACACAGACTGTTACCTTGAAAGCAACCCTGTGAGCCTCCTGTAACCTTCACATTCCCATCTCCATGCATGCTTCATTGCATATTTTGTTTTACAAAAACAAAACACTGCATCCATCTTATTCTGTGTATCCAAATACTCAGCACACTCAACATTGGTGCATAGTGGTGAGTTTGAGCTTCAATGGTATTCATTTTCCAACCTTTTCATTGATCATCTATTATAGGTTCACACGATAGCAGCACCTGATCAGCATTATTTCTAACATCAAAATCAGGCGTTTGTTTCATTTTTCTCTGACTGACTGTGTTTTAATGTAATACTCAAGAGCTGAAGGGGAAATTATCTGTTTCCAAAAAAAAAAAAAAAAAAAAGGAATTGGAAACAAAACGGATGAAAGGAAGGTTATTGGAGTAAGGATGGAAAGTAGGAAGCATGTTTCAGATGCATCACATAAATACTTATGAAAAGGAAAAATGCTTCAGAGCATGAAGTCCATAATCATTAACATGTGTAGGGAAAGTTTGGCTCATCTGTCTAATTTAAGGAAACTTTAAAAGCTTGGATTGGATTTTTATTTATAGATTTTTTTTGTATATACGTTTTTCCAAAAGCATGTGGCTTGAGGCTGTCGACTTCCAACAGAACTGGCTTTATCCTGAAACCAACATTCATTATGTGTCATTCAGCTGTAACCGCTGATGACAATTTTCAGAACTTTAACCGCAGTGCATGGAAACTTGTGGCGAGCAGCGTGGGCTACACACCCAAATGAGGGGGGGGGGGGGGTCTCCAAGGCAATCAGATCTGGTGTTTACCAGTCATATGGGGGATAAGGCTGGGCATCTATAAAACTGCTATAAAACACATTCCTCTATAAGTTCCTCGTTTCTCTTTGTGGCGACAGTGGCGTCAGATGCAGGAGTCTGCCCTGGAACCAGAGGGTTTCCGGTTCAAGGTCTGATTTTCAGTGTTGTTGTGTCCTTGGGCAAGGCACTTCACCCGCATTGCCTACTGATGGTGGTCAGAGAGACTGGTGGCGTCGGTGTATGGCAGCCTCAGTAAGCCACAGGGCAGCTGTAGCTACAATGTAATTTGCAACCATCAGTGTGTGAGTGGTGTGTGAATGACTGAATGTATTGCAAAGCACGTCAATTCTTCTGCCTTGAAAAAGCAAGTAGAGACAATTTACCATTTTGTTCTTTCACCAAGTTTTTTACCAACGGAAGTTTTTTAAATTCTAGAACAGAGATCTTCAACAGGGGTCCGCAAACCCCTAGGGGGTCCACGGAGGTACTGCATCGAGGTCGCCATTGTTTTGGTTGATTAGACTTTTTTTATATTTCCCCCCTGCAATTTTCTCCACCAATTGAAATGTCTTTAAATCCACATTAACATGAATTCAGCACACTGTAGTAAACAGATAAATGGAGGCAGAAGATGTCTTTCAGTCATCAATGCACACATTCATTGACACACAGCAGCTCTTTCAAGCTGGGCACCGTTTCATTCACAACACCCCTCCCATCAACGAGGAATCCGAATTAGAAACACCTTAAAAATCCAAGAGTTACAACTCCATCTGTAATAGAATGAATAGGACCAGTCTGATAGAACACAATTTCATACAATACATATAATTAGGGGGTCCCCGCTCCATCTCGCCAACAGTTTTGGCGGTCCTTGGCCTGGAAAACATTGAAGACTAAAGTTCTAGTTATATAAAGTTGTATAAGTTATAGATCTAAAACTTTTCACAAGTTTGCATCAGTTTTACCAGTAGCAAAAAGTGATATGTAAATGTGAAATGAAGGGAAGTGGAGACCCCATCCTTTCATTGTCTCATCGTGCATCCTTGCAGGGATGAAAGGCGCTGGTGTCTCCAGCCTCCTCTGGGAGGGCCAGGTAACACCCTGGAGAGGTTGCCAGTCCATCACAGGGCAAAGCACCAATGCAAAGCAGGGACGACCATGCACACACACACTCATTTCTAGTCTGAATGTAAACCTAAAAGTTTTGTTTCCGGACTATGGAGGTAACAAAGTATCTGGAGAACACCAACAGATGTAGAGGGACGACATGGAAACTCCAATGCTCTAAAGATGTCCAGCTAGGATTTTAAAAACCTGCCTTTTCAGTGAAATGCAAACAAAATGTTAGGAGTGCTTTGCATTTTTTATCTGTTGGAAGTCATTGGGTTGTAGAAACAGCATGATACTGCCACCACCATGCTTCACCATGAGGTTGGTGACCATAGGTTGGTTCACACTGCATGTTGGCCACTCCATTATTTACAAATATTGTTTTTTGCTGTTATTTTTATGTGAACAACTTTCCTCCAGATGTTTGCTGTTTCTCCAACATAGCTTAGTGAGAAACTGAGCAGCTTGAGGTGGAAGCATTCTGCCACTCCTTTAGCCTTAGGCTTCTTGGCTACTAATCTGATTGATGCGTGTCAGTTGAGCCATGTTTTGGTAAATTTCCAATTAACTGAGCCATAAGACGTTCAATTAAGTCCAATAACTTTAACTTGATTATTTTTCTGGGTCTTTATGATGCAGTTTAAACACTGATGATCTCTAATGATCTTAAAAATCTGTATTATACATTAAATTACATAAAAACTGATGATTTTGTGAGATATTTCAAAATATGGTCCTTTGAAGTTCTCCAAAACGATGCACTACTCTAGCAAAAAAGATTCAAACCGGTTTCACTGGAAACATAGGTGAAGGACTGCATAACAGTGACTACAACCAAAGCTCAGGGTGGAGCAGCACCAAATTATTGTGTTTGTTTAATATCAGAAGTCTTTCTCCAAGTCCAATAATGAAAACCAAATGTCTTTGGGAAAGGGCAGCGCATGTCGAAACCACAGAGGAAGAGGAGCAGCTGCTGCGCTTTTTCTTCCAGAAATCTGTGAATCTGATGATGTCATTTCAGCAGCTTTCTTCAAACTACAAGGAAGTAAATGTGCACATGTATGTTTAATGTGTTATATCTGCCATGAAACTGAGACATGTGCCATCTTGTTTTACTGCTGTGTTACCAGTGCAGACAAAGCCTGGAGTGAGTCATGTGAACTGAGGTCCTGCAAACTTTGCCTCATGAACATTTCAGGAGGATCCCTCATCCTTCTGTCATCCCTTTGTAGCTGATCTGCAGGCACGTGCTTACTGTAAACAAAAGCAGCTTGCTGCTGCACCGAATCCCGTGCCTGGTCGTCTGGATGGAAATATTCAATCAATATAATCCACTTAACAGAGATAAAAGCAGATTACTTCAAGGTTAAACAACCTGTAGCCTCCTGGATGAATTGCAGATGACGTCCTAAATTACCCACTTTATTAAAACATGATCCATTAGAAGCTCTGTCTGCGCGCAGGGGTCAGCTTTAATAAAAGGATGGGATCCATTAATGTTTATTTCAAGACATATCCTGAAATCCCCCTGCGAACGGGAAGCAGGTGGACTTATCTCCCTCCAAGTGGCCACTTCACAGTCTCCATACGTGCGCAAGCACGGATGCGCATTAATGGGCAGGAAAGGGAGGTTTTGCGAAAACACAAAGACAATGCGAACAACGTCTTATGCCGGTAAAGTCGTTAGGAGTTACAACCAAGGATGTCTAACAGGAATTCTTAAACGATCCACCCGGTGCCAAAGTTTCCCCGCTTCCCAATGACGCACGAGAGCGCATTTAGATGAAGGTTAGGGGTCCCTGCGGGGTCCTTCTCACTACGAGGTAGACAATTAGGATTATTTACTTGTAACCCGGGTTATTTATGGCATCCCATCACAGGATTGCTGCTTTTTTCTTTTTTTTTCGCCAACTACCAATAAAGTTTCACATGCGCGACTCAAAAACAGACAGAAATTTTTAATAGTCTTAAATAAAAAAGCTAAGATCATCAAACACAAGAATCTTTTCCACGTCACTCACCTGAAGCTGCGAGTCCGAACAGGACAGCGAAAACATAGAGTCCTTTTACGCACATTTGGACGGCGGGTCAGCTGAGCGCGCGCTGATGGGGGGTCAAGGAGTCAGTAAAGCCACTCCACTCAAAATTCTTTCACAGACTGACTCACAGAGACAGTGAAACTCTTTGTAGAGGGATAAAAAAAAAACTAACAACAAAAAAACCCGTCGCGATAGGTCCTCTCCTTCGGCTTTCCTGTCCAAAAAGCGCATCCCAGCTCGCCTTCTGGCGTCTAACGCTTCCCTTCATGCGCCCTCCCACCATCATTCCGGGCGGAGTGAAAAGAAAAAGGAAGAAAGGGGAACTGAAGCAATCTCTGCTGCGCTCTCACATCTGCTCAGAGCTCACGAGTTAAACCCCAAACCAGTCATCAGACCGTTTCTGCGGCTGAAGACGAAGATATTCCACAGATTGAACCATGACCTGGAAAAATCTAATCCGTTTCAAACTTTCTCTCTCTCTCAAACCTTTAGGCTTTTTACTTATGGAAGAGGACTAGGGCCACTGAAAAAAAAGAAAAGAAAAGTTAACTGATTTTTAAATTTTATTTCAGTTTAGAATTGGAAAAAAGTCAGAATTCTGACTTTAATCTCAGAATTCTGACTTTTTTCTCAGAATTCTGACTGATAACAAACATGTTAGCATCAAGCCATAGCCATGTCTGTTTTAGAGACTAGCTCTCTTGTTTCAATTACCTCCTCCATTAATGAGGGGACCCCTCGGGCACGTAAAAAGTTGCCTAATTCCGTCATTTTCCACCAATGTGTCACAGAACTTCTCAAACAACTCATATCTTGGTCAGTGAAGCCGAGTGCTCCCACATCTCTTCCTTCATGGTTCCCATACATTAAAGATGAGATTAAAGTCAGAATTCTGAGAAAAAAAGTCAGAATTAGGAGAAAAAAGTCAGAATTCTGAGAAAAAAGTCTGAATTATGAGATTAAAGTCAGAATTCTACGACGGAGTATTAGGGCCACACATGAAGAGAAAAAATATTTTTGCCATGACGAGATTAAACTCGACATGTCGACTTTAAAGTCGACATGTCGACTTTAAACTCGCCATTTCGAGAATAAAGTTGAAATGTCTTGTTGAATTTAATCTCGACGTGTCGACTAAACTCGCTCCACAGCTGCAATCTGCGTTTTAAGAGTGAAGGTAGTCTTTGACGTGCTGCAACTGTATAATCATCACAGAAAGTACAATTTGACCAAATCATCTACACAATTTATGTCTGATTCTGGATTCTGTGCATGTATCCTGTGCAGCGGTTGGCTCTCTGGAACTAATTTCAACTTTATTGTCGACACGTCGAGATTAAACTTAACATGACATTTCAACTTTATTCTCGAAATGGCAAGTTTAAAGTCGACAGGGCGAGTTTAAAGTCGACACGTTGAGATTAAACTCAACATGACATTTCAACTTGATTCTCGAAATGGCAAGTTTAAAGTCGACAGGGCGAGTTTAAAGTCGACACGTTGAGATTAAACTCAACATGACATTTCAACTTGATTCTCGAAATGTTGAGTTTAAAGTCGACATGTCGAGTTTAATCTCGTCATGGCAAAAATATTTTTTCTCTTCATGTGTGGCCCTAATACTCCGTCGTAGAATTCTGACTTTTTTCCCATACTTAACTGAAATAAAATTTAAAAATCACTTTTTTTTTTTTTTCAGTGGCCCTAATCCTCTTCCGTATTTTACTACATGCTAAGGAAGTCTGTGGAATTTTAAATGTATTCTCAAATAAATTGAATCAAAATCAAAGTAGTAAATTTTAACCAGGCCTTTTTTATATCTCTGGTTTTCTGCCTTCCATGTCTAATTCTTCTGTGAAATGTGACATCGCTAACCAATGGCATAAATATCGGTGAGCAGAGACTGCAGTAGCTTAGGGGCCCCCGACCTCTAAGGGGCCCCATCACTGACACCTGGTAGGCCCCCTTCGCAATTATGGCTTAGGACGTCTGACTGGAGACTTAATGGAGCAAAAAATTCCTTTCAAAACCCACCAAATTTTAAACTGACTGACCGTACCTTATTTATACCCCAACACATGCCAGATTTCAACATGATGCTGAGCTGTTTAAACACGGCATCAATAGCAAAGCAGACATTGGTACTTTTAATTACTATGTTAATAACTGTTTATAGTTGACTAGGCGGTTGGTAAAAAATACACTCATATAATATGTTTCAAACCAAATTAAAGATCCTAAAAGAACAATGAATTTGAGTATTTTATTTTTTACACTACGACTTGGAATTATGGGTAACCCAGCCCAGCCAGATAATGTTGCTTACTGCTGTGTTGTTACGCCATTGTCGCCAAGTGAGCCACTTGATTTTATCGAAAAAAAACATCCTAGAAAGATCCTCTCCTTGTCTTTTTATTTTTTATAGATTTTTATAGAAATCTGCCATTTTGAACGACTTTTTTATAACCTGCGCTAAGATTGGGCTGCAACTAATGATTATTTTGCAAATCAGTTAATCTGTTGATTTTTTTTATTTTTTATTATCGATTAATAATCGGATAGCAAATGGTTCCTTAAAGAAGAGTTTTTGCAAAATGAAACTAGGACAAACTAAAACTTTTCCACCAGAGGAATTCTGGATATAGAATAGTGACAGACGTAAAAGTTTTTTTCTCTCTAAAATCTATACTCTAGTTTATGCCTAAATGAAAGTTAATTTATAAGTAAGAAAAATTTGGGTGTTTTTTTTGTTTTTGTTTTTTTTTCAAAGACCACATGAATTTAATTAATTTCAGCTGTTACATGCAGGGAGGGATTATTCGTTGGTGATTAAAAAACTTTCAGCATAAAAGCTCATATTTGATTTGTTTAAATGGAGGACTTTAAACTATATTTACTGAATGATTTTACAGCTATTCAATTTATATTTCAAGAAATATGCTTATTTTGATGATGATGATAATAAAGTTTTAATCATGTTCAGCAGTGGGAACAGGAGTTGATAAAATAAACAAGAATCTGATTCTAAAACAACCCCATTGTAAAAAGGATAGGTAGAGTTAAGCCACATGAGGGCAGAGCTGCACTGCAGTGTCCACATGCCTTCAAATGTATGTGCAGGCTGACTTACATATGGAACTTTGGGAAAATGAATAATGGCTGTAACAAAAAAAAAACTAATAGTTAAAAGTAACCTCTTAATTACAAAATTCTACAGAATCATATGCCTAAAACATTAGAGTTCAACACTGATCTGTTCGGTCATGTTGCAATCTTTTGTGGGACAAATGTCTGCTGTTTGTGCAGTGGTGGTGCAAGGGTAGATCACACATTCCTAAAATGGCAGACACAGCCACCATGGGTCCTTTACTGTATGTCTTCACCCTCTTTTTTCATCAAGTTTCTGTCCATCTACTTTTTATTTAAGAAAACTGGTACCTAAACTTTTTTAAAAAGTGGAAAAGATAGATTAATCACACCAGGATTGAACTGTACGGTTTGACATAGCATAGCCAGTTAGGCTGTTATGCAAGGAATATTTTTAAAATGACAAACGGTACACAATATGTGACATGTTATCATAAAACAAACATAGCATTCTAAAAAATGGAAGTGCCTTAGTTGGTGAAGATTTGCTGCAGGACAGCCCACTAAGTCTAACTCTAAGCCTAAAGACTAAAACTACATTTCATAGGAAAATTTTTTTTTATTTATTTCAGTTAATACAAACAAGAAATTAAATTGATTTCTTACCTATTTTTTTAAAAAACGATAATCAGAAAAGTGAAAAATCACCAAATTTGTATTATTGTCTGATACATTGGAATTTGAACTGTTTAAAATTGGATTTGTTTGTAATTTGATTATGAAATGTCCTTTATTGGCCTCGTTTTGGTTAATTTTCCTACCACAAAGTAGTGGTATATAGTCATTTTCTTTAGAAGTAGGATGAACAAAAAACTGTGCAGCTCCAATTAAGTCAGTCTAACATACAGTAATACCAGCGGGGTGTGGCAGAAATCAAATATGGAGGATGCATAAAGAGGAATAAACGCAGGGCAGCAGGGACAAAGGAGCAGCTGAAAGCTGAAACAGTCAATGTTAGGAAAGTAAATGTCAAAACACAAAAGCTTGTGTAATAATTAACAAGATGGGTGTGAAGGCAGAAAGTAAACTGGATGGAAACAGACCAGAGAACTGTGACAATAGCTAATAAAGATAAAACTGAAAAATATGATATCAAAATCCAGTGAGAATAACAAAATGGCCAAAAATCTTGACCAAAATGTTTAAGAACAGAAGAAAAACTGAAAAAACAGAAACAGTAACTGTAATAGTAACTGTTTCAAACGTGAATATTTTTTCAGCATTGCAAAATAAAACAATGCAGCGAAAAAATTGACTAAATCATTTGCTTTTTTTCTGCTGGAGGGAGGAGCTGTTATATCAATCAGCTGTTACCTGTTCTGACAAAGACAGGGACTCCATTCTACATCAATCAGAGCTGAATTAATTCACATCAAACCAGATACATTTTTTTTAACACATTTGCTAACCGGAGGTTAATATTTCCATGTGTTAATGCCTTTTTTTCTCTCTGATGTTTCAATGTATTAATAACATTAAATATATAAAACAAATCTATGAAAATAGAAGTTTAGATACTATTTTTATAGTAGCAGAAGATGATGAGAGTGGGGAGCCTCACATATTGTTCCACAGGACGTCAGAGAACATCACCACCCAAGCCAACTAAGGACCCTGGATGATGCTACGTTCACACCGGACGCAGCAAAAGCAGCAAAATCGCATCTGCTGCTTCATTTTTGCTGCTTGTACCAGTTAGTTCTGACACGCGGCTGAAGCAGCTTTGCTGCTCTGGCTGCACGGTGCAAAAGTTGGTCTGACGCGCGTTGGGCGGAGCTACTCTCTCCTTTCTCTGCCTTGCAGCTATATTTGCTGTGATCAGTGGGAATAAAGTAGTTTTAATATGTTTTTAAGTGAGAAAAACACCTGAAAACTTCATCAGTGCAGTCAGTTCATCCAGATTATAATCCTGCCTTCCAGTATTATCTCTGTCGGAGCCGCTCAGACCTCCACATACCGGCGGTACGCTGTCAGTAGGAATCCATTCAACAGCAGCCTATGGCCCGGTCTCCTCCTCGCGGTTCACCGCGGCGGCTGGTAGGTGTTTTTCATCTAAATAATCCGATCTGCAAGCACCAGAATAATAAAAGCGAACATATTCTGCCAGCAGATTTCTGCATTTTAAGTTAATTTATGCGTCAATAAACTGTTTCGGAGGAGCGATCATAGCGCTCTGTATCATCAGCGCTGTGTCTCTCTCCCTGCCATCTCCCAGATCAGCTTCTCTGATTGGTTGACACGGCGCGTCGAGCAGCAAAAGTAACATTTTTCCATCTCGAGCAGCAGCGCGTTTGTGGCACGCCACGCGCGTCAGATGCTTAAACGCGCCCGACGCGCTGCTTCAGCTGCTCAGACGCGCTGCGCCTGCTGCTCAAAACGCGCTGCGGGACCTTTTGCTGCGCCATGATGCGCGTCAACCATTGAATTTGCATGTAAACTCGCTGCTTCTGTCGCGCCTGCTGCGTCCGGTGTGAACGCAGCATGAATGGGTTTGGAAATCGCTAAAAGCATGGAACTCAGCTTTCAGGCCTGGAGATAAAGAGGCACTGAGGACAGCAGATGGAAACTTGAACCGTGCCATCAGATCAGCGAAGCAGAACAACATCTGGAAGATCCAGGATCTCTTCCACGATGCCAGCGATAACAGGAGGATATGGCAAGGCATATGGGTGATTAGTGACTACAACACTCCCTCCCCCCGGTAGATGTAGCAAATGCTGACTGTCTAAATTAACTACACAAATTCTTTGGAAGGTTTGATGCACTAAACAGCGCTCCAGCAGTGAAAGCCATTCCACACCAGGGAGAGGAGGCAACTTGGACGAAGCTGAAGTGAGGAAAACAGAGGAGAGTCAACCTAAAAAAAGGCCTCAGGCCCCATTGACATACGTACCTGGGCGGGTGTACAAGGAGTGTGCAGATCAGCTGGCTGGTGTCATCACAAACATTTTAAACACCTGACTGGACCGATCCGTAGTACCAGCATCGTCTGTCACCATCATTCTGGTCCCAAAGAAGCCTCAGGTCGCCTCACTAAATGATTGCCAGCCTGTCACACTGACTCCTATCATGATGAAGTGCTTCGAAAGGCTGGTTAAAGAACACATCGTCTCCAGTCTCCCCCATCATTCGACCCCATGCCATCTCCTCTGCTCTTCACCTTGAGCTTAGCACACCTGGAGGAGAAGAACACCCATGTGCAGATGCTGTTCTTGGACTTCAGCTTTCAGCACCATCATCCCACAGCATCTGATGTGCAAACTGGAAACTGAAAACTGAAAATTTTATTGACTTATTTTTGTGTATTAGCTTGTTAGGTTACAACATGCCTTACATCATTCTATAATTTACTCTTCTGCTCTGCCAAAAAAAAATCTGCCATTTTTAAACTAAATCTGCATATCATTTCCTTTAATTTAAATCTCTCTAGCAATGTTACTGAAGGAAGGGGTGGATGGGAGGGATGTACACTGGAAAAAATCAAAATCTAGATAAGTCATTTTTTCTTAAAATAAGTGCATTTCTTCTTAAATTGAGGAGATTAAAGAGATATTTTGCCAATGGAACAAGACAATTTAGATTTAAAATAAGAAAACAGAATTGCATCTTCTTATTTCAAGTGCATTTCATCTAATTATCTTATTTTAAGGGTAAAAATACTCATTCCATTGGCATATTATCAAATATGCCTATTCAAATCAAGGGTAAATACACTTAATTTAAGAAATGTTTACTTATTTCTAGATCATATTTGCAGTGTATGGGAAGAGTTATTTGTTCATTTCGGGAGACTTGATTTAGGACTTCGAGGAAGGAGACTCAGCATGGGGGGGGGCAGTCTTCAGAAATCAAACCAATTGAAGTAATCCCAGGTGGAACATGCAACAAACAAAGAATGTAGAATGAGATGAAGAGGAGGGAAGAGAAGGGGTTGAAGGTAAGGGAGCATGGGGTCAAAAAAACACGACAGAATGAAGGTTAGTCACTGGGTTATTAAAGATAGGATTAAGATAGAACAACAATTTAGAACAACCAGGAAGAGTTTTTGTTTATCTGTGTGTGGAGTAAATGTCTGGAATGGATTGAATGACGAGTTTAAAAAAATTATAAATGCAAACCAATTAAAAAAACTAATTAAAACCGAGCTCATTTCAAAATACGCTATATAAGATGACTGTTTAATAGTCTATAATGTAATTGATGACATAAATAGTACTTAAAATAATTGTACATGGCTAAACATCATGTGGAATGGAAACAAGTGTTTTTTTGGTTTTTTGATGTTTTGACAGTTAATTGATGATAAATTGACAAGTAGGAAAGGGGCAGGACATTATAAGATGTATCTTCTACCTGCTCCTTTTCGAACAGAAAATATAAAATTTGCATGTCACATGGGCAAAATAATTTGTTTTATATTTTCATTCTTAAGTTTGTTTCATTCAAAAAATTTTTCTTGTTTGTTTTTACTGTCTGTTCGAAATAAATAAATAAATAAATAAATAAATAAAGATGTGGCAATTCTCCTGAGCTTAATATACTAACTTACTTTCACTGGCAAGAAAAGGTCACACAAGCTAAATTTACATGCATACAAATTTCCCCGAACTGATCTAAACCTAGGCTGATCAGAAATTCAAAATCTCCATTTATATGGACACTAAATAGAATTACTTGATTATAAATGCCTGTTTGCATTTACCAAGGGTTCAATCAGATTAAATCATCTGAGTTTGCATTGAACTGTCTAATTTTCTGGTAACACTTGAGTTGTACAAGAAGAAATTGCCTTTTTGTTTCTGCTCGTTTTTGTTTCTGCTCTTTGTGTCTGCCCCTCACAATTCTTTTTATTCGGATCTTCAGTCTTGCCGGTTTATGTATTTTTTTTTTCCATAAAAGACCTTAGTTGCATCTTTGGGTCAATAATTTGTTTTTGGTGGTCATTTTAGTGAAGTGCTCAGCAGTTAGTTTATACTAACACTCCTTTGCTACATGGGTAGCAGGCAGGATTGCGTATTCATCTAAACATTACTAATAGGGCCACTGTTCTGCTAGATCAGCATACCCATAGTACGCATGTGCAAGACGTCTGATTTGCATAGGCGTATGCTAGTCCCATTTATCCCTTCAGTTTATCCCATTTTGCCCCTTTAGTTTTGTACAATACATACACTTTAAACTACCTTGACAGGCGTGTAACCCTTTAGTCATGTGCAAAATGACAATTTAAGTTCAGATCGCCAAACGCTTCAAAAAACACCAAAAAGTAAGTAATTGAATTGTTGTTTTGTACATGAATAGAGGAATACACACAAGTTGAGGTAGTTTAAAGTGTATTTTTCATACTAAATTAAAGGGATAAATGGGTATGGGTATGTTGATCTGACAGAACACCACCTCCTCGACCAAGGAACAGAATCCAGTGGATGAAGGTTAGGAATAAAGAGAAAACGTCACGCTGGCGTTGCACACATGCACAGTATGTTTCTGTTTTGCAGATTCTGCAATAATAAATATGTTGCACTGGGAGGTGAAATGGCCCATTATTTTCAAAAGTGTAACATATAGGACATGGAAAGAGGACATGCAAGATTAGCAACCTGATGATGTGAAATTATGACTCCAAAGCTCATGCTTACATTTCCTTTATCCCTCAACTACCAACAGAGAAAAATAACCTCTGATTTCTTTGTCCTGCTTTAAACCAAGTCCATTCTCACCACATGAATTGCAATCCCTGTAATCAATCTGCTTTGAAAAAGCATACTGTCCTTTTACATAAACTGAGGTGATTGAGAGTTACATTAATGTTACGCCCTTTTGAAGAAAACATAAATGTTAGCAGAAACACAGGGTTTTTTTTGCAGTTGTACAGCATTTTTTTGGTTGTTTTTTTTCTTCCAAGCGGCTAAAAGTACATAAACACTATTTAATCAATCATTTGCTGGCAATAAGTGACATGACATAACATTAGTGAAGACATAAGGACTCATTCATTGCATGTTAGTTTTTCTTAAATATCAATAAAAGGAAGAAAAAGTTGGCTGTGTGTCCTTTGGACAGGATAACATAATTATATTGGACTTTTTTTCTGCATTTTTGTTGTTTTTCTATCTAGTCACAGTCAACGATTTGTTTAGGACTGGCCATGCTGTTTTTTCCACTTTACCTGCAGAGGAGGCTAGATCTGACTCTTTTAATAAAAAAATTAAATTAAATTAAAAATAAACTATGTATTGATGAATAACTTGAGAAACCAGTCACATGATTAAGTAAAGATGTTCTTTAAAACATCGTCTCAATCCTGTATCAAATACAAAAAATACAAAAAAGGAAAGTAAAGTATGAATTTATGATAGATGGTTCTACATTTTTCAGACTTTAAGTAGAACCTGGAAAGATGAGAAGAAAAACAACCCAAAAAGTTAGACATGACAAAAAAAATGACACAAGGATGGAAGAAAGCAGAAAAAGACCAAATTAAAGGAAGATATGATGAAAGAGATGAAGAAAACAAAGTGGAAGAGAAGGGAAAAAAAGGAAAGAGGTATATGAGCCACTTTGCAATATGTATTTCATGTCTACCAGGTGGCTATGTAATACAATGCAAGCTTTAAAGAGGAACCTCACCTTTACCAAATGGCTTTGGTGTGCACATAGTTTTAGACCGCACCTTAACACTTGTAAGCCTCCTGTTTGTTTGCCTGTTTTGTTTTTCTATGCTTATTGGTTTGTTGCTTAAGAAGGTGCAACGTCTTCTGTTAAGCTGCCAGTAAAATAAATAAATGAAATAATGTCAGAATCGCCTTTCAGTTACTTTAAGAAGCGCAGTAAACAGGAGAGAAGGTGCGTCACGGAAACACTCCACCAGAAATCAACCAGGGGCTTTAAGTCTTAGCCTCTATGAGAGGAAATTAAATTTGGAAGTAATGACAAAAGGAAGGATGGATGGAGGAGAATAAGTAGGGCGGGGTGATATTGGCTGGAAATCTTATCATAATATTTGAAGAACTGTCGATACAAAGATAAAATGAATGATAAAACACTCATTAATTCTTTGAGGTTTTTCTTAGTTTACCGTATAGCTGTGAATGAAACAGTAATCACAGCTGAAACAAACAAACAAAACTTTTAAAATAGAAAAGAAATTTAAAATAGGCTTCTTCATGACTCCAATTATATAAAGAAATATGACTTATACCACAAAACATCCCATAGTATCTGCATTTAATCATATTCTTTGAATTTTCCAATTTCCCAATGGAAAAAAATATTGAAAATACATTAAAGGATAAACTAAATGCCCACACTACAAAAAATGTAAATCTAAATAAGTGATTTTTTCCCAAAATAAGTGCATTTTTTCTTGAACTGAGGTGGTAATTGAGAAACTTTGCCAATGGAACGAGACAATTTACATTTAAAATAAGAAAAAAATATAGCATTGTCTTATTTCAAGTGCATATTATCTAATTATCTTATTTTCAGAGCAAAAATACTCATTCTATTGGCAAATAATCTTATTTACCTACTTAAATTAAGGGTAAATACACAAAATTTATGACATTATTACTTATTTCTGGATTGTTTTTGCAGTGCAACCCTTGGCACAAAGGACTAACTTGAGAAAGGAAGGGAGAAAGGGATGCATCAAGAAAGCAAGAGAGGAAGGATACAAGGACAGATGGGAGGAGAGAAGGAAACAAAAAGAAAGGAAAAGAAAGGACATAAAGAACAAAAGGAACAAACGCAAGGAAGGAGATGAAAAAGGCTCAAGGACTGTTTCAAGGAACAAAAGAACAGAGATATTTCAAAAGGCAAGGAGGAAGGACAGACAGAAAAACCCAAGAGAGGACAGAGCAGAGAAAAGCAAGGAATGAGAAAAAAGGTGACACAGAAAGGAGGAAAGAGGCCATGGACAGTGAAAGAACATTAATGGGGGGAAAAAAAACATACAATTATGGAAAAATCCTATACTTTATCTATCCAGACTAGAAAAAAAAAACTTTTTGTTCTTGTTGTGACTGTTTGGATAGATATTCTGTGTAAAGCATGTTAATGCAGTTCTATAAACTGAGACAGCACAAGTGGGTTAAAAAAAGCAAAGGAGTAGCAACTGTGGAAGCTGTTAGTTTGTGTATTCTTGCATTTTAATCTTGTTAACTATCTACACTATTCAAAGATGAGAGCAGAAATACTTGGAAAAGGTGAAAAAATACAAGTTTCTATTTGTATCCATTTTAAGATTTTAGTCACTGCACCTAACAACTAACCCTGACATTTACCATAATCCTAACTGTAATCCACTAAACTGACTCCCTAACATTACAAATGGGGATCCACCACACCCTTTGTTACCCACAAGGCCTGTCGGTGCTCAGAACGTTTTTAAATATACCAAAAATGTTCAAAAATAATACTATAAACAAATATACACACAACACACTACATCTGTATCACAAGTAGGAGCTGGAATTAGTCCATATTTTCTATCCAATTCCCATTATATTACTATACAATAAACATGCCAAGCCGTTTATGTACTTATGGTTCAGCATAAATACTGTAAAAAAATATATTTTCAAATGAGAAAAAGAGCAAAAATTATATGAAAAAGTATTTGACTCATTAAAATATTTTACCCGGTGTTAACCAGTAGGAGCAAGTTTTAAAGTGCATGACTTTAATCTTGCATAGATTTATATTTCATACTAATAATCTGCTGACAGAAAATGTTGCAAGCTCCATTATGATCCACGTTTTTTTCCTCACCCCCTCCCTTCCCAGAGCAATTCTGAATTATTACAGAAAGATCAAATAAAAATAGCCTTTTCCTTCGTGTTTTAATTCCCTTTCGTGTAAAAAAAAATGCAGCTTACACCCAGAGTGCATCCTTACAAGATAAATAACCATCCCACTGTTTGTTAAAGCAGTGCAAATCTGTGAATCAGTGAGCTGAGTTCCTCCATCCTTCCTTTGGGATCAATCCCACTGCTTCCGCTAATCTAGTTTGTCTCAGCTTGTACCCAGAGCCCCCACCCAAAGGTAAAGGATGGAATAAAAACTGATGGTCAAATTAAAACAACTTCCCCTTCCAACTCAATGCCTCCACTACCTGAGATGTTTTAACTCTTCATGCAGAGAAAAAGCTCATTTATAACCTGCAGATAATAATCTTTATGTAGTCTCTTTTGCCGTCAGAATAATAAGAGGACATTTTTTATTTCAGCTTAAATCCAAAGCTTCCTGTCAGCTCAACTCAAAATCTCAAAAGGCCAAAAGATCCCTAAAAAAAATGAATCATTCATGTCTTCTATATATCTAAACATTTTTAAATGTTTACTATAAATCATTTACATTGGGTCAGACAACAGCTGTGTGATGTCAAAAGCATGTTATGTAAGATTCATTAACCTCATCTACAAAGCAAATCCATGAACTACTATGTTTTTTGAAACACCTCTTTTTAAATGAATATTGTTATTTCTCTACGACGTCTGAAAATACCAAAGTCATACAATTATTCTTCCACAACACTTCAAGTCATTTGTGTCTTACCCAGATCACAAAAAAAAATAATTTAACTGCTTTTGGCATTTAGTTAATCGTATTTAGTTACTTTAACACAATTGTTTCATGTTAGCAGGGTAGGACATAAAACAATTGTGTTAAAGTAACTAAATATGATTGAGTAAATGCCAAAAGCGTTTGCTTTATTTGTTTTCATAAAGCAAATGGCACATTACATTAGCTCTATTGTGAGACTGATTTTTAATACGTTTTCTGTTATTTCAAACATGCCTTTTATTGGCATAAAGGCAAAGCAAATGGGTGCTTAGCTTTGCACTTTGGGAGTCGGGATCATCCTTCATTATATTTAGCTAAGATTATTACACAACAATTATATTTTCAGGCTCACTCACCTGCAGCTGTAAGTCCAGACAGGAAAGCAAAAATATAAAGTATTTTTAAGCACATTCTTACAGCAGGTCAGCAGATCAAAGAGTCAGACCCACTCTAATAACCTTCTGAAGAGATCTGCAGAATCCCTGTGTAGAGGGATAAACAAAATGGCCGTCTCTATGTCATTAGTCATTGTGGTTGGTTGAAACCAAACTTTGGTGGATGGTCCCTTTGTCCAATCAGCTATGACTATTCTATTTAATCACTGTCACGTCCCAGAACAGGTTGAACAGGAGCAGTCCCAGATTAATAATGTGTTGAACTAAACGTATGGGGCCACACATTAACAATCAGACTTACCAGGTTAGTGGAGCCAATCCAAGAGACACTTTGTACACAATTACAAAATCTGAATATAAAATCAGATTTTCCCAGCTCAAAAACGTATTTTTAACCCAATTTTTTTAATTTATGAATTTTGTTTTTAATCCTATGTTTTCAAGATCTGCTTAGAGTCTTTATAAAGTGGACCTACTAGCTTACGCTGCAAAACCAATCTAAAAATAAGTCAAAATTTATCTAAGTTTATTTACCCTTAATCAACATATTGACATACTTTAGTTATACACAAATATCTAATAATCCCTTCCATGGTTATTTTTAAATGAATGATTGTTAAAACACAGTTAGGCTCAGAGAGGAATTATAATTTCCTAAATGCCAGGTTGTGGGAGGTCTGGACCCAAAGTCAGAGATGGAAGCTGAGGCGTTTTTTTTTGCAGATTTGGCAACAGAAGCATAAATCCAAAAATAACTGATCAAGGATCACATGAACCAGAACAAAGGGGAACACATGGGTTAAGGAGGGAATGAAGAGAACCAAGTAAACAGTAAGTGCAAAGGAGTATATATGCCAAACAGAACAAAGAATGGAGTAATCAGCTGATTAGGAGCAGGTGTGGACAGAAGAACTAGAAGGGAGCAAGAGGAAGGAGACTGACACAAGGGGGCAACAGAGAGCAAACAAGAAATACATAAAAACTCAAGTACAACCGGAAAACAGCCAGAATGATACAAAATTTAAATCATAGTGTAACTGAAAACTCAAAAAGAAACCTTAAACAGAACTAAAAAGTCTAGAAGGGGCAGAATCATGACACTGAGCCATTATTTTTACTTAAACGTTTCAGTAGATTTAAAAAAGTTTCTGCATAAAATGTAGAATTTTAAATGATTTTTGTCATTTTTCAATGAAAGCCTTTATAAGAATCTGTTGTTGTCAGAAAACACCAAACATATTCAGAGTTATTAAGTGTATTTTACTTCCAACGTCATTGTTTGTATGAAAAAAGAAGTTGCTTTAAAAAAGTAAGGTTTTTCATGGTTAAGCCACATGGGGGCAGAGCTGTGCTACAATGTCCTCTGCCTGAAGCATGTCCATGCTTTTATATTATCTCTGAGGTTGTAATAATGCCAAAACCTTTATTATTGATACATTTGATAGAGGCTCTTTAAAAAACCTCTAAAGGTTTATATCCAAAAACTGCAGGGTTAAACACTGACCTTTTCCGTCACATTGTTAAACTGCTCTGGGTCCAATGTGGTGAGTTTATCATAACAGAATCTGATTATAGGTTTGATCCAAACAAAAAAAAAATAGACTGATTAATGTTACACCAAAGAAATAGAGGACATGTTTAGCATAATATAAAGCAAAAAGTTGCATACCACTTTTTTTTATTTAGGTAAATCCTAAAATGTTAATTGTGCTTATTTCACTTAAGGTATGATATCAGACATCAACACTATAAGGTGATGCATTTTTGTCCTGTTTCTATCTTATAAATTAGAGTTTAAACCGTTTGACAGAAAGCTTGGGTGAAAATATAGAAGATGCATAAAAAAGAATAAAGGCAAGGCAGCAGGAAAAAAGGAGCAACGGAAATCTTGAAACACCGGTTAACAAGTTAACGTCAAGATGCATATAGGCTTGTGTGATTATTAGCTAAGCGAACGGAAACAAAGCAGAGAACAGAAACAGGAAATGTGACAACAGCTATTAAAGACAAAACCAAAAAGATTGTTATCAAAACCCAGTGAGATAAAGTAAATGACACAAAGAGTAAACCCACCAACCAGAGACATATTTACAGAAAAAGGCAACAGACTAAAAGAGTGAGGAAAAGAAGAAAAAACAAAAAAAACTCCTCGATTCTGTTAGTATACACCCTGAATGTTGTTTCAGCATTGCAAAATAAAAGCACAGCATAAAAACAAATGGATTAAAACATTAGTTTTCTCTGCGTGAGTGAAGAGCTGTCACGTCAGTTAGCTGTTACCTGCTCTGATAGAGACAGAGGCTCAATCCTGCAGCACGCTGAATTCATTCACTCCAAAACAGCTAAAGGAGACCTATCATATTAAAAAAAAATCTGTTTTTTACATGTTTAACTTGTATTTTTCTGCTTACTGTAATAAGCCAAGTGTTTAAAAATAACCTGTCAGATTAATAGATGTTTTGTGCAGTTTGAAAAACAAGCTGATTTAAACAACCCAGGCAAAGAAATACTGTCGGATAGACTACAAACTAAAATTCACCTTTACTTTTATGTCAAATCTAACTTTGAATTTATAACTACTGTTAGATAAATCACATTCACAACTTTCACCCTTTCATTTACACTGAATTAGACATCTGAAAAGACAGACAACTGGTAGTTAGCATGAATGAATGAATGAATGAATAGGAATTTATTTCAGACAATTTGACAAGCATGATTCTAATGTGCATTAAAATCACATAAGAATGTTGTTGCTAGCGTAGCACTGATATAATTTTTTGGCCCCGATACCTGATACCTGGCTGTGCAGTATTGGCTGATACGATACCATCTGTTTGAAATTGATGTGTGTGTATATGTGAAGAACTGCACACTACTTGGATGTAAAATAATTGCCATCATGGCTTTGTCAAGCTGCTGCCTACCTGTGTGAAGCAGGAAACAGACTTATACAAAGTGAATCCAGTAGAGCTTTTTATTGCCTACCAGTTGAATAAAGTTTTGGCCCTCAAAATGATATAGGTGCCCTATTTTTTTGTTCTCGCTGATACCGATACCACCATTTTTGTGCTGGATCGGGGCCCCGCCCGATAGTGGTATTGGTGCAAAACCAGTTGTTGCTATTAGCTTTTTATTTTTCCTCTGATTCTTTCAACCTTAAACACACTGCAAAAAATGAAATATAAATAAGTAATTTCTTCTTAAAATAAGTGCATTTTTTTCTTGAATTAAGGATTTAAGTGAGACACTTATTATACAATTCAGGTGGTAAAAGACACCGTTTGCCAATGGAATAAGACAATTTACACTTAAAATAAGAAAAAACAATTGCATTGTCTTATTTCAAGTGCATTTTATCTAGATACCTTATTTTAAGAGTAAAAATAATAATTCAATTGGCAAATCATCTTATTTACCTGCTTAAATTAAGGGTAAATACCCCTAATTTAAGACATTTTTACTCATTTTGAGATCATTTTTGCAGTGCAACCAAAACTCCTCAAAGTATCTTGAACGAACCATCGCTTTTTAAATGGCCTGTACATGTATAGTTCGGTTCGGAGGACTCCAGAGCGCTTTATGCAAAATTCGGTCAATCACACATGTATTCACACACTGATGGTGGCAAGCCACATAGCTGCCCTTGGGCTCACAGACAGAAGCGTGGTGGTATGTTTTAAAAACATGAAACCCCTCATTTAAAAACATGACACCCACAGATAGATTTTTCAAAGCAAATAAGATATAGCAGGCTAGTTTAGCGCTGCAGAAAGGTGGCTTTCAAGGTGGCCCTCTAGAGGTAGGACTTCCTTACTATTTAGAAACTGCTTGCTGCATCCCTGCTAGATGTGCAGGATGCTGTGTGTTTGTACCATTGTGCATTTGTTTGCAGATATTTTCAGCTAATAAAAAGGTTAGTTAGCTCATTAAAAACATTAAAAAAAAGTGGGACTAAGGAGATGAAATCTCATTATATGATAATGTTTTTGAGTAAAATATGTAATTATTGTGTCTTTTATAGCTTGTAGACATAAATTATTTATCAAATTTGACAAAAGGAAACATTATTCCTGATTGTATGTATTTATTGTACTAATGTTATTTGATTGCATGGCAAGGACATCTTTTGACTTTAAAAACAGTTTTTGAGTAACAGAGTTAAACATGAAAATTGTTGCAGTAACATAAAGTTGAGATGAAGTTTGAACAGATCCCCTCACTGTCTTCTGTATTACAGCAGGAGCTTCACTCTCCATCAATCTAAACTGCATCCACACAGCTCTGCAGTTTATTTTAAAGTTCTGGTAGATAGGAATGTTTTTCTTTAAAGTTTCTCAGAAAGCTGATATAGAATAATTCATACGAGATACAGTTTAATTAGAGACACTATTCTATTCAATAATTTTCTGAATTAACGGCACATAAAGGTGCCAATCATGACACAAAAATCTAGATTAATTCATTTTTTCTTTAAAATAAGTGCATTTGTTCTTGGATTTAGGAGGTAAAGGAGACATTTGCCAATGGAACAAGACAATTTAACTTTAAAATAAGAGAACACACCTGAATTGTCTTATTTCATGTGCATGTTGTCTAATTATCTTATTTTAAGAGTAAAAATACTGATTCCATTGGCAAACTATCTCATCTACCCACTCAAATTAAGATTTTTTTTTAACTTATTTTTAGATAGTTTTTCCAGTGCACACCTCTTGTATCCCTGGCTTTAATTAGTCTGTAGTTTTTACATGTAGCTGCTACATCTGCTCTCTGGCTCCTGTGTTTTTTCCAGCTACTCCTCTGCATGCACAGTGTCTGCAAAGATGATTGGAAATGTGAGGAAAAACTGCTGCTAATCTAGAAAAAGAAGAAGAAATTGTCTCATACAGAATAACTTCGCACTGTCAAAAAGGAACCGCTACTTTTCTTCTGTCACCATGTGCTTACTCAATATGGGGGACTCCTACCCTTAACTCAGACATTAATAAAAGACTGCATAAGATACCATAACTATTCAGATGACACACAGCTCTACATTACCATGTCACCAGGTGACTAAGCCCATCCAAATTGAAGAAATCAATTCATGGATGTACCAAAACTTTCTTTAGGTGAATTAACTAAAATAGAACTAATAATGTTTGTAAAAGGGTGAGATTTCAGAAGTTAATCCAACTAGAAATATGCATCAGGGTCTGAATCTGGGTGTAGTGATGGACTCAGATCTGAACCTTCAGAGGCTCATAAAGACAGGAACTAAGTCGGCCTTCGATCAGCTAAAGAGCGTCTCCAGGATTAAAGGACTAATGTCTCAGCAGGACCTTTAACATTTTTAATAGGTTTGGTTACACCAACAGTGTCTTCACAGGTCTGCTGACAAAGTCAACGAGGCAGCTGCAGCTGATCCAGAATATTGTTGCTAGCATCCTCACTGAAATAAAGAAGCACATCACTGTGGTTCTAAAATCCTTAGACTGGCTCCCCGTGTCTCAAAGAACACACTTTACATAAAGTTATGTAGGTCTATAAGGCAAGGCAAGGCAAGGCAAATTTATTTGTATAGCACAATTCAGTACAAAGACAAAGCAAAGTGTTTTACATTATTAAAATATAGGAAAATAAAACAGAATCAAAGCAAGTAGGAAAAAAATCATTGAATAGTTGAAATATAAATACATGACTTGTCATTATATGAACTACACAGACCTCATATCTAATCTACATACCCAGAGCCAAACATGTAGAATCGGTTTTTAGGTCCTATGCTCCTTGGATAATCTATAAAAAATGTACAAGTGATGAAAATAACTTAAAAGTGTGGTTTGAAAAAACGATTTTGTTTAGAGTGACCTTTGTCTGTGCTATCAAAACATTGTTAGTTATGTTATCCTCTCATTTTACAGTTTTTTTTTTATTTAATCACATTTGTTTTTGATTATTCCCATTTTTCTTAGATTATAGTGTTACCTCTATGCTTTTTCCGCTCATGTCCAGCACTTTGAATCATCTAAAATGTGATTTACAGATAAACTTACCACCACATTTGCATCTGACTGGTCTTTCTAACATAGATAACTTTGGAAGAAATATTACACTATAAAGTAAATTAGGACATTTCATATCGAATATCAGATCAGACGGCATCTCTGAATCCATTTAGTCTTTAACTGAATTTTATGGTATACAGTTATTGTATCTTTCTTTAAAAGCAATTGACTTGATCAGATTTTTCTTAGACATTTCCTTAAAATGTATAAGAGGGCGATGAAATTGAAGGGTTGTCGGTTCAAGCCCCAGCTCTGGCTTTCAGTATCGTGTCCTTTTGCAAGACACTTCACATGCATTGCCTACTGATGGTGGTGAGAGCGGCCGGTGACACCTGCAGCCTCGCTTCTGTCAGGGCAGCTGTGGCTACAATGTAGCTTGCCACCATCAGTGTGTGAGTGTGTGGTGAATGACTGAATGCAGTGTAAAGCGCTTTGGTCAAGTCCTTTGACTTTAAAATATGCTATATAAGTATAGGCCATTCACTATTTAAAATTATTATGGTTACATTACATCATTTGTGAATCATGTGTGCAATCACAGCCTTATTAAACTTGTTCTAACAGAAAAAAATGCAGAAAAAAACAAGCTTACATAGGAGCTACCACCAGTGCAGTAATATATGGGATACCAGTAATGCCAAGATATGCATCCTAAAAGCTGTTTGTTTTAGTTACTCCTATAAATAAAGAGGCTCCTGGTTAAAAATTAAGAAAAGAAACCTTGGTGGGTTCAGGTGGGTGTCTTACTTTGCTTATTATCATCTGTTTTCATTAGTAGGAATATTTTTATTTTGTATATATTAGTGATTATTATTTAACCCTGTAATGCCAAATGTATAATATTTGATACATACATTTCTGAAATGTTTTTGCGTCTGAACCTTTTACATAATTTAATGGTAAAAATTTTGCTCAAAATCCTATTGTACACAATCAGATATACCTGATAACAAAGGGGGGAGGAGACTACACAAAAAATAATCTTAACTTATCGCATAGTAATAAATTATTAATATCAAAAATGTATTTCTGTTTTTTTCTTTTTACATATTTTGTTAAAAGGCCAAATAAGGACTTCAAACCAAATTAATTTTCTGGATCGGGCTTTAAAGGGTTAAAATTATGAACTTGATTGTTAAAAATTGCTTCCATATACACATCTTCACAACACAATTCACCTGTTTGAAATAAAATTAGTATTCTGAGGTTCCACAATGTTTTGTGCCTAAATTTGTTTTTTATTGGGGTTTTTTTTTATAGAATAAATCAGGAAATAAAGCATTTCTATACCCTTCGGTTTGACTTCAGAAGGAGGTTTAACAGAGAGATCATCTTGAAAAAAGCACACACTTCCTGTAAGGCTAAATGTGTGTGTGTTCAGTGAGTTCATTAGTGTGAACAAGAGAGAGAGAGGGGCTCATTCTAACATTAACAAGCCTGTCGAGTCTGATTTAGACTTTCTAAAGGAGACTTTCACAGATTTATGACGGATTCAAGAAGCAAGCAGTGAAGAGACACAGAATGGGTGTTCAGGCCGCGTTCATCGTCTTTTTCATGTTTGTAGCCGCTGTAGAGGCTCAAAAAGGTGAGCAGCCACCAGTTCTGTCATACCTTGGTTTGCATGTTAAGCTAAAATATTTTATCTAGAGGTAAGACCAATACATAACCTCATATCTCTAAATAAAAAGTTCATTTTTATCTTAATGTCCTTCGGCTGCTGAATTCAAACCCTTTAGTTCATTTGATCCATCGCAATTTGATTGAAGAAATGAATATCACCATGAGATATTTACTGAATGTTTTTTTATATATATGTAAAAGGAGGAGTCACAGTCTGGAGAGGCGATGTCACTATGACCTGTCCAGAAGAAGGAAAATGGTCAGATGGAAAACAAATCATTAGAAAGGATTCGGACACTCTTAATGTTGAGTTCAAAGGCGTAGCCCAATACGTCTGTGTATACAAAGAAGATGACACAGAAAAAATATATTCGTTCTATGTAAGAGGGAAAGGTTCGTAAAAACAGATTTCCCTTTAGTTCCTTTTAGCCTTTAAAGACCCAGTTTGACAGATCTTCTTTCTCCTTCAGCCTGTAAAAACTGCTATGAGGTGGACGGATATCTCTTCTTGCTGGTGATCCTCGTGGATGTGATCGTGACCGCAGTTGTCATGAGGATGGTCTACGTTTACTTCAAGAAGAAACAACCAGATGTGATCTATGATGCACCTCCCAGAGGTAGAAATGGACTTAAAACCACATTTCTGCTTATTTAACCAAAGTACTTTATTCTCATTGATTGTTTTCTTTTTTATTTATTTGTTGTAGTACGTAGAAGTCGGCCTCGACAGGAGCAATCTTCTGCCTATGAGGTGGGTGGTGTCACAAACTCTGTTAGAAAAACTCTTCGTTTTTGTGTTTTATTTTCCTTCTTCTTTTATCTCAAACTGATTTTCTCTTCATTTGAGCTATAATAAGCACACTTATAGTCGTCTGTTATGGTCTAATCAAATCCTTCGATCTAAACTCAAAAAACAAACAAAGCACAAGCTTTTCATCAAAGTGAGGAGAAGGCCCCCCCACACTGCGCCTCTAGCATCAAAAAGGCGCCGATACAGTGTGATTAAACAACAACACAGCAGCAGGGCTACTAAAGTCATGTCAGAGCATCAAATACATCTTTTTAAGTGTTTCATGGGAGAATTAATAACTCTATCACAACATGTGACTTGAAGTTATAGCTACAGTGAGGGATAAACGACTTAGTTTATCTTATTTGAGGGAGCGTTTCGAGGCACGCCTGAGCAGTAAAACCTTCCTTTCTGCAGACAGCAATCAGGTTACTCAGAAAAAGGAAGAATTACGATAAGTTAGCAACAAAAGCTGAAAGATTTTAGGGGAATCAATGCATTTATTTCAGTTGAGACCAAATTTTTTTTACAGTTGATTATTATTAATAAAGCAAACTATATTTATTTTGCAACGCAACAAATTACTTTTTTGAAATGCATAAAAAAAGTGATTTTTTTTTTCTTTTGGTTTTGCGTTTTTCTAACTGAGAAATATTTTTCTTTGAAAATGATAGCGAAGTTCCAGAAAATGTACTGAGGATCCATTGTCTTTCAGAAAAATAAAATATTTACAACAGATTAAATTATCTAAATCTATTTAGAAAAAGGTATTACTATTAAAATATTTCTGTTTTATTCAGTGTATTATTTTTTTATAATGGATGGGCAGGGGAGATTATTTTTTTTTTTTATCTACTGTTGACATTTCTGTGAATGAGATAATTAATTTCATTTTTTTTTATCCAGGTTTATTTGTGTGTTAGCTGACAAAAAGGGAGTCTCTTTTTTTTCTTATGTTTAGTTTGCTTAATTTTGTGCTTTTCAAAGGGAGCAGTACAGTTTAACCTTTCAAGTTAGTTAGTAAGTTAATTAGCTGGAAACTAATTTAGATTTTATTCATATTAGTTTTTACTGTTTTGTTTGTGAACTGCAACCCAACCATATCAACTAAAACCTTGTTTGGTTTGTGTCTTTGCAGTCGCTGAATCCAAGCACTCAAGCAACGGAAACGTACTCTGCTGTGGTGCACAAGACAGGATAGACGCCCATCATGGGGAAGGTCAGAAGAAGCAAACATTTACAATTGATCAATAAAATAAGCAATAATGCCTCCCAAAGGCATACAGAAAAATCAAACTTTATTCTTTAAGATTTTATACCACTATAATTATTCATTGTAAAATTCATTTTAGAATTATTTGTCTTTTTTATCTCAATATTGCAATACAGGGCTTCATAAACAGATTGGTAAATAATTTGTAAGGTTTGCATACAAATTGAAAAAATGCATGTATATTTAGAGCAATTGCCATCATGTTTTATTTTATTTTTACCTTTTTATATTGAACCAATAAAAAAAGAAACTAATTGACAGTAATGTTCTGCATTGAAAGACTGTAAACAGTATAGATTAGATCAGCAGAAACTGCAAAAAAACACATAATGTATTTTGTTTCATCAGCAGAGTAATTAAGCAATCCAAAGTATAGTTTGAACATTTATGAGCAACATTTTCTTTAACTTTATATTTTGGTGTTAAAATGCAAATCTGTGCAAAATGTCACTGCCTTGGATTGTCTGTAAGCGTTTATCTGATTTTATGGTTCTAAAGTATTAGTGCTTGTTTCCACATGGAAAAACCTGTCATTTCACGGGCCAAACATTAAATCTGCATCTGAGATTTTTTTTTTATAGAAACAATCTTCTTTCTATCATGTTTTTGTGTAGTTTCTTGGCTTGTGTAATCAATGTAAAAGTAATAAATCTTCACATATCTACTATAACCTTAGAATTGATCAATTTTCCCTTTTTTTATATACCGCTGGCTCTGCACTGGAAAAACTCCAAATCTAGATAAGTAATTTTTTCTTAAAATAAGTGCATTTTTCTTGAAATGAGGAGGTAAAAGAGGCATTTTGCCAAAGGAACAAGACAATTTACACTTAAAATAAGAAAACACAATTGATTTATCTAATTATCTTATTTTAAGAGTAAAACTACTCATTCCATTGGCAGATTATCTTATTTACCTGCTCAAATTAAGGGTAAATACATTTAATTTAAGAAATATTGACCTATTTCTAGATTGTTTTTCCAGTGTGCTTTACCCTCCCAGCGATGATGGGTTATTCGTTGTCAATTTAATGATAGCAATTTTTGTTGAACTAACCACCAGGTGGCAGACCTGCACTAAATCATACACAGGTACTTTCTATGTAACAAAAAAAAAAAAAAAATCTTTATGAACTTTTACTTATAACAAAAACATGTATAATGGCAAAGAGGCACACAGAGTTACGATTTTTGCACTAACATACACAAATCCCATCTAAAGTGTAACTGGACAAATTATATGTGTCATAAATAACATAAAACAAAATGACAGAAAAGAAAGATCACTGTTCTTTCCAATGTTGCATCTGTTTATTGCATTTTGGGTGAGGGGTTTGAAGTAAGCTGCAAACTTTCTCAATTAGTTGGACGTTTTTTAAGCAGAGTTGAGTGATGTATCAGTGAATGAGATGCAGCTTTAGAAACTGCAATATAAAGACAGGGTGGTGGAATACATAAAAAAAAAACTATATGTGTTTTTTTAATCTTAAAGAAAAAATATGCCAAGCTGAGTTTCCAAAGAAATAAAACAAGAATACAATAGACTGGAGCTTATAGCATAATAGTGTGAAAAGAATAAAATAACCAAATGGAGCAAAGAAATTAAACAAAGTAGAGACTCAAATAAATAACTCGAACAGGAACAGAAAAAAACATTGTGATGTAAAAGGATTTTTTATATCTATATGTTTATGTAAAACAAAGGTGCTGATGTACAAATATTTTAGAGTAATGTGTAAAAAAATTATTTGCCTCTCCTAATCCAAACTGAGACTAACCAGTTTGGTTCTCTGTCATTTAATTTAAGTTCTGTTTTAGTTTTTTATTCCCCTACAGTTCTTGATCCGGATTAAATCAGGAAGCAAACTAAGGTCTCTCTCTGCACACAGTACTACATGTAGACTTCATTTGATGGTTTGACTGTGAATTCATCTTAAAAAAAAAGAAAGAAAGACTTCCTGTGGGACCGAGCGTGTGTGTGCGTGAGTGTTCACTAGAGACACAGTCGAGGAGAGAACCACCTGCTCCAATTTGGATTTATCTTAATTTCTGACTGAAAAAAGCTGTTTAGTATAAATAACATCTTTTTAGAGCCTTTTACAGATTTGACCCAAACATTAAAATATCAACAAACAGACAATAAGGTCATAAAGGATGGCATTTCATGCAGTGATCTTCGTCCTCCTCATGTTTGCAGCCACCGTGAAGACTCAAAAAGGTAAATATGTAATTATTTTACATTATGTTGCTTCACATTGCAGAATTTTAAGTCTGCTTTAACTTTAGAAGAAAACAGATACAGTATTTAGTTTCTAGATATGGCGATTGTTAGCATCGTCACCATTTCCTGTCAAAATGTTCCTTGTCTGCTAACAACTGCTCTTTTTTGCTGTTTATAGACATATTATGATGATGCTTTTTTTTCTCAATAATAAGGTGTCTGTTGGAATATGTATGGGTGTAGTTACATTTAATTATCATTATTAGCTTTGAAGAAAAAAATATGATCTGTATAAACATTTACATTGGAGCTGATGTCAGCTCTGACAGGAAGGGAAATGTGTTTCTAATGTTGTCAAAAACTGAAAATCTTGCAAAGAAGTAACTTTATAACTCTTTATAGGAGGAGTGGATTTCCAGAATGAAAAAGTCACATTAACCTGTCCTGGAAGTGGAGACTGGTATAAGGGAGATAAAATGATTTCTGATTCAGAAAAAAGCACTTCATACGACTTTGAATACGAACAAGGACAATACAAATGTCACTACAATGGAGAAAACTATCACTTCTATGTCAGAGGAAGGAGTAAGTCAAGTCATAATCATATATTCTGAACCCACTGAGTCAATTATTGGTCTAACTCTTGTTACCATTTCTGTCCTTTCTCCTTCAGCCTGTAAAAACTGCATTGAACTGAAGGGAGAGTACTTCATAGCGATCATCTTTGCAGATGCAATCGGGAGCATTGTTGTGATGGTGATAATCTACAGGTGCTGCAAGAAGAAAAGCTCAGCTGAGCCACCCCCCGTGGCCCAACGTAAGGCTTAGTTGCATAATGCAAGTCCTTTGATTAAATTACCATCTGTTTGGAGTAGAGAGAAAAATTATAACATAAATCTCTTCATGTCCCTAAAGAGCGTTCAAAACCAGTGAAGAATCGGGCTGCATATCCCGAAGACTCAGCCTATGAGGTGAGTATTATAAAAAACTACACTATAACAAAATAATGTGTCACTAATTTCATTTTTGTGCCTGAGAAGAAATCACAAACAAGTCAAATTGTTATTAAACTCTAATAACAAAATCCTGTCCCATTGAATTTCTTAAACGCTGGACCTGATTAATTGTAAGGAGTTTGAATTCACTTCACTGATCGTAAAATCATAGTAAAAACACTCATTCTAATGATGTTTTTTGACTTTTCAAAATAAAGCATGAGTGGCTGTTCATTGTTTGCTTGAATTATGTCAAGATTTCAGATGTTTCTTACAGACAAGTTAAGCTAATATATGCCAAAGTTTGAAAGAAAGATGCATCCTATAAGAATTTGTTTAAACACCATTCAGAATATGATCTGTCACTTTGACATTAGATGCTGCAACATTGTGCCGTTTAACAAAATTTGCCAAAAGTATTTAGGTTTCTTTGAAAAAAAAAAAATCCTTCATTTGAGAGCCCTTTACTTTTGACAAAGAAGCAAGTTTAACAATCGACCCTACTTAAGACAAAGTAGGCTTTTAAATTCTTATAGCAAGTGCGACTGGTTTGATTAATAATGTCTGTACCTCAGCACATTCTGTCATCCAGGGGATTTGGGGAATTTTTGTTCTCTTATTAGTTATCTATAAGTTTTTGTGTTAATTAAAAACCAGCAAACAGTTAAACGGACAAAACTTAAAAGAGATATGTGGTCTTTGGTCAGCCCCAAATATTAGGATCCAAACTCACTAACAGCATCCTTTGTGAGGATCAATGCCTTGTTTTCCAAGACAAAATAAACTAATCTAACCTATTAATTGAGCTTAGTTGTCTCATTCACCAGAAAAAAAAGTGTCAGAAGTTTCAACTTGCATGTTTTCTAAGCAAAAACAAAGCTGGTTTGGGCTACAGCCTCAAACTAAACACTATTTTTGACACTTTGAATTGAAAAAGCTTCCTGGATGGGAAGCAAAACGTCTTCAAACTTGGAAACAAAGTCCAGTGGATTGTTTATTTTTTTCCTTTTTTGAAAGCATTAGAAGTTCATCTGATTAAATTTGTTGTAGATAGCTAGCAGAGACTTTTTGGCCGCATGTTGCATGTTTCAGAACTGATTAACATTTAAAAGCACTATTTGCAGAACCTAAGTTATAAGAGTCTGGCTCTAAAAGTCTGGTGTTACATGTTACCCATGCCAATGAGCTCTATGATCCCACCATCTTTCTGTTTTTACAGAGGCTCAACCCAACCACTCGAGTCACGGACACCTACTCTACTGTGGTGACCGGTGGTACAGGAAGCAGAACCGGATAAAGACCTCTCCAACTATTAGATGATACATTTCCAATTATTTAACTCCTCGTACAGGTGTGATGCAGGCATTGGTGAGACCAGTTGAGAGAGTTTAACTTTTGAATTACTGCAAATGTGCCGTTTCTCAAAGGCCATCATACTAAAATGTAGGGATTCCATCTACAAACTGAAGCCAAACAACCTTGAAACATTAAAACTGAACCAACAAATGTTGTCAGCTCTATTATCTCTTAACAGTCTGTGCACCACCTGTTCACTGAGGTGTTTTGGTTTGATGGTGACGATATGACCTTAGTCTGCTGTAAGCCTTTATGCAGCTAGAGGTGAACTGAGAACATTTTGTTTGCTGATAAAGAACAAATCATTTAATTATACAAACCTCAGAATGTAAAAGTTGGATTTCTTTTACCATTACCACTTTTTTTTGTGCCAGTATTTTTTCCCGTTAAGAGCCTTTTCATGCAGTCTACTGTAGATATATTGCTTTGAATATTCAAACTCATTATTGGCTTTGATAACTTCTGTATGATCAAACTGAAATATATATATGCTTTGTTTTCTTTTTGTGTATTAATATAAATGTGTACTAATATCGATGCTTACATTTTGCTTATATTTCATTTCCTTTTTAGATTTCTGATTTTATTCAGATGTTTTTGGATTTGTACGGGTGTTAAGTGTCTTGTTGAAATAAATTTGATTCGCTTCAATTCAATTTATTTATAGTGCGGCAATTCACAACAAGTCATCTCTATGCTCCTTACAGGAACAATTTAACCATATGGTACGGTCACATATGCTCATCGTTTTCTAGCTAAGGATAACCGGCTGATTTCATCGACTCATTGACTCGACAGCAATCCAACATAACAAACATGCTTGTAGCGACAGTGGAGAGGAAAAAAAAACATTTTTAACAGGAAGAAACCTCCAGTATAACCAGTTTCAGTGTGAGCAGCCATCTGCTGCGGCCGACTAGGGTTCAAGGAGACAGAAGCAGACATACAGAAAAAAGCAGAGTTAGAAAAAGCAGCTTTCAACGAGCTCCACAGGCGGCCCCCGTCCGGGAAACGCATAGCCAGGCAGATGAGCTCTGAGCCAGCTCCCATGTAAGAGGATGAAGAGACCACATCCAGTTAGTCACAGTCAGAGAAACAGGACTACACTGAAAAACAGGCCAAACTTCCAACATCTATAAACAAAGGTGTTGATGGCAGCAGCACAGCTGATATTTATCCAGGATGATGTTACAGTCAAACAGTAACAGACCAGATGAAGCTACTGTGATCAGAAAAAGCAAAGAGAGCATAAAGTTATGGCTTTAACTAACAAATACTGCAGAATGGGAGAATAAAGCAGAATGATGAAAAGGGGTCCCTATGTGCTCCTGCAGTCTAAGCCTATAGCAGCGTAACTATAGAGATAGCTCAGCATAGCCAACTTTAAGCTTTATCAATAAGGAAAACCCTCTTCTCATTTTAGAGTCTCCATACAATTGGAAATGATGCTGCAATGGCTCAATAGACACACGATTGTATGATTCATGAGGCGGTTTTAAACCCGCAGGGCATATCCGGAGCACTAAACCTAAAGTCTAAAGAACACCATCGCCTCTGGTGTTTTTTCGTCCCTCTTCATGTCTCATGTCAGACTGACGTGATGGAAACATCTAGAATGTCTCTCAGTCTTTTTCTTGCCGAGTTTCTGTTCATTTCACATTTTAGACATTAAATGGAAAGGTTGCGTCATAAAATTTTTTGTTTGTTTCTTTTTGTTCTTCCCAGCAGTGACAGAAATCAGTTAAACTAAATGGAAAAGAAAGGCTGAAATGAGATTCAGCAGATCTTCTACATGCGGATCATTATTGATGACTGCTTTTATTGTAAAGCAGCTCAGAGTCGTAGTGTTTTGTGGAAACACTCCCCCTCTTACAGCTCAGTTATCTTCATTTACATCTGCTGTAAGTTTGTGTGAAGGAGAAGAAATGTAAACCATGGTTTCTTCTCTGACTGTGTCAAGACAAACCGCTCCCCCACACAGACCTACATCTGCTCACATGCTAGAGAGAGAAAACACCCGTGCGCTGTGGTAGACATATTCAAAGTACACGTAAGGTATCATAAAAAATGTGTGTGCGTGTGTGTGCATGCTTGAAGGTAGAAATTGGTTTGGGTGCGGGGTGTGTGTGGAAGCTTTAAAGCTATTGTTTAATCTTCTGACTTCCGGTTAAATTTAAAAGACAAAAAAGTTAATTTGTTACCACACTTTCTGAATTTTTTATTTATTTGTTTTTTTTTTTGCAGGAAAATCTGGTTTCCTTTGAAAGCACAAACATATGAACGTTATGTCAACTAAATATTTAAACTAGAGATTACCCCCGGCTTCCAAATTCATAATGTAGGTTTCGTTTTTCTGTGAGTCTTTCAATTAAAATGGTGCTGACCCAAACCACTCAGATGGACTCCTGCCTCCCTGTGACTTTACACAAAAATAACTGTTTCCTGTCCCTGCTGCAGCGCTTACTGTTTAGAAACCTTTACTGTTAATTTTATACTCTTCTATACCCTGCATAGTTCTCTAATGTGCAAACCTCATGTATGAAAAAAGACTTTCTGATAGGAAGCTTACCATTTTTAAAGTCAATGTTTTAAACAAACTAGAAAAAGCTCGATTAACTGTTTTTACAAAGTTGTTTCACAGTCTTGAAAATGTGAAAAGAGAAAAAAAAATACCCTGAACTGCATTTAACAGAGGGAACCGTCATAGTTTCATAACAGCAGTTTCCATCACCGCTTCACATGTGGTCAAATTAACTAGAAGAGCACTGTATAAATATTTTTATGGAGATATTTTTCTGGTATCTTTTTAATTAATTTCAATTCAGTTGATTTTCGTCAAACTAAACCTAAGTTTTAAACAGTCTCCAACTCTGTGTGATTTAATCTCAGTATGAATTCTGCTATTTGCCTCAGGTTTGTTAGAGAACATTAATGCAAAAATAATGTAATCAGAAACAATTTACTATTACTATTTGATACCCCATGCAATAACCTGTTTTTCTATATCTGACACCCAGGGCAATAACTATATATATAAATATAAATATCCATCTATATGAATACCCATATAAACACCCTGTGCACACTGCAAAGAATGGAAATCTAAATCAGTCATTTTTTCTTAAACTAAGTGCATTTGTTCTTGAATTGAGGAGGTAAGTGAGATGCTTTGCCAATGGAACAAGACAATTTACATTTAAAATAAGAAAAAGCAACCTCAATGTCTTATTTCAAGTGAATATTATCTAATAATCTTATTTTAAGAGTAAAATTGGCAAATCATCCCATTTACCTACTAAAATGAAGGGTAAATACGCTTGAATTAAGACATTTTTACTTATTTCTAGACCATTTTTGCAGTGCAATAACCCGTTATAAGGGTCCTACTATGAAAAAAGACACACAAAAAAAGCTGTCATATTTGGACGCACTGTATATAGTGTATAT
Organism: Cyprinodon diabolis; assembly: GCA_030533445.1. Taxonomy (NCBI): domain Eukaryota; kingdom Metazoa; phylum Chordata; class Actinopteri; order Cyprinodontiformes; family Cyprinodontidae; genus Cyprinodon; species Cyprinodon diabolis. The sequence continues at coordinate 6,240,609 of CM060079.1, forward strand.
ATCCCATGCACCTTTTTCTTTCATTTGGCACATTCTTCTGGCTATTTGAGCTGGTTTAATGAGTAAATTTCTCCACTGTGAGATCAGTAAATTGAATCAATCCATCAATCAAAAAGATGGGCAGACATTTTGAAAATAACCCTAACCCTAGCAGCGGTAAAAAATTTTTACTTTTTATCTATATCCCATTTACAGTAGCCAGTTATACATGCACTACCTTTTGCTGTTCATTAGACAAGGTGATTCAAAGATGTGTATAGGCACAGAAGTCCAGCACAGAACTGTCTCTATGTAATTTTTGTTTTAATTGTAAGCCTAATGGCCTTATACAAACAAAGACAAATAGAAGTGTCCAGTTGTTAACTGGATAGCCACTATATCAGAGAATACGTTACTCCACCTTTCCAATTCTGAGCTTTAAGATTTATAGGATGAAATTTAATTTGTATACTTTTTTTATTAGTATAAATGAAGCAGACAAGCACACAATAGACTGATATTACCTTAGTTTTTATTATAAAGAAAAAAAACACACAAAAAAAAAAATGCGGGTAAAGGTAACGTTTCTTAAACCCGATAAACTGATTTTAAGAATTTATGAATTTATCTTAGTAAGAAGAGTAACTAGAGCTACTGCTTATAGAGCATTTGTAATGTATGTAAGTTTATTTGATTTTCACTGCAAAAGAAGGAGACAGCGACAGTGGAGGTAAAAAGCAATAAACTAATTGGTTGTTTTTATATCTCTTAGAATTTTTAGGTAGACCAAATAAAGGTACATGGGTTGATTTTATTTTTTAAGTTTGTGGAAACTATTTCAGAGATAAAAGAAAGTTAAAATTATTCCAGTAGTTAAATAGTGATTGGTAAGAAAAACACTAATGGGTCAGATGGAGAAGTACTAAGATTAATCAAAGCTTTGAAAATTTTCGAACCCTTTCAATCCATCATCACCACCTGAAAATACTGTGTTGGAGCCTATTAAGAATTAGATGAATTAATTTTTTGCAAAATTATTAATGTTAAAGATCTAAGGTTGTGTGAATGGTAGAGCTATTGTTTATTTGTTTATGTATTGGTTTTGCTTTGACACTCCTCCTTGTCAGTCCGCCTCCTGCTGAGATTAACAGGTAGAAGCAGCTGATGAGGTGGATCTTAACTGAATAATACTATATCTACTGAAGGAGCTGCAGAGAGCTGTTACGTATGTACTGTTAGAGAAACCTTCATAAAATGTGAAAGAAAGGTCCTGTGACCAAATAAAAACAAAACATATGTAACAGAAAAGCACATTACATTAACCTTTTATAGGGCACTGAGTGAAATACTTTGAAATCAATATCAATGTAAGGAATTCAAGTTAGAGTGAAACAAAACAATTTTTATTTGGTACATTACCTTAGAGGCATTAATGCTCATACTGGCACTTACATTTTTTAGTTTATAAACCTAAATATAATTGTTAACTAGGCTTATTAACTTTTCAATTAGCTCTTTACCTTTTTTAATGACTTGTTAACTTTTTTTCCCCAACTTAATTTACAGTAGGTAATATATAATCCAAGGGCTCATCTAATTGGTCAAATGCAAAAGTAAGATGTACAGCCATGTAGCAGCATCTTTGCTGAATGGCTCGATATAGATCTAGTGCTTCTAGACCTCACTGAGGGACGGGGGGAACTCCATTAGTAAGGGGTATGCAAGTGATCAAAAATGGTAACTTGGCCTATAAAGAGTTAAGAGTATCATCCGTGCTATGAAACATGGTGGTGGAAGCATCATGCTGTGGAGATGCTCTTTTACATCAGAAACATTGTAGCAGCAGACTAAGTGACGGCAAGAGTGCAGTTTGCTAATATGACCGGGCCTTAGCTCGCAAAGAAGAATTGCCAAAAGGTTCCATTTTTAGATATTTAAAGTACAGATGAATATTTCATGTTTTTATTTGATTTTCATCATTTGGCTACATTCTACATTAATTCTCATTTTTCATTATTTTTTAGTTAAACCCCAAACTTTCAGATAAACTGTGTTTAACAGATTTGTAAAAGAAACATTTTAAAAACCTTTAATTTCACACTAATAGATTATTTTTAAGCTTCTCTGTTATATCAAATCATTTTGACAATATGTGGAAATGTGTGGTTGTAATGGGAGAACTGAAAAGGTACTGAAAATCATTAAATAAGATATAATATCAAAGTAAATATACCCATTATTGGCTATTATATGAGGTCTAAAAACAAGAAAATGCAGTTTATCGAAAATAGTATAATAAAAGTACACTTAATTGTAAAAGTGACAAATATTTGCCATTTTAATGCAGATATTTTTTATTTTACGTCAGATTTTTTTTATTTACAGAATATCGTGAAACATGAAAGCAACAAAAAGAAACAGATGTTCTTTAACAGTTTAGTTCATCTAAACAGTCGTAACTTAACCAAGAAGAGGCACATTATTAAAGCAACGGGTTACTTTTATAAAGCAATGCAATACAGAGAAAATTATATCAGTGGATAGAATACGTTATATATTTATTATATATTTAAGTCTCCGTGCTGACAGAGACCGAGGGAGGAGGACCGGGAACTTCCTCCAGAAGAAAATAGTTTGCAGTTTCATGGAGGTGGAGGGCGGGAGATTTAGCATTGACTTCTTTCTACTTCTTATTGATTTCATCATATTCAGATCTTCCTCGGTGTATCAGTTTCTGAAACAGTAAAGTCCAAAGTGAATTTAGAGATCATTGATCATAATGAATGAATAATTAATGGAATCATTAAAACCCTGAACTAGCTCACCTGGTAGTTGTCGTCGTTCTGCACTTCATTACGAACCAGTCTCTCCCTATCAGACTCTGTGGGCGACATTAAAATGAAGACAAAATGATCCAAAGATACTCTAAATTGTCTATGTTTCTGTTTTAGGAGACTGGGAGGATGACATCAATAACACTTAAACCTTAGTTATCTTTGCGGCGTTTGGACTGGGGCCAGAACCTGGCCCAGGTATTTTCCCTTGCGGCGGCCGACCATGATTAGGTACATATGCAAACATTGAGTGGTTTCAAAAATAAATATAATTCAGAAGAAATAAATCAAGTGTAAGAATGCTATGGGTCAGAGGTAAGGTTTTAAAAAAAAAAAACTATACTATACTATAAACCTTATATTATACCCTGTATTTCCAGCCCTGGACATTATAGACAACTTTGATTATACTTTTCATATTTCTGTTTTGCAGTGAAAATGTTCCAAAAAATGTAAAGAAGTAAAAAAAAAAATTCGCTGGACTTTGTTTCCAAATTTGAGGATGTCAGAAATAGCATTGAGTTCCAAGGCTTTATACAGTAGTCTATACAACACACAAATTCTGACATTTTGAAATGAAAAAGCTTCCTGGATGGGAAGTGAAACGTCTTCAAACTTGGAAACAAAATCCAGTGGATTGTTGTTTTTCTTTTTTGTAATGACTATGACCTGGATGACTGAGAATCTTCACCAGCGAAACTGTTGTCAGGCAGAAGCCTTTATCAGAACAGTTGTAAGACAGTCCGCTACAGGATGCCTACAACCATCAGCATCTAGAGTTAATATTTAGGTTCCGTTTAACATCTATAAAGTATTAGATAAACGATGCCAAAATATATTACATTACTAATAAATAAATGGTTTCTCTTTTTATGGATATTCAATATTCTGTGATTGTTTTTGGAACTAAAAGCAAGAATTGTGTACCTCTGGCTATGGATTTCTATTTCATTTAAATAAAAAGATGCTTTTGAAATAAAAAAAAACAAAACAAAAAAAAACAGATCCCAATGGGAAAGGAAAACGTGATTCATTTGTTTTGTTTATGACCATTTTATCACAGAGCTGTTCAAATAAGAACTGAATCATTAGTATTTTTGCATGTATTTCTATTATTGTTAAAAGAAGCTTAAGCAATAAATGAACAATCTGCTGAATGTTACTTTTTTGTGCGATTACTTGATTAATCATGAAAAAAAATCAATAGAGTAATCTATATATATTTGTTTGTTACAGCTTTAGTCTCCAATATGAAGGCAACTAAATTATTCTCACCTTAAGTTCATTTCAGTTCATCAATTTGGCCGAGAGTTAAATAAAGCAGTGCTGTTAAAAAAATGTGTAAAGTTCCACTTGCGCCAGTGTTCTGGATTGCTTTTTTAAAACGTATTTATCTTTTTACTTTAAGAAAATGAGACTCTATCTAAATAAATCTGAACTCTTCTAGAAATCTTTAAGGTCAAGTTACACCCTCCTTGTCTTTGGTTATAAAAACATATAAAAATAGATTTTCCTCCAAATGCTAAACTGCCAATTTATTAGAATTATAATATAATTTAGGTATAATAAAAATAAGCTGCATTCACCTGGCTCCCTCTCTGTTGTCACATAATGAATGGATTCTCCCTGCTGACCAATCAAAACAAACCTCTAGAGAAAGCAAAGGTGGGGACCCAGCATGGAGGGAGATTGATCGGGGCTGAGAGTTGAGCTGCAGCGTTCAAAGCTAGGACCATTCTAGCCATTAAAGTGACCATATACTTTTAGAGCGTTATGTCTTTCTCTGCGCTCCTTTTTACCTGTTTCTATCACCCCGACCCCCCTTTATTGTGGATAACCGCATTATCAACAGGGTAGGCTATTTTTAGAACAAGCCATCCGCCTGGATGACGGCTGGAAGAAAATTTGCCCGATTAATTTTAATGATTGAGTTCTTCGAATTAATCGAGGAATCATCAAAGCCCTAAACAGATCATCATGTGTTTTGGCTGTGGCAATTTAATTTGTTTCCATTAGCAAGATATATCGTTTTACTTTATAACCATAGCCATATGAATTAAGTTAACGCCTATATTTAACGGAAAGAGCCTTCTGAGAAAAAACTGTATCAGATAGATTTCATATGTTAAAAGTGTGTATTTTATACATGGGAGATAAAGACAGGCAGGGTTTTACTTTTCTTGGCAGGTTTAACATGACTAGTCCGAGCTTGAGTAGCGATAAGATAGACGGCCACTCCAACCACGATGGTAGCCACCACGTCTCCGACCGCCAGGCCCGCGATGGAGGGGGTATCAAGCTCTACACAGTTGTCGCACGCTATAAACAAACAAATCATTTCTTAAATAATTGATGTCAACACTTGGTTTCTTGTTAGCATCAAATGAAGGTTGTATACATATATAATTAAATTACAAATTTGATTAAAAAAAAAAAAGAAATACTTTGATGCAATGACAGTTTATCAGGAAAAAACATTTCTGTAGAACTTACTCCGTAGTTTTACAAATATTTTTTCTCCTTCTTTGTCTGTTACATCCTCACACTTGTATTCCCCACTGTTATCATCGCGGTAATACAGTTTCAACCTCTTGGTGGATTCATAACCATTTCCAGAGATGTTTTTCTCTTTACAAGATAATTCAATATATTCTGCAAAATTTTGTACTTCTATTTCTCCGGTTGCTGTAATAAAAAACAACAACATTCAAACAGCTCAGGTTAATGATTTGTAGAAATGGTTTTACAAGATAGATATGAAATAAAATTGGCAGTTTGGCGCTATTAGACAAAAACATGTTATTACCTTGCATATTCACACCACTCCAAAATGCTGCAGGAAAATTTAGAAGAAAAAAAACACACAATGAAACAGAATGAAAATGACCAATTACATTCTCATACAATGATTATGAAAACATTAACGGGAAAGAAAAGCAACATCACCTCTTGAGTTTGTATAGCATTGAAAAACTCAATTGGGTGATCCTTAAGACATTTTAAATATTTAAGGTAAAGCAAAGAGCAAGTGTAAACAAAGATCCTGCAGCTTATTGCCAGATTTGCTCACAACATAGAGGAGCATCCTGAGAGCTATAGAGCCGTTATGCACACTCTGTCCATCAGGTGATTTTTTAATATTTCTCTTAATGGAGCTCTAACTATCTATGTTAAAAATTTAAATTTACAACAACTGAATGATTTTTGCACAGATCTGACCCACCCAATTTACAGCTTTAAGCAGAGGACTTGTAACCCTGGGTAATTGACATATATGGTGATATTTTTCTTTTAGTTTTTTTTTATTATTAAATCAAAGTTTTTACTGACTAGTTGAAATCTTCCAAAAATGGAAGATGGCATGTCAACAAAAATTGTTTGTCTTTATCCCTTTTGCTTTTAGTTAATGCCCTTAAATATCCAGTAACTTACTTAAAAGCAAAACCAAGTGCGACTAGAGCATCATTCTTAGATACCACCAACTAATTCTAAATATCACCTCTGATGAGATTAAAGTGATTTTTCAAAATATAAAACACAAACTTTTAACTAAAGTCAAATGAATTTTTTTTTTTTTTTTTTATGTTTTTACTGGCTGGATGTAGGCGAATATTATAATATTAAAACTGGAAACAGTTTTCTTTATTTTTATTTTTAAATAGCATTAAACAAACAAAACTTTTATATGTTTTTACACACAAAAAAATAAAATGTATATATGTATATATATATATATATAAATTTGTTGTCCCCAACCAGTTTTAATTAGGTCTTTGACCCACATTGTAAAATGTTTGGACGTCGCTGGTTTAAGTGTTAAACATTGTCTTTTAAATCTCCCCATTGTTATGATTCTGTTATGATTCTTAAAAGTGCATTCCACTGATATCTAAAAAGTTTTAATAATCTAAATACAAAAAGACTTGTGTCCAACTGAGAAAATCATCAACCTGTCGTATGGGAGCTGGTCATTTCCCCTTATCTTTATGTCATAACTTTGTAGCTTTGGTCATTCTGTGCTGGATATTTTGGGCACATCTTTGAGGCGACTGAGCCAAGATTATCTAAAATGATCTTAGTATTAGTTTGTATTCAACATGGTGATCTCTCACTTATGCTTTCATTAAGGGAAACTTGAAAAAGCTGTAGTGTCTGCATTAAGAAAGCAAAGTTTTAATCATAAACCATGATTAAAACTTTAAACTATGTATTAAAGCAGGTAGACTGGCGGCCTGTCCAGGCTGTACCTCGCCTCTTGACCACTGACAGCAGGGATAAGCGTGACGATGGATGGATGGATGGATGGATGGATGGATGGATGGATGGATGGATGGATGGATGGATGGATGGAGTTACAACTAGTGAGCTTCTCGTTTACTTTGAACTGTTAAGGATGCTTTAAGGGCGACTCGATAAAACTGAGATCAGGACTAAAATCTCTGGAAATAGTCTTTCTTAAAAGTCCTCAGAAGATGATTTAATTTATATTTGAAATGTTAACTTTTTTTTTCTTTTCTCCAACAATTTAAGACAATTAAAACTGCACAGGAAAAGAAAATAATAAAATTGGAAATGGTTGTAACAGGGTCCAAAAGTGGAAAAAAAGGATCAAAAAGCATGTCCATCATTTGAATGTAATACAACCCTGCTGCACACATACCATATGTTGCTAAAACCAGTTTTACTTTTTAACAAGACTAATGTGAGGATAATTGATATTGCGTATGTATGCAAACAAAAGTGTTGCGAATAATTATTCACAAACATTCTTATTTTAGATTAATGTAGAGAAAACACTGGAAGGAGAATGGACTAAAATTGTTCTGAAAACAACTAACCTGAATAAACAACGTTAGATGTAATTTTGGGTCATTTGGAGCAAAATCAACAAGAAAGAAAACGTACCTGCCAGAGTCCAAAGAAGCAAGAGCTGATATTTCATGGTGATCTACCTCTCTGCTGCTTTTCTAAAGATGGAAGGAGACGCAGAGGCATCAGAAAGCTTATCACACACAACCGGAAGGCTGCCATTTTCTCATTCTGGTCAACCATTTTATTCTACCCAACATAACAACTAACATGAGATGAAAAGCAAATTTTTAGCTTCTGCCATCAAATTAATACTATATCTGAGTCTCAATTCATATATGTAATCTGATTTTTATTGGAAGTTAAAGATAAAACACTAGAAGTCATTAATAAACACAGTTTTAGAGTTTTATTGAAAGCAAACAGATTGCATGAGGTAAATATAAAATATTGTGTAAATATGACTCTGTATTGAATAAAAAATACTAACCTTAAACCAAAGAAGTGTTTGGTCTCGGCTGCTCAACGACTTAGTTTCTGCCTGCTGTCGGTGCGTCTCCGTCTGTCTCTTTGGGAGGGAGAAGGAAGTTACTGTGATTGGTTTGTTGGTCTCATCACATTGTCGATTTTATCTGAAACCCATCATCATGTCAACATTCATTTTAGCATCAAAATCAGCACAATAAAAACTATATTTTCAGCTTTTTTCATTAGGATTGTTTAAAAGCCTATTTGAATAAAACTATAACATTTAGTCCAATTCACACAAATTCATATTTAAGACGTAGTTTAATCACACTTCCTACTTAAGCCAGGATTTAATATTTATAGGAAAAATATATAATAAACTCCTAGAAATGGTTGTTTCTCCTCCACATATCGCTCTCATTTTTCAACAGACCCAATGAAGTCATGGAATGCAAAATATACAAAGTTGCTTGGTGCAGCACAAGTGTTTGGTGAATTTTGACCTAAAAATGAAAGACAGAAATATATTGGGAATGTTTTCCCATCATATGTGTGAAAGACTGCATTCCCTGTTGAACTGCAGCAGAACAAAATGAGAGCAGATGCATGCTCCCACAAAATAACTCTGCTTCCTGTTTGCAGCAAAGCCACAGCAACCTGTGACCCAGAGCCAACACCTGGCACACACACACACACATATATATCCATATCCATTCTCTCCTGCAGCTGTTAGAAAAACAAAGCAGGTCGTTTAATTTCTTTCTCACCAGATGCAGCATTTCTTTTTACCCAACTCCCAACCAGCAATTTCTGCCAATATAGTTAAAAAGATGCACATCACTCTCATGGTGCACAACCTAGTGAAACCATTCTTTAAACCACTTTGGAGCGCCCCCTGGTGTTTGCAGAATAAAATCACAGTATGCTCAGAATTCACTTAGATACCATCTCAATAATACCTTTATTAGACTCTTTTATACATGTATGCATATAAATATACAGGACAGGACATGTGGCATGTTAAGAAACAGCTCTATACTCTGTAGTAACGCATTCAGGTTACATTTGACCAAATAAACATTCAGGTTTTAGTAAAGAACCTTAAAACACATTCCATTAATGCAACCAAAGAGACAACATGATGAGCAATATGAGAAAAATTGCTTTGATGAGACGAGAAATCAGCAGCACAAACACCTGAGTACCTGCTTTACTGTACGACAAACATTCATGGGTATGTTTTGTGCATTGGTAGAAGGACGGTTTTTAAAAACAAGGATGTCCTCTGAACTTTGTTTCCAGCTTGAAGGTAACTGGTCAGTGGTTGTTTCGCAGAGTGGGGGTTCGTCTCAGACAGCTGCATTGTAAGATGCAGGTATACATGCACAAACAGTAGGGAGAGTTGCTGGATGATCTGTCAGAGCCAGATTTCCTCACTGCTGGTGCTGTTCACCTTATAGATGTAGCCAACCATTGGATACCTGGCAAAACCTGCGAGGACCACAGTAAAACACATAAATAGACCTAAACCATAGGGATAAATAATTGAATAAGCAGCCCAGATTTAGTGTTTTTCTTTGACCTCTTGCTGCGTAGGCTAAAGACAGATCTTCCTCCTCCTCTTCCTCTTTCTTCTCCTCTCCCACGCTGTTCTGCTGAGCAACGTCTCGAGCTGAAATGCAGGAAAGAGGAAACAAAGTGAAACACGAACCTGAAAATCAGTTGTAGTATTTTATAGAAAATTGAAAATGATTTTCTGAGGATAACAGAGTTTTAATGCTGAGCGGTTTAATCTGATCAACAACTATAAACTGGAAATGGTTTGGTTCTTCTTCACTCTCATGTCTAGCCTTCATCACCTGCAAATTAATACATTTATTCTGATTATCTTATATTTATGGGTGCTTAAAAGTGTAGAGATTCTGCAAAAAAATATTTGATTTAGCAATGCATCAAAATCAAGTTTACGTTCATGAAAATGTTTAACCTTTATTTATTGGTATCATGCTTTTCTCGTTTCTGATTTATTTCTGCTTGAAGCTTAAATAATTTCTTCCCTTTTTGAGTTAATGCTACACAGTGGGTTTGTTTGGCCACTAGGGGGCGAGTGATCCCTTATAACTGCAGTGAAAAAATGTTTTCCACTGTCTTGTTTTCATAGGATGTTTATATTTTCTGTGTTTACTGCATTTTTAGGCTTGGAGGGTTTTGTTTTTCTTTCTCTCAGTTATTATCAGTCACACACAACACCTCCTGATCTGAACGCAAAGTGATACATCATCGACACATGTTTGTTTTTCTGGTCAAAATCTGAAAAGTGTGTAGTAAACCTGAATTTAATGTTTCCCTCATGTTCTGAATTCTACATTATATAAATTTTTGCTAATTAAATTAAACTTAGTTAGACCTGATAGAAAACATTCATCAACGTTATTTTTTTTTTATTCATTGGTCTGTACTTTAGTTAGGCCATTCAGAGAAATGGTGTTTAACCCAGATGGACATGTATTTAGCTGCTTCCAATTTATAAACTAAATCATAAACTCTAATCGGTAGGCCAAACGCATGATGCTGCCACCCCATGTTTTACAGTAAAGCAGGCATTTTAAAGACATTCTGCTAATTTGCATGTTTAGACTTTTGTTTGATATACTTACCATGTCTTTTATATATTTCTTAAGACAAACTGCAAACAGGGATAATCTTAGCTTTCTCTCAGCAATAGCTCTACTCTTGTCAAATTTTTTTGGTTCACAATTGGTCAACAGGTTCCACAAATGGAGCTCTGGATCTCCCCAACAGAAATCATTAGGGGATATTGACATCATGACTGATAACTGATATATAAAATATAAATTCTAAACATTTTTCTTCCCCTTTCGTCGCTGCAAGAAAAGAAAAAAAAACAACCACACCACTGCTTCAGTTAAACACCCACAACCTTGCTCTGCCTCACCACCACACACCCAGACAAATACCACAAGGGCTGATGGGTAACTGATGTTTCCTACCAACCTGTGAGGCCTTCACAGAACAGTTGAATATGCTGAGGTAAACTCCACACACCTAGAATAACTGTTATGTGACTTCTGAAGGTAACTGGTTGCACTGGATTATTATAGGTATCGTAAGAAAAGCTTTCAGAGAGTGTAGATCTCCTCCAAGCAGCATATTCTGACTTATTCCTACAGCAGAAACTCAAATGATCTGGATTATAAGCTCATTTTAAAGAATTTTCTCGGCATGAGGCGCACCTTTATTTAAAATTTCATTAAAATCCATTCATAACTTTTTGAATAATCCTGCTTACAAACAAACAGGAAGAAAAACATAACTTTCTTGGTGGAGATAATAAGAGGATTTAATACAAATTCACATAAAACTTCTTGTATTAAAACAGGTTCAATCTGGATTCATTTCCTTCCTATAATAAATTGCAACCTTCTTTTGGTCTATCCCAGGGGTAACCAATTAGAAACCAGCGGGGTGCGAATAAGGCAAATAATCAACCAGTAAAGGTCGGGAGACATTTTTAATCCATTACTTTAAACAGAATTTAACTCTGAAATAAAATGAGTTTTTTATGCATTTATCCATGCATAAAAATATATATAAAAATAAAAAATAGAAAATGTTTCCATTTTAAAATCTAAAGTGTTTTTTTTTTAAGTAGAGAACAGCAATCTTTTAGTTTGGTATATAGATCATTTCCTGATTCACATATTTTATAAAACACCTGAACTGACCGTTTTTTTTCCTATTTTTTTTCTGTCTTAATGACAGCAGTGGGCTTTATTCTGCCCTGCAAGGCTTTAAACCTGGGTTTGAATGGAGACTAAGCCATTCTCAAGCACATATCAAGGAGCTCATTTTGAGCCTGGATCCAAATTTATTCTTGATTCTGTTCATGGTGGAGAATCCTGCTTCACAGCAGCAGGTTGAGCCAAACATCCTCAAAATGTGCAGGGTCATCTTTGAGCACGCCATTTCACTTTTCTTTCACCAGTTCACCGCAGTTCTTCCAGCAGTCCACACTTTCTCTGCTCTCTTTTTCTCATCGTCTTCTCCTTCTTTCCCATCGCCCAGCTTGCTAAAGGTTTGCCTGCTGTGTCTAAAAGTAGCAGCAGCAGCAACCCAGACTGACAGCAGCTCTTTGGATAATTTCTATCACATGCAGCCTGGTCGAGGGCGCTCCGGAAGGCTTTACCATATTAACAGGAGAAGCAGCGCAAGTGAAGTTTGACACTGTCGTCGGACAACAAGCCGTAATGTTTTAAATCAGGTTGGGTCCCTCTGGTCTGTCCCATAAAATGAGAAGCAAACAAAGTCATGTTCATGGTCTTTATGGGACATAATCTAAACAGTTTCTCAGGTATATGGTGGTGTAGATTCTCAGTCATTGAGGTCATAGTCATTCCAAAAAAAAGTAAAATAAAAACAATCCTCTGGACTTTCTTTCCAAGTTTGAAGACATTTTGAATTGAAAAAGTTTCCTGGATGGGAAGCAAAACATCTTCAAACTTGGAAAGTCCACTGGATTGTTGTTTTTTTACTTTTTAGGAATTTCTCAGGGATATTAATACTTTTACATACTTTTATTCTTAATTCAAGACTACAGATGATATGAAAAACATCCAGCTTCTATCTGCAGGAGTATTTGCAAAATATGTTTGAGTATTTCCACACTGAAGGAAGGAGGATCTTACCTTTCCTCAGAGAGCTGAGGTCGTTGAGCTGCATGTTGGCAGGCAGAGACATGTTCTCTCTGGGGATGTTGGTCTTATCTGCTCTGTCCGTCTTCAGGTTTGCTGATTCACTGTGTGGACGATATGGAGAGGTAAAAAACTTGGATCACAGGCTTTATTGATCTGCAGGATTGACAAACTTTTCTTTAGAGCAGAGAAAAATGCTTTCATCAGTGTTTGCCGTCCATTTAGCTAATAGGAGAAGACATGATGTGGCGTAAAGATGAGACAATAAAACGGTAGCATGGTTAGTGATGAAAGGCCATATAGCATTGGGTAATACTAGAATGATGAGGAAACTGGGAGATTCTATTATAAGTAGTTTGGTATTAATAGTATGTATTATATTGTATAGAATAGCCCTGAATGCAGCTGAATCTGAAAGCATTTTTATTAATAGAAGTTAAAATAAGTTAAGACTCTAAAAGAAACCATTTAAAATCTCACAAATATGGCTGTTCTCTTACATGATAAAACTATCAACATTTTTAATCTTAGCTAAAGAAAAAACAAAAACATCATCTACTGGAGTCAACAGACTAAAAATAAAGAAGAACCGAACTTCATAAACAAAACTCTGAACCCAAAGAATAGGAAATAGCAGCAAGATTCAAAGAGGCAAGTTTATTTTATATTAGGGCTGAAACTCAGGATTATATTTCTAATCGAATAATCTGTAGATTATATTTTCAATAAAATAATTAATAATTGGATGGAATGAAAGTGCTTTTAAGAAGATCTTATATAGAATATAAACCAGGTTTATCTTGAATGCAAGATGTTTATGCCGCAATTTTGGTCTAATTACTGTTCTGTGTGGGTAGCTCTGATATTTAATGGAATATAGAGCTATCTATAGTTATGCTGCTATAGGCTTAGACTTCTGGAGGACATAGGGACCTCCATTCCATCATTCTCATTTATTCTATCTGTCAGGACTCAGCCGACAGGGCCGTGCAGTTTCTGCCGGCTCTGCTTCTTTCTGCTTTCTCCGCAGGTGTTTGCAGTTGACAGGTGGGCAGGGCGCACACACCTGTGGCTGGTTGAGCTGCGTCTGATCGCACTATAAGAGCAGCATCCAGACAGCAGGAGGACGCCAGTGTGTTAACCGTAGTGGTACGACTAAGGCCACAGTCTCTCTACTGAGTTCAGACTTCCCTCGTTAACCCAAACCTCTGTGTTCCCCAGGTTACCTCTCGATCGCCTTTCAGAGGGTCCCACTCGTGCTGACTCCAGGGTCTGAGTTCCCACAGGGTCCTCCCTTTCTCCTGGCTCTAAGCAAGGTGCTTCGAGCCACTCTGGTTTCTCCTGCTGCCCCGGATCATTGTAAGTCAGCGCAGCTCTGTCACCCTCAAGCCCGAGCCTAACCTGTCACTGAGACACCTGCCACCAGCTCCATCGATCAGAGCCTGAGTCCGCTCCGTCCTCCCCCGGTTAGGTTGCTGCGTCCGGTGGTAAGCTCACGTTCCTCTGTTCTTTTTTGCCTGATCGCCCTTTCCGGCTAATCACCTACTTCTCCTTTCAGAAGTCGAACGGGTCCCGGTGCTGTGGCTTCCCCGTCGCCTCCGTTGCTTCCATTTTCTCTCTATCAATAAACAGTTAACTGATCCCTGTTGCCGTGTGTGTTCTGCATGTGGGCTAAATACGTTCAGCCGAACATGACAGAAGAACACACTGGCCAGACAGACCCAGCGGACACATTCGGCAGGGCGTTAAATGCCCAGCAGGATCAGATTCGGGGATTAGAGTCCACTGTTCTAGCCGTTCAGAATCAGCTGCAGGGCGTAGCCGCCCAGCTCAATCAGCTGACAGGTTTACTGAGTGCAAGCGCTCAGCCTGCAGCCTCTGCACAGCCCGACCCCGCCCCCGGTCCAGCGCCAGCTGATTCGTTTTCACCTGTCCCTGAGACTTTTTCTCCCAGTCCTGAGAAATTCTCCGGGGACAGTGTAGATTGTTCTGGTTTTCTCTTCCAATGCTCCCTGGCTTTAAATCGTAGTCCACGCTCTTTTCCCCATGACGACTCCAAAATAGCCTTTATTTTGCGCCTTCTCACCGGGAGAGCCCTCAGATGGGCGGAATCCCGTTTTCCAGACTGCAGAAGATTCCGCTGCTCATTTAGTGAATTCATAACAGAATTCAAGATGGTTTTCGCTGCCGAGTCGGATGAGACGACTGATTCCCGACGCCTCCTCGCCCTCAGGCAGCGGGGAAAGCGCGTTGCAGACTTCGCAATTGAGTTTAGAACTCTTGCGGCTGCAGCTGGCTGGGAGGAGCGCGCGCTTAAGACTGTGTTTTTTCAGGCTTTAGACGAGCCACTAAAGGATGAATTAGCCCGTCTTGAGGTGCCCGCCTCTCTAAATGAGTTCATCTCCCTTGCGGTTAGATTAGATAACCGTCTAAGGGGAAGGTTTAGAGGACGAGCTGAGAGATCCCTCCCGTCTTCTCCACCTGATCCTATTCCCGGTCGACCCGCAGCGCGTCCTCCTTCTCCTCCTAAGCCCATGCAGTTGGGCCGGTTACGGCTCACCCCCGAGGAGAGGCAGCAGCGTATAGCTGCCAAATTATGTATTTATTGTGCTTCCCCGAATCATTTTATTGGCGACTGCCCTGAGCGGTCAAAAGACCGGGTCCGCCGGCTGTAGCAGGGAGACCGTCGGACCAAGTTAAGCTGTCAGCCCCTGCTCCTCCGCGTCTGTGCTTACGCGCCGCTTTAATTTCTTCCCGTGAAACCTTTAAGTTTTCCGCTCTGGTTGATTCAGGGTGCGACTTTAATTTAATAGACTGTTCTTTCGTTCAACGCTCCCAGCTCGAAACCGTGCCCCTGTGCACCCCTCTCAAGGTCTCAGCCTTAGATGGAGGGGCTCTCCCTCAGATAACCCACCGAACTAAGCCCCTTGAGCTCGTGGTTTCAGGAAATCACAGGGAGCAGATCTCCTTCTTGGTTTTTCCTGTTAAGCAGGCTCCTCTGGTGTTGGGTTATTCTTGGTTACAGCAACACAACCCAAACATTAACTGGGCTGACCGGCGCATCGAAGCCTGGTCGATTAAATGCCATTCCAGCTGCCTGCTGTCGGCGGAACCCGCCAGCCCGATCACAGTCCAGCCTTCTGCTGAGGTTGATCCAGAAATGTTAAGACTCGTTCCAGAGTCGTATCACGACCTCAAGTTGGTTTTTAGTAAGTCCCAGGCCTGCTCTTTGCCACCGCACCGACCCTACGATTGCGCAATCAACCTCCTGCCGGGCGCCCCGCTCCCAGCCAGTCGCCTGTATAACATTTCTCAGGCCGAGCGACAGGCTTTGGAGAAATACATTAAGGAGTCACTAGCAGCCGGGCTGATTAGACCCTCGTCTTCCCCCCTCGGGGCTGGGTTCTTTTTTGTTGCGAAGAAGGATGGCTCCCTTCGCCCGTGCATAGACTACCGTGGGTTAAATGCTATAACGGTAAAGAACAGGTACCCCCTTCCTCTCCTTTCCTCCGCTCTTGAACCGGTCCAGTCCGCTACGGTCTTTTCTAAATTAGATCTGCGTAATGCTTACCACCTGGTCCGGATCCGCCGGGGGGACGAGTGGAAAACGGCCTTCAAGACACCCTTGGGCCATTTTGAATACCTGGTAATGCCTTTTGGGCTCAGCAATGCTCCAGCGGTCTTCCAATCCCTTGTGAACGATGTCCTCCGTGATTTCCTGAACCTCTTCGTTTTTGTCTACCTGGATGATATACTCATTTATTCACGAACCCTCTCTGAACACAGACACCATGTCCGCCTCGTTCTTCAGCGCCTTCTGGAGAATCGGCTTTTTGTGAAAGCAGAAAAGTGCGAGTTCCACAAACCCTCTGTCACCTTCCTTGGTCTCATCCTGGAAGGGGGGCGTGTCCGGTCTGACCCTGAAAAGATCAGGGCTGTTCTCGAGTGGCCTGAACCAGAGAACAGAAGAGAGCTGCAGCGGTTTTTAGGTTTCGCTAACTTTTATCGCCGCTTTATCCGTGGGTACAGTCAGATCGCCGCCCCCCTTCATGCCCTCACGTCCGTGAAGACTTCGTTCAGGTGGAACACAGAGGCCGACTCAGCTTTCCGTGACCTTAAGGACAGGTTTTCCAAGGCCCCCATTCTCGTTCATCCAGACCCCTCCAAACAGTTCATTGTCGAAATAGATGCTTCCGACACTGGTGTTGGAGCTGTGTTGTCTCAGTGCTCGGGACTGGATCAGAAGATGCACCCATGCGCCTTCTTCTCCCGTCGTCTGTCCCCCGCTGAACGCAACTACGACGTCGGCGACAGGGAGCTCCTGGCCATAAAATTGGCCCTGGAGGAGTGGCGCCACTGGCTGGAGGGGTCTGAGCAGCCAGTACAAATATGGACAGATCATAAGAATCTAGCTTATCTCCAAACAGCTAAACGACTCAATCCCAGGCAAGCCCGTTGGTCCCTATTCTTTTCCCGTTTTAATTTAAGTATCTCCTACCGACCTGGTTCCAAGAATCTAAAACCTGATGCTCTGTCCCGCCTGTACGCCCCCCACGACTCAGTTAAGGAGCCCTCTCCCATCCTACCTCCAACCTGCACCTTTGGGGCCCTCCAGTGGGAGATTCTGGACCTCATTTCCCAAGCTCTGCCTGCTGACCCGGACCCAGGTAATGGCCCACCTAACCGCACCTATGTCCCCTCCTCCGTTCGGCCCCGCCTCATCCAGTGGGCCCACTCTGAAAAGTTATCGGCCCATCCTGGAATCCTCCGAACTATCAAGTTCATTTCCCGGCGGTTCTGGTGGCCCGACTTACCCAAGGATGTTAAACAGTTCGTCCTAGCCTGCCCAGTTTGTGCACAGAACAAGCCATCAAACAGACCCCCTGCAGGCTTGCTCCAGTCCCTGCCAGTCCCTGAGCGGCCATGGTCCCACATAGCCCTAGACTTTGTCACCGGCCTACCCTCCTCCCAAGGTATGACCACTATTCTCACTGTGACTGATCGTTTCTCTAAGGCCTGCCACCTTATTCCCCTCAGAAAACTCCCCTCTGCTTTTCAGACGGCCCAGCTCCTGGTGAAGCATGTTTTCCGCCAGCATGGGATCCCGCTGGACGTTCTGTCTGACCGTGGTCCACAGTTCACCTCGCGTGTGTGGAAGGAGTTTGCCGTGGCCCTTGGTGCCCGGTACTCTCTTACCTCTGGCTACCATCCGCAGACCAACGGTCAGACTGAGCGGCTCAACCAGGAGCTGGAGACCGCTCTCCGCTGTCTAACCTCCACCAATCCCTCCGACTGGTGTCAGTTCCTTCCCTGGGTGGAGTACGCTCATAACAGTCATGTCTCCACTGCGACTGGCATCTCCCCCTTCGAAGCTTCTCTGGGCTACCAACCACCTCTGTTTCCCGACGACCACAAGGAAATAGCTGTACCTTCCGTTGCCCACCACATCCACCGATGCAAAAGGGTCTGGACCCAGACCATCCAAGCCCTGAACCGGACCTCTGAGCTTAACCGCCGGTTTGCTGACCGCAGGCGAGTCCCTGCCCCCTCCTATCACCCCGGTCAGCGGGTCTGGTTATCTACTCGAAACCTCCCGTCCAGATCTTCCCATCGGAAGTTATTACCACGTTTCACTGGCCCCTATGAGATTGTCTCCGTCCTCAGCCCGACGACCGTCCGCCTCCGTCTCCCGTCCCATTCCAGGACCCACCCTACCTTCCATGTCTCTCAAATCAAGCCCGTCCTCTCTAGCCCGTTTTGCCCTCCGGCCGAACCCCCTCCACCCACCCTCGACCACCTGGGACGTCAGGTCCAAAGGGTCGTGGCCTCCCGTCGGCGTGGTAGAGGGTATCAATACCTCGTCGACTGGGTGGGCTGCGGTCCGGAGGAACGTTCCTGGGTTTCTGGTTCCTCCCTCCCTGACAGGTCGTTGGTGGACTCTTTCCTCTCCTCTTCCTCGAGGTCGCCGGGTGGCGACCATTGAGGGGGGGGGTGGTGTCAGGACTCAGCCGACAGGGCCGTGCAGTTTCTGCCGGCTCTGCTTCTTTCTGCTTTCTCCGCAGGTGTTTGCAGTTGACAGGTGGGCAGGGCGCACACACCTGTGGCTGGTTGAGCTGCGTCTGATCGCACTATAAGAGCAGCATCCAGACAGCAGGAGGACGCCAGTGTGTTAACCGTAGTGGTACGACTAAGGCCACAGTCTCTCTACTGAGTTCAGACTTCCCTCGTTAACCCAAACCTCTGTGTTCCCCAGGTTACCTCTCGATCGCCTTTCAGAGGGTCCCACTCGTGCTGACTCCAGGGTCTGAGTTCCCACAGGGTCCTCCCTTTCTCCTGGCTCTAAGCAAGGTGCTTCGAGCCACTCTGGTTTCTCCTGCTGCCCCGGATCATTGTAAGTCAGCGCAGCTCTGTCACCCTCAAGCCCGAGCCTAACCTGTCACTGAGACACCTGCCACCAGCTCCATCGATCAGAGCCTGAGTCCGCTCCGTCCTCCCCCGGTTAGGTTGCTGCGTCCGGTGGTAAGCTCACGTTCCTCTGTTCTTTTTTGCCTGATCGCCCTTTCCGGCTAATCACCTACTTCTCCTTTCAGAAGTCGAACGGGTCCCGGTGCTGTGGCTTCCCCGTCGCCTCCGTTGCTTCCATTTTCTCTCTATCAATAAACAGTTAACTGATCCCTGTTGCCGTGTGTGTTCTGCATGTGGGCTAAATACGTTCAGCCGAACATGACACTATCTCTATCCTCCCACTCTGCAGAATCTGTTAGTTCAATCTCTAACGTTATCCTCTCTCTCCTTTTTCTCATAGTAGCTTTGCCTTGTCTGTTCCTGTTTGCCTGTGACGCCATCCTGGAGAGAAATATCAGTCAATGAGTTGATGCAATCAGCTGGTTTTCCTTAGATAGAAAACTTTGAATCAATTTGACTGTATGATCTGGTGAACTGTAAAGTGCCTTGAGATGACATGTCTTGTGAATTTGCGCTATATTAATAAACTAAAGTGAATTGAAACTGAATATTTGAGAGTCTATACCCTGATTAATAATGAATGAATTGGTAAATTACTGGTAATTATTTCAAGGATCAATTAATCAACAAGAAATGCTTCAAAGTGCTTTACATGAGAAAAAATAAAAACAAAAGTATAATGCAGCGACACAGAGGCAACACCATTAATTAAAGCGAATAAAAGCGATTAATTAAAATTTGATTATTCGATAAAAAAGATAAAATGATGGATAAAAAATTAAAAGAAAGATGGGCGGAAAATTTCACTAATAAAAGAAGGAGGGACGGGAAGCCAGTGTAACGATTTTGGAAGAGGGATGATCTCCAATTTTTTTCATTTTGGTGAGGATGCTGGCAGTTTCCTCTATACAGGAAGAATTGGCTCACCTGCCTTTACATACACATGACATTAATTACATCACTTCCTTTACCATCTTTTGAAGCTCATTCAATATTTTGCCTCCTGACAGCTGCCAAACACAGACCCATCTAGAGGAAAGACCCATCCAGTGTAGCCAGGCTTTCTGCTGCCATGATGGACACACCGAACCTGATTATGTCAGGACTGGATGTTTCTGTGCCACCATGAAAACCAGTTCATTGCAGAGTTCCTGAGCTAATCTGAAGGCCAGGGTTAGACTGGAGGGTTGTAGCTATTGACTCAGCATCTGCTGATCCTCCTCTGCGACATTTTTGTGACCTTCCACATTAAGGCTGTGCTGATGAGGCTCTAAACTGCTTCCATTTTGGTATAATACCAAGAACAGTTCAATGTTTAGTAAGAATTCGTTTTAAAATTAAAGCTGTTGCTCAATTGGCCTCGTTATCATGTCAGCATCATGAAATTCCTCAAACTCCTGAGTGTGACCCACTTTCAAACGTTTCCAGAAGCAGTCGCCTCGGTGCTGGATTTGGTACGTCGGTCCCAGTAGTAATGAGTGGAACAAATAAAGTCACTGATTTGGTATTACCGTTGATTATCTGCAGACATGGCAAAAGTACTCACTTTCCGTACTTGAATAAAAGTACAGATACTTGTGTTAAAAAATACTCTGGTAAAAGTGGAAGTACTGATTAAACTTCTTTACTCAAGTAAAAGTAACAAAGTACAGGCTTGTAAATTTACTTAAAGTATAAAAGTAAAAGTAGAAACCACTTTTTTCATGCCGTTGCCTACATTTTAAATGGATGTCTGCCAATAGGACTAGATCTCCGTTGTGTTCATTTTCAATCATCCCGTCGTCCATACTACACTGTACTATGCTAACGCGACCGCCACCAAGCTGCAATGATTTGCCGCGAATGAATACTGCCGAATCTGTCAATTCATCTTGTAGTGGTGCGTCAAATGCAATGTAGATTCCCATCCAATTAGACTGAATTTCGTATTGATGACGTGAAAATAACGCTAACTCCGTTGAAATGATTCAAAACTGAAGTAACAATCCAATTTTTTAAAATGTAAGAAGTAGAAAGTACAGATGTTTGTGTAAAAATGTAAGGAGTGGAAGTAAAAAGTCGCCATAAAAATAAGTAGTAAAGTAAAGTAAAAAATCAGAAAAATCTACTTGAGTACAGTAACGAAGTATGTGTACTTCGTTACTTCTCTGATTATCTGTTATTCTATTAGCAGAAAATATTACAAGTTGCTCATCTTGCTAGATTAATAAATTGTTTATATAATAATTTAGTCAAACGATCAATTAAGGAAGCAAAAAAATTATTATAAAAAGATTATTTTAGCCTTTAAAAGGCGGTTTTAGTCCAAAGTTTACCTTTTTTTTGTCATCAGAATCTCCACTGGTTCATCTATGATGAAAGAAAATCACAGGACAGTGAACCGTAAACAACAGCAGGGATGTTTTCAAGCTCAATACTTTATACTCATAGATTGTTCTCACCAATGATCTTGCTCTTGTTTTTTTGCATAAGGCAGAGAACTATCAGGCTGAGGATGAGGAGGGCCATGAAGGCCATGGCTCCTCCAGTAACTATCCCCAGCATGGGAACCTCCACACGAGACTGCAGGAACTCTGGAAGGAAGAGGAGAGACATTAAAAGAGATGATGTCACATTTCAAATAACAACATTTATTTTTCTGTATAAGAGACACTTTTGGTTAGCTTAGGTCAGCATAATGACTAAAAACAGCAACCCAAAAACATAAATTTGACACACAAACAAAAGGCATCTCTGCACGATTGTTTTTTTTTTGTTTATGTTTTTTTAGATTTAATATCTTTTATACATAGTTGATCAAATGTGCAAACAAGGCCTGAGTTTTTGATTTTTAATATGGGGCTCTATGCCTTTTTTTCTTGTTTTTCATAAATGGATAAACTGATTAATCCAGGTGTGTCTGACCTCAGTAACCATGACGATATTGTCCAGTCACACCTGGATTAATTATTTTTTCCAGTTATGAAAGAGGAAACAAAGGAGCGGACTGAAGTTCTGGATATAGTAAAGATGGGCATTTAGCCAATTGCAATGAAGTGAAGTAAAACAGTAAGGTATTATTTTGTTATCAGCATGGTATTTCCCTTTAATAGTCAAAACAAATTAACTTTATGAAAATACCTTCTACTCACTTAAATCACTTTGTTAGAGTTTGAGATTTTTTATGCAATTAAACTTCTGGTCTAACTCCACAGCAGAATGAATATCGATATTATGAGACAAATTCACTCCTATTTCTGTAGGATTTTATGACCTTAGCTGCTAGCTAATGCTAGGCAGCTAATATTTGCCTAGCAAGCTAAAATGCTTTTTTCTGGATTGTCAATTAGTGCCAGAGGATTTAGAAAGAAAATCTGATCCATCCATCCATCTGTCCATCATCATCCATCCATCATTCACCAATCCATCCGTCTGTCCACCCATCAACCTATCATCCAACCATCCGTCCAACCATCCATTCATCATCCATCTGTCCATCCTTCCATCATCAATCATCCATCCATCCATCTGTCCATCCGTCTGTCCACCCATCGACCTATCATCCATCCATCCGTCCAACCCTCCATTCATCATCCATCTGTCCATCCGTCTGTCCACCCATCAACCTATCATCCAACCATCCGTCCAACCATCCATTCATCATCCATCTGTCCATCCTTCCATCATCAATCATCCATCCATCCATCTGTCCGTCCGTCTGTCCACCCATCGACCTATCATCCATCCATCCGTCCAACCCTCCATTCATCATCCATCTGTCCATCCGTCTGTCCACCCATCAACCTATCATCCAACCATCCGTCCAACCATCCATTCATCATCCATCTGTCCATCCTTCCATCATCAATCATCCATCCATCCATCTGTCCGTCCGTCTGTCCACCCATCGACCTATCATCCATCCATCCGTCCAACCCTCCATTCATCATCCATCTGTCCATCCTTCCATCATCAATCATCCATCCATCAATCAATCCATCATCCATCCATCGATCCATCAATCAATCCATCATCCATCCATCCTTCATTCATCCATCCATCCATCTGTCCATCCATCCATCCATCCATCATTCATTCATCCATCCATCTGTCCATCCATCCATCCATCCATCCATCCATCCATCCATCCATCCATCATTCATTCATCCATCCATCTGTTCATCCATCCATCCATCATCCATCCATCCATCCATCCATCCGTCCACCCACCAGCCTATCATCCACCCATCTGTCCATCCATCCATCATTCATCCATCCATCCACCTGTCCATCGATCCTTCCATCCATCCGTCCGTCCATCCATCCATCCATCCATCCATCCATCCATCCTTCCATCCATCCGTCCGTCCGTCCATCCATCCATCATCCATCCGTTCGTCCGTCCGTCCATCCATCCATCCATCCATCCTCTACTAGTTTTCCAGGGTCTCTATAGGTGAAAGGCGGGTTACGCCTTAGACAGGTTGGCAGTTCATCGTAGTTTAAAGAGAATCTTTGATATTCAATTTGAATGTTTTTAGAGAAGATAATTGTCAAAGCCATTCCTCAGATGAGATTTATCAACATATTCAGATGGTTTCATCTGACTGTAGAAGCATGCTGCAAACAGCTTGTGTATTGTTGGCTAAAGTAGCACACATTCAGTGTGAAACTGTGGGTTTGTACATTTGTACTGAAAAAGCTTTTGTAAAGAGTTTCTGCGGCGGTTTTAATAACATCCTCTAAAAACACAGACTCCAAAAAGGCTGTAATGGACTAAAAGGACTTCAGCACTCTGATATCTGAGGAGGTATCATTGGAAAAAAGATGGTTTCTCTAGTTTGTTTCAGCCGCTTTAAGAAGATATTCAAGAGCATTTAGCTGATATATGTATTCTTTTTTGCTAATAGCTCAACCTACTCCTGATCAAACATCTGAAGAACCTAAAATGGTAAATTAAATTTCCCTTTACCCTTTGCTGTGTTATACAACATAATATCCAGACTTCATCCCGAATTTACCAGGGTAGCTGCATGGGACCATTGGGTTATTAAGGAACAAAATATCTGTTTTGATGATATTTAAATAGGTAGATATTTTATATACACAGTATTTTATGAGCTTCCAAAGAGACACCAGGTTTCAGGTTGGTTATTGGGCTCTGTCATCTTTCTGTGTTGATAACTAACTTGCAATTACTTAGAAATGTTGTAATAATCAAACTAACATTGCCTGTTAGTGTCTGCTGTTATGTCAGAATGTTTGAAGAATCCACCTCATTGTTTGTTTTGTGAGTATTTCAGGGAATATGTTACATCACCACATTGAGGGACGACAGATTATAACTTGGTTCCTATTTTTGTAAAGTTGAAGAGGTTTATAGAAAGGAGGGGGATGTGGTGTTTATAGAATCAACTGTCTTATGAAAACAGTGGTGGATGTCTCCTTAACTTTCCGTCTATCTTAGAAAGAAACTTGGCTCCAGCCAAGCATCACATCCATCTAAATCGAGTCCTTCTGGCTCAGATGAAACATTTCAGATGCAGAGCGTTCAAACATCCGACCTACATTTCCGTTTATAATTACTAACCTGCCAGTGTGAGGTTGCTCTGAGCCATTCCCACGCTGTTGCTGGCATTCACTGTTAGGTTCCCTGATAGACTACTCAGTGTGACCCTCAAGGTGTGGTTGGTCAGCCAAGGGTAGCTTCGAGAGTCCAGGATGAGGAAGTCGGATGTATTGGCCACCAGCTGGCCTGACTGGTCCACGAAAGTGATGGTGGCAGGAGGGTTGGAGCGTACCAAGGCGAACAGGACCAGGGAGAGGCCGGGGTCTGAGGTTTCACTGTAGTGGCCGTTTACCCTGAGGATCTCTGGCTGGACTGGGAGACAGAGGAGATGATAGATGTCTCATAATGCCAGTCCAGACATTATCCTGGATGGAAACTCTATGAAACATTTAACCCACACTCACACTGGACATTGAGCGTGACTGTTGCATTGTAGCTTTCCCCTGTCCTGGGGTTGGATGCCACACACACCAGCTCCCTGTCCCACTTCTTGGCCCGTAGAGAGAAGCTACTGTTGTGATTGGTCCCCGGTCTCAAGACCTCAGAGTCCTTCTGTGACGTCATCACCAGACGGCCGTGGTTCGGTGAAGGCTCTGTCTGCTGTTTCCCATTCAAGTACCAGGTCAATAGGGGCGGGGCCCGAGGATCCCAGCCATCTGATTGGCAGTTGAATCTGTGTGTCATGTTCTCCTGAAGTGTCACGGCTGCCTGCTGCCGCCCATCGATTTTAGGAGCAGGTTCGATAGCACCTACAGTACAGCACCAAGAATAGCATTAATAACATATTACAGCAGACGTAAACATAGTCAAAGTTAATGTTTCATCTTAATATAGCTTGATTTAATTCTTTACATCTTTAGAGCCCTGAAAACCTTAAAGGGCCAAAATAGGGCAAGTTGGGCTTCTATTGAAGATACAAAAATAAGCATTATTTCATCTGGAGGTTAAGAAGAGCTTTAGGATGAACTATGAACAATTTTAAACATTAGAACCTAATCCTTCATAAAACTTGCTCTAGAGCCGCACCTCTTGTTTAATCGGATAGGTTCAAAAAGATTTAACTTTGAAAGACAATACTGACTTGCTCATCAACCAGAACCACCAGCAATGTTGGAAATTCTTGTTGTGAGCGTCAGAGAAGGTTTGATCCAACTTTTGAGTTGAATCCTCAGTGAGGTCTGCCAGTTAGGTCTCCTGTAGTACCTGATCAGTCCTCGCTACAACCATTTAACAAGAGCTTTCTGAGAGAAGCTTTCTCTTAGAGAAGCTTCAAAAAATTTAAATAAATGCATTAGAGAAAAGGGTATGGGTGTCTACTTTTACCAACACAAACACTATTCCATTAAATCTACAGTTTAATTGAATGTCACACTAAATTCAACCTGAAAGCTAGTTTTCTGCAAAAATTACATCAGCATAAAAACACCCAATACCATTAGTCAGGCATGGTGTAGGAGGGGTGATGATCTGGGCTGGTTTTGAGTACCATACCGTCTTTTAGCCGACCGTCATCTCTTCTGGATACCAAGTTTCAAGAATATCCACTTGTACTTGCCTTTGCAAAGAAAAATTACAAACAAAATGAATCCTCTGCATTAAACTTGGGGAGCAGAGACCAGCTTGCAGCCCTTGGGGAGCATCAAGGGTCTTAAAAATTAAAGGGGAAGGGGAGTGGTGGCCTAGTGGTTCGGGCATAGAGCTTGGAGGTTGTGAGTTCAAGCCCCACTCCCACAGACTGCCATTCTGGGTCTCTGAGCAAAGACCCTTATGCCCCCGGGCGCCCCATGATGGCATCCCACGGCTCCCCAAGGGGAGGGGTTAAATGCAGAGTTAATTTCTCCAATATGAGATCAATAAACTTCAATTATTATTATTTAATGGGCTTAAAGAGGGAGCCACTAGAACACCAAAATTAGGCTTTTCTGTCTGACAGGAGAAGTTTTGGGTCATAAGAAGGTTAATGACACAAAGGGACTTTAGGCTATTCGTTTTTCCTATTGCCAGTCAGGAACATGTTCTGTTTTCCCGGACTCCCAATATTTTTACTGGATAAATAGGCAGCGATCCATTCATTGTTTGTGTTGGAGCGTGTCTTACCTGCCCAGGACAGGGCCAGTGTGTTGAAGAACACAACAGCAGAGCCTGACGTCCATGTCCTCAGACACACACTCTCCATCCTGGCCGGAGCGGCACACACTCAAAAACATCTACCTGCTTAGAACAAGGATCTACGTTAGTACGATAATTTTTATCAGAGCATAGGGAGACATGTTTATCTGTGGGGAACGATTTGGTGCAAAGCTGGGTGGAAATAAAACTTTTCGGCATTAGAGTGTCATGTTGTGTTGACTGATTTAGATAAACAATTACTTTCATTTCTTCTCTGCTTCTGATTAAAGTTGTAATCAACTAAAAGATGAGGTAGAAAAAAGCTTAAGTCCTTAAACAGTCTTAACACATTTGATATTATTTTTCTAAATGCAAACTTGATCCAATGGGAATGAGGGCTACAGATGAAAGTTTGGGGTATTTGTCCAACTGAAAAGTAAAGCCTTTTCTTCCAGGAAAGCCATGTATTTAGCTGCTTTGATATTCCCTATGTTTATGATCTATTCTTCTGTACCTGGAAGAAATACATGCATTCCGAGTTTGATTCTTCCTCCCATGTTTAACGGTAAAGATGTTTGTTAAGGTGCATGTCCACACTGGAAAAACGATCTAGAAATAAGTACAAAAATTCTTAAATTAAGCGTATTTACCCTTAATTTGAATATTTGAATGAGATGATCTGCCAATGGAATGAGTGTTTTTACTCTTAAAATAAGATATTTAGATAAAATGCACTTGAAATAAGACAATGCAAATATTATAAAGGTAAATTGTCTTGTTCCATTGGCATAATGTCTCTTTGACCTCCTCAATTCTAGAACAAATGCACTTATTTTGAGAAAAAAATGACTGATCTAGATTTGGATGTTTTTCCAGTGCAATGGTTGGTCCTCTGTCTCATCTGTAGCTTATTTAGAGGTGTCAGGGTAAAATCAAATAAAAAAACAACAACAACAAAAAACAACAGATTCTTTTTGCGAAGTTTCAGAACGCCTAAAGATGTTTTTGGTTGTAAAAGGACAAAAACATGATAAAATTCAAAGGGTATGCATGTGAAGCAAGTCATTAAAAATGGGTTGAGTTTGTATCTAGTAAAAGCTATTTGCAGACAAATAGATTCTGATCAGATCCAAACCTCCTGATAATGAGTTGAATTAAAGGGGAACAGAGAGTTTGTCTTAAAGTGACATGGTCCACTGTTCAATAATTCAGTCTTTAAAGCTTTGATCTGCAGAGTAATCCTCCATCACTGCAAATCCAAACATTCTCAGGCTGGCTTGGATCAATATGGCACACATCTAACAATAAAAAGGAGGCAGAGTTAGCAGCTCCCAGAGCTGGCTTGCTGTGTGGGTCATGTGATCTGCAAAGGTACCCATAGAGCAGGAAGAGAGGCGTTAAAGAAACACACATAATCTGCAACATCAATGTGGTGATGAACAGGAGAAACCAACTAATACGAGTGAAAGACAGGAGCTGACAGCTCTGCCTATGGATGCTTAGAGCTTTGAGCTGACAGGAGGATTACACACATCAGATCAGCTCTACGCACAAACACACACAAACAGACCAATGCACTTCATCAGGCTGCATGCAAAAAAGAAATAAAACAACCTTGTGCATCAACACACATCACTACCTCAGCCCTTTGTGCAGATCTGGTCTGTATTCACTCCGCTGGAGCTCCATACCAGAGAAGGAGGAGAGGAGGGAAAGATGGTGATGAGAGGCAGCCCTTCCTGACTCACTTGTTTTCCCATCTGCGAAAGCTCATACTATTACACACACACATTTGGCTCTCTGCAGGATACAGCAACCTCCAGCAGCAAGCGCTCACTGGTTGGAAGGGGGCTGGCTGACGCAGGCAGTCATGTTGTCACCACTCTAAGAGGAGAGAAAGGGGATGGGAAATAGGAAGCAGAAGAGAGGGAGAGAGAGGAGATGATGTACAGAGAGAGAGGCTGTGTAGGAAGAGGTGAGAGAGGGACAACAGCTGGTGTGGAGGAGAATAAGTAGGTGCATGAAAGAATTCAGAGATCATGAGCAAGATCTGCCTGGAACTGGCAAAAACATTTGGTATCAGCTCAGGTTTCAGATAAACCTGCTTGACGTCTGTCATGCCAACATAAAGCAGCTGCATCCAGTGGAAACACCATGATTCATCTGGTCTGAGCTCAGCTATTTCAGACTGAAAAGCCTCTGCAGTGCAGCTGTGCAGACCAGAGCAGCAGCATGCAGAGCAACGCTGCAGCAAGCTCACTGAGGAACGGTGCAAAATTATTCCTGCACTGAATTTTCACACCTCTCATGTTGCAACCAGGAACATTTGCTGTATTCTACTGTGATTTATCTTTTAGATGTGGCATAACTGTGAGCTTTTTTTAAGGTTAAAATGGTCAAATGCCTCAGAAAGTCAGTAAGCTGGTAACTAGACTTCACTAGAGTCTATTATAAGATGAATCCAATGCCCCCCTTAAGGCCTTAATGGTGTGTAAGAGAACTGTGAGGAACAAATTACCTCATGGAGACTGAGGAACATAGCGAACAGTTCAAAGAGAAGGTTTTGGAGAGTTGGGAATAAAACAATATTCCAAGCTTTAAACATCTCAAGAACTGCTTCATCATCTGAAAGTGGAAAAAGTATAACACAATGACAGCCAACCTACAGAAACATGGCGGATCATCTAAATGTCAGACTACTTAAAGGCAGAATTGATCACAAATGAAGCTTAAAGGCCCTTGCTTACTCTGGAGGAGCTGCAGAAATCCATCGCTCATGTTGAAGGATCTGCTTAAAAGACAGCTGTGAATTTTGCATATCTGGGTTTTAGGGAAGAGTGACAAAAAATAAAGCCGTGAGAGGTTTGATTTAAGGTCTGCCACCAACCATGATGGGGACAAATACATGCAAAAGACAATGCTCTGGTCAGATAAGAAAATATGAATGTCTGAATCGATCTACATGGAAAAAAACCTGCATGAGAGAAAACTGAAATACCCTCTCCATTATAAACCAATTGTAGTGGCAGAATAAGAAGATGCTTTCCTTTAGCAGTGGTAAAGCTGATGGGAAGATGAATAAAGCTGGGTCCATGGCAGGTCTATGAAGATGCTTCTGAGATCCACAGCATGAATGTTTCCAGAACCATCCGCTGTCAGATATGGAAGATAATGTTCTGGTCAGATGCCCTCCCAACTGAACTTGCAGGTCTACATGCAAAATGTTAATTGGAAAATAAACAGTCTGAACACAGCTTTTCTACTGGGAAACAAGGTAGTGGCTGCATCAGGCTGTGTGAAGGTTCTTTAATAGGGAAGCAGGTGGCAGCAGAACGACCAAAACCATTCAGGTTGAGATACAACCGAAGCCCCTGGATCCCATCAGAACCAACCCAGAATCTGAGGCAGGGGTGAAAACTAATGATCATATAACCTGATTCAGTAAAAGCTATTAAGTCCTTATGTGATAGGCATGATCACTCCTCAACGGCCTCAGGGAACCAAATACTTTGGGCTTGCATCAAAAAGAACTTTAGCTTTTGAGGTTTACCTCGTTATTTTTGTACCACTTTAAGCTGGCCTATCAAAAGGATGACAAGAGGTGGGATTATTTTTTGCAAAAGTTCCACATAATAAAAGCAGTTCTATACCCAAAAAACAACACTGCAAAAAATATAAATCTAGATAAGTCATTTTCTTAAAAAAAGTGCATTTGTTCTTTAATTGAGGGGGTAAAAGAGACATTCTGCCAATGGAACAAGACAATTTACACTTAAAATAAAAAACACAATTGCACTGTCTTATTTCAAGTGCATATTATCTAATTATCTTATTTTAAGAATAAAATTACTCATTCCATTGAAAAACTCTCATTTACCTACTCAGATTAAGGGTGAATACACTTAATTTAGGAAAGTTTTACTTATTTCTAGATCGTTTTACATCGTTTAATTTTACATATAGTTCTTATTTATGTCAGTTTGGATGCTGTCAATAAAAACACACAAACACACCAATCCTTTTAAATTATTTATTTATATATATTTATTTATTCATCTCAGTTTGGTTGATATTTTTTTTAACCATTGTTGTTGCACTTTAGTATTTTTGTACCCAACAGAAATGAACAGAAAAACAACAGAAAAAAAAGGAATTCATAAAATTAACCGTTAGGAAAAAAAAAAAAATAAATAAATAAATGAGGAAGGAGGGGAGCAGAGAGTTGACCTGTGGGGATGGAGATGGGAAGATGGCTTGGGGGGGGGGTGGGGGAGAAAAAGAAAAAAATAAATGGGGTGGGGGGCAGTGATGGTTATTCTGATCCAGCTGAATGTGTGGATGTGAGGCAGCCTGCTTTATAAACTCTGTGCAGTATTTTCATTTCCCATAAGTGGTCCCTTCTGCCACACATCTGCTCCAACCTCCTCACGTTACTCAGGCCAGTCACAACATGACATCAATTCCTGGTTGGATTTATCATTTTAGGGCCGTGCTGTTCTCTCCTGGGGGGGGCAGAGGAACACAGACTGATGCCAGAGTTCCTTGTTTGAGAGGGTGAGCCAATCAGAATGGCCGTCTCTGGTTAAAAGCAAGCTGATTGGCGTTTATAACATACAGGATGGCAACCGTGCAGTCAGTTATTGACACGCTGAACTTTTCTTTAAAGCGGCCATTTTAACTGTTCAGTGCTTTGGGAGGAAAGGTGGAGGTTTCATTGATCCTTCCATGGCGGTCCCCAAGGTGCTGCAGCAGCTTGCATTCCGCTGCCCTTTCAGAGGCATTTCTGAATGCAAGCTCGGGTTCGTTTGCTGTCGGACTCCATAAACGATTCCCTTTTTCCGTTAGCCGGCGTCCTTCAACAGCAGGGACCTTTTAACGGTTCATGAGACGCAGCTCCTCCAAATCCTCTGCTTCTGGTTGGGGGTCTAACAGTAAAAAAAAGAAAAACATTAAAAAATAAACTGAAAATGAAATAACTGTAGTTTTCCTCCGTGCTCGTAGCAAAGTTAGCTCAGGTAGAGGGGCCGAGTTCATAAGGCGCCATCTTGTCGGAAGTCGATGTAGTTGAGGATGATTGGAGGATCACAGCAGGGAGGGAGGGGGGTTATCTGTCTCCAGGCTTGGGATGTTTAGGATGATATGTCAGCTATTATACAAGTTATTCCCTTGTTTATTTGTCTGTTCTGTTTTCTTTTATTTTATTTTTAAATAGTCTCTGTAGCACCCAAACCAACCCAGACAAAGCCTGAAGCCTGACCCTGTATAGCCTGCCACGACGGCCCCGGTAACAGAAAACAGGTCCGACATCGACGAGAATGACAGTCACGACAACATCAATTGAAATGATACCTTTAAAAGCAATAAAACATAATTGCTCTTCTCCTATTCAAGTGTGTCAATATAATAATAATAATAATATTAAAATAATAACAATCGTTTTTTTTTACGACAGAAAGAGTGGAGCTCTCTTCTCTGTCCTCTTTTGGCTTAAAAAAAATCTCAAGATTCTTAAAGCAAAAAAAAGAAAAGAAAATAATAATAAAACAGAAAGGAAAACATTGAAACGACTCAAAAAATACAAACGGTAAACAATACCACTAAAAATAAAAAATAAAAAGCTTCCCCAACAACAATATGAAAAAAAAAGAAAAGAAAAATGATTTGATACAGAAACTGTAATAGCGTTCTATACATGGCATCACTGTACAAGGAAAGGAGGAAATGTCTGGTAAAACTACCCACAATGCAAGACACTGTCACTGACGTGGTGGGAGGGTGGAGGACACAGAGTGGGGGGGTTGGGGGGGAGGTAGGGCTGAAGCATGAGGAAGAGGAGAGGAAAAACCGAGACGCACAACATGAACCCAAAGTGCAGAATTAAGCCAGAGGACATCGCTGTCCTCCTCGCCACACATAACTATTCTCCTTTAATAATATTTCATATAATAAACATCTTTTACAGAAAAAAAACCATAAGAGTAACCATGTCGACCAAAAATGTCTACATTGACTGTAAAATGAGTCTGGAACTAAAATGAAACAGAATGCCACAAAATAAAGAAGAAGAGCTGGTTTGTCCTGTGCGACATTGAAGAGCTCCACTAGATGGAGCCGTTTTGGTTGCCCAGTCAAAGCCTGAGCAAAACACAGCTGAAAAGAGGGGTCTTTGGGGATGGGTGGGGGGGTCCTTTGCTGCTCCAGGATGGCGTTCCTAGCCCCCGTCCACATGGGACAAACACACACGCTCCGTCCTGTTGGGAAAACTTTGGGTTTGCGGTGGCAGCAGTGTGTGTGTTTGATGGTGTCGCTGTGTGAAAGCGCCGGCCGTCATGAACGTATGACATACATAGCCGGGGAGGGAGAAGTTGGCGTGAAGTGGGCCAGGTCGACGGGGGGAGGGGGGGCTGAAACTGTGGGGGTGGGAGTCAGACCTCAAGCTACCCAAGATGAGAGGTGAGAAGAGAAGACAACCTGCAACAGAACCATGCTGGATGTCTCGTAGAAAATGCTGGCACTTTGACCTTTGAACCCCGAGGCCCCCCCCAACTCTGGCCCACCCACCGGAAAACCCCCTCCCCTCTCTCGGCCTCCCTCCGTAGGGACAGATGGAAACAGATAGATGGACACTGGGCGCCCCTGGCTTGGGCGGAGGCGGTGGTTTGGCGTGAAGCTGCTCAACTCAAGTCAACAACTCAGGGTGGCTGATATGGACGATGCACACAGGATTCACCGCTTCCTACGGAAGGGCAGAGGGACAAAACACACAAATCAACATTTGCATTCAAAGTCCTAAAACTGGAGAACAAACAACACATCTGGCACCATCTTTTGCAGCTGGAATCTTTTCCACTAAAAATAAAGCAGACAGATCTGATCTTCTATTAAAAACTTGTTGTAATCTTTAAAAAATAATAATTTAGTCCTGAAAAAACATTTATATCCGTTAAAGATTTTCCGTTTAATTGTATATCGGATTATGATGAGGAGCAGTGGGCAGCTTTTAAAGGTGTGTTAAACAATGAAGGCCTCAAGGGATAAACTGTCTAGCCTTCAGCAGTCATCCCCACCCCTCTGCTTAGCATAACTGCGGTTGCCTAGCAACCGTGACAGCACAAAGCAAAAAAAAAGATAATCTTCTGAAAAATACATAAGCCTAGGGGAATTATAAAATAACAGTGATGTAGGAGGTATTTGATTTGTACAACCAGATTTATGAAACAACGTTTAATCCAAAATAGTAAGGGGAGAACATTTTTTTAAAAACTTTATTTTTGGCTCCAACCTGTCATATTTGCTCTGACTTAATCCTTGAGGAACTGTAGCAGTTGTACCACAGCTGCAGGCTTGTGAAGATGAGCTACAGTTACTATTGATCTCCTAATAAACCTCCAGTAAGGTTGAATTAAATTATCTCATTTTGAAGCTGAACTTTAATTTCAGACAATATTTATGGAATAACAAAAAAAAAAGGTCTTAAATAAGCCAAGCAGGAAGGTTTCAATATCATCTGAATGTTTTATGTGTTTAACACTAGAACTCAGAGGCCGACGGTTTGACGGTTCTGAGATTTTAAAGTGAAAAAACTTTATTTACATAAATATGTTGCTCATGTTAACTGACTTTTCCAGTTTTTATATTTCCTTCATTTTCACATAGTTAAAAAAATAAAATAAAATAAAAACTAACTCCCACAGCCATCATTTTGACCGCTCTATTAGTTGCATTGTAAATTTTTCTTGCCGTCGGTTGACTGACGTTTGGTACCGTTGCCTAGCAACCGACTTTCTTCCTAGAACTCTTTGGCTATGGAAAAATCGCTTTCAGAAGAAATCTATTCAACAGAATTTAGAAATTCTTGCAAATATTTATGATGGCAATATGGCGAGATGGAGAGAACGATAATGAAGACGGGTTGGTAGTAAGCGGCTCAGATTCTGAAAGCGAGTCCGAGGATGATCAATGCAGACGTACACTGCAAAATGATCTAGAAACAAGTAAAAAATGCCTTAAATTAAGTGAATTTACTCTTAAATTGAGCAGGTAAATACGATCATTTGCCAATGGAATGAGTATTTTTACTCTCAGAATAAGATAATCAGATAAAATGCACTTAAAATAAGACATTGCAATTGTTTTCTCTTACTTTAAATGTAAATTGTCTTCTTTCACTGGCAAAGTGTCTCACTTATCTTCTCAATTCAAGAAAAAAATTCCCTTATTTTAAGAAAAATATGACTTATTTGGATTTTCTGCAGTGTATCAGCAACCCATCAGATATTAGGGAAACTTTTCCCAAAGGTTTGGATAGCACAGTGCACTCAGCAGGCCAAAAGTTAAACCAGACCCCTGGTCTACTATAATCACACACAGGTCGGTGTGGATCTGTCGGATCAGATGATTAGAAAGTATTCTGTAACAGCTGCAACGCGAAGGTGGCCCGTGGCTGTATTTTACGATCTCCTGGACATAGCAGCTATAAACACTGCAAAAAAGGAAAATCTATACAAGTGTAATAAACTTGAATTCAGCATTTTGGTCTTATTACACTTGTTTTTCAATGTATTTTCTTAGTAAGACTAAATATTGTTAAGATTATCTGACTTGTTTTAAGAAAATAATTTTTTTTCATCTTAACTAGATAATACAACTAATTCTGAGCAGCTTTTTTCTTAAAATAGCACACATTGCGGACTGAGTCGCGTTAACATTTAGACTGTGAGTACTTTTTTACTTGTTTCAAGACAATAAGACAATCCATATTAATCTGTTTTAAGAACTGACCCCATCTCATTATGATATTCCAGCTAATCAACTGTGATTGCATTCAAATTGATAGAGTCCTTGAGATTGTCATTCATGATTTAGCTTTGAGATTCTGAACCTCACTAGTGGACCATTCACTGTTTGCAGAACAAAATAAACTACAATACATCATAACTACTGTAAATCATACATATGCTTATTATAATAGAAGCTCTGCCTTAAAGGGAAACGCCGTTTTTTTTTTTTTTACATTTGGCCCTTGATTTTACGTTATTACATCATGTTCTATGAGTTTTGTGTCATTTGGAGCTGTTCTGAAGATATTCGGTTAGGTTATATCCAAGTAACGTCTTCCTATGGGCAACGACTGAAGGCACAAACTAAACTGTTCATAATTTATTCTTTATGGTACGCCAGTATTCAGAACATGTAGGCAAATCACTGTCCCCCAGACATCCGCGGTTATATTTTTTATATTTTTATCTTTTAAAAACGAAGCGGCGCGTGTATGACGTCATCCGCGTGCGCCGGCTACCGTTCATTCTTCCTGTCCGCTAAACTGCTACTAGTTTTCCTCACATGCCTGGAAGATGTCTAGTGCTGCTACCACAGATGATCTCGCTCTCGAACTGGAATTAAACGATTCAGATTAGCTCGCCGAATGTAGCGTAGCGATACTACTACATCACCATCACTTTATTGTTTGGCCTGTGCAGCCCTCAGCTTTTTGTTGTTTTTTTTCGGAGGGGGGAGGGGGGGTATTTCGCTTAATTCTGTGACATTTCTGCTAAAATATTTTTTAAAAATATGTTTTGAAGTTTTTGTCAAGTGTATTTTTCCCATACATTCACTACACCTAAATAATTAAATTGATTCTAGCGAAGAAAAACAGCCTAGTTTTAAGCCTTTAAATGAACTGGTATCAAGTACATTTGCCTTGTTTTTAAGCCTGTTGTATGCTTGTTTTGAGCAATAATTGGTTAGAGGTTATTTAATTCTAAGCAATAATGACTAATAAATGAGAATACATTGATAAAAAAAAAGAGAAAAAATCTTAACAAGTTAAAGAAAAATAGATTTTTATACTTGATTTAAGTTTTTTTGGATGCTTACTACTTGGATATTATGTTCTTGTTTTAAGAAATCTTACCAAGTCTCATTTGCTTGCTGCACTGGCAGATTATTTTGCTCAAAATAAGCAATTATTCACTTAAAACACTATATTTTTTTCTTATTTTTTAGAAGGCATTTTTTTGTTGTTGGTTTTGTTCATGCGCTGTTTGAACGTCACTGTCTCACGCAGAGATTTTATCCTCAAACTGGTAAAAGAGTTGTAGTTGCATGCCGACCACTTGCGCTCTAGAGAGCCGCAGGTTACCAACCCATCCGCCGCAGAAGAGCCAGCTTTGGCAAAGCAAAGAAAACAGCGCCAGGTGCTTCAGCGCTGCACAAAAAAACCCACTTATATAATGTTTGTTATAAATGTGAAAAGGCGGTGTGTGGGGGGGAATCCACCATATCTGTAAATAAAATTGTAATTGTAAACTTTTGCAATATTAGAATCAAGGGAAATAAGAAATAAGAGAGAGGACCCAGAGACAACAGAAAACAGCAAAATAAGAAATATAGGTTTTAGTATCTGTTGTTATCAGATTCATGTCAGACCAGAAGCTTTAGGTGCCTAAAACGTACTAAAAGGCTGATAAACTTTTTGGTAGTTTAGTAAAACACACCAAGAATGTGTCTTTTTCTTCTTTTTGATGCCCATACCTGTGCTAAACCCCAGCCTGCTCCATGCTGTACTGCAGATCAGGGGGTTTGTAGCTGAGGAGCATGTCACTGGTGCAGGACGACGGGTAACAGGCTGAAGCATGGAGCTCCCCTTCTACATCACAAACTGAGGGAAAAACACAGACGCTCTACTGAGTTGGCAAGAAAAACCAGGAGAGATCTAGACAAGGCTGGAGGGGATTGAATCTCTAGTGCTGACCTGACTCCTCCCGCTGGTGCAGCTGCTGGCTTCCAGTCAGAGACGTCTGGCTGAGGATGTCAGACATGCGAGCTGAGCTGAGCGCCTTTCCTGCCAAGAGGCTCATGCCGGACATGGGATCCGCCTGATCCTGAGCCGAAGGAAGAAACAACAGTTTGAAAAAAAACCAAACAGATCCTTTACCATCCAAGTGGACATTTTGTATTGCTTCCACTGGATTACAAACAATTAATTTAGATTTCAAAATTTCCACTAATCGTACATATTAGAGCTGCCAAGGGTGAGTTTCTTTTCTGTTAATTTGCATATTTCATTTTTCCCTCCAGAGCCTCAAAGCTGATGAGCTGCAATAAGTCTGAAGTTGCCCCAAAGCACCTTCAACGAAACATACAGAGGGGGGGATGCGTTCCTACCAGTTCTTCGTTGCATGACATAACTCGCCCATCATAAATCACAGCTAATTCTCCCAGTTAAAAGGAGAAAATATTAAACACTTTATTCAATTATGATTCACTAAAAAAATACCACATTAGACGTTGGCAGCTGAACATCCCAAAGCAAGTTTAAAAACAACATGCAACCAGGAGCAACAAACCAGTGGTAAACATCTGTAAAAAGGGACCAAATCAATTATTTTAAAGCAGCAGCATAAAATTATATTGAACTGCTATTTTTGTCCTTAAAAAGTCCCCTTATAACAATATATGACAGATTAAAGCGTTGTTTAATTTGTTCTTAGTGACATTTTGGGTGTAAATATGATTATTTTAGCTACCAAGCTGGAATGGGGTAACCTGACTCCGCCAGATAGATTTGCTCCGCATATCCATCTGGAAACCTTCCGTTGAAGTAATTTTGGGAAGGGGCGAAAATACTGGTTAGCTGATTGGCCTATGTTGGTGATAGACGGGCCAAATAAACCAATCAGATCAACGAAGCATATGACGTACTAACAGGGCGATGACGAAAACACAACCACAGGGAGAAGAGCAAAGACATCTTTTCCTCTGAGAAAAGCCTCCAGAGCAGTGTTTTGCTCTTCTTTCAGTGAAGAAATACTCTGTAATTCCGATAAAACTTGCTCGATAGCAAACATGGGCAATGTGGAGTCAACAAGTCATCTCCATGTCATGTATTTAATCTACCCAGCCAATTAACCAGGTGAGTCCAATTTGCACAGGTTAATTCACGGTGAAGATTGAAATCACCTGCTTCAGTGACTGGGTAGAACAAACACATGACATGGAGATGACTTGTTGACTCCACTTTGCCCATGTCTGCTCGATAGCCACCCTAACGCTAGTTTCATCGGCTGAAGCCGCCATGTTCTTTAGACTGAACTGTCGCGCTTCTCGTTGCATCACACCTTAACCCGCCTCAAAGCCAACGCTGATTGGACGTTCGTTTGGTGAACGGCTCCAAATTTTCTTCAACTGAGAGTCTCCAGACTGATCTGCCAGTGAAACCTTGAAAGCTCGCGAGATCGGGATGGTCTCACGAGGCTAGGAATGGGGACCCATATTTGTTCAAATCAGACAATAAGAAGGGTAAAAAAACAATAAAAAAATATATATATTAAATCCTTACATTTATGGTATCGCAAAACTACAACAAAATATTGTAAGATTTCAAGTCTATTAAAATCCAGTCCTACTTTTGACATCTCATTAGTCTGTAAGCTGTAGGCTGTGAGGAAATGCTTTTAAAATGTTGCCCTGCAGCAAGAAGGTTCCGGGTTCAAATCCCGGCCTGGGGTCTTTCTGCATGGAGTTTACATGTTCTACCGGCGCATGTGTGGGTTCTCTCTGGGTACTCCGACTTCAAGCCTCCCACAGTCCAAAAAAAATGACTGTTAAAGGGGTCATAGAATAATTCTCTAGGGTATTTGGTGCTGAATAGGGTGTGTAACATTGTTTGGGCTGAAAATGGCATATTTGCTGTTCTATGAGCCCTAATGCAAGCCTGGTTAAAATGCCTAGAATGAAACAACAGGTTTTCTTCCTTTTATGCTATGCTCATGAATATTTAGATGGGCTGTGCATTGATTGGTTGGTTTACAACGAGCGAAGCTGCTGAGAAAAGACACATCATAGCAACAAGCACTCACTCACTGAAACATCGAAATTGTTGATATGATAGGGTGACCAGACGTCCTCTTTTTACCGGACATTTCCTACTTTTCATACCTAAAAAAATGGCCTGGGGGGAATTTCAAAATCGTCCGAGATTTTGGTCGACTACTTGGGTCGGTGAACCAGTTGGCTTGCCTATATGTAAATTTCGGGACCAGAACCAAATTAGGCAACATCCCCAAACTGACGTCAATTCTAGGCTTTGTTTAGATTCGCCTGTTTCATGGTGGTGGTGTTTTATGGTGTGTGTCTGAATGGTTTTTGGTCCTGTTTGTCTCTGTGTTGCACTGCAAGGAACTGGCGACCTGTCCAGGGTGGACCCCGCCTCTCGCCCGTAGACAGCTGGAGATAGACACCAGCACCCCTCGCGACCCTGCTTGGTATAAGCGTGATGGATGCATGGATGGATAGTCTGTGAGCGAAGCAGCTAAAGGAATTTGGACATAAAGTGAAACAAAGGGCAGAGATTCACTCACATAGGCGTCATCACAGGTCTGAATGGTGTGGTGGCGCTGGAGCTGCCCTCTAGATCGATACACTTCACTCTGGGGGGCTCGCTGATAGTTAAGCCCATTGTGATCAGGCACTTCCATAGCCTGTCCTTGGGGCCGGCACTCTACACGCTCAGATTCTAAAACAAGAGATTACATATGAAGGAAGGGTGACACACAAGAGGAGGAATAATCAACTTCTTATTTGGGTTCGATTTAAGAGTCGGACCTCTTGAAGCAGGAGGACTCCTCATGTAAGCACCGTGCCTGTGCGTGGGTGAGCTGTAAGGCGGGGTCCCACCTCGGGGAGGCCCCAGGAGCTCATGTGCTTCTCCTGCCTTAGCCAGCAGGCCCTCATGCGGGTGGTGGTATCCAGCAGGGGCCTCATCCTCCTCCATACTCTCTGAGTGTGGTAGGCTGGGACACGGCGCTTGAGTCACATGCTGCTGCTGCTGAACCTCTGGGGGTTGTATTTGGAGGAGATGGTGGTAGTGTTGAGCCCCGGAGGTGGGCTGGGGCACGGGGGGCTCCAGGGTGTCTCCCTGGCTAAGCTGGCGGAGAAGCAGCATTTCTCCAAACTCCTGACCAGCACCACTGGGTGGGGTTTGCTGCGCCGGGCACTGCCGGGGGTTCTGTCTCTTCAGCAGGGCGGCCAAGTCCTGGGGGGGCAGCCTGGTGTCGGCGTGGCCTGTTAGTGAGTGCCGAGGGGACAGGAGGCCCTGCAGGGTCGGGGTGACGTGCTGCTGCGGGGGACAGTAGTCCAGAGGAGTTGGGGAGAGCAGGGCCTGCTGTAGTGTGGAGGGGGTCCCATAGCTGCTGGTCCCAACGGCCCCGCTCTGGTAGCCTTCCAGGCCAGGGACTTTCAGCGAGGCGGCCTGCAGGTAGGGGTTGTAAGAGCCCACGACCCCAGAGGGCCCCCGAGAGGCAGCGTCGCCGGAGAAGAGGTGGGGATTGAAATGGGCCTGGTCGTAGGCGGAGGTGAAACGGCCAAGGCTGCGGCTGAACGGGAAGGAAGGAAGAACGGTTAGCGAGCAATGACGCCGTCATCCCATCTTCTATACACAGCGGACACAAGACATGGGCCAGGATCGCCTTCTCACCGGATTAAGGCTTTGAATTAGAATACTTTACCATATTTACACAAAAAGATCAAATAACTTTATTTGCTCTAATGATTCATACTAAACTGGAAAGAAAACTAACAGCAATAAATCTTTACTGTAAAGCTATAAATAGTTTTATCTGGCCTGATAAATATGCAGGTATATAGCAAAGCTGGTGTAGTTTGTCTCATCAATGAGTCTTACAGATTAGTTTTCCACTATGGTTCTTTGTTTGGGTAAATAAACTATTTAACATTTTACAATAAAAATTAAGTAATAAAAGTGTGTAAGATTCTTGCTGATATTAGGTCAATATTGGTATTATGCAGCAATCAAAGCTGCAGTATTGGTTTCGTATCAGATATTAAAAACTTTCATCTGAACATTACTAATTTTAGTTGCTTAAATGCAGGTTAGTAATTAGGACTCAACTAAAAAAACAAAAAAGCATGAAACAAAAAAAATCTAAATCCAAAATCACTCACCTAATTTTTAACAAATACAAAAAGTCTATAACTACACTGGTAAAAATCGAAATCTAGAGGAGTCAGTTTTTCTTAAAATGAGTGCATTTGTTCTTGGATTGAAGAGGTAAAGAGAAGTTTTGCCAATGGAACAAGACAATTTACACTTAAAATGAGATAGCACAATTGCATGGTCTTATTTCAAATGAATATTATTGAATTATCTTTTTTAAGAGAAAAAATACTCATTCCATTGGTAAAATATCTCATTTACTAATTCAAGAATTTTTTACTTATTTATATATAGTTTTTCTAGTGTACAACAGCCTCCTACCATCTCATAAACAAAGTAACACAGAGGTGGATCCTTTCAGACAAGCTGTTAGAACCACTGTTCACTACAGCTTGTCTAATCATCTAATGAATTGTTTTAAATAACTTTCATGTAATGCTGCAGTTTTTCTGTTTTATTTACTGGATATCTTAAATGTTATTCTTATTATCCCATTACTTATTCTGCAAAGAACCTGTAATTACCTGGTGTAAATAAATCAGTCCTGCCTTTTTGGTTCTGCTGGAGGTTTCTTCCTGTTAAAAGGGAGTTTTTCCTCTCCACTGTCGCTACAAGCATGCTTAGTGTGAGGGATTGTATTCGAGTCAATGAGTCGATGCAATCAGCTGGTTTTCCTTAGATAGAAAACTTTGAATCAATTTGACTGGATGATCTGGTTGAACTGTAAAGTGCCTTGAGATGACATGTGTTGTAAATTTGGCGCTATATAAATAAACTGAATTGAATTAAATTGAATTTTAGCTATTCTTCTCCCCATAGAGCAACTCCAGAAGAATTACAAGCCGACTAGGGCTGCAACTACCGATTATTTTGAAAATCAATGAATCTATAGATTATTTTTCTGATTGACAATAGGATATCGTTAAAGAAGACTTCTTACGAAATTAAACCAGGTTCAGTCGAAACTTTTCCACCAGAGTTCTGGATAGAGCATATTGACAGACAAAAATGTTTTTTTTTATCTTAAATTCAAAATGTTTATATATATATATATATATATATATATATATATATATATATATTTTTTTTTTTTTTTTTACAATTTTGATATAATTACAACTCTAAATGGGCTGGTCTGTCAGATTAAGGCTTGTTTTACAGTCTCTTTACTTGAGTTAACGATTAAAATATGTAATTTAGGGTCCTTTCA
Source organism: Cyprinodon diabolis (assembly GCA_030533445.1). Taxonomy (NCBI): domain Eukaryota; kingdom Metazoa; phylum Chordata; class Actinopteri; order Cyprinodontiformes; family Cyprinodontidae; genus Cyprinodon; species Cyprinodon diabolis. The sequence goes on from CM060079.1 coordinate 6,283,699, forward strand.
GCCAGTTGACTGGAAGTGTGCAGCTTTGTTCCTTTTTGCTCCACACAGCTGGAGAAAATCCCACTGGAACATTTTCTGACATTCCTTTAATACCATAGAAGTACAACATTTAACAGGTAAAAACAGTAACTGTTATACTCTGAGATGTGCACCTGGCCCATGCCTAGTGGAACAACAATCTAACAAAGACTCCAACACACACAAACTAGCGCACCAAGCCAGGACAGGGCAGGACAGCCCTGGCAGTAATTCAAAGGGTCACAGAGGGACTGATCTAATCCACCTGTTAGGACACACTGGCATCTGAACACTCACCCAGACACACTGATGTGGAGGGTTACTTCATGACCTCTCAGCAATCAATGATGATGAAGAATCACATGCAGTTTTTTTTTTTTAAATGGTAACAAACATGATGTTCATTCTCACATACACACATTTTAAAACCTCTAAAAAAAAAAAGACTCAAACTTTAAAATTCAAATATTAGTAGAGCAATAATTGTCCACAATGTAAATAAACAAAACAATAAAAAAAATGCAATTATAATAATTAAAAGAACAACCAATAAGTACATGTTTGCACAATCATATCTGCCAAAAAGAAAATAAAAATAAGCTGTAAGGCTGCAGTAGAGGAGATTGTAACAGTCCATTGGATTATGCTGGTAGCCACCAGGGGGAGCGCTGACTGGCTGTTCAGAGGGGGTCACCTGTGCGTCTCTGCGTTGTCTGCGCTGAGCTGCTTCCCGAGGATTCTGTGTGGGCCCGGCGTGGACAGGAAGCTGCCTGGTCTCTGTGCCCCTCCTCCCAGCTCCACATCCTGCACCTGAATGGTCACCTGTTCAAGAGAGTTCACAGAGAGTTAGGCTTCCCACACGTTTGGACTCGATCTTCGGTTATTTAACCACCTGTAGTGAGGAAAAAAAATGAAGGTTTGGCTACCTGCTGTTGTTGGGGGACGCCCGGTGCCATTGAGACGGCGGGGCGGCCAGGTGCTGCCTGCTGATTGGCTGGGTGAGGGACTCGAGGCAGGCCTGTGGGGGGCGGGCTGCCGCTTTGTCCCTGGTACATGGCTGGAGCTCCATGTTGGTACTGCACTGATGACTGACCCGCTGTGAGAGGAAGGAGTCAGCGAGAGCAGAAGCTTTACTGGCGTCATAAATAAGTTAAAATATCATCATATCTAAGGGCAAGCAAACATAAAACCTTAAAAAAAAAACAGACAGTCAAGGAAGAGAAGAACATAAAGCTTCCTAGGCACAAAAATATGTTGCTGTAACTTTACACTGCAAAAAAAATGAAATCTAAATAAGTCTTTTTTTCTTAAAATACGTGCATTTTTTCTTGAATTGAGGATTTAAGTGAAACACTTTGCCAATGGAACATGACAATTCACACTTAAATTAAGAAAAAACAATTGCATTGTCTTATTTCAAGTGCATAATATCTGGATACCTTATTTTAAGAGTAAAATTACTCATTCCATTGGCAAATCATCTTATTTATCTGCTCAAATTAAGGGTAAATACCCTTAATTTAAGACATTTTTACTCATTTTGAGATCATTTTTGCAGTGTAGTTGTTCTCTGTTGGTGCTTTTATTAAATAAACTCTTCAAGAATTTGTGCAGAGACTGTGCATCATCAGAACATGGATTGAATTGCTCTATCTAGATTCTAGTAATTTGAAAATAATTTGTCATAATATTAAGTTCACTAGATTGAAACTGGAAAATAAATAACTAAAATAAATATCAACTTGAAATAATAATACATGAATATTTCATTCGAATGCAATGTAGCAACTAAAGTCAAGTAAAATTATCAGCTTATAACTATAAAAAAGGATGATTTTAATTAGGGCTGCAACTAACGATTATTTTAAAAATCGATGAATCGGCCGATTATTTTTTCGATTAATCGATGAATCGAACAAAAACATTTTTTTATATTAACCTCTTTATTCCAAAATAAACATTTTAGACAGAACAAACAAGCACACAAGTACAGGTTGCTCATTAACTGTACTGGTGCAATATGAAAAATAAATGTTTGTGTTAAAACTATGCAAATTTACATGAGAAATGTAGCTGTACATCCACAAAATATAGGGTACTTTGTTTCATATAGCGCAAAAAAATACATTTTTGTTTTTAAAAGCCACTAAGGGGTTCAAACAATAGGTCCCCCCATTTCAACAAATGAGGCTTTTTTAGACTAGAAGAGTTCTGCCTTTTAAGACAGGAAAGTATAACAGTTAAAGTTGCTACTTGAGAAAATACTTAACCATAGAGATAAAAATAGCCCTGTGATTCAAATTATAAATTGTATTTGGAATAAAAATGAGAGAACTAGGGGTGCTAAAAAACACATCCTCCAAAGACAGATAATTACATGGAAATGTGGCATATAATTAATTGACATATTACTGATCTTGCTGGATTTTATTCTGCTTTACTTCCATAAATTGCAGGATCTTCTTTACTTTATCTTTGCCAGAAGATTTAAACTTTAAAAGCCTTGCCCTCATAATTTGCAAGTTAATTTATTTATAAAGAAAATATAAACGCTGCTTAAGCTAATTCAAATGAAATTAAAAGTAAAATAAGTAGCCAACCTTATCACTGTCTGTAACCTACTAACACGGTAAGGAAAGCATCAGATGAGCTACCTGAGAAACTAACGGTACGTTTCCCCACTTTAAAACGAAACAAACATGGTTACTCATCCTGCTGATGAGCTCTCTTCACTGCCATCGAAGGCTCCAACGTGTTTTCTTTTCAGGTGCTGCGTCATAACAGTGGTGCTTCCGTACCATGTTTATTTGTTTTTCCAAAAGTTGCATGTTACGAGTTTTTTCACTTTACAAAGCGCAGGCTATTGCAATTATTGTGATCAATTTGCGCTGTCATTCCCAGCGCATGCGCGCTTCATTTGCAGTCTGGACGCTGAGGGTAAACATCCTGCTGCTCTGACTGCAGCGCTGAGAGGGATTCCTGTGCGAGAGGGAGAAAGGGGTTGGGATGGGGGAGGCGCCCCACGGCAGGCAAAAGCCGCCAGTGACACCGTAAAAAGTCGCCAGATTTGTCGCTAGTCGCTTTTTTGAAAAATAGTCGCTGGAGGGGTCTGAAAAGTCGCTGAGTTGGCAACACTGCAACTGCGGCGCTACTCGCTCCGCCATATTTTTTTTTCTTCCCCCGGATGACGGCGGCGGCGGATGACGCATTAATCGCCCGACACAACTAATCGATGATTAAATTCGTTGCCAATGCTTTTAAAAGTCGATTTTTATCGATTTTATCGATTCGTTGTTGCAGCCCTAATTTTAATGAAATTATTCTATTATAATAATTCAAATTAGAGTTTAGATATTTCTATTTAATCCAGGTTGTTTTGAGTTCAAAATCTAACTTTTTAAAAATTAGCTTTTTTCCACAATGTTTTTTCCTCCAGGGCCTTTTTATTCAGTATTAATGCTTTACAACTAAATGACCATGTCGGCCAATCAGCGTCAGCGGGTTGGACCTGCATCCTTATTGGATGATACCAAAAAGCTACTGGTCTTTGTTTGAGTGTCAGGCTACCTGCTTGTTTAGCTAGCAACAGCTGGCTTAGTGGTGTCGCATGAGCAGAAACCCGTCATTGGGTGGATCTAAGTCAGCTAATATTTTACTGAAACGATCAGGATGATAATTACTCTACATTATGTAAACATTGATGAAGCTGTGATGGAAAGCTTAAGAGTTCACCATCAGTTCATACATTTACACTCTATAATTTCTTGTTTAAGCTACAGGGTCAAACCTATCACCTCTATTGAGACATTAACAGAACGATTTCCACCTTCATTGGCCGACTTGTGTTTTTGTTTTCCTCTTTTACATTTTTATTATCTTCTATATCAAACATAACTGCAAAGTAAAAGTGGTAAAAAATTGATGCCATGTGCTTATTTTTAATGGATAAGGTGTTACCTGGACAAATTCAGGCAGAAATGGCGCTTCTTAAACTAGTCCAGCTCGCTGGACTAATATTAGATGACTTTAATCAAAGGTTATTGTGTTAAGATCTTGTTTTTTCTTGCTCATTTCTGTCCAGTCAGCTGAAGCTTTGCCTTCTAATGCATTATTAAAAACAAAGTGTGAATATTTACCTCATAGTGGTGTTAATATAAAGATAATAAATCCAGAAAGCAATAATATGAAACTCCTTCTAAATCCTGATGCATCCCCATGCTCATCATAATCCTACTTCTAATGAATGTTTTAAAAACAAACAGACAGTAATGAGCTGAGATCTAATAACCCATGCATAATAAATGTGAGGATAATACATAACAGGGCGGTTAAAGCAGAGCTGTGGAACGTGAAATCAGCCTTTCCTTTGGTTATTGTAGGTAATCTGCAGTGATCCTAGCATTTCTGCTGAGTCACCTCACCTACACCAAATGTTTTCGTGTCCAAACTAAAAAAAAAAAAACACTACTACTAACCATGCCCTTGCATTAGGCCTGCAGAGCCAGGCGGAGGACTCTGATTGGGCTGTCTGAAGAGGTGGTTGCTGGGATGTGTTGGCGGAGGACTGGAGGGCTGGATACGCAACCTGAGAGAGGAACGGGACGGAGAGATAGCACGGTGATGTAACACTTCAGTCGATATTGCTGCGCCACAGTATGGGGTTCATTGTTCACTGTTCAATAGCTGATGAGTAATGCGTGTTTGTTCACCTCTGGAGCTGGTGGGTTAAATGACTGGGCTGGCTCTCCCCGTGGCCTAAGGACAGAGCCTGTGGACAAAGATATGCAAAATAAAGTAAGAATAAATGCATCCAATGTAGAGTGACTGAAACAAAAATGTCTGTCATGGATCTGATGTGTTAGTAATCGACCAGTTGAAGTTGACCAAATTAGATAGGATTTCGGTAAAGAAAAGAGGCTAGAAATTGGCCTCAACGAGCCAATCAATGTTATCTATAGAAACCTGCATAAAAGGATCTGTTTGCACTTTTAACAAAATATAGTTTTATTGTAATTAAGTTTAAAAATCCAACTCGCATAAGAGCTGCTTTGTAAAGAAATTCCTATATAAAAAAAAAAAAGGAATGACTTTTATTGTTTTTAAAGAACAGACCAGTGTTAACGACCAGAGCAGAGTAAAATGATCCAACATTTACCTAAAAAGTAAAATATTTTGCTAGTATTCAGCTGTTTTTCTTGAAGAACCACTTTATAATGGTACATAAAGCTGTAAGTCCAGTCTCTCTACCAGCTGGACTTACAGTTTCTTAGACTTAGACAACTTTTATTGTCATTTTGTATGCAGAGTGTATGCAAAATGAAACTGTTTCGTCTTTGCTCCCACCTCCTTCAGCTCAAGCTCACTCCAATCAGATCAGATCAACATTTCTTTAGTTATGCTTTTCATTGCAGCTCTGGCTTTCGGGTTAGGGTCTAGGATGACCCAAACTCTCTGCTACTGCTTTCCCCACAGCATGGCGCGTCCACCACCATGTTTCTTCATGGAGATGCTGTCTACAAAGTGTTCTAAAAAAGTTAAAAAGCAATCCACTGGACTTTGTTTCCAAATTTGAAGACGTTTCGCTTCCCATCCGGGAAGCTTTTTCAATTCAAAATGTCAGAAATAGCCTTGAGTTCGAGCTTTATATAGTAGCCCAACCAGGCCTTGTTTTTTGTTTAGAAAACATGCAAATTGGATGCGAAGTGAAACGTCTTTAAACTTGAAAAAAAATTCCAGTGGATTGTTTTTTTACTTTTTTGGAATCACTTTTTTATTATCTATGGATCTTGTAAAAAAAAACATATTAGAAAGAAGAGCTGTCCTTTTTTTTCATTGCCATCATGTGGCCCACAACAAATGAGACTTTAATCAGATTTCTTGCACCATTATTTTCCTGGCACCCTTTTTTTAGAGTGCAAAAGCCATCAGTTTCTTCCACCCGAGCTGAGGCTCTCTGCAGCTCCTCCAGAGCTATTTCCAGCCATATTGGCTGCTTCTGTGATTAATGCTTTGCTTGGGCAGTCTGTGTCATGTCCTTTTTCATTTTAGAGAAGATTGATTAAACAGGATTTCGTATCCAAAGCCTGGGGTGCCGTTTCATATCCCAACATCTGTTTTAATTTATTTTCTGATGGTTTATCGTCTAAAAACTTTATTAAATACACCATAAATTAACTAGCCCTGCATCCACAAGTTACACCTCTAATTTTATCAGTTCAACTCAAATAAAAGCTGAAAAAATGCATCTAAAACAGTTCATTCAGTGACTCTGGTTGGATAAAACCTGCTTTGTGGAGCAGAAGCCTGTCCTCATCACTCTGATGATGTGGGTTTTATTTGTTTAAATGTAGTAATTAATAGCGTAAAGTATCCCCTCCCCCCCAAATGAAGCTATTGGCTTTCTTGCTTCATCCTGGTGTGTTTTGGGAACTCAATGACTTTTAAAATGATTTCCAGGTACCTGGATTTGCTGGTGAAGGATTTGTTGCTCTTGCTGGTAAAGGATGTGCTGCTGCTGGGTGTGCTCGAGGAAGCGCTCATCCTGCTGGGCAGCATACTTTTTCTGGAGCTGCTCACACTCCTGTTTTCAAAGGCAGACATGACAAATATTCTATATCAGTGCCAGCAGAGAATTTACTTGCACCTGCTTGGAGAAAGTTACACCTGAATGGATCATCATCAGACCAGTTTGAATGCCTGTAACAGAAATGATTCATCTGTGTGTAATTGTGGGTTTTACAGGTGAAACACTGCTGTCTAATCCACCATGTTAAACTATAGGTGTTAAAGTAAAACGTGACTCAAAATAAGCTATTATCTGGATCTTGACCATAAAGAGCTGTTATTGCTCTGAAACCACGAACAGCACTAAAAGCCAATTTTCTGTAACCTGCCTTAGCCTACAATCTTCACATGTTTCCGTCAGGAGGAGGAGGAGGCAACATAACCCTGTCCTCTAACCCTTTTAACCCCTGGGACACACGAGTAATGATAATCCCAGCACACCAGGGCGGGTCTAAGACGGAGCACCTGCTGCCATCGCAACGATTATCCCTTTCCCTGCCTGTGCCTCCGAGAGGTAATCCTACTGCAGATTATCATGCAATGTCTGAAAAAGCAGCCGGTGGGTTTTCCCAGGTCAGAGTCTCCTCGTCTGATCTTATCTTTCCAAAAACTGATGAGTATCACATTCAAAATGAGGCCACAATAGTTTGCAGAGAAAAGGACAAAACTATGAGACGGGAGCGATCGGGCTGGATAAACGTCCTCTGAGGATGACGAAGGTTCTTTCATCAAATCCTGTAATTACACCACACTGTTCCCCTCCTCAGTTTGAATGACTGCATGTCGTGAAACACACTTTCACAAAAACAAAAATTTTTCCGTGATGAATCCAAAATATAAGGCAAGCAACAACAAACTGGTCTGATAGGGATCAACATGGACCCAATCACTGCTTCTGATCAGAGACGACGCTATTTTGTTCTTTCAGAAATGTCCTCACTATGCCACCAAAGTTGACTGTTATCCTCGACTGTTATGTAATCCACGTTTTCACTTTTTCTAATGATTCAGCTACAACCTTCGGCGTATTTATTTTAGATTTAATGTGGCAAGCCAACACAGACTAGTAGAAGGAAAAACATTATTTTGTGTGTGTATTCATTCCCCTTTACTATGATACCCCCAAATCAAAGGGGAAAATATATCAAGACTTTTTTAAAGTAACAATATTTTCTTTTAAAAAAACTATATTATTGAAACAAATGCATGTATGTATGTCAGAAGGTTATTTTTCAGCAATTTCCCATGTTTATAAACAGCTGTTTGTTAACCCTATAATCCCAAATGTATCCTATTTTATACATACGGTTTCTAAAATGTTTTGCGTCTGACACCTTTTGCATAATTTAATGGTAAAACTTTGCTCAAAATCCTATTGTACACAATCAGATATACCTGATAACAGAGGGCAGAAGACTACACAAAAAATAATCTTGACTTATCGCATAGTAATAAATTATTAATATCAAAAATGTATTTCTGTTTTTTCTTTTTACATATTTTGTTAAAAGGCCAAATAAGGAATTCAAACCAAAAAAAAGTAATTTTCTGTTTTGTTTTATTCTTGGATCGGGCTTTAAAGGGTTAAAGTTAAAGAAAATGTATCAGACAGAAATTTGACACAAAGTTTTGATTCAGAGGTTTTTATAATGACTTCATGAAAAGAAAATCATATAAATGTTAATATTGCATACCAGCACTCAGCTTAAATATGAAGTCTGGTCATATTGAGAATTCAAACTTCTGAAAGTACTTTAAATATAAAAATATTCCATACTGTTCAATAAATGATATGTTTTTAAAATTAAGTAATTTTAATTTGAATGTGCTTTACTGGAGGCATCCATGTTTGTCAAAGAACACTACTGCCACCTACTGGTTTGTGACGTCACGGTGCGGTATCGGCTGTTGATCAAGTCCCAGTGCTGTATCTGGTGTTTGTCACAACGCGCTATTATCCAAGTCAACTTGAAAACATTCTTCTTCCAAATGTTGGCTACATATTACGTGTTTTTTCTCTGGCCAGAAGTTCGATGGCAAATCCTCCCTCTTCAAGTTGGCGATCCACCGATGAACCCGTCCGTGGAGGATCAGGGATCGGAAAGGTGAAATAACTCCTTTTTTTTTTCACTTTTACCCGATGTATTACAACATCCAAACACCATGCATGTGGGCATTGTCAGTTTAACTATAGCTCTTGTGAATTTCAATGGTGAAGTCCTCTGGATATCTTCAATAATTGTCGTTGATTGCAGATGTGTCAATAGTTGTTCCCATTGATTTTGCGTGTAAAGCGGGGAGAATGGCGCTAGGCTTACCGTACCGTGACGTCACTGCTGGAAGATGTCAGGAGGGAGGTGTTACTATATTTGGGCAAAAATGGCCGCTCCCAGACGCAGCAATCGCGACGAAAGTTATTGTCTTAGTATAGTCTTATAGATAATGATCCATTGATTATTCCCTGCTGACCAGACTTTTCCTTTAAAAATATGAGGATATTATGTTTAGTCCGTGTTAGATCAAAATATTTTTTAATAAAATACTTCAGCTAAGAACCCAAGAACCAATGCTCAAAATCTTTTATATTTATATTATTGACTTTTTGGAATAAAATGCATTGAAACCTCTGCTGGATTCACAGCAAATTATCTTTTAAAAAGAATCCGAGATTCAATCTGATGCCTTTGAGGGTTTTTGTGATTATCTGATTTTATTTTAAGTAATATTTTTCATGTTACTAATCATTATTAACCACTGTGTGTTCAGCAATAACTTTTTCAGAATGACCAAAGTAAAGAATATACATGCTTTAAATGCGACAAAAACGGAAGAACAAATTTTTTTTTTAAATTAAACAGCCCCCCCTCCCCTCATTAAACTGAGAGATGCACCTGCTTGAGCTGCTTAATGAGGCTGCTGTTCTCCAGATGTGCCTTGAAGGCCTGGATGGAAGCGGCGCCGTCGGAGAAGCGTCTGACAGGAGAGAAGCGCTCCATGGGGAGGTGTAGGGTGTTACAGTCCTTATAGGTGGATCTGAAAAAGCCAGGTGGGGGAGGGAGGTGCACACAGGTGCACAGGCAAATGCACACACACACACACACACATCCACGTGAAGGGTAACAAAACACGGCACGTGACACAGGGAGAGCGACACACACGGACCCATTCAGTTAGAAACACAGAAACAAACACGTCAGACCTTCGAGCCTTCGCCTCCAGTTTCACGGTAAAGCAAAAATATGCAAACAAAAAATAATACTAAACATTCCCAGAAATGATGAGATAAACAAAAAAACGAATAAATCCAGTAAAAGCTTTGGTATAAGTTGTTTCTTTCCTCATGCAAATAATGACCGGTGAGGGTTTTGCAATATTAACCACCAACCACTTTTTTGTTGTTGTTATATATTAGGAACAGACGCACTAAAACTACCGTATGTTTGCATGTCCTTAGACTTTCACTTGTTCAGGGAATGTTTAACTAGAGCAATTCAACAAAACCTCATGTTTGGATTAGGTCTTTCTGACGTAGTCAAATATAAAGATTTGAAGACAGAAATATAAATCCTCCATTAGTAACAAAGAAAAAAAATGTTCTTAATTGGAGGAAAATGATGTCAAAACAAAAAATCCCATAAGAAATGTGCCTTGATAAAAGAAAAGCTCCCAAAGATATTCGCCTCAACTAGGGTTTCCACTGTTTCTGCCACAATCCTCTTTTAAGGAGAACCTCCACTGCAGAACATGGACTAAAAGTACATTTTCTTGAAATTAGTCAATTTGTTTTTGATTTGAACAGGTAGCTAAAACAATCTGCCTATGGAAAAATATGTTTGCGCTTAAAACAAGAAAAAAACATCCTTAATATACACTGCTTAACAAAATGAAAAGGGAACACTCAAATAATACATCCTAGATCTGAATGAATTAAATATTCTCATTGAATATTTTGTTATGTACAAAATTGAATGTTCTTACAAAAAAATGAAATATCAATGGAAATACAATTAATTAACCAACAAAGGCCTGGATTTGGGGTCAAACACAAAATTAAAGGGAAAATACACTACCGGCTGATCCAACTTTGATGTAATGTCCTTAAAACAGGTCAAAATGAGGCTCAGTATTGTCTGTGGCTTCCATGTGCCTTTATGACCTTCCTACAATGCCTGGGCATGCTCCTGATGAGGTGGCGATGGTTTTCTGAGGGAGGATGGATTGAGACATGATGTCCCAGATGTGTTCAATTGGCTTCATTTTTGGGGAATTGGTGGGTCAGTCCATGGACTTAATGTCTTAATCCCGCAGGAACTACTGACACACTCGAGTCACATGAGGTCTAGCATTGGCCTGCATTAGGAGGAACCCAGGGCCAACCACACCAGCATATGGTCTTGCAAGGGGTCTGAGGATCCCGTCTCGGTACCTAGAGGCAGTCAATCTACCTCTGGTGAGCACATGGAGGGCTGTGTGGCCCTCCAAAAAAATGCCACCCCTCACCATTACTGACCCACTGCCAAACTGGTCATGCTGACGGATGCTGCAGGCAGTAGATTGCTCTCCAGACTTTGTCACATCTATCACATGTACTTATTGTGAACCTGTTTTCATTTACGAAAAGCATAGGGCACCAGTGGCGAATTTGCCAATCCTGGTGTTCTCTTTAAAGTGCCAAACATCCCATCTGTGGACGTTGAGCCCTCATACCATCCTCTTGGAGTAGGTTTCTAATAGTTTGTGCAGACACATGCACATCTGTGGCTTGCCGGAGATCATTTTGCAGGGCTCGGGCAGTGCTCCTCCTGTTCCTCCTTTCACAAAGGCAGAGCTAGCGGTCCTGTTGTTGGGTTGTTGCCCTCCTAGAGCCTCCTCTACATTTCCTGGTGTACAGGCATGTCCCCTGGCAGCACCTTTAGCCTCTGGACACTACGTTAACACACAGCAAACCTTCTTGCCACAGCTTGCATTGATGTGCAATCCTGGATGAACTGCACTACCTGAGCCACTTGTGTGGGTTGTAGAGTCTGTCCAATGCAACCACAAGTGTAAAGGCACCACTATCATCCTAAAGTTACCAAAGCATCAACCAGAAAGTATAAACATTGAGAAGCGGTCTGAGGTCCCCACCTGCAGAACCACTTCTTTATTGAGTGTGTCTTAGACTTAGACTTCCTTTATTGCCATTGCACAAAAAAACACAAGGTGAATCTTGACGACGAAATGTCAATTACCTGGCTACCAGTCTAACAGAGCTAAGACCTTATTCCTGGACAATAAATATGTTTTCTATAACTAAGAGCTAGCTATATACAGGGTAAAGAGTATATATATATATATATATATATATATATATATATATATATATATATATATATATATATATATATATATATATATATATATATATATATATATATATATATACATACATACATATAGAAATCTAATTGCCAATCATTTTCACCTGTTGTCATTCAATTTGCACGACAGCATTTGAAATTGATTGTCAATGTTGCTTCCCAAGGAGACAGAGTTGACTAGAGTAGAGTTTGATTTCACAAAATTTTGATTTAATTATATTGTGTTGTTCACATGTTCCCATTATTTTTTTGAGCAGCGTATTAATAAAAGTGTTATATAATTATTTTCAATTTTAGGCCACATTACTAATTTCTCCTGCCCAGAGGAAAAGCAAAGACACTTATTTCAAGAAACAAACTTATTTTAGGTACATTTATGCAGTGGGATTACATATAATTATATAATGGGACTGGAGGCTCCACTTCCACCTTAACTACAGTGGGGCAAAAAAGTATTTAGTCAGCCATCAATAGTGCAAGTTCTCCCACTTAAAAAGATGAGAGAGGCCGGTAATTTTCATCATAGATATACCTCAACTATGAGAGAAAAAATGAGGAAAAAAAATCCAGAAAATCACATTGTCTGATTTTTAAAGAATTTATTTGCAAAATATGGTGGAAAATAAGTATTTGGTCAGTTACAAACAAGCAAGATTTCTGGTTCTCACAGACCTGTACCTTCTTCATTAAGAGGCTCCTCTGTCCTCCACTCGTTACCTTCATTAATGGCACCTGTTTGAACCCGTTATCAGTATAAAAGACACCTGTCCACAACCTCAAACAGTCACACTCTAAACTCCACCATGGCCAAAACTAGAGAGCTGTCAAAGGACACCCGAAACAAAATTATAGACCTGCACCAGGCTGGGAAGTCTGAATCTGCAATAGGTAAACAGCTTGGTGTGAAGAAATCAACTGTGGGATCAATTATTAGAAAATGGAAAACATACAAGACCACTGATAATCTTCCTCGATCTGGGGCTCCAGGCAAGATCTCACCCCGTGGGGTCAAAATGATCACAAGAACGGTGAGTAAAAATCCCAGAACCACACGGGGGGACCTAGTGAATGACCTGCAGAAAGCTGGGACCAAAGTAACAAAGGCTACCATCAGTAACACACTACGCCGCCAGGGACTCAAATCCTGCAGTGCCAGACGTGTCCCCCTGCTTAAGCCAGTACATGTCAAGGCCCGTCTCAAGTTTGCTAGAGAGCATTTGGATGATCCAGACGATGACTGGGAGAATATCATATGGTCAGATGAAACCAAAATAGAACTTTTTGGTAAAAACTCTACTCTACTACTAGAATGCTGAGTTGCATCCAAAGAACACCATACCTACAGTGAAGCATGGGGGTGGAAACATCATGCTTTGGGGCTGTTTTTCTGCTAAGGGACCAGGACGACTGATCCGTGTGAAGGAAAGAATCAATGGGGCCATGTATCGTCACATTTGAGTGAAAACCTCCTTCCATCAGCAAGGGCATTGAAGATGAAACGTGGCTGGGTCTTTCAGCATGACAATGATCCCAAACACACCGCCCGGGTAACGAAGGAGTGGCTTCGTAAGAAGCATTTCAAGGTCCTGGAGTGGCCTAGCCAGTCTCCAGATCTCAACCCCATAGAAAATCTTTGGAGGGAGTTGAAAGTCCGTGTTGCCCAGCGACAGCCCCAGAACATCACTGCTCTAGAGGAGATCTGCATGGAGGAATGGGCCAAAATACCAGCAACAGTGTGTGAAAACCTTGTGAAGACTTACAGAAAACGTTTGATCTCTGTCATTGCCAACAAAGGGTATATAACAAAGTATTGAGATGAACTTTTGTTATTGACCAAATACTTATTTTCCACCATGTTTTGCAAATAAATTCTTTAAAAATCAGACAATATAATTTTCTGGATTCTTTTTTCTCATTTTGTCTCTCACGTTGAGGTATATCTATGATGAAAATTACCGGCCTCTCTCATCTTTTTAAGTGGGAGAACTTGCACTATTGGTGGCTGACTAAATACTTTTTTGCCCCACTGTATATAACATCCCATTAGTTCCTCGTTACCTTTCTAATTTTGAGTGGGTTTTAGTTACTGAAGATAAATGTAGAATTTTTTTTAAAAACAAAAAAATCTCAGTTTTTAATTTGAACCTTCAAAATAACCAGGAGGAATCAAGATGAAGTGATCGGTGCATCTCTATGGAAGAACATCCCTCACCTGGTGCCTCCGCACAGATGTGAGGAAGTGATAACCAGAGCCAGGCACTTTTTTATGTGTGAGTGTTTAAGTGGGACTCTGTGCGTGGGAGTGTGTTGGTGCATATACAGGTCAGAGTTGGCGTGTCCCCTCACCGGGCATATGTGTCAGGCACCCAGCCGCCCCTCTGGCGGGGGCCCTGGGGCCGCTGCGACTCTGTCGAGGGGTCGCCATGCGAAATGCTTGGGAGCACGTGCGCCGTGTGCCGCTTGGAGCGGTTCGCCAGGTACCTGGGCCGCAGGAAGGGGGAAGGAGGACGGGGTGAGGGTGGGAGACAGGAAGCAGCGCTGGTCAGCTCTCTGTCCTCATTGGCTAACAGGGATGGGGGCGGGGGAGGCCCAGCCCTTCCCACCTCTGCCAAAAGGTGCCATCATTCATATCATCTTAGCTAATCAGAAAACATCAAATCAAATGACACCACAGAGGGATGTTAAGGCTTTATGAGATTCAAACAACCACCCAGCTGCCAATTAAAGGATCGGGTCGGTTGCTACGTTCTTTTGCGGTCGCCGCTTTGGCAAGCTTCAGAGTTAGCAAAGCTGTGTGAGAAAGGGTGAAAATAAAAAAAAGTCCACAGAACCATTTTGGCACTTACGCAGATGAGAAAGATAAAGCAACTCTGGGTCAGAGAGTTTGAGAGAACAGATGGCAGAATCGCTTCGGGATGGTGGCAAAAGGCACTTTGCGCGATGGAGAAAGAGGAAAAGATGGGATAAGCACCACAGCACAGTGGCCACCTCCCAAGGGGGGGAAAAAAAGCAGAGCAGCCTGAAGGCATTTACTCCCAGCAACCCAGGACACCGGCGAGGAGACGAGAACATGCAGTCTGAAGAGGAGCAGCTGAAACCTTCGACCTACAAATGGTTTTACAATAAACCCTAGAAATACCCTCCGATAGATTCTGGAGCGCATTCTATGAGTCCGACTACGATTTTTTTCACTAGCTCTAATCTTCATCTCAACTTTGATCTGGTATCTGTAGATTTCAGCGTTTCCCTGTTCAGATGGCATCTCTATAACCAATACCCTTAGCCAAAAACCCCGTCACCATGGGTTACCTCTGCACCGCCTCTTGGTCTGGCTCTCCATCTGACCCCTCCTCATCCACCGGAGCTACAGAGGTATTAGGATGCTGAGAGAGGCAAAGAGTTCACTCGTCAAACAAGTTCGGCACACGGGCTGAAAAACACGTGCATGCAGAGATATGGAGCCTCACCGGGCTGGCGACGAGCGGCGAGGGCCCTCGGGGCCTCTTCAGGAGCTGAGCGTGTAACTGGATGTTGGCCCCGCCATCGGAAGCTCTTCGGCCCAGGGGGCCCATGCCGTTTAGGAGCTGCAGAGTAGGCGGCTGCAGCAGCGATTGCTCCTGCAGCGTCGTACAGATTATGGAGGGGAAATATTCAGGAGGGTTTCCACAGATTAAAAAAAACAAAAAAACACAAGCATCCAGGATAAACTCAGTCACTGTACCTTGTACTCCAGCTGCTGCGTAGGCTGCAGGCTCTGTGTGGGCATGAGTGTGTGCATTTGGGCCATAGTTGGGGTAAGTTGAGGGAAGGGGGGTTGGGGGATCACACCACGAGGGAAACCTGGTGGAAGCCTCTGGAGTTCTTCCTGCATCTCCGTCCTGTGATGGAAGCACCCGAACATCAGAAGTTAGTCAGCAGGTCTTTACTTTTCCTTTAAATAATAACTTCAATCCCAGTTTTGCACATCTATAGACTTTATCTCTTCAGATCCTTAAGATTTAGCTCTGGACTTTGACTGGGCCATTTTTTACTAACAATTAACCTCTGGCAGAAAGCCGCGGCCTGAAAAAGACTATTTGTATGATACTTATTTGCAGCTGTATCATACAAAGCAGGGAAAAGCAGTTTTAATAAAAGTCACCTTTGGTCTGGTACCCCCACAGTGTGTCGCCTCATAGAAAGGTAGCGAGCCATGGCCTCTGGAGACGGCTCCTCTCCCTCATCGCTGTCCAGCGCCATGTTACCATCAGGCTGAACAAAAACAGATTTAAAGATTAGAAATCTACGTCAGAGGTCGAAATAAAATCTTAAATCAATCCCAGTTTCATCCTATTGAACATCTTTGAGTTTTCCACTCGAATCTCCGCTACGGTGCAGGGAGCTGACGCCGTGCCTGTGACTCAGAGCTTCAGTGTTATGTCTGAGCATGCATGTGCGATTGGGACTGACAACAGTCTGCAGGGAGGGTTTGAGTCAACACGCGTAGTAAACAGAAGAAACGACTCTATAGTCGTTCTTCGAGTGCAACTTTGAAAAGGTACAAGCAGCTTTCATCTCAGACTTCTTTTAGCTGAGCTCACAAGCATAACGTTACAGGCTGGAACAACAACAACCACCCATGAAGGGTTCAGCGCTGACTCACCTCTACAATTTGGTTCTCTGGGTTGATGAGCTGGACATGGGGCACCGTCATGCTAACAGGATTACCTTGCTGGTCTGTCTGCTGGACACACACACACACACACACACACACACACACACACACACACACACACACACACACACACACACACACAGAGGTTATGCTGAGGATTGTGCAGCTTTCATTGCAATCTTCTTAGAGGAATGGGATTGACAGATGTGGGTTAAAACCTAGTCTTCACTCAGTAGGAGACTACAGTAAGGTTAACTCAGGAAAGTCATGTAAAAACTACTGCCTGCAGTATAGACTTATCAAAAAAAAAAGACAAAACCAGCTTAAACTAAAAACCAAACAAATTTTCATTTAGTTTTTACAGATTCTTGTGAATTCTTGTGAAGTTTCTAACTCAAACTTCCAGTTTTAAAACAAATCGATTCTCTTTTTAGTCTGATTTAGATTTTTACCAAAATGGCACAAATGCAACATTTTGTCCTTTTTTTTTAAAACATAAAGACTCAAGAGACTCTGCAACTACGTTCAACTACTGTTACTGAAAAACAACAAGAGGCGATGCAATTAAAACTTGTAGCTTCTTGACCATTTAATCACCATGGTAACAGAACCTAAACGATTGGGTTAAATTGTTTGCAGAAAGCACGGGGATGGGCCACAGGGCTTAAAAGTCTGATCTCTGATGTTTCTTTCCTGCCAAATTGGATTAGTTGATCTCTTTTTAATTTTTTTTTATTCAAGTTTCATAACAAAAACAATAAATTATATAAATTGCTCTGAAAAACTAGCTTTGATGTCCGTCATCCCCTCTGGGAGGTGAGCTTAAATTAAAGGGAAACAAAATCCCAGCTGGAAAATAATCATGTTTCACGACAAACAATGAAAATAAAACAGCTTGTGATCTCAAAGAGTGTTTTTTTCCCCCCATCAGTTATGAGGAGACATCTACAGTAAGAACAAAAAGTGATGAATTAATCTCAGTCTGAGCTTTGGAAGCTCAGGCAGTGGATTGAAAAAAAGAATTAAAAAAAACATCCAGATTTTCCTAAATTATAAGCGTCATTAACGAACAAAAAACAAAAACAAATATTGATTATTTGATTTTTCTACCTACTCTAGAAAGAAACATCACCCAGACAGTTAATCACTTGATGCAAGAATCTGATCCAACAGCTCGGACAAAAACCTTAACATGTTGCCTCAGTTTGGCTGAACCAACCAGATTAGAGTATGGAGTCACTTCCAGGAAAGTTTTCAGCATTTAGACTAGTGATAGACAGAGACATGAGTCACCCAGTAACATGAAGCTAATGCATTAGCTTTACTTATTACTACTAACTAGTTAAAGGGTGGAACACAGGCAGTTTTATTCCCCAAAATAAGAAACCAGGCTTAGAAAATGCAATAGATGGACGGGGCTGCTGAGAGCAGCTGGACATGACGGTAACCAACGGGAGCTCATGATTCAACGTCTGTGCACTGCAAAAACTGAAGTCCAAGCAGGTCATTTTTTCTTAAAATAAGTGCATTTCTTTTTTGCATTGAGTGAGAAACTTCACCAAAGGAATAAGACAATTTACATTTAAAATAATAAAAAACTGCTGCAGTCTCTTATTTCGTGTGCATAATATCTAATGATCTTATTTTAAGCGTACACATACTCATACCATTGGCAGACCATCTTATTTCACTGATCAAATTAAGAGTAAATACAATTTTTTTTAAGAATTTGTACTAATTTTAAATGATTTATTTTGCAGTGTACCAAGGTAACCGACAATTCATTGATTTTTGCTCATACACTGCAAAACCAATCTACAATTAACAACATTTCTTATATTAAATATATTTAACCTTAATTTGAGTAGGTAAATAAGATGATCTGCCAATGGAATGAGTATTTTTTATCTTAAAATGAGATAATTAGATAATATGCACTTGAAATATAACAATGCAATAATTATTCTTTCTTATTTTAAAGTTAAACTGTCTTGTTCTATTGACAAAGTGGCTCACTTTCCCCCTCAGTTCAGGAACAAAGGCACTTATTTTAAGAAGAAAGGACTTCTTTAGATATTGATAGTTTTTAAAAAAAAGTTACTGGTGTACACTGGAAAAACGATCTAGAAATAAGTAGATTTCTTAAATTAAGATGTATCTATCCTTTATTTGAGTAGATAAATGAGATAATTTGCCAATGGAATGAGTATTTTTACATTTAAAATAAGATAATTAGATAATATGTACTTGAAATAAGATAATGCAATTGTGTTTTCTAATTTTAAGTGTAAATTGTCTTCTTCCATTGGCAAAATGTGTATTTTACCGTCTCAATCCAAGAACAAAGGCACTTATTTTAAGGGGGAAAAAATCAACTAGATTTCGATTTTTTTCCACTGTAATTATGTTGTTTACTAATGCGTAACTCGGGAAAAAAATGTCGATGCTAAATAGGGGTGTAAATAATAATCGTTTTGTATCGATCCAAGAGCCGACGATCCGATGCATCGATACGTCTGCAAGAGTATCGATTCATGTTTTTTTTTCCTCCGGTCTATTTTTATCCATTTGCTCCTGGACGTAATTCTCCCTCCCGTGCTGCGGTGGCGTTAAACCTATTTTTGCCCTCCTACCTTGCTTCCTGGTTATACTCTTACAGCACTGTGTCACAGTGAGCTTGACACAGACATTTTTGATTTATGCTCAATATTGAAGCGTGGTCTGAGCTACACACTGTGGGTCTAGATATAGCCAAGGCGGCGAGGAAGAGGGGGCGAGTTTAGTCCGAAGACGGAGGGACATGAGGGCCAAAAAGAGCGGAGATCCAGGTGGGAAAATGGTCCCAGCGTTCTTGCGCACCTCGCTCTTCTAGCGGGTCAAACTTCATGAGTTGTTTACTGCAATTTCGGTCATAAAAACAAAACAAGCCGGCCTCCTGTCTGCGGCACTGTTTGCGGTCAGCTACAATTTGGGAGAGGAGCAGCGGAGCGTCTGGAGCCGAGGTATTTCATTCAACTCATTGCACTGATTATGTGCAGTATTTTTTTATGCAAAGCCTTTCAGAATCTATAATGCAGGGGCATTATTATTTTTCAGTGAATGAGGCTTTAATAGGAATAGGTTGAGTACAACTTCTCTACTTCTGTTATTTGCTGTTGTTTCTCAAAAAAAAAAAATGCATAACCATATTACAGCTTTCATTGATTTATTTCAAATTTGAAACATTGTCTAGCCTGTAAGGTGTTAAAAAAAAAAAGAACCAATTAATCGAATCGTATCGTGGTGTATTCTTGAGTATCGAAAATAATCGAATCGTTGGGTCAGGAAATGGATACTGAATCGAATCGCCATGATGGATGTGATTTACACCCCTACTGCTAAACGTATTACATACATGTGGTAAACTTCATCTAAGGCGGTTTTTGCAGGAAGGAGAGTCAGATTTTCATACAGAGCCTGATTCTATTTGTGATTAAAACATGTTTTGAATTTTAACCCTTTTCTGTTTGTATTATATTCACGAACACGCCTTTACAACTGAAAATGGCGTTGGACACAACTATACTCACACCCAGCCCGATTGTGTCCGATGTTTTTAAATTCCTCCTTCATCTGTCAGAAGTGTGGGATTGTACGTCGCTTTTACCCGTCACTGCCTTAAAATAAATTTACTGACTAGATGCAGAAACAAGTTTTGCCTGTTGTCTCTGTCTGAAGGTTTGCTGATCGGGAAAATTTACTCATTAAATGCTTGAGGGAATTTATGTTTCACTATGTTGGCGTTAAAACTCTCTTATACACTATATTGCCAAAAGTATTTGCTCACCCATCCAAATTATTGGAATCAGGTGTTCCAATCACTTCCATGGCCACAGGTGTATAAATTCAAGCACCTAGGCATGCAGACTGTTTTTACAAACATTTGTGAAAGAATGGGTCGCTCTCAGGAGCTCAGTGAATTCCAGCGTGGAACTGTGATAGGATGCCACCTGTGCAACAAATCCAGTCGTGAAATTTCCTCGCTCCTAAATATTCCACAGTCAACTGTCAGCTGTATTATAAGAAAATGGAAGTGTTTGGGAACGACAGCAACTCAGCCACGAAGTGGTAGGCCACGTAAACTGACGGAGCGGGGTCAGCGGATGCTGAAGCGCATAGTGCGAAGAGGTCGCCAACTTTCTGCAGAGTCAATCACTACAGACCTCCAAACTTCATGTGGCCTTCAGATTAGCTCAAGAACAGTGCGCAGAGAGCTTCATGGAATGGGTTTCCATGGTCGAGCAGCTGCATCCAAGCCATACATAACCAAGTGCAATGCAAAGCGTCGGATGCGGTGGTGTAAAGCACGCCGCCACTGGACTCTAGAGCAGTGGAGACGCGTTCTCTGGAGTGACGAATCGCGCTTCTCCATCTGGCAATCTGATGGACGGGTCTGGGTTTGGCGGTTGCCAGGAGAACGGTACTTGTCTGACTGCATTGTGCCAAGTGTAAAGTTTGGTGGAGGGGGGATTATGGTGTGGGGTTGTTTTTCAGGAGCTGGGCTTGGCCCCTTAGTTCCAGTGAAAGGAACTCTGAATGCTTCAGCATACCAAGACATTTTGGACAATTCCATGCTCCCAACTTTGTGGGAACAGTTTGGAGCTGGCCCCTTCCTCTTCCAACATGACTGTGCACCAGTGCACAAAGCAAGGTCCATAAAGACATGGATGACAGAGTCTGGTGTGGATGAACTTGACTGGCCTGCACAGAGTCCTGACCTCAACCCGATAGAACACCTTTGGGATGAATTAGAGCGGAGACTGAGAGCCAGGCCTTCTCGTCCAACATCAGTGTGCGACCTCACAAATGCGCTTCTGGAAGAATGGTCAAAAATTCCCATAAACACACTCCTAAACCTTGTGGACAGCCTTCCCAGAAGAGTTGAAGCTGTTCTAGCTGCAAAGGGTGGACCGACGTCATATTGAACCCTATGGATTAGGAACGGGATGTCACTTAAGCTCATATGTGAGTCAAGGCAGGTGAGCAAATACTTTTGGCAATATAGTGTATATAGCTTTGTTTTTACTACTTTGCATTTCCACACAGAGTTAGCAATCTTGCATTAACTTCATGTCTTTTAATAACAAGCTAAGTTCTTTTTTTTGTTCACATTTACAGAAAACAAAAACTTAAGACAAATCTGATATGAAATCTTGAACTATTGTGCGCTGCACGGCAAAAATGTTTGTGAAATTTCTTTTCAGGAGAAAGGAGCATCAAAAGCATGAAGACTTTTAAGCTACACTGCAAAAAATGTAAATCTGAATAAGTCATTTTTTCTAAAAAAAAAAGTGCATTTTATGCAAATTTTATGAGACACTTTGCCAATGGAACAAGACAATTTACATTTGAAATAAGAAAAATCAATTGCATTGTCTTATTTCAAGTGCATATTATCTAATTTACTTATTTTAAGTGTAAAAATACTCAATCCATTGGCAAACTATCTTATTTACCTGCTCAAATTAAGGGTACACTACACTTGAAACACTTGATTTAAGACATTTTTACTTAATTTCAGATCGTTTTTGCAGTGCATAAAAGGAAAGAAACGCAGCCAGCGTCTAAAAACAACCTGAAAAAGGAGAGGAAATAGTTCACCTGAATGGCGTTTAGAGGATAGCTGATGGAGCGCGGGGGGGGCGGCGCCACACGCAGCGTCTTGTGTTTCTTGAGGCGTTCTGCGAGCAGACTGTAGATGGCACTGTAGTGATCGTATGCGTCCGTTTGCAAGGACTGGAGAAGAGAGAAAGAATAAAACCATTTACTTTACGCCCGTAAAAACCAACAGATGCTAGAGGTGAGAAGTGAGGCGAATGGATATGAGGTGCAGCGACGTCAAACCTGGATTGTGCGTTCTCTGTCCAAGCCCATCTCAGACATGGCCATCAGCACCTGCTCGTTGATGAGCTCGATCTCTCTCTCCGTCTTCACATTCTCGCACTCCGCTATCAACTAAAAGGAAACAAAAGCGGTATCCAGATTATGACTTCCTCGTCGGGGAAGCAAAAATGGAGTACATTTCTTTCTAATCGGTGGAGGGTCTCACCCTGTCAAAGTCAGGGTCTGGGTCTCCTTGCCTCATCCACTTGTTTTTACAGATCTGCTCCATACTCAACCGTCTACTGGGCTCCAGGACTAACATGTGTCTAATTAAGTACTCACAGTCTGCAACGACACACAGAAAAAGTCAGTGTGAAACAAGGAAGCCTGGAACCACAAAATACTCCAACTGACCAAGGGTCAGAGAACCAGATTTCAGTCTCCCTGAAGAAACAAGTGGCAGAAGCTTCTTACATTGCACCATTGGTACAATGACAAAAACAAAAAAAACAAAAAGACTGTTTAACTGCCAAAAGCGTGTTCTTTTAAGTCAAAGTTGCTTAGAACTGCCTTTGACTGTTAAAGTTAAACTATTAACGGATGTATAATTAGTTTAAATTTGTGGTCAAACTGTTTTATTTGCTATACCACCTGCTTTTATATATTGTTTTTAATTTTATTTACCTTTATTATGCGTTTACTCTCCTATTTGACTGTTTAAAACATGTCAAGCACTTTAAATTGTCTTTGTGCAAACTTTCCACACAATCAATACAATCAATACCATAAAAACTACACAGCAAAAAATTGACATCTAAGTAAATCATGTCCTTTCTTGTTTTGAGGAGGTTATTAAGACAAAAAGTTCAGTTTAAACAGTACAACAAGAAGATTTATGTTTAAAATAAAAAAAACTACTTCAGTATCTTATTTAAACAACTTTTTAAGGATAAAAATAAAAGTAATTTAACTGACAGATGGTTTTATTTACCTGCTGAAATTAGAGGCAAATGCACTTAAATTAAGGACATTTTACGTAATGTTGGATCAGTTTTTGCAGAGTTCTACTGTCTTGTACATAACTTCTAACCTGACTCCGCCAGATAGATTTGCTCTGCATATCCATCTGGAAACCTTCCGCTGAAGTAATTTTGGGAAGGGGCGAAAATACTGGTTAGCTGATTGGCCTATGTTGGTGATAGACGGGCCAAATAAACCAATCAGATCAACGAAGCATATGACGTACTAACAGAGCGACGACGAAAACACAACCACAAGCCAGGCTGCTCTTGCCGAAACCAGTCGGGAGAAGAGCAAAAACATCTTTTCCTCTGAGAAAAGCCTCCAGAGCAGTGTTTTGCTCTTCTTTCAGTGAAGAAATACTCTGTAATTCCGATAAAACTTGCTCGATAGCCACGCTAACGCTAGTTTCATTGGCTGAAGCCGCCATGTTCTTTAGGCTGAACTGTCGCGCTTCTCGTTGCGTCACACCTCAACCCGCCTCAAAGCCAACGCTGATTGGACGTTCGTTTGGTGAACAGCTCCAAATTTTCTTTAACGGAGAGTCTCCAGACTGATCTGCGAGTGAAACCTTGAAAGCTCGCGAGATCAGGATGGTCTAACGAGGCTACACAACATAAATTGAAAGTTTTTTTTATTTTATTAGTATTTTTAAAGGATGAAAATTTTCAACTAAGAACCTTAAGGATTCCTTACTTTGTATAACTTTACATCTCTGACGGTAAAAACTGTTTTTGAACAAGATAAAAACAAGAACTGGTGGTAAACAACTTTTTTTCTCTCAAACGTGTAGTCACAGCCCATTGCCCCCTCTGACTCACCCATAGCTTAGCACAGAGCTTCCTTACTACTAAATGCATTAATCATTAATCATGTGATTTAATAAGTTGGCCTCTTCCCACTGCCTTTCAGGCAAGCTGAATTTATTTTGTCTTGATACATGACTAGGGCCATTGCTGTTGTTTCTTGTTTTCTTTGTGATAAAATGATCAGTTATGCATGTGGTGATCTTTTTGTTTTCTGTCAAAACATATTGCCTGAAATAATTAAAAAATTAAAATCAAGCAAAAACAAACGACAGCATCAAACTAGATATTTTAATATCATCTGTAATTTCCAAGCATGTGGACCACTTCCTGTTTCCAAGTGTTCAAACTTGTGTCCAGACAATAGTCCCTTTTAATCATCATTAATTTTTTATTTACCAAGATCATCATGCAAGAAATAAGTGTTTGAATTTGCGTCAAAATATTTCTATTTTTTTTTTTTTACATTTATTTTGAAAGAATAAGAGAGACAGAAGAAGCTGCAGGTTAACACAAACGTGTCAACCCACCTCTATTGGAGAAAAAACGGGTTAAAAAGTAATACATTTACATCCTTTATTCTAATTTTCTCTTTTCCAAAATCCTCATTTGATTATTTTTCTAAGCATCATGGTTATCACTATCGCTCTTAATGCTTGCATATTTACTGAATGTGAGAAAACCCTGTCACCGTCAGCTGAGCTTAGAGTAACAAACCATTTCATTCACATACACTGAAAAAAAAATCAAAATCTAGTTAAGTAAATAAATGCATTTGTTCTTCGATTGAGGAGGTAAAAGAGACATCTTGACAATGGAACAAGACAATTTACACTTAAAATAAGTAAACAGAATTGCATTTTCTTATTTCAAGTGCATATTATCTATCGTAAATTCCGAACTATAAGCCGCTACTTTTTTCCCGCTGTTTGAACACTGCGGCCTATAATACAGTGCGGCTAATACATTGTTCTTTTTCATGGCGCGAAAAACAGACCAATAACATTGATGAGTATGCCGCATGCGAAGGGCATCTTTCACTGATATCTGCCAGTGGGTTCTCAATGCTTGGAGCCGTGTGAAAACATCCAGCATCAGCGACGGGTTTCGGAAGGCTGGGCTTCTGCTGGATGAAGAGGACCGCGAGTGCTCAAGTGAGAGCGACAAGGATGAGACTGAAGTCAGTGACAGCATCCTGAAGCTGTTCCATTCAGACACAGATGAAGAGGACTTTGAGGGTTTTAGTGCGCAGGAGGAAGAAATGCTCACGTGTAATATCTTTATTTGTAAATATCTCATACAACGTGGGAAACCTGCGGCTTAAAATCCGGTGCGGCTTATAAAAGTACAAAATTGATTTTCTTTCTAAAATCAGAGCGTGCAACTTGTAATCAGGTGCGCTCTATAGTCCGGAATTTACGGTAATTATCTTATTTTAAGAGTAAAAATTCTCATTCCATTGGCAAACTATCTAATTTACCTACTCAAATTAAGGGTAAATAAAATAGAAATTTTTCCTTATTTCTAGATAATTTTTTCAGTGTAGAGGTGGAGTGTTTGGTTATTACACTGGAAAAACACTCTAGAAATGAGTAAACATTTCTTAAATAAAGTGTATTTACCCTTAATTTGAGTAAGTAAATCAGACAGTTTGCTAATAGAATGAGTATTAAATTAGTATGAGTATTAAATTAATATAACATATAAACTATATTGTTTCATATTAATCTATTTTTCCTAATGTTTCCACCTTTGAGGCACGACTAGATGGAAAGACAAACATTTCAGCTGATTCACATCTTGGGATGGATCTTAGATCTTTGACAGAAGCACTCAGAAGACAAAGGATTGGATGTAAAGAAGTCCAGTTCCTGAGAGCTACTACCCTGCAGCCTTTTGGCTCAGCTCTCCAAAGGCCCGGTACCAAGCCTTTTCAGGGTTCTTACAGCATAAGGCAAGTTAATTTCAAGACTTTTTAATGCCACTAGAAATAAAAATTTAAGACCAAATTCACAAGAAATACAAGAAAAACCTATTTGCGACCACTTTACCTAAAAGGTTTATTTTAACATAAACCACTGCTTTAATGTTTCAAATTTTGAAAAGCTTCCCATACAGGAAGAAAACTAAAAACAAACAAATGACAGATATATTTTAACAATTATTTAACTGAATTCACAAACTTTGTTTTAGCAGGGAGCAAAACAAATCAGTTTCAAAGCCACAACATAACCAGTGCTAAGTCGTTTCTGCAGCTATTTTTCTTTGTATGGTTTTCTTAGTGTGTTTGATTTGGTGATAAGTGGAGGCGTTGCAGAGACAAGGTGGAACAAAACCAAGAAATACCGGATGTTTCTCGCTAACTCCATTTTGACGCTTTGTGTTTCGTGCTTCGCATGCGACTCCACTGCCTTAATTCCCATCGTTCTGAGCTTGAATGGCTTCTTGCACAAAATCCACTGAGCCTCATGTATGTTCCCTGGTTTTATCCATGGAGAAATCTCTTGGCTGGAGACAATTTTGGTTTCATTTACACTTGCTCATATTTTCCAAATAAAAAGTAAATCTCCCAAATGTCCCAGCCGCAACAACGCTTTTACTGGTTCCGCTATCGGAACGGAACCAATAATGGCGAGCCATTATTTTTTTTTAAATAAATAAAAAAATTGTAAATTTTAATGTTTTATTTAGATTACAAAAATAAATCATAATAAAAATAATCCTATTTATGATATTTTAAAAATTAAGACCTACGAAAGACTGATTTGAGACATTTTAATACCAGTTAAGGCCTTAGTTTTATTTTGAAGAATTCAATGCCTTTTAAGATTTTTTAAGGACCCGCGGGAACCCTGCTTTTACTGGATTCAGCCCTTTATGTCCCCTGGTCTTCATTATGCTGCTTTCTCTCCTCTGACCTTCACAGGTCAGCTGTATTTATAATGAAGTTGGTGAAATATGAAGTTGAACTGGCAGACTGAATCTAATATAAGAGCATCAGAGAAAATTAGGTTTTAGTTTTTAACATCTAAAAATCCTTTTACCCATCCCTCTCATCACAATGAAATTCATTCAAGTTTGTGTTTAAAACATGACAAAGTTCAAACAACCATAGTGTCTCTTTTGAATCCCCTGGTAGAAATAAACCCCCACCTGTGGACATGAAGAAAGGGATGCGGAACTTTCCACTGAGGACTCGAGCTCGTAGGTTTTGTAGAGTGCTGCCATCAAAGGGTAAGGCGCCACACACCAGCACGTATAACACCACGCCTAAGCTCTGCGCGGACAAAGACGAGGTATGAGTGCAAGGAAATGGCCTCTGGATTTTCCCTCAGTTTAGTCGACGCCCTTACCCATATATCTACTTTGGGTCCATCATACTCTTTCCCCTCAAACAGCTCTGGAGCTGCATAAGGAGGGCTGCCACACCATGTCTTCAACAGCTGGCCTCGGGAAAACATGTTGCTGAAGCCAAAATCTGTTCGCACAGGAAAAAAAATAAAATCATACCACCAGGCAGCTTAAAAAAAACAGGAACACGATCCAAAAGAACAGGCCAACGTTTGCTTGCCAAGAAATCCCTCTCCAGGAACACACCAACCTGCTATTTTAATGTTCAGGTTATGGTCCAGTAACAGATTCTCGGCCTTCAGGTCTCTGTGGACGATGTTGCGACAGTGGCAGAAATGGACCGCCGCCACAATCTGCTTGAACTTCTTCCTGGCGTCCTTTTCCGCCATGCGCCCGTGGGCCACCAGGTGGTCTGTTGGAAAACAAGGCAGGGTTTTGAAATTTAACACTATGAGAGCGACGCTTCAGCTGCAGTCATGGGAAAGAAAACACAAATACCAGAACAGAGTGTTTCAGCGCAAATATTAATGCATCAGGTCATAATGAAGAAGCATCTCAGGGTAAACAGGTCAGACTGGTAAATAAATCGAAATCCTCTTCAAAAGAATCCAGATCACACGTACCCAAGCACTGAACAACCTGATCATCTAATGACTGTTGGTGTCTGTGAGCTGTTCACACTGCTCTGCAATGATAAGGTCTGCATTACAAAAATGCAAAAGAGAAAGCAGCTGACTGCCTTCATCCATCTAAGGTTTTTCAGACACTCACAGTGAGAATTTAAGGTACTTTCTCACTTATCCACAAGTTGCTGTCTTTCAGGTTTAGTCTGATCAAACGCGGCGGTGGCGGGCTGATGGTTAGTCAAACTGAAGCTACTTTACTGAAGCTCAGCTACATCTGGGCAGGGGTGGAAAGTAATGAATTACATTTACTCAAGTTACTGTAATTGAGTACTTTTCATGAGTAATTTGTAATTTTATGAGTAGTTTTTGAAATATGTAATTTTTACTTTTACTCGAGTAAATTTTAACCTAAGTAGTTTTACTTTGCTACATTTAAAACCCCCTCACGTTACTGAGTAAAAAAAAAAAATAAAAAAAAAATACTGATGGTGAAAAAATTTAATGTGGCCCTGCCTTGCATTTACTCTTTATATTGTCTCATAATCCAGTGCTGCGCTTCGGAACATGGCAGTTGCTAATCACAACTTAGGGAGTATGGATGAGGAAAGGCCTGTAGAGGAAACATGGAGACGAAAGCCAGAAAAACCCTTGGCCATATTTGGGAGGTTTATTTGTTTTCAAATGCACAAAAGGGAACAATGTGATAATGCAGTGCAACATGTGCCTGCCCAGCAAAACGGAGCTTTCGGCTTTTAAAACATCAACATCCAATTCACGAAAAAATGTGGCGGTAAGTTAGTTATCATGGTGTTGTCTGTTGGACAGTAGGATTGAAAATTGTTTGCACTTTATGGTTCAGGTTGTGACTGTCCTTGTGCTGTGAGGAAGTATGTTCTTTAGCCCAGCTGATCTTTTGCAGGTGTGGCTGTCCACTGAAATACGCTTTGAAATCGATTAAAACACCTTGTGCCCAATTCCATTCATGACTCATCCTTTTTTTGCATTAAATAACTCGAAGTAACTAAGTAACTTTTACTCAAATTACATTTTAAATGAAGTAATTTTGTACTTTTACTTGAGTAAATTTTGAGATGGGTAATTTTACTTTTACTCTGAGTAGAATTTAGGCAAAGTAAAGATACTTTTACTCAATTACAATTTTTTTAGTACTTTTTCCACCTCTGCATCTTGGTCATTCAAAGAGTAATGAAACCAAATTGAGCAGGAAGATTACAAAAGAATCAGAACTGTAGAAATAACATAAAAAAAAAAAAAATTTAAACAGTGTTTTTGGTATTTTTATTTACCAAAATTGCAGTTTATTTGGACTATTTTCTTTTCCCCCCAGCATTTTATTGTCATTACACTGTCACAAGAAGAGAGCAACTTTCTGCATTTAACCCATCCCCATCGGGAGCAGTGAAAGGTTAAGGGTCTTGCTCAGGGACCCAGAGTGGCAGACTGTGGGAGTCTGTTTCAAACTCACAACCTCAGGATTCTAAGCTCTATGCACTAACCACTAGGCAACCACTTCCCTCTGTATGCAAGCATACTGAGGTCTGGCTCACTTTCCATCAACATGGGACACTATTGTTTAGTGGAAAAGTGCTCACTTTCAATCCAGATCTGCACTTAATCATAATCACAATCTAACAAAACCAAAGTTTTACACTTCGGAGGCAATAAATTATGGTTACATTAAATTTAACACTAAAATTAAGACACTCAAAGTGGGCTTTCCACCACAAAAATGGGAAGAAATAGTTGAACTTGTATACAGAATCATACAAGAGATCAGAAGTAAACACTTTCCCACAGTAACAGTAACATAGAACACCTGGGATGATGAGCTAAGCTTTAAACGGTGATGAAAACAACCAGACCATTCAGTTAAACGTTTTCCTACTTGTAGTTAGTGCAAAGGACAATCAAAATCACAATATTACAGTTTTAATTATTAGCTGAGCGATTCACCCCTAACCTGCAACAAGCGCCTCCGCAATTAGTAAATTGTTTATAAGATGCAATTTTATTCCAAGTGCAATTAACTATCTAGATCCCAGCAGAACATCTTCAGCCCAAGAAAAGGCTGCATTGGTCCTGGTCAAAGTGCCCTTTTTTTCTACCTAGGGCCACAACTAACAATTATTTTGCAAATCCCATAATCTGTTGGTTATTTCTTTCGATTCATTGATTAATAATTGGATAGCAAGACTTTTATGAAATTAAAACCAGCTAAAACTAAAACTTTTCCACTTGAGGAGTTCTGGATAGAGCATACTGACAAATGACAAAGTTTTTTTTTAATCTTAAATGCAATATATGTCTATACATATATATTTTACAATTTTGGTATAATTGCTGCTCAGAGTGGGTTGCTCTGTCAGCTAACGGCAATTTTTATAATCTCCAGGGTTCCTACAGCATAAGGCAAGTTAAATTTAAGACTTTTTAATGCCACTTGAAATAAAAATGTAAGACCAAATTTACAAGAAACACAAGAAAAACCTGTTTGCAACAACTTAGCCCAAAGGTTTATTTTAACATAAACCACTGCATTAATGTTTCAAATTTTGAAAAGCTTCCCATACAGTAAGAAAACTAAAAACACACAAATGACAGATATATTTTAACAATTATTTAACTGAATTCACAAACTTTGTTTTAGCAGGGAACAAAATAAATCAAAAAAAGTCTTTTTTGCAGCTATTTTTCTTTGTATCGTTTTCTTAGTATGTTTGATTTGGTGATAAGTGGAGGCGTTGCAGAGACAAGGGTGGAACAAAACTGAGAAATACCGGCTATTTCTCGGTAACTTGATTTTGACGCTTTGTGTTTTGTGCTTCGCATGCGACTCCACTGCCTTAATTCCCATCGTTCCGAGCTTGAATCGTTTCTTGCACAAAATCCACTGAGCCTCATGTATGTTCCCTGGTTTTATCCATGGAGAAAACTCTTGGCTGGAGACAATTTTGGTTACATTTACACTTGCTCATATTTTCCAGACAAAAAGTAAATGGCGCATCTGACGAAAGACTGATTTAAGACATTTTAATACCAATTAAGGCCTTAGTTTTATTTTGAAGAATTCAATGCCTTTTAAGACTTTTTAAGGACCCGCGGGAACACTGATCTCTATACTCCAGTTAACGTTTAATCGACTACTAAATTAGTTGACGATTATTTCAATAATCGATTAATCCGATTAGTTGTTTCCACCCTATTTCTACCTTTAATAAAATGAAAGGATCTCTGAACAAACTTCTACTGCCTTCATTGAACTAATGCAACACTATAAAGAAAGAGGCTGTATGCCACAATAGTTGAAGATAATGCAGATAAAATGGTGTAACAGGCAAATTAACCTCTGATCTTGTTTTTTTTTTCTCCACTTATCACATCTGATTTGGCTTCATATGGCTTAATCCATTAACAATGTAATAGATAATAGAGATGCACGATATAATCGGCCCCCTATCGGTATCGGCCTGTATCGGCCTTAAAACTGAATATCGGACATCGGCCACCCCACCGATATTTAATCAGCTTCTGAGTTTCTAAAGTCTAAAAAAAATAAAATAAAATACTACTTCTTCTTCTTCCTCAAAAACTTATTTTTTACAGACTTAAAAACTTCTAAAGACGAGGGAAAAAATATTGATACATTAAAATATCACAATATCTTCATATGCTGATATATTGCCATTTAAAAACACCATATCAATCTCTTTTACTAATGAAATATTGCTATATGTCATCGTTATGCTACGAAATCCCTCGAAAATTCACGAAATTTTGCCATATTTTTATATGTTGATATATTGACGCGGTATCGATCTATTTTACTAAAAAAATTCTCAAGAATTTGCAAAATATCAGGAGAGTTTGTAACAGAACGATGAAATTTCACGAGATTTTGAAAGTAAAATAGATCGATACCGCGTTTTTAAAAATCAATTTTAAATCAGCATATGAAAATATATTTGATTATATTATTTTTCAAAGTGTCAGAAATGGATAACAAAACTGCTATTTTCAATGACAACTTATTTTTGTCCAGCTTTAACATCGGTATCGATATCGGTTATCGGCTACATGAATTTTAAAATATCGGCATATCGGATATCTAGCCTGGGTGCCATTCCGAACTTAGTCCCGCCCACAACGTTTGAGGTCGGGAAGTTCGGTCTGGCATTGCTCAATAGTAGCGCAAGTATGCTCGCACAATATCTGGCGGGCCAATCAAATTGTCAGGGCAGTCTTTATACGATGATGGACAGATGATCAACAGTAACGTAATCAACCACGTGACCAAAGCGCGCTTGGGCGACAACAACAATGGCTGCGGCTGGAGAGTTGAGGTGAGTAGATTCTGCTATTAGGTCTGTTCTAGAAGATATCGACAGCAAATTAATTTTAAAAGAGGAACAGAGAAACGCGATCAAGGCTCATCTTCTTATTCTAGGCGTGCAACTAGTTTTTTGTTGACAACAACTATGCGTCGCTTAACATACGTCACGCACTCCGTTGCTCTTATTGGTTGTAGGTCTATCCAATTGAGTGCAGAGGCATTTTTTTTCCTGGTTCATTCAAAACACTCCCCATAATCACAGCTCTATGGAGCAGTATCAGACTCATATTCTGACTAGAATTGAGTAGGACTACGTCAGGCTATAGGATATCGGCCAAAATCCCAATATCGTCCATCCCTAATAGATAATATTTTATTGTTCATCTAAAGCTGAATTTTTATTTAGGCTCTAAAATCTGGATAAAAAACAACAAATGATATATTTTTGACAACTATGCAAAAATGTTTTAAACCAAACAACTGAATCAACGCGCAAAAGTCACTATAAAAACAAGGCATTGAAGGGAAATATGACTTCTTTTTAAAATGTCATATTAAAATATAGAAGAAGAAAGTTTTCCCACAAGATTTTTCTTGTCGTGTCTTGAAATGAATGATTGATTTGAACGTAGAACATATGGAAAATGATCCAAAGCAATAAAGAAGGGGTTAAAGTGCAGCGTGTAAGTCCCTTACCGAATATCTCTCCCCCACTGGCGTACTCTGTGACCAGATAGATCATCTTCTCCGTCTCCATCACCTAAAGACACAACAAAAAAAAAAAAAAATAAGGACTGGCATTCCCCTTAGACGGACAAACATCCAGTGATGGGCGGATCGCCCGTTACACAACCCGGTGAGTAAGCACAGTTTGGCAAATAAACAAGAGATTGAAAATAGAAAAAAGACCTGCCGTGCACCGTGGTGTTCGATCTGAGCCCTTCAACCAACGTATCAACTTTTACAGGAAAGTAGGAGATTTTAAAGGGGAAAAAATAAACTAGTGATGACGTCCAGTATAACATTAAGAAGATCCCTGAACTTCACACAGCAGGAGTGACGCTTTAGGCCGGACGGGCCTCAGGTGTGAGAGGGGAGCAGAGAGTGGGTGAGGGGTGTACCTGGTAGAGGCGGATGATGTGGGGGTGCTTCAGCAACTTCATTATCTGCACCTCTCTGAAGATCTTCTTCAGGTTCTCATCGTCCAGCTGGGTCTTATCCACTATTTTTATCGCCACCTGGAGAGACAGACAGGAAAAGAAGAACAGAAAAGATGAGAAGAAAATCACAAAAACAAGTATGATAAAAGCTAAGTTTCAACAAATAGATGTTTTTTTAAGGGTGATTATTGTAACAATCTAAAGGGCAGATTAGACTTCTGCCTTTGAATAAATCAAACGTTGCTTGGGTCTGGTCGCAGTCTGGAATTTCTAGCAATTTCCTGCCAAAGCGCAAGGGGCAGCCTATTCGGGAACCCGCGAGAACTTCAGCGGATGGTCACCAGAACTTCGCTTTGGCAGAGACCTTTGCATCTTTATATAATGGGTCTGAGGCATCGTACGAGTGCTCGTACATCCGAACCTAATCAATTAACCTTTCGTCGTAGTTGTTCCTCAGTGTATTATGAAATTTAGGCAGGATCGGGACGAGTCGGTAATAAAGATGAACACACAAACTGTTTCTGCTAGAGTTAAAATGTGTTGTTTTATTCCGCCGCAGAAAACAGCAAAGCAAGCACATCAATCAAGGCACGGTGCTGAATACAAATTATATTGTCTCAATACAATTTATATTGTCCCCCTTCCGTGACACAAAGATCGCAAAGAATGCGCAGCTAGGCGTCCGTACGTAACCTAGCAGAGCCTGCCATTGCCAACCGCCATTTATGCCAAACTTCAAAGGAAAATCTTTCACCCAATCAGGAAAAATTATCGCTCCCTCTCACGCCTGGAGCGCATGATTACAGAAACCAAAATATGGAACGGGCACCCCCCCCGAACCCACCCAGGGCTCGTGGACAGTCGAAACCAAAAACATTATTATATCATGGTCAGAGCATGGCACAGAGAGCTCGTGAGTACAAAAACAAATTATATCACGCTCTCAAGGAAACAGGAACTTAGATAATGAGTGCTTAGG
This sequence comes from Cyprinodon diabolis, assembly GCA_030533445.1. Taxonomy (NCBI): domain Eukaryota; kingdom Metazoa; phylum Chordata; class Actinopteri; order Cyprinodontiformes; family Cyprinodontidae; genus Cyprinodon; species Cyprinodon diabolis. Next base: position 6,318,450 of record CM060079.1, read on the forward strand.
TAAAAAGAGTGCTTCATTTGTGATACAAAACTTGTATGAATGTCAAAGAACATAAAATATAAAACCCATATATATCACTCAGTTTTTTAAAAATGGTGCACCCCTGTGTGGCTTTACAGGCGTTTCATGTGACCTCGATGCATGGCTGCTGAATGCACTGATCAAATAAACACACATGTATTGACTGATACCAGAAAATAATGCAAATATTTATCAACTGCAATTTATCATCAAAACTTTGAATAAAAACTAAAAGGACAGAAACAATTGAAATGATCAGGTTAACTTTACCATAAATTATTGATTTGGGTGTTATTTTGCATAAGTTTCTATATTTGCCAGGAAGATAAAGCTGCAGTCGTCTTGGTAAAACAAAATTCCAGTTCATGCATGAACCACAGGTTTGAAATGTCCAATGTGACGATGGTACTGGGGACAGGGAAGTTGGGCAGCAATAGGGCTGGGTACCGAACTTCGGTTCTTTTATGGTACCGACCGAAATGCTTCGGTTCTACAGAGTATCGAAACATGCCTCGTCTTTCGGTACCAAGTTTCGGTGATTGGCTGTAACACTTAACGTGATTGCGTCATCCAGGAAAAATACATAGGTGGTCACGCCTACAGTCAGGGTTCATGTGTATCTGTTGTGAACTGGTTGCGAGCGTCGTGGAACCCCTTTAAAATGCCCCCCAGGTCAAAAGTGCGGCTTCACTTTATTAAGACTGATGCTAACAGTGCGCAATGCAATACATCGTGCACGGAAACAATTTAAGAGCAGAAAGTTGCTCGGTGTTTAACTGCAAGAAGAGCAGACCGCAGCCAGCGCGACCATCCTCCTTTCAGCAGCCCGTGGGCAGAGCAAAGCCAGAGCGGAGTGAATCATGCTGCTTTCAAACTGGACGCAGCAGGAGCTGCAAAATCACGTGTGCTGCTTCCTTTTTTGCTGCTTGTACCAGCTTCTGACGCGCGGCTGAAGAAGCTTTGCTGCTCTGGCTGCGCGGTGCAAAAGTGGCTTTGATGCGCTTTGGGCGGATCTACTCTATCCTTTCTTTGCCTTGCAGCTATATTTGCTGTGATCAGTGGGAATAAAGTAGTTTTATTATGTTTTTAAGTGGGAAAATCCACCTGAAAACCTAATCAGTGCAGTCAGTTCATCCTGCCTTCCAATATTTCTGTCGGAGCCGCTCAGACCCCCACATACCAGCGGTGCGCTGTCAGTAGGATCCCATTCAACGGGCTTGTTTGTCAGACATGGTAATTTTTCTAAAGGAAAACTGCTAAGTAAAAAGGTCCTCACAATGTTACAGTGAATATTAGACAATGATTTTTTTTTTTTTTTTATGTAAGAGGAAAAATGTAAATGGAAAAATCAGAGCTTAAAATAAAACTCAAGATTTGTACTTTTTTATGTTGAGTAATTTTCTTTTTCTTCGAATTGATATTATAAAACTGGTATCGAAAAAAGTATCGTCCAGGAACCGGTATCGAAGTGAAGGTATCGGTATTGGTACCGGTACCGAAAATTTTTTAACAATACCCAGCCCTAGGCAGCAACTCCAAAACCTTTCTTCCCTCTTCAGGTTCATTTTTTAACATCCAAATATGGATGAAAGCAAACTTTCTCCTCTGCATCACTGTTGCCATCTGTTTAGACTAAGCTCTCTTTATCTCTTCAGCGATAGTATCTAGGTGTTACTTTATTGTATGTCTTGCTCCATGTCCGTTGGTTGTGCTGTTCTTTTTACATCTCTTTACAAGAGATGAAGCCTTTTATCTCCTCTTTCTTTCATCTTTTTTTCTGTTTTTCCTTTCCTGTTCTATTTGTATTGCTACTTAAATGATTGATTATTGATTATCATTTCATTTTAATAAATTTTTATTAATGTTTTTTTTGTGACTGGCCTTCCAATTATCCACAGACTTCTTTAGAAAAGTAGCACTCACAGCCTATTTTAAATAGTTGTGCTCTTTTTCTTCGTCTTATGATGAATTTCAGCTCCTGTTGCTCAACAACTCAAAGACAACACAGAGCGGCTGACATCCATTACTAGATCTGTGTAACGTCTACATTCTCTTTCTCTGCTTGCAGGTCGCTTTAGGGTCACAAACCGGTCAGACTGAGTCTGATGGAAGTCGTAATGCACTCATAGTCTGAACTACCTCAGCCGTGCAACCAATCTTTTCCTCAAGCGTCCTTAATGTGCGCTTAGAAACAGCTACAGCTTTTTATATAATCTTTCCTCTTACTAAATGCTGTTAACCAACCACTAACCTTGAGGGAAAGAAACATTTCTGTGATATTCATATTTCCCTAAAAACTAAAATATCACGCTGAGCAAATTTCTGCCGGCTGCGGATTACAGCCCAGATGAAACGACCACAAAACAAAAACATGCCAAGAAAACAAACAGCGGAGAGTGAGTCATTGTTCTCAAACGTGGAGAGGCACATGTTGTCCGTCAGCAAAAAAAAAAAAAAACGAGTAATAAGCACCATTGCCTGCCACTGGCTAGCTGAACAAGAACGAGCCGCCAATTAGCCGGCTTGCCAGCATCTCAGCCTTCGTCCGCTTACAAGCCGCAGCCGCGACCTTTGCCTGCCGACACAACTGTTGTGTAACCGCTAAGCAGTGGACAATAGGTCCAGCAGGGTGGACGGTGATGCTGTGTGACAGGAGCTTTACGCTGCCACTTAGGGATGGGTGGACAACTTTAATGACTTAATCAAGCAGGGCTAATAGGGATGCCCCAAAACACGGCTTCTGCCAAAAATAGGCGGCCACCGTCGGGAAAACATGAAAAGCATGCAGCCTTCACACACGCATCCTAAACCCTTCGAATGCTCTGACGGCGCACAGAGGCACCCTGCTTTTCCGGAGAAAAGAAATGAAGAAGATGAGGCCGTGTGAGGACCGTCAAGGCCAACTTCCTCCTGGAGACAGGAAGGGGAAGCGAGGAAGAGTGAAAGAGTGTTGGGGGGGGAGAGGGAGACTCCTGAGAGAACCCAGAACAGTAACAGTGACATTATCCCGGCTCATTGTGTGCGTTTCCCTTCAAGGGTATTACACAAACGGTGGAAAACATCTGCCCCAGCAGAGCGAGTGTCTTCTATAGACAAAGCTGCGTCCAAACAAATTAGTTAGCACTTTAAAGGCTCATAGATGTTTCCTCCATCGTCTGGATCTAGTCTAGATCTATAAATAAATTACAATTATCCTAAATATCTCCTAGGAAGGACAGAACACCACCACGTCTTAGTCTTCAAGTATCTTATTTAGCATGAGCTGTATAATTTAATTCTCCTCAGCCTTTTCCTACTCTTGAAATGGAAAAATACGCTAAAAAGGGGGCTTTAAAATATGCTAAATCTAAACTTGACTGCAATAAGCCATACGTCTTCACATGATTATAAAGCAAAAAAATATTTTTATCAGACTGGAAAAGGAAAGAGCTCCTGTAATGTCTCAAAATGTAGGAGACTGATGTAATGAAAGGTAAAACAAATAATGTTTACACTGGAAAGTGATGAAAATGATCAATCAGGGAGTAAGAATTACTGTTTTGTTCAGATGTCTGTGTTTTAATGGGCATTAATGTCAATAAATCTGGGTTTGCTATGGCAAAGTAACAACTTTTCCAACAAAACATTTTATTTAAATACATCAATAGAATGTCTATAGAGGTGTAAAATAAAACAATGAAAAAAAAATGGTATATAAAAATAACTGCACCAAAACATAACTGTTTACCTCTGGTTAAGATGGCAACGTGGCCACAAAGGGTTCATGTGGTGAGCAGCTGGTAAACAGTATGGAACGAAAGAGTAGGTGAGTTTATCTGCGCCACTTATTAGCCCGCAGGAGTTAAACTTGTAGCTTTCACCTTTAAAAGACAGAAAAATTCTATAACTTCAACGATTTTAGAAGCAAAGAAAAAAAATGGTTGAAAATGTTTCGTTCTCGATCTGCACTATTCCAGCCATTTCCAATTCCACTACAAAAACAGGCCTACACCAGCATGATACTACCACTACCATACATGACATCAGTTTTAAAAACATCACCTTGGACTTCCACAAATATACTACCAATTCAATTCAGTTTATTTATATAGGGCCAATTCACAACACATGTCATCAACACAAGGCACTACAGTTTATTGTTTATTGTTAAAAAAGATCCCAATTAGCTGTCACCAAAAATGGGACACGGTAGTATTCCTGAGGTCCACAAGACAAAACAAAAATCACTTAACAATTAAACATTGTAAACATTATTGTAGACATCATCAGAAATCATTCAGAATAAGTTATACATTCATATCTAATACATTAATTCTCACTTTCATACAGTAAATATGTTAATTCACTACTCACAAATATATATAATACATTCTTAAGTAATAATTAAAAGATACTTTACTATCCAGGTCACGTATATTCTAGAGGTGAGTATTGGCATGAGTGTTGCGATTCGATACATGTCGCGATACTTGGGTCACGGTACGATATTATCACGATATTGCAGTAACACTATATATTGCCATATTTTCCCCAGCTATCAAAATCAAATGATGAGATAAAACAGCAAGTGCTGTATATTTTCATCAGAAAATATTGATTAGGTATTATTATCCATGTTGTTTGGGGTTTTCTTTCACTGTGACTGCCTCAAATACAGATTTGTGTGTTTCTAAAAAAAACACAAAATTGTATATTCAGTCGGTCTGTACTCTACCTTAAACCAGGAAAGTTGACGATGCATACTGATAGTGTTTGCTCTTATGGAACAATGTAAAACCAACCTGCCAGCTCTGTTCTGAGCAGTTTGTAATTTCCTTAGCAGACCTTTAGATACGGAGGACCGTACAGGTGCACAAGAGTTCACCAGATACTTCATGCCATTGTGGCCAAAAGCTCATCTACCGTCTGGTTAAACCGTCCTAAAGTCGGAATGTAAATTATTTATGTGGCCAGACGCCAATGTTGGGTGTTGATTACTTTTCAGCCCATTCTGATGTCAGAATCTTTTCATTTCGAACAGTAACAGTGAATTTCCAGCAGTTTCCATTTTATGACCGGCTTGATCCTCAGTGGTTCCTGAAGATCCTGACCAAGGTCCTTTATCCGTCTGTAACTAATTGAATCAGATGGTGAAAACAAGGAAACATTTGGAGGATCAAACAGGACGAAAAATCCCAAAACACACAATAAAATTTGTTTTTTGAAGACTTCCTGGAGGATTGACCAAATCCTGACCTCTGCCCGACTGTACATTTATAAACTAGCCTTAAAGTGTGTACCAGAAAGCTAGCTAATGTAACATGATGACAGAATTATGCGACAGGGGTATGATGTATGAATCCTAAAAATCTAAATTAAGAATATGGGTATTTCTAAAAAAGGTTTGGGACCCGAGAGTCTAGAAGTGATTATTTGCAATCAAATCTCTGTTACCAAAAGAACAGAAAGATTAAATCTCCAACGCTTGGGAAAACCCAAATTAGGCAGATGCTTGGCTAATGTTGTCCCTTTACAGAGCACTCGGTGAAATACTTAAAAGCCAATAGTGTTATTGGAATCCAGGACAAGACCTTATTACATTAGTAAAATAAAAAAAATATGGATATTTTTAATGCCAAAAATGTATGTCAATGTAATAATAAGAAACTCGAGCTTGCCCGAATATATTAAGAAAAATAACAAAAGTGCTTCAATAAGAAATTCATGAAATACACTCTAAAATTGAAAGAAACATTTTAGTTGGTACAACATAACCTTTGGGGCATTAACGCCGATACTGGCACTTACATTTATTAGTTTAGAAACCTAAATATAATTATTAACTAGGCTAGGGATGGAACGGTTTATGAAAACCGTCCGAACCGTTCGGTTCGACTGTCTCGGTTCGATTCACGTGTGTTGCGTTCGGTTCATACGCTGCTCCTTTTTCTCCTAGGGGAAGCGTGTACACTCCAGAGCAGAAGGTGACGGTACTGCGACCAAAGCCAACCACCAGTAGTAAACAAGAAGAAGAAGAGAAGCAGCGTAGCCGGGTGTAGCAGAAAAAAAATCAGTTGTTGTGGAGAATTATGTGGGTATGGCGAATGGGAAAGAACAGGAGTTGGAAGACGCGCCAGCAGCACTTTATAGGTCTGCTGTATGGGACCACTTTGCATTTAGTGACCTACGATGACGGCGGAAAGAAAGTTGTGGATAAAAACAGTGTGCAAGCGTTGTGCAACACGTTTTGTCTATGCTAACAACAACACGTCGAACATGTCTGGCTAACAATCAACATATACCGAACCGAAAACCGTGACCACGAAACCGTGAACCAAACCGAACCGTTGATTTTGTGAACCGTTCCACCCCTAAACTTATTAACTTTTCAACTAGCTTTTTACTTTTGTTTTCTTGACTTAACTTTTTTTTCAGAGTAGTTTACAGTAATATATCATTCAAGGACTCATTTAATTGGTCAAATGCCAAAATAAAATGTAAAGCCATGTAGCAGCATCTTTGCTGAAGGATTTGCTGAGGGACGGGTGGCAACAATAGCTACAATAGCTTTGTAGGCTGTGAGAGGTCCAGTTGTTAATTGGAGATGTTGATGAACATTCTGAACAAAGCCGTTCTCATGTCCCATCCGCTTAGAGCTTGAAGGAACAGACGCAGCAGTCAAGTTGGTTTTGGTAATTGACAAATAAAGCTTCGAGTTGGATGATATGGCAAGCAATTTTATCGATTTTTCAATTTACCTTCAAGCAAACCAGTAAACAAACAATGGGCACCAAGCTGCTGGTGTTTGCAGGAATGGTCCTGTGTGGTTCTCTATCTACAGAGGGAGTTACTGATCCACAGCACAAGGAAAATACATTTACATACGAAAAATATCTTCTTCCTGGAGCTTTGAAATAGTTTATTAAGTAAGCTACTAAAGCACTGAGGGTTTTGCCAGATAATATGCAGGCTCATGCAGGAAGATATCATCCCTGGTTTCTAAAGTTTCCCAAGGAAACTATGTTTTAGTTATGTGTAAACATCCAAAAAGCGAATCATCGGATGAAAATGTAATTATAAGATCAGGGAAACTTTTACCTTTTCCAGGTTTAATTTCTTTACATTTCCACCGTCTTTAGACCTGAACGTCTGTTTTAAGTATAAAATTAACTTATTTAAAAGTGAATTATTGATTTAGGGAGGATATTTCTACAATGTTCAGGCTATTACGAATGAGTGAGGGGAGAAGGCAAAAACTGAAGGAAATAAAGAAAGGACAGAGGGCGCAGAGACGTGAAGGGAGGAAGGACAAAGATGAAAGACTGAAGGATGATAGGGAGGAAGGAAAGAAACAGGGAAGGAGAGAAGAAAGCCCCATATTGGCAGAGCTCTACAAGGAAAGAATAACAGAAACAAGAAAAGAAGGGAAAGGACATGGAAATAAGAAAGGGAGGATATTAGCCATGAGGGAACAGATGGTTGTAAGAAGCAAAGGAGGGAGGACACAAAAGAGTAAACGAGAAAGTACAGAAACAAGAGAGAGAGGAAGGCTACATGAAAAAAAAAAAAAAATGCAGGTAGGGCATAAAGCCCTAGACACACCAAATCCAATTCTGTGTCTGATCTGACAGAAAATCGTTTTGTTTCGCACTAATTGAAAGTTAATAGGGATGATCACACCAGACACAATTTTCTGCATTGGGCTAGCAGAGCTCTGTGGTCTAATTTAGTCAGACTACGCAGCAATTTAGCAGCAATTTCATGGCTCTGACAGGAAGAGAGACGCGGTTACAAAGTAAAACACATCCGCTTTGAGGGAAAACACAAAATAAAATCCACCAATCATATGGGAAAACAGGTTTGGTGTCAAACGGCGCATATATAGCAGGCAGGACAGACTCGGAGAGGAAAAACAATCAATGAAACAAAAAAAATAAATAAAAAAAATACTTTACCCATGATAGGAGTTCAGGAGGAAAGAAAAGGGTTAAAGTAGTGATTCTCTTTTGAGCCTTGCAAAAAAAACAACACAACGAGGGGAAGACGGTGCAGGAAAGTAATCGACAAACTTCACAGACCTGTCTGAGAATCACCTCTCATTGCCTCAGCCAGCATATAAACCACCTCACAGTGTTTATTACTGTATTTTCCTTCGCTTTAAACATAGTTCCCATTACATTTTTAATATAGGCCCATAAAATTCTCTATCTGGTTTAAGAGTTGCTGAAAAAAACTCATAAAGTGGGTCTTTGCTTTATAGCTGCGCTGGTTTTTTTTTTTTTTGCTATTTATTTTCAATACCTTTTAATAATCCGTTCCAGTCAAATGTGGGAAATAGTTTCAATTTGTGTGCCCCAGAGAAAGACGTGGAAAAAAAAAGACCTGCACACATCTGCTCAGCCTGCCTAGTTGGACTCTCTCTATACACAGCGAGTGTGACACGGGGGAAAAAACTGAGGGCCTTAAGAAAAGGAGGGCAGCAGGAGAACCGAAGGAAGGACGAGGCATTTACACAAGTAAATAGAAAATAACATTTTCCTTATTTGTCTTTTATTCCAGAGTGTGTAGAAATGAACCGTAATATTAGATTTTTTTTAAAAGTTTGGATTATAAAACCCTGTAATGTATCCCAGAAGTTGACCCCACTCTTCTCAGTCTAAGTGTTGTGCTGCCAGCATTAATAATCTAATTAATGCCAGCATTCATTATCATAACCTAGCTTCTATAACAAATACATCCCAGTACACTGAGCCCACCTTGATGAGCATTAACCCTGTAATGCCAAATGTATCCTATTTGATACATACGGTTTCTGAAATGTTTTGCATCTGACACCTTTTGCATAATTTAATGGTAAAAACTTTGCTCAAAATCCTTTTGTACACAATCAGATATACCTGATAACAGAGGGCAGAAGACTACACAAAAAATAATGTTGACTTATCGCATAGTAATAAATTATTAATATCAAAAATTAATTTCTGTCTTTTCTTTTTACATATTTTGTTAAAAGGCCAAATAAGGACTCCAAACCAAAAAAAAGTAATTTTCTGTTTTGTTTTATTCTTGGATCAGGCTTTAAAGGGTTAATCCCCCTAAAATATACCCCATTTACACTACCCTTGAAAACCCGATCCATACAGAGACTGGTCCGAGCTCGGATCAGTTAACCAGGCCGAGCTCGGTTCTGAAGGCCGTTTACACATCACGCTATCTCGGTTCCTTGACTCCTCGCCTCCTAGTGACAATCTGTGGTATTACTGCCAGTATTGAAGGAGGAAATCAAGCAGTTGGTGGCGGTAATGCACCAAAAGTTGTTTGCCAACCGCCATAAAACACAAGAAGAAGAAGACGAAGAAGGAGGGAATCAAGCAAATCAAAATGGCGGCGCCCGTCACATTCAGAGAGTTATGCTTGAATATTATTGCTGTACTTCGGTGTTATTATTTAAAATGCCATTATTTAAAATGTTGCGTGGAGAAGATTTTGATTGTTGTTTATAGTTCTTGTTTTGTGTTGGTTGGCAAGCAACTTCTGGAGGGGCATTACCGCCATCTACTGGAATGGAGTGTGAATCAGGATGTGCAGGAGATGACGCGTTCTGCTCATACGATCTTGTTATCAGAGAACCAAACCAGGGAAAAACCGAGCCGAGCCCACCTCTGGAACTGGTCTGCAGTTAGCTTGGTTCGGTTGTGTCTAGCTCGGTTCGGTTCAGTTTGCTTTCCATTTACAGACGATAAGTTATCTCAGTTACTGAGCTCGGACCGGTCTCGGCACTGTTTTTCAAGGGTAGTGTAAACGGGGTAATAATGTTCCACACTCTGATCGTTTAAACTATATAAAGGAGTAGGAGGATGGATGGAATCTGTTTCTTTTTAAAGCTATTCCTGACTCAATTGATATGCAAAACAGCTAAAAGTAAATCATCCATCATAACATCCATGATCAGCCAGCAGCATGCATGCTCCACTCTGTTCACAGGTTCAAAATGACATCAATATTCTAACGCTTCAGTTTGATTTCTGTCCTTATGGAGGAGAAGCTTCTAATCTCAAGGTAGTCCTGCTCATTTGTGCTGACAGTTGGTGATGAATGGACTTGTAATAACAAAAAGTGCCCGGACCGGATAATAAATAACGCCATAAAATGTCACGATTTATCATGTCCTTATTGAGCGGTTCCTCATTTTGGGAGGTAAAAAAAAAAAAAAAAAAAAAAGAAACAACAAAATGAGACACATCCTCACTCAACGCTGAAATATTGTGAGGTGGAACTAAAAAAAGAAGCTGCATCAGGTCATGTTTCTATAAACTTAATTTTATTGAGTAATAAAAAAGACTTTAGGTAGTTTCAGGTGTACGACAGACGTTCACCGGCCGCATAGAGGCCAGTGGGATTAGCAGGAGCCTGTGAGCAGCTTAGAAGCAGCATCTATATGTCGTCCTGCAGGAACATAGTAAACAAAGAGATTGACACTGCTGCGTCAACACCCTGCAATGCATTCATCTCAGGATGAGCCCTCACAGAGACCAAAACACCAGCTCTGTATTTGCCTTGAAAAACAAGAACCGTTTCTTTCCAATGTACAGCAGAAGACCGGATCCACAGCCTCTGACCCATGCCATGCCTTTCCCTTTTCTAAGAACCTGTTTACATAGCAAAGCTGCTCTCTCCGACACCTGAGGACGTCTGTAAATATTAGCAGTTTGTCTCTTGACAGATGATATCTGCTGAATCAACAGCAGGAAGTTGGATTTATAGTTGGTGTGAAACTCTGTCCCTGTCAGAGCCTCTGTGATATACGGTTTCGTCCTTTCAGTAAACAGTTTCTGTGGCTCAACGTTCTATCCCGCCGCTCGGCTTCCCGAAACGCACCACTCGCCATTCGCGCCCGCCATTTGCTACTTGACTCTTTCTGACACATTTCGGTTGGACAATCCAACACCCTCGACTTCACCCTGGAGAAAGTGTGGGAAAATGTGTGACCTTACCCTCATTTCACAAGCGTATGAGAACTTCCTCTGATTCATTAGTGCAATAACAGTTTAGGGATGTAGAAGTGAAATATTATGGACAGAAGACCCATTTTAGCTTAATGAAGAACTTTAATTATTCTTAATGTGCGATATATTCATTTACTCCATGTAAAATCCAGTTTACTTCAAGCAAATAAAAGTAGGAATAAAAGTGTCCACTGTAACTGAACAAACATGATTGTAATTTTCTAAGCATTACCTTCTTGTAAACAAGAAGAATTCATAGATATGAAAAGTTTTCCCCATTTTACGAAACACAATCTCTAGAGCGGATTTTCTGTCAAAGACAAACATTAAACTGCACATATTTGTGTGATTAAGTTTTGTTTTTGTCCTAACGGCCGTTACCTTATTCAGATGTTGACTAGCTTGACAGGCTTGGCAAAGTTTTTACCCAGCATGCCTTTTCTGCCGCAACTGCATGGCAGTCAGGGACTTCATCCATGCAGGACTCCATTTATGAGTTGAAAGGTAAAGCTTTTCATTCTGCGGTTTTTCCTCATTTGATTTATTATGTAGAGGCTAGGAGGAAATGCTTGTAAAATCAATACAAATTGGGCTGCACAGTGTCGCAGTGGGTAACAAGGATGCCTTGCAGCAAGAAGTTTCCGGGTTTAATTTCCAGCTCGGGGTCTTTATACGAGGAGTTTGCATGTTCTCCTTGGGCATGCGTGGTTTCTCTCTGGGTACTCCTGCTTCCTCCAACAGTTCAAATACAAGACTGTTAGGTTAACTGGCTTCTCTAAATTCTCATTAGGTGTGAGTGTGTGGGAGTGAATGGTTGTTTGTCCCGTTTGTCTCTGTGTTGCCCTGAAAGAGACTTGCGTCCTGTCCAGGATATACCCGCCTCTCACCCACTGACAGTTTGAAGATAAGCACCAGCACCCCTCGCAACCCCAGCAGGGATAAGCATGAAGGAAAATGGATGGATGAATACTACTTCCTATTTTGTAAAAAAAAAAAAAAAAAAAAAAAAAAAAAAAAAGCTTTAGCCACTTCCAATCCATCTTTATTCCTAAGCATAAAATAGACATAATTTTACAACTTGTTACACAATTATATTTTGAAAATTATGTCAACAATACATGATGATACAAGATCATTTTCCGGGAAAAAGGTTGCGTAAATAGTTTGAGAGGATCATAAGGATCATACTTAATGTGATTGAATGTTGTATTTGTGTTTATGGAGATAAACTGTGGAGTAACCTTTGCAAAGAAAGCAAGGAGGTAGTTCATTTTTTTTTCCATCATGGGAATGGTATCAAGATATAATGAGACAACTTTTGTTAATTTAAGACAAACAAATTGTCCAAAGAGGAAAGATGAAAAAATGCCTTTTTGCTCATTCTGTTGCATTTAAGTAATGGTAATTAATGTGCATTATCCCTACTAAATAAATTAAATCCTAGAGAGCTTTATCATTAGCAAAACATTTTTTCCTTCAAAGCTTGGTTTGTCTAACATGGTAAATATTTGGTAGGTTGATCAAAGTTTAGTTTCAATTGTGTAAGCAAATTGGGGTTTTGGGAGAAGAGAGAAAAAAAACAAACACATTTCATTCATTTGCATTCAGGCTCTGGTCAGACACCTGTATAAAAACCTTTAACCAGAACTCCTCAGGTATCATTAGCCAGGCATCCCCAACCTCGGTCCTCGAGGCCCGTTGCCCTGCAGGTTTTAGAGGTTTCTCTGCTTTAGCACAGCTGATTATGATGGTTGCAGTAGACCAAAGCCTGTTAATCAGCTTTCAATTAAAATCAGCTGTGCTGGAGCAAAGAAACCTCTAAAACCTGCAGGACAGTGAGCCTCGAGGACCGAGGTTGGGGATGCCTGGCATAAGCACTTCAATTGCTTTAGAACAGGCATCCCCAAAGCCGGTCTTCGAGTTCCACTGTCCTGCAGGTTTTCAATGTTTCCCTGCTTTAGCACAGCTGATTTTAATTGAAAGCTGATTAACAGGCTTTTGCTCAACTGCAATCATAATAATCAGCTGTGCTAAAGCAGACAAACCTCTAAAACCTGCAGAACAGCGGCTCTCAAGGACCGACTTTGGGGATGCCTCCTTCAAAATCTGCAAAAATACCTCAGGATAGCACCATTTTCAATCTAGTTATTAATTAATTAATCAAAAAAAAGGAAAAACATAAAGTACAGATGAATTGAATTGCAAAGAAAATTGTTAGTAGCAGCTTAAGTTTTATTAGAGACAAATGAAGCAGGTCGGGGGATGATGGGAGGATGGATTGAGCCAAATACAGGCTACCCTGGCGCCGTCTATGAATATTTGAAGTTTCATAGTGAAGGGAACCAGTTAACTAAACATCCCCTGACAGATTCTTATGCTTCCCTTCTGCCGTGGCGTCATCAGAGGTGGAAGAAGGGCTAATGAGTGTCGCATAAAAGACAGTTTGATTTGAAGACTTCCCTCCAAATGTGTGCGGAGGCAAGTATGTCCCCGTCGCAGCAGCATCTTGTGCAGGGATGTTAGAATCCAGTGAACTCTAGTGAACTTGGCAACAACAGAGGAGGTAATTAAGCCATTTGGGTCAGGTGTGTTGACCCAGAGAGGTATCTAAAAGCTGCAGGGTACTGGCCCTTCAGGACTGGATTTTAGCATGTAAGACTGGACAATATGGCCAAAATATATATCATAATATACTGCTTAATTTCAGACAATATGATACAACTTTGATATTAATATGAAAAAAAAACAGCGTAGAAAGACAGTCAAGATGCCTTATGACTAAAATTTGCAAAGTTTCTAAATCTCTTCAAATATATACCGTATTTTCACGACCATAAGGCGCACCGTACTGAAAGGCGCAGTCTCAGTTATGTGCCATTACAGTATTTAACACACACATAAGGCGCACCGGATTATAGGGCGCGAGTTTTATATACCGGTACATATCCTCTGCTACGTTTAAATACCTCTACTGCGTATTTAAAAATAGAGAGGGAGCAAAACTGAGTATGTTTGTGATTTATTCAAGTATTTATTACAAAGTATTAATCAAACCCATCGAAGTGATCATCCTCTGTTTCTGAATTAAACAGCTGCGCTAAATCAGACATGCCAATTTCCCCTTCTTTGCTGTCAGAGTCACTTTTCGTGCCGTGCAGCTCCACGGAAATGATGCAGGCTTTTGCGAAAGCTCGAACAACAGTGCCAGCAGACACGTTACCCCAAGCATCAACAATCCATCCGCAAACGGTGGCGTAACTTGCCCGGCGCTGCCTTCCACTTTTCGCGAAACTGTGGTCTCCATCGGTCATCAACCGCTCGCAGCCTTACTTTGAACGGCCGGTTCAAACCGATGTCGAGCGGTTGAAGTTCCTTTGTCAGACCTCCCGAAAAAACAGCATGCACAGCATTAATTTGTTTCACCATGTTTTTCACATCGGCTGTGAGATGGGCACGCATGGAGTCACAGATTAACAGCGATGGTGATGCGTGGAAAAAAAACACCCCTTACATACACCTGCCTCAGCCACACTTTCATCATCTCCTCATCCATCCAGCCCTTTTCATTTGCCTTAATAACGACTCCAGCTGGAAAAGTCTCTTTAGGCAAAGTCTTTCTCTTAAAAATCACCATAGGCGGCAGTTTCTGTCCATTTGCGTGGCAGCCAATCCACGCCCACAATTCCCCCTTTAACGTTCTCATAGCGGTCTCAACAACGTCCGCAGTAACAACACACACCTAGGGCGCACCGCACTATAGGGCGCGCTGCACATTTTGAGGGAAAAAAAAGACGTTTATATGCACCTTATAGTTGCGAAAATACGGTAATATGTAAGAAATATTTGCTATAGAAATATTTGCTATAGAAACAAACAAAAAACTAAAGTGAGTGATAGATGCTGTAATCGTGAAATGTCACATCACCATCAATGAATAAAATTCTAAGGCCATATATATTGAATTACTGTCTGCCCCAGATAGCAAGACTTAAAAACTGATTTTTAAAGACTCTTCAGATTCAAAGTGCCTGCTTGAACTGTTACACAAAGAGGAGGCAGAAGTTTCAGTCTGTACCTGTTCAATATGCTGCACAGCACTTTCCTCTGTAACTGCACTGAAGGTTGGCTCCAAAGTATTGATTCTGGGGGAGCCGAATACAAATGTAAGTTTTAAGATAATATATTTTTAAGAAGTTTAAAAACAAATAATGCATCAATTTTCTTCCACTAAATAACTATCACAATGAATCCCAATACAACACTTTACTGCTGTCACATAAGAAAAAAGGCTGCAAACATTTAGGGGCTATAAATACTTCCCCAAGGTCCTTTATGAGCAACAAAGCCTTTAAGCAGTCTTTTGGACATTAAAAACAGCCGTCCATGACTCAACTTTTTACTCCAAGCATGCAGGGGTTATGCAGAAACATCTACAGTGGAGAGCTGGGAAAGTGCATTCTGCACACTCCTCTGTATTCACACAACTGTGGTCAGGTGATACAAAGGATGAGGTTAACCTTCATCTGCATGAGACACAGATTACAACGCCCTGAGAAGGTGTAATGCTGAGCCTTAGCCTCCATCAGCAAGTGACGGGGTTTGACTCATACTCGGGCATAAAAGTAACGCTCCGTTTCTAATGTCCCACAGTTGGAGTCTTTCCTACCAGAAAGCAGCACTTTGAGGGTTAAAAAAAGGCCTTTATGCATGCAAAGTGTTTCTCAATATAGCAAAAGGTTTAGCAGGTGGCAAGGTCGTGTCAGGTGAGTACAGAAAACAAAAGAAAGACGGTAACGTGAAGAAGCGGTGGGGTATGAGCGCTATGAGTCAACGCAGGGTCTTTATAAGTGTTCTGCTTGTGTCTTTCCAATGGTGGAAATGACTCAGATGAGCGTTTCAAACTGAAAGTAGAGGACAGGCCAACTAACTTTCAACAGGCATGATCAATCGATTGAGTTGCCTCGTCAGCAACTAAGCCATTGGCCGCAATATGGCTTAAGCAAAACGCCCCTGACCTGTGGGATCCTTCTTTATCTCCAACAATATTGTCGGGATTTTAAATTACGAAAACCTAAATAGTTAAAAGCCATCAGTGGGGAACATGTTTATAGGAAACAGGTTTATTCTATTCCGAAACCTAAAAGGAGTATTAAAAATAGTGAAATATGGATTAGATAGGCAACTGAACATAACAAAAGTCTAAGGGACCATGTGATCGTTTTTAGGAAGCAAACTGAAGGGAAAACCTCAAGTGTTTTAATCATAAGCCCCATTTACACTACCCTTGAAAAACCGATCCATGCCGAGACCGGTCCGAGCTCGGATCAGTTAACCAGGCCAAGCTTGGGTCTGACGTCCGTTTACACATCACGCTATCTCGGTTCCTCGACTCCTCGCCTCCGAGTGACGACCTGCAGTATTACTGCCAGTATTGAAGGAGGAAATCAAGCAGTTGGTGGCGGTAATGCACCAAAAGTTGTTTGCCAACCGCCATTAAACACAAGAAGAAGAGGACAAAGAATTAAGGAATTAAGCAAATCAAAATGGCGGTGCCCGTCACATTCAGAAAGTAATGCTTGATTATTATTGCTGTACTTCGGTGTTATTATTTAAAATGCCTTTATTTAAAATGTTGCGTGGAGAAGATTTTGATTGTTGTTTACAGTTAAAGAAGAAGTTGTTCTTCTTCTGTTTCTGGAGGAGCATTAGCGCCAACTACTGAAATGGAGTGTGAATCGCAATGTGCATCCAGACGGAGATGACGCGTTCTGCTCATGCGCTCTTGTTATCAGAGAACCGAGCCAGGGAAAAACCGAGCCGAGCCCACCTCTGGAACTGGTCTGCAGTTAGCTCGGTCCGGTTGTGTCTAGCTCGGTTCAGTTCAGTTGGCTTTCCATTTACACACGATAAGTTATCTCAGTTACTGAGCTCGGACCGGTCTCGGCTCGGTTTTTCAAGGGTAGTGTAAATGGGATGATAATTACATTTTATTTTTAATGGTTGAAGCAAAAGTTAATGCGTATAATAAAGAATGATCTCGGTTTTTAAGTGAACATTATGAACAACAATGTGCATCCTGAACAACGACAGTGTGTCTTCAATCAGAGGCTTCTCCAGATCTGCTATAAGACAGACCTCTACACAAGATTCTTCTTGCTATTAAAATCTACAAGAACCAGCTGAATAAAACCCCTTTTAATCAGGAAAACATTTAATTACCCTTTAGGAAAAAAAAAAGTCATGTCCCAATAATTTCCAATACTAAACTACTATTACAGCTTTGAGTACCGACTGACACAGATATTGATCCAATACGATATCAGCATGAATAAAACATACTTTTATTAATAACTTTGTAGCATGGAATGACAGACAGTTAAAATTATAAACAATCTTTAGTGTAATGGTTAGATTTTGTGTGTTTTTTTTCTCTAAAACTGTTGTGTTTAAATATAACCCTTCCAATAATTGATTCATACACAACCTCTGTCATTTATTCACTTCATCTATTGTTGTTTTTGATTAAATATGACTTTATATATTGTATTTAATATGTAGTGTTTTAGCCTTTTAAATATAAAGATATTTGTATAGTGATGTTTGGATTATTTAAATAAAAGCTAGCTGGTCTTTGATTAATCAATCACCATGAATCTAATTTCAATTATTAACTATATACAGACAAAATAAACAAGATTTTCAATTCAAAAATACCTCTTGCTCCTAAAATTTTGCATAAACAAACATGACCAGAGCAACATAAATATGTATTGTTTTTAATTCATTATTTAGGTTATTCAACCATCAGGTTGCTTGAAAGTTATAATCCTCTATCTATACTAAGCAACTTTGAAAAACATCTACTTTAAAATTGTGAGCTGAACCATACACAAACATTTATGGCCCATTTATGGCTCCTTAAACCCCAGTCGGCCTCGGCAGATGGCCGCTCACACTGAACCTGGTTCTGCTGGAGGTTTCTTCTTGTTAAAAGGGAGTTTTTCCTCTCCACTGTCGCTACAAGCATGCTTAGTGTGAGGGATTGCTATTCCAGTCAATGAGTCGATGCAACAAACTGTTTTTCCTTAGATAGAAAACTTTGAATCAGTTTAACTGGACGATCCGGTGAACTGTAAAGCACCTTGAGATGACGTGTTATGAATTGGCGCTGTAGAAATTAACTGAATATAAATAAATTTCAATCAAAACTAGATTTTTATTGAATTTCAACACATTTCATAATAAAACTGACAATGGAACTACGGCTATAGAGCAACACATAAATCATTGCCTTTAGGAGATACACGTTTGCTACATTTATTCCGTTGAGGCAACTTTTTCCTCCTTAAACCCCAGGTCACAGAGGTTGCATCAAACTTCTTAAGCTCTGATTTTTTAGTATCACATTTACTGCATAGAGGTTCTGTGTTGTTGCCCAACAGGCCACTGATCTCACGATCTGTGCCGGAAATTTCATCAGTATAAACAAAGCGGGCAGAGAATGAAAAAGCTTCAGTAGCTGCGAGATAAGCTCATAGTAGATTGCCGTCTCGCTTTGTTATCTGTTGTTTATACATCTGAGTCTCCACCACTGGCAAGTACAGTTATAAAAAAAAAAGTTTTGATTTAAAAAACAAGTATCTATGTCCTCGTCTGCCCCGATCCTTATGCACAAAATATTTGACTTTGCATTTCACACAAAGCAAATGTGTTTTCATTTGAAGCTGCACCTCTCTTCCTGTCAGACGAGACTTGCACTGGTCAATTGGCAGTGCTTGAAAATTCTCCTATTTTCATGTTACCGGCCATGATCAGCGACTGGCCTGTCATTATGAAGACCATCGATTTTAGGTGCCGGTCATTGCGTTTTTTTGGGGGGTTTTCTTGAGTGGACTCGCATCTTTTTCCTACCCTTGGTCCATGTTTGTTTGAGTCAAAGAAATCAGTGTTAAAACTGATTTATACTCAGACACCAGGTCATCTTCGTGTGTGTTTCAGTGAACGCAAATGTGCAGACACTGCACCCTCTCCGAAATTGTAGGTGACCGCAGAAAGTGCCACAGACAGGAGGCCAAATCTATATCCACTCTACACTATGCGAATCTCCTGTTTGGTACCGTACCGGTTGTTCCGTTTGTATGACCGCCATTGTGGAAAATGACTCGTGGGGTTGGGCCAGCTAGAAGAGCGAGGTGCGCGAGAACGCTGGGACGCTTTTTCCACCTGGATCCCCGCTCTTTTTCGCCCTCATGTCCCTCCGTTGTCCCACAAACTTGCCCCCACTTCCTCGGCCGTATCTAGACTAGAGACTGACATTTTTTCGGGAATCCCATGGGTCACGGGATTCCCGTGGGATTCCCGTGGGATGGGAGTCAGTATTAGTAACGATCACGTGATTGGGACGGTACAGGATTAAACATTAACGGGAGCAGACGGGAGCGGGAGCAAACCGGTAATAACTAAAAAAAAAAACTAGGATCAATGCCAAAAAATAAAATAAAATAGAAAGAAAAAAAATCCAGTACTGGCGCGGCGCCGCCATTTTGTATTTTTTTTCCTTTAAGCCTACACTATAATGCGAGTCAAAAAAACTACAACACCCAAAAACCAACAGTGATTCCGCTCTGAGTTTTTCACCCGCGCTCAAAAACAACAAGAATGGGGCTCTGTTCGAAATCCTGGGCTGCATCCTCCAAGGACGCGGTCTACTTAGACTGGATCCTTTGAAGTCTGTGAAAATAAGGAGACCGGAAGAGTTTTGGCTGTGAATTCGACCAGGTCTACCCTTCAGCGGGTTTTATTGCCGTAAGATCTGTTGCTTAGCAACCGCGAAAGTTGACACACAAAGCAGGAAAAGAATGAAAACCGAAGTTTCCAAAACTGTTTGTTTATTTATTTCTTTTTTATTGTAAAGTGAACAAAGACTGATGAGAATCCAGAGTGGAATAAAGGTTCCAACCACCGGGAGCAGGAACAAATAAAATCAAATGTAATGATAGAAACCTTAGTCAGTTAAATAACCTGCTGCAGTCATTCTGCACATCTCTGATGTTGCTGCTATTTTCAAATATCCATCACTGTAAAAATGTCCATAGCTGCATATTGGTTATTTATTCTCCAGTTTTATATTGTTAAAACACTTTACAGAATTGCATTTTATTTTTTTTAACTCTTCCCTATTATGTTATTCTTATACATTTTTCTAAGGTCCACATTTGTGTGACCATTTTCAATAATCTTTCTGCTGCTGTAAATTTGCCCATTGTGGGACAGTAAAGGGATTTTCTATTCTATTCTATAAAAGGGGTAGAAATATATAAGTAAATCTAAACAATGTATGTATTAAAAACATATCTGCAAAATCTCTAATATTCAACAACACAAAATATTTAGTTAAGCATATTGTGCAAAACAGCAATAAAAAGATAAAACTATCAGATTTATAGTCCCCTCTCTGCAGATCTATTAGAATCTGTCCTTAAATTACAGCCAAACTCATTTAATCAGTAACAGATAAAAACCTTTAGATAAATCAAACATTACCGCCACATTTTCAAACAGAGCATGGGAGTGGTGCGGGAGCGGGAGTCATTCTGAATGGGAGCGGGATGGGAGTGGGAGTAATTTCACCAGGAGTGGGACGGGACAGGATTTAGATTTCTACTCTGGCCCAGGATCGGGACGGGACACAATTTTTTTCTGTGGGAGTGGGACGGGACAGGAGTGAAAATCCACTCCCGTGTCAGTCTCTAATCTAGGCCCACAGCTACTTCCTGATTGTCCGTCTTGCATTGTGGAGTGGAATAACATAGCGCAGACCACGCTTCAATATTGGGCATATATCAAAAATATCTGCAACAAGCTCACTGCGACACACTGCTGCAGGGAGTATAACCAGCCCTTTAGAGCAGCGGCTGAGAGAGCTCCGTAACTAGCTGCTAGTGGGACATCAGTAATTTGGAGAGTCAGCCAGGAAGCTAGCTGAGGCCAACTGCTGGAGATGTAAGAATGACGGGGGAATCAGAGGAGCCTGCGGGCTAACAGTGCAGCGGAGCAAGGAGGAAAGGCAACTGCTGGTTGGCATCTATGCTGGAGGGCGGATGAGGAAACAGTCTTTTTGGGGCTATATTAAAACTGCCTTTTTTTAAAAGCCATGTACAAGCCTCTTAAGGTCATTCCTGCATCACCATTTGACAACATTACTAGATCATTTTGAGTAAAAAAAAAGCTCTTCTCCTTCACTAAAAAAAGTGCTAAGATCATGATACTCTCTAAGGTCCTGTAACTTATATCCCTAACAATACAATATAAATGTGCATGAGAGAGCAGTTGAAGAATTCATGGATTGTGATCGGCAGATACTGATTTTTTTGTGATTTTGAGCGCTAAAAATATCATGTCTATGCCAGAACCATGAATTTGCTGCTGAACTGCTGCATAGTCCAACAAAAAAAGGACTGGGAGTCTATCTTGACTGGAGTTAGGCAAGCCCCCTTTTAAAGTAATGTTGTGTGTTTTTATTCCATTTCTCCCTCAAAAAGGGCTACACACCAAAACCTCTTAGGACAGGATATTATGCCGGATTGGATGCAAAATTGCGTTTGATCTATTTAGGGCTTTAGGCGCTTACTTAGGAGAAAAAAAACATCCATGTCCATTTCACAGAAAAGTTGTTTAGTTTTCCAGACATAGACCTACTTATACTGACTGTGTTATGAGAGCTGGGCGAAGAATCTGTGCCTGAACTGAGGACGCTGAACCAAATACCTCAGATCTGTAAGGATCCTTTAACCACAGAGGAGGTGAGTCTGTGGACGCCATAATAAGTACTATCACTTGCAAGGAATGAAATACAAGAAATACATAAGTTTCTCCTCTGGACTTTAGTATATATATATATATAAAAAAAGCAATTGCATAATTTTTAAAATGCACTGGGAAGAAAAAAAAACATTAACAATTAACTATAATTAACACATAAAGGTCTTGGCCCTAAAAAACAAAACATTATGTTGTACTTATCATGTAGTTTGTGTGCTTTTTTTTTGAAAATGTTGAAACAACAACAAACAAACCACTAGGTGCTCATTTTTCTACCTTTTTGATTTATTCAAAAAGTTATTGATAACATACCAGATTGATAAGGAGTATTTTTTAACACTAGTATTGTTTAATCGATATCAACTACTAGCCACATGTGCCTTAGTGCTGAATGATAAGTCATGATGCCTCAGGTTATGTTTCAATGTCACTATTAAAACCGTCTACCATTGATGGAGTTAAGTTCAACTGAGGTTACATTTTTCTCATGGATCGAGTGATGTAAGAGCTCGAGTGGGGTCAAATAGCTGGACGTTACACATCCTGACATGCTAGATTAGCTGTCCACCAGGCATAGCTAGGTACCAGAAATAAGCTAGACCAAGAGGTTCAAGGAATTACTGTTTCAGCCCTACTTAATGTTTGTGGAAACTGTATCTATGGATTATAGTCCTGAAAAAGGGACGCTTGAGAGACTGGAGCCTCCAAATCATTGGAAGTCATTGAGGTAATACTTTTCCACTGAGTAGAAGGAGAACATATAGAGCAGCTTGGTGAAAAATAACGGATTGTAGGCAAACTACATTTCCGGCAAATATCAGACAGTTGTGTTTTTCTATGTAAAGCGGAACAACAAAAAAGCTAGGTAAGCATGTTTAGTACTGTAAATGTAGCCGTTGTGTATTTTTAATGTTTGCATATATTTATTAAACAAAATCAAAGCAAATAAAATTAGCTATTTATCTACAGGCTGACATGGATACGTTCTTGGTTTCTCTGAGATTGAAAACACCACAACTGAGTATATTCCCATTGCATTTCTTCGGTTACACCCTGCTGTCTTTTTCCTTTGTTTGACATCCAATCAGCTGCACACTTGGGGTTACCCTGTTAGGCTTACGAATCCTTAAACAGATCCAGAGCAGAGAGCTTAGTCAGACCAATCAGGATCTTAGAACAACACTGAGGGGCTAGCTCTCAGTGTGCAACCATTAAACAGTGTAGAGCAAATAAATACTCATGTGGGATGCTTAAATCATCACTTATCTCAAAGTTAGTTTTTGTTACATTTCTAATAAATGTTTATTAAGCTTGAATGAATGTATAAATGTCTCTTTGGATTGTAAATGTTGCAGAATCATGCACAATACGAAGTATTAGCTTTCATAACCCAGCTTTTTGGCACAGAATATAGCACACATGTGCCAGTTTTTATCCCTCATAGTTTTTAGATTAATACCTGATCCTAATATTAGTGGTTTTAATAAGGCTTTAAAGTAGGTGAAACTTGTAGTGACCTTTAGGTGGACTGCATGGATAAAACTTACACGATGGTCCGTTTCTTAATTTCGGTCAGTATGATATTATCTAAATATCAATATAAACAAAATAAAACCTTAGACAGGTTGCAAGAATGACCATAACAGATGCCTGAACAAACCTATATCAGAAAAATAAAACAAGAACAATAAAAAAGAAAAATGTCAACATAAAATAACATTTTAGAAATATTTGCTTTAAATGTAGACATTCATTGATTTGTTACCTGGGTTAGATATAGCCTTCAGTTCTGACTAATTACCTTTACATGGAAGGGTTATTTATCTATATCATATTGTTTATGTATATTTTATAGTTAAATAATTTAAGCACATTAATATGTGTTGCTTTTTTAAACTTTTTTATTTCAAGCCTGATGCCTCAAATAGAAAAGCACACAGTTCCTTCCTTCATTCATTCCACAGATCTTCTTAACTAGCGCCATAAAGTTTGTTCAATACAAACTGACTTTATGTTTGGTCCTCAGTTCACAGGGGTTATATAATTTTTTCTATTCAAAAAACCTTTATTTTTCAGTTTAATTATTATTTTTTTCAATACACTCTATGGTCCCAATTCTGCTCCACATGGTTTAACAGTAGTATCGGTATCGACCACCATGCTAGTAGTATCGGATTGCAAAAACCTTGATTGGTGCATCTCTACTCTAAAAAAAAAAAGATATTAAACTACATAAAACCGTCAAAAATGACAGCCAGCGAGAAATGCTATAATTAGCGATGCACGATACCTATCGGGCCGATAAAATATCGGCTGATTTGGTGGAATTTTTTATCGGCCCGATAGGTTAAATTTTTCGATAAAGATAGCCGATAAATTAATTACATTTTGTGGTATTTTATTCAGGCAGAGTAGCCCCAAAGCGGGACAAGACCTGTGGATTTTGCGCCCCTTACTATCAGGACCCAGGCTTGGCTTCGTTACTGCCTGACTGTAAATTATCAAACATGTCTTAACCAGTTTGCAACACCTGCTCTGCAAGGATTTCGAGAGGAGGAAAGAAGACCTCGGGGTACAACACAACAAACCTTATAACTCTCCTAAAAAATCGTCATCGTGGCGAAGCGACATGGAAAGAATACGAAGCAGCTAAGGCTAAAACGACAACAACAACACGGAGCGCAGATGTATCCATTCAGAAGGAATTTGAAAACTGTAAAAACTTTCCAAGAGACAGCGAAAAAGCTAAAGCTATTAACGACAAAGTGATGGAATTTATAGCGCTCGACAACCAGCCTTTTTCTGTCGTCGAGAACCCGGGTTTTCGTAACTTAATAGCACATTTGGAGCCGCGTTACACCATCCCTAACCGTCGCTTCTTCTCGGACGTCTCCCTGCCTGCCCTCAATGATGCCGGTTCACCGAAAAATAAAAAAATTAATAAAAATTAATGAATAAAAAAAATTTATGAAATGAAAAAAAAAAAAAATAATTATGAATTGTAATTATTTTTAATGATCCGTGGAAACCCTGGATCTTTTCCGCATGTTTTGCTGCTAAGAATTTAATCATCTCGCGCATGCCCTCTACGATCTCCAAGGAACTGAGAGCGGAGCGGACGGGAGCGACAGTGGAGGCTGTAGGCTTTGCTTTGTGCAGGCGGTCTGGAGCGCGGCGGGGCGGAGCGGAGCGCGGCGGGGCGGAGCGGAGCGCTGGCGGAGTATGTGGGATTTTTGGGGTTAACATGACATGCTGGTCATGTTGCTGTTAGCATAAACAAAACGTGTTGCACAATGCTTGCACACTGTTGCACTTTTATCCACAACTTTCTTTCCGCCGTCATCGTAGGTCACTCTAAATGCAAAGTGGTCCCATACAGCAGACCTATAAAGTGCTGCTGGCGCGTCTTCCAACTCCTGTTCTTTCCCACTCGCCATACCCACACAATTCTCCACAACAACTGATTTTTTTCTGCTACACACGGCTACGCTGCTTGGCTTCTTCTTCTTCTTGTTTACTACTGGTGGTTGGCTTTGATTGCAGTACCACCACCTTCTGCTCTGGATTGTAATCGCTTCGCCTATGAGAAAAAGGAGCCGCGCATGAACCGAACGCAACACACGCGAACCGAACCGAGACAGTAGAACCAAACGGTTCGGACGGTTTCCAAAAACCATTCCATCCCTAATGCATATATGTGTCTGAACATTTTTTAAGAAGTTGACACTTTTTCTTTCACCTTAGCTGTGGTTTGAGGGTACACTTTTTTTTTTCCAATACATTTTTGTAACTCAGGCTGACTATGTATGTAAATGCATATAATTTTATATTTGGTATAAATATTTGACTTCACAAATACCTATGCAGGCATGGATCTGTTCAGTAATTTTCAAGAGATGCTCTTTGTATTGTGAATTAATTTGTTTCTTTTGTTATGTAAAGCGAATTAACACTTTTTGTGTGATAGCATAAAAAAATAAACATTTGAAGAACAAAAACCTTTTGTTTGCTTTTATAGATAAGCCAGAGCTACTAAATAATTGTTTTTCATAAGTGCATCCAGCATAAGCAGCTGATTATGCAAAAACTATATTCAATATGAACTTATCGGTATCGGAATCGGTATCGACCACGAAAAGCAGAAAATTACCGGTTATCGATATCTGTTGAAATTTTTAATATTGTGCATCACTAGCTATAATCATAGAATGTCAGGTAAATTGAAATACCGTTAAAAAGAACCGCAATAGAATAACATAACATTATGGTAACTATTGATACTGAATTATTTTCCATCATTGTTGCAAAGAGCAGGAAAAAAAAACTTCGACCACAAAAACAAAAATTACCCTGATAATTTCAACAGCTTAATACCATTAACAATCCGTTGTTTAGTTCTGTTAATATAAGCCCCATGATTTCTACACCTGCAATCATTGCGAAATAAGGATTAATGCCTGTAGTTTTCATCCATGAAGGGAAAGGAAGTGGTAATGTCTTTCTTTTTAAACCCAAGCAGCAGAAAACACGAATGCACAGAACAGCTGACATGAGTACTACCATTTTGATAAAGCCAACTCATCATGACAGAAGCTGAGACGCTTTCTTCCCCTTCTGAAGCCAAGGGACCACAGATTTCACTGATGATGCGGCAGGCAAGGACTAAAGGGAAAGACGATACAGCAAACAGAGCCGACATTTGTCACATTACTCACACAAATGAAATCACATTTGGCCATGTGTAAGAGAAAGCGAGAGGAGCTGCTGATTGTGAGCGTGTCGGAGGGAAGGGAGTGATGTTATTACTCACTGTGCTCTGCATGCTACCCACCGCTTACCATCCTGTCTGTCCTTTTCCTCTTGCCTTTCCCTTTCTTGCCCAACACACTTGGGAGGAAAAGGGAAAATACCAAAAGAGTGAAAGAGAACAACAGGGGGAAAGGTCTGGGTTTCTGCCAACTTGTAGGTAAGGACACGCCAAATTTCGGTCTGAAATAAACCGAACGGGCAAAAAAAATTAGCTCTGCCAATGGCAAGTAACTTCCATTCAGAAATGTTGGCTGAAGTCGGTCACGCCCACTTTCACGACTGAAACCACGACAACAAACGAAGAAGCCTTGACAACATAAGAAGCTCTGTGGTGAGTTTGGGGCATGGCTCACCTTAACTGGGACAAAAACACAAGACATTTTTTTAATGTGAGCCTTTAAACTCTATCTAATGCACATTTGTAGTCTGCCACATCCATTACCGATCTTTACTAAGCAGATCAAAACATGTTGATTGTTGCAGAGACAAATCTAAGGTGTTTTGGATTCAACAGAAGCTGCTACATCACTGCCATCAGGGAGTGTCAGCGCTGACCCTTTACCTAGAGGTCAACCAGAGGCTAACGACATTATTTCTTCAAAGGTCAGAGCGGGAATGAATGGAGATTAAAGGTTTTACAGGCTCTGATGTAATCAACTTTGAATAAAAACAACCAGAAGGCGGTATTAGAGACAAAATGCAAATACTATTTTAATAAACAACCTCGATCTTCAATGGGGCATTACATTAAACAATAAAACGCTTTTAAAGAAGGAAACTATTACTATTGTTTCTGTACCAGCTGCATTAATGAACATTACCTCCTTCTATAAAACAGGTTTATCTCCGCATGTTACAACAATCTGTACCATCTTTAATGTTCCAGAAAATCTGGATTATTCTCGCAGGGTTTTAAAGGGATTCAAGTGTTAGTCAAGATTCCTATCTGGGATGTCGGAAATTCTGATTTCCGAATAAAAATGATATGCAGCTTAACTATACGCTGGTAAAGTCAGAATTCTGAGGAAAAAGTCAGCATTCTGAGATTAAAGTCAGAATTCTGAGAAAAAAGTCAGAATTCTCAGACAAAAGTCAGAAATCTGACTTTTTTTCCCATGTTAAACCGAAATAAAATTTAAAAATCTGTTAATTTTTTTTTTCAGTGGCCCTAATCCTCTTCCATAGTTATAAGATCAGAAGACACAGGATATTTTAATCTTATCTTACTGAAAAAAAGACATGAATCATTGCCTATGACAAAAAAACTTCCTAAATAACTGCTTTCAAATATAAACAAAAGTTTAAAGCATTGACAGAGGCCGTTTCTCAATTCAAAAGAACGTGAGTACGGACTCGTGTTCTCGCCAAGTATATTATTGAGAAGAACACAGGAAAGTATGGACTTGGTGAGAACGTGAATATTGGTGAATTGGAACAGAAGCGTACTGATGACATCACCACACGCTCTGCTCTTCTAGAGCTGCATTTATCCTCCTGTTATTAATAGTCTCTAGATAATAATAAATTCTTACTTTTTCTTTTTTTTAAACTTGACATCAGTGCCAGCCGTACTTCACACATGGCTATGCTGAGAGAGGGCTGCTGCAGACGGGCTAACGTTAGCCCTGGCTGCAGTTAGCCTCGGAGGTCCGCTGGTTGCTGCAGTCCTCTCAACTTCATATTTTTTTTAAATTACGCATTAAATCTGTAAAAGGACCATATAGTGACGCTTTAAAGTATAATATTCTCGCCTCAAATGATCATAAAACATACTTTTATTAAACAACAGCAAAAGAAAAGAGAACTTTGAACTTAATACTCTGAGCTCTGTGAACGCTCCATTGAAAGCTGCTGCTGCCGCAGTGCATGATGGGACAGCTGTCGATATCAAGAACAGACAAGTCTGCTCTGATGCATGCTGGGTAAAGAGGGAGGGGCGAGAACGACATCCGGGGACTTTGCCCGTTCTCGGTCTGCTGTTCTAGTGAATTGGAACAGGCTGAGGTTGATGACGTTTCACGAGCACATGAGAACGCACAAGCACACACACTGAAAAACGGACAGAGGGTGTTTTTCAGAGGTAGATCAGATTGGTGGAATAGATGCGTTCCACATCTACATATCGGCCGATCACCTGAAATTAAGAAAATTGACGCCGATCGATCGGTTGACCAATTAATCGATGCACCCCTAGTGAAATAACTTTCATATAAAAGTGTTTTTATTTTATTTCAAAATAACGATTATTTAAATTGTTTATATTTACTTACTGGTTAAAATATTGCCTTGGCTAATCCTTTTACTGTCTTGATAAAGATTGAAAAAGAAAACAGCAGGAATCTTAGGTCAGTAGATATCTTTAGGATCACCTGAGCTTTAAATATCTCTCTTTAAATGACATAACATGTGCATGTCTTTATCTGTCCAAACGGTATCAAAAGTCTTGTTTTGACTTGACTTCAGAAAATTATCTGAATCTGGATGAGATCAACTTTCCCGAATACAACCTCCAGACGCAACAGTGCGGTTTTCAGTCCCTGTGGTGTTTTAGAAAAGCAACAAGACAGAGCAACTGTGCCCATCTGTGAATCTACGCGTTAGGCCATTGTTAAAATGAGGAGGACGACTGTTGCAGATTCTACCAAAGGAAGGTTTGACGGAGGGCATAAACACAGGGTCCTCCTCTGTGCGTCTGCACTGCAGGATATTATCCACCGCCATCCAACAGCAGAGAGGAGCTGCTGGGTTATTTTTGACAAGTCAGCATTTAGAAACCCCCAGGGCTGTAAAATAAGGCTCCGTCTCATCTCCTGACAGATCATCATATCCATATTCACCATATCCACAGGCATGTAGGAGCACAACCTCATTCTTCTGATATTCATGAGAAACTGGGGACTCAGAACCACCCCCCCCCCCAGTCCGTGTTCATGTAAATCATGAGCTGACTGGGTCCGTCTGTAGCACCCATCAACAAACAAGGCCCCTCTTTCATTCTGTCAGTATCATTTTGTCCTAAGCCTGTCAAAGCCCCGCACAGACGGCGCACATCAAGGCAGGAAAGAGCAGAATACGTCGCTGCTGTCATTCTGTTACTCTTAACACAGTTTGAGGAGCCTCCGGGCGCACCTACTACTCTTTAAATTATCCCGTATCAAATCCAAGTCCGTCCAGAAACTTTTTTTTTTAAAGCCACTTAGTGGCTCAGTGATCCCAGTTTATTCTGGGCTCACCAAACTTAACTGAAGTCTGTCGGGTGTGTCGTGGAAAACATCCAAATGACCCACGTCAGCCCGACGGTGTGTATGTCAACAAGGGGAATAGAAGTATAACTACACACTCAGCAGCAGCAACACACCTTTATTATTGCAACCTTATTGAAAGGCTCAGTATGGATTAAAGAAATTAAAGAACCAACAGATAATGCAGCTGTTATAATTGGCTTCCTGCGTAATACTGATTATTTACCCATTAGAAAGCAGACAGGAGGATTACCATCCGGAATACATGGAACAGAGACGCACCGATCTGATATAAATATCAGTATTGGTCCCGATATTGAAGGCCCGACCTATAGTGGAAAATCTGTTCACCCTATCTCTATAACAAATAAACGTATGGTAAATAGAATCTCTTGATTAGCAGAAAAGTTCACCCCTTTATGAGAATATGGCTTTGATTTAATAAATACAGTCAATCTGAACCCTTGGAGTTACATATTTGTTTTCAGGGTGACATGACTTACTGTTTTTAAGGCCTTATATGAATCTATTGGGACGTACATGTCTACATTCATACAAATAATTGGTTGTAGAGAGCAGCTGATGACAGAAATGAAAAGTAATGATGAAAACAAAGGAAACAGAGCACTGGCAAGGAAAGCATCAGGAGCTGCAGATTAGAGTATCACAGTCTGATCTGAATGGGGGGGGGGGGGGGGGGGGGGGTGGATTGCTGCATGATTAACCTGGAGCAGTTTTTCCTTCTTATTTAACATTTTCAGAATTATTTCTGCTGCAAAAATTAACGTGTAAATTTTCATCAGCAATAGTTAACTCAGGAGCTCCACATGGTTGTACTCTTGGTACCGCCTCTTTTCTTTTATATGCTTCCCTTATGCTTTATTAATTGTCTCTTACTATCAATGCTAAGCTGCATATTGGTTTGTAATGTAAGTGTTTGAAACATGATGATTTTCCTTTTAGTTCCGGGGTATTACTTTACGGTTGTTTTAAAAAAAAAATGTTAACTACTGATTATGCTTTTGCCAGTAGATACAGATTGCCAGCTATAGGGAGTGGTGGCCTAGGCAAGGCAAATTTATTTGTATAGCACAATTCAGTACAAAGACAATGCAAAGTGCCTTATTTGATTAAAATACAGGAAGATAAAACAGAATCAAAGCAAGTCATGTATTTAGGTGCTAAGCCATTCAGAGATGTATAGACTAACAGAAGTATTTTAAAGTCTATTATCTGAGATACAGGGAGCCAGTGTAAGGACTTTAGAACTGGGGTGATGTGCTCTACTTTCTTAGTCTTAGTGAGGACACGGGCAGCAGCGTTCTGGATCTGCTGCAGCTGTCTGATCCACTTTTTAGGCAGACCTGTGAAAACACTGTTGCAGTATAAATTCGACTACTAGTGGTTAGGGCATAGAACTTGGAATCCTGAGGTTCTGAGCTCGAGCCCCACTCCCACAGAGAGAAACTCTGGGTCTCTGAGCAAGACCCTTTACCTCTGATTGCTCCCTGGACGCCACACAATGCCAGCCCACTACTGCCCAAGGGGATGGGTTAAATGCAGAGGTAAATTTCTCCAATGTGAGATCAGTAAAGCTCAATTATTATTATAGTCTGACTTGCTGATTTTGACCAATTCAGATTTTTCTTTTTTTTTTCTTATCAACACAAGAAAAATCAAGCCAATAAAGGAAGTACAAAACCATTCTCATCTAATTCCCTGGAACTCCTATTTCAAACTATGTCGTGAGCGGTGGATTTATATTTATAATCTGTTGCGTCGATAAAGTTAGCAATCCAATCCTGCAAGTAGATCTGAAGTAAATTGAGTCACTTATAACCATTCATGTGACTGCTTTTTTAAACTGTGGGTAAAAAACAAAACAAAGCTAGATAAAGTGATAGAGAAAATGCAAACAATTTCTAAGACGACTACAATTAAGAGTTTTGCATTTTTATGGATAAAAAATTAGTATTTTCAAAGAAAACATCATAATTTAGAGTTTTTAACTTTCTACACTGCTTATAGATTTTTCAAGTCAATAAATAGCAAGTAACTAAAGCTTCACTATTTGTAAACTTATTCAGAGGGGACTAAGATGCTGTAAACAAAAGTTAGTATTGTAAAAATATATTACTGCTGCTTCTGTTTGCTTAACGACCGAGTCACAACAATCACAACCAATTGAGCAAACAAATGCTTGTGAGCTTGAGTGTGTGCGGACGTCCCGTTCCTCTTGTGAAACCTCAGCGGTTGTTTCAAATCAATACATTCCTCAGACCACAAAACAAAAACAGTCCCCTATAAAAGAGCACAGGGCTGAGCCGAAGGACAAGATTAACGCGGTCCTCCAGAGGAACAGCTGTTTGGTTTTTATTTTCTCTCATTTGTTTACAGTAGTAAGATTCTGTCAATGTGGCGATCATCCAGTACAACAAGCGTGCTGAGAATCGCCCCCGCATTCGCAGAAACATCCATGCACATGCAGAGTTTAACTCTTTATAGGGCACCCTTTACAAATGAAATCCCCGTCCCTCAGTGAGGTCTAGAAGGACAAGATCTATAGCCAACCATTCAGCAAAGATCCTGCTACATAGATGTACATCTTATTACGGCATTTGACCAATTAGATGAGTCCTTGAATGATAAAATACTGTCAATTAACTCAACTCAACCTTTATTTATAAAGCACATTTAAAACAACCGGGGTTGACCAAAGTGCTGTACAGGAATCACAGTTAAGGAACATAAGATAAAAACTGAAGTCTAAAATACATAAACACATAAAAATAGAATAGGATAAATGTTTCAATAAAAATACATTTTAGAATAAAATAAAATTTAAAATAAAATTAGCCAAATATCCATGATTAAAAGCCGGGGAGAAGAAATGTGATTTTAAAGTGGATTTAAAAACCTCTTCTCTGGTTGCAGAAAAAGTTAAAAATTTAAGAAAAAAGGGTAAAAAGCTAATTGGAAAGTTAAAAAGTAAAATGAAAAAGTTAATAAGCCTAGTTAACAATTATATTTAGGTTCATAAACTAAAAAATATCTAAGTGCCAGTATCAGCAATATGATGTGTATCATGTTGTACCAAAAATAAAATGTGTTTCTTATAGAAACACTTTCGTTATTTTCTTAATATATTCAGGCAAGTTGGTGTTTCTTGTTATTACATTTGCATTCATTTTTGCCATCCAGATACCCATATTTTTGAATGCTACAAAGGTAATAAGGATTTGTCCTGGATTCCAATAACACTTTAAGCTTGAAATTTTGATTTCTTTTAAAGTATTTCATTGAGTGCCCTATAAAAGGTTAACCTTTATAATGAAGAACTTTAAAAAAATCTAAATTTTCTATAAGAAATTCACGAAAAATTCACGAGTGAAAGAAACACTTTCTTTTTTTGGTACAACTTAACCTTAGAGGCATTAATGCTGATACTGGAACTTACATTTTTTTCAGTTTATAAACCTAAATACAATAGTTAACAAGGCTTATTAACTTTTTAAGTTTTCAATTAGCTTTTTACCTTTTTTCTTGACTTTTTTACTTTTTTTACAACTTTATTTACAGTAGATAATTCATCATTCAGGGGCTCATCTTTACTGAAAGGCTGGATATAGATCTAGTGTTTCTAGACTACACTGAAGGATTTGGGGGGGCTCCATTTGTAAGGGGGTAGGCAAGTGATCAAAAACGGTACCTTGCCCTATAAAGTGTTAAAACAAAGATTGTTTTGTTGGTAAGGAAGGAGGGGGGCATTACAAATGTCATCTGGTTATTAGCAGAAAAGCTGATGTGCAGAAATGGAGGGCAGCTCTGACAAACCGGTTAAGTATCGAGGACAAAAAAATGAAAGGCGGCGTTCAAACTTTCCAGCCGTGAAACACCGGATGAAAACAAGCGATCATCGCGAATGAAGAGAAGCTCGAGCTCCAATCTGCCACATCTGCCTCAGCTAGCCACAGTTTAAACCTCTGCTCTAGTTTATGACTAAGCCTAAACATTTAATATCAATGTTTAGAAAATTGGAGAAATGCCGGATCTATCATTCTTTTTTCATACTTATTTGCAATCTACTTTTTTAACGTTTCGTTATTAATCGAATCGCTAATTTAGCCAGTAAGCTAAAGCTAGTAACATCTAAATATTTCTTCTCTATCTACCTTTGTCAGTCTGCCACTCTTTAAACATGGGTCTATTAAACTCTAAGTTTATAGTTTATAAATGGCAATAAGCTGAGGAGGATATACTTATAGGGGGCTACATATCCATGAGCTGAAGGTGATGCCCGGGTCGAACCGGACCCAGTCTTCGGAGCTGCGGACCGCTGCCTGTACAGTCTCCGGTGAACGGAGGCCCCAGCGTCATTCCGAGTTCGGGTTTAAAATGTATTAAATGAATCGCTGACAACTTCTGTTAGTTTAGCCACAGCGCAGATAAAATACTTGTCTTACCTTTGCTTTAGTGATGATGTGTGTGGCTAGTTTAACGACCGCGAAATTTCCCTTGCCGATGGTCCGCTCGATTTCGTAGTGGCCCACTCGGGCTGGAGGGGGCCTGGTGGCCGAAGTGTGTCCGGGATTAGTGATGCACCCGCCGGCCGTGCCTGTACGCCCGCTGGGGTTGATCCCAGAGGACGGCGGGGCCCGGTTCTGGGAGCCCATTACTGCGTGGGTCGGGCGGGCAGGGTGCGTAATTGCGACCGCAGCGGACCCAGCAGCACCTCCGCTAGACACGGCCGCCATCTTCTCGCCTCTCTGCGGGAACAACAAGCAGCCCTGCGCAGCGCGCTTCGCGGACACGCCCCCGCCCTGCGTCATTTTACGTGAAGGGCACCTCCGCAGCGCCCTCTCTAGGTTGTAGCCATGGCAACGATCGGCGTAACAAATGACTTCATCCAAGAGAACGTATTTTGGTTGCCGTGGAGACAGAGAAGTGCGCATTATCACTTTGGTTCCCATGATTCAGTGATTCCTTTCAAAAGTGCTGCGCTATGTCTGATCAGAGGGCTTCATGCGGTGTACGCCATGTTCACTAACATGACTACATACTATATATACATATATATACATATATATATATATATATATATATATATATATATATATATATATATATATATATATATATATATATATATATATGTATATATATATATATATATATATATATGTATATATATATATATATATGTATATATATATATATATATGTATATATATATACTGTATATATATATATATGTATATATAGTGTGTATATATATATATATATATATATATATATATATATATATATATATATATATATATATATATATATATATATATATATGTATATATATATATACACATATATATGCATATATACTTATATTTCAAAACTTGCGTCAGATTAAATATTTATAGTAAACAGTGTCATTTATATCTAAAGTATTGTTAATGCACTATCCCCGCTTCAAGAGCCTGACTTTTAAAGCAAACATGACTAGTTTGCAAGGAAATGGCCTCGACATTCTTTGCGGATGGAATGTTATAAACATTCTCATAATATTCAGTCTTGTTTAGATAGATAGATAGATAGATAGATAGATAGATAGATAGATAGATAGATAGATAGATAGATAGATAGATAGATAGATAGATAGATAGATAGATAGATAGATAGATAGAAAAAGTATTATTATTATTAATATTATATATTTAAAAGGCAACTGAAAAGGGAGCAACAAACGTTTCAAATAAATCATTACCAGATTGTAGACATCGCCATCTATTGGTAGATATGAGTTCATGCAACAAATTGGATCTCAGAGCAGCCATTTGCCACCAAACAGATTATTCCGTTTTAAACAATGCATACCTCTGACCTTGGCACAGACGATATTGAAAGAAACTATTAGCTGATGTCAAATATTTCAAATAATCAAAAATGTTGAAGAAAAGTAGCAAGAAGTCAGAAAAATTTTTTTCTGTTTACTCTTAGGAAGAGAAAAATTCAAGTTTAAAAAGTCAAGTTTATTTAAAAATTGCTTATGACAATCACAAATGTAATGTAAAAATGATTAAAATTAATCAGCAATCAAAACACATCCAACGGGAAGCAAAAGGGGTCAAACACACAGAGAAAAAGAACCATAAAGCATTTAGGGTGGACACATTTTCTAAATCCGTATTGTGATTAACTGGAAATATTTTTTTGCTTAGATATCCTTGAATAAAATTTATTTAAGCCATGTCTGTAATAGAAAGAGGAAAAATGTGCATGTTATAATTTTTTTTTTTTTTTTTTAATAATTAAATTAATAAGATAAAATATGTGAATGACATCTTCAAATTATAATATCATGCTTTCTAATTTGGCTTTGTTGTCTTTTTCTGACCTTATTTCACTGTTCTTTTTTTAAAATATTAAATTGACTTTTAGTTTCCCTATGTTTAGTCATGTGTCATTACCTTTCTGTAAATTTGATCTGTAGCACTTTTGTAATTTCATTTAATTCAATTAAAGTTTACTTTACTTTTTGCGGAAGAGGATTAGGACCCCAGAAAAAAAGTTAACTGATTCTTAAATATTATTTCAGTTTATTATGGAAAACAGTCAGAATTCTGACTTTTTTTCTCAGAATTCTCACTTGAATCTCAGAATTTTGGATCTTGATCTTAAAGGGCACCCCGAAGGAAGAGATGTGGGAGCACTCGGCTTTTGGGAGGATCGAATTAGGAGACGTTTTACATGCCTGAGGGGTCCCTAGTGATGCTATTTCATTAATGTAAAAGCAGAAGGGGATTAAAACAAGAGAGATATTTTAGTCTCTAGACATGGCTAGGGCTTGATGCTAACATGTTTGTTGTCAGAATGCTGTCAGAATGCAGTCAGAATTTTGAGAAAAAAGTCAGATTTCTGAGATTAAACTCAGAATTCTGAAATTAAAGTTAGAACTCTGAGATTAAAGCCAGAATTCTGAGATTAAAGTTAGAAGTCTGAGATTAAAGTCAGAATTCTGAGATTAAAGTTAGAACTCTGAGATTAAAGTCAGAATTCTGAGATTAAAGTTAGAACTCTGAGATTAAAGCCACAATTCTGAGATTAAAGTCAGAATTCTAAGAAAAAAAAATGAGAATTCTGAGGAAAAAGTCAGAATTGTGAGAAAAAAGTCAGAATTATGAAATTAAAGTCAGAATTCTAAGAAAAAGTCAGAATTCTGAGATTAAAATCAGAACTCAGAGATTAAAGTCAGAATTATGAGAAAAAAGCCGGAATTCTGAGATTAAAGTCAGATTTCTGAGATTAAAGTCATAATTCTAAGAAAAAAGTCAGAATTCTGAGATTAAAGTCAGATTTCTGCCTCGTCTGTTCCTGTTTGGCTGTGACACCATCCTGGAGAGGAATATCAGCTGTGCTGCTGCCATCAACCCCCTTGTTTATAGATGTTGGAGATCGGCATGTTTTCCAGTGTAGTCCTGTTTCACTGACTGTGACTGGCTGGATGTGCTCTGTTTATCCTCTGACATGGGAGCTGGCTCGGAGCTCGTCTGCCTGGCACTGTGTTTCCTGGACAGAGCCGCCTTTTACAGCTGCTTTTGTATCTCTGCGTCTGTCTCCTTGAACCCCAGTCGGCCTCGGCAGATGTCCGCTCACACTGAGCCTGGTTCTGCTGGAGGTTTCTTCCTGTTAATAGGGAGATTTTCCTCTCCACTGTCGCTACAAGTGTGCTTGGTGTGAGGGTTTGCTTTTGAGTCAATAAATCGATGCAATCAACTGGTTTTCCTTAGATAGAAAACTTTATATCAATTTGACCGCATGATCTGGTTGAATTTTCTCTATAAAATGCCTTGAGATACCAGGTGTTGGAATTGGCGCTGAATTTAATTGAATTCCTGAGATTAAAGTCAGAATTCTAAGAAAAGTCAGAATTATGATTTTTTTTTCCCATGTTAAACTGAAATAATATTTTAAAATCAGTTACCTTTTTTTATTTTTTCAGTGGCTCTAATCCTCTTCCATTAGTTTTATTCAATACTTCTTGTTATAAGATTATTATTTTTATAAATTTTTTTTGTAAACCTAAGTTCACTTTATCATTTTAAATTCTAGTTAAATACATTTGCTTGTATTTATCAATCATTTTCCACCACGTTGACGTGTGACGTAATCACGTCGCGTGGCGTTTGTTTTGTTTTTTGTGTGCGGGGGGGCGCTGGAGGCACATATTGTGCGGAGTGTAAACATAGAGGAGATGGGAATGATTTTCACCTGGTACTCGCGTCTTTCAGCGTAGATGCGGACGTGTGCAGAACTAGAAGGGTTTAATGCGCCGCTCTGACTCGCGGATTAATCTACCTTTGCCGTCTTAACTTGTAAAGCAGTTAGCACGCGCCTCCCTTGACAGGGGAAGGGGGGGTCATTGGACCGTCACCGTCTCCAATTTCGTGTTTCTGTCTTCATAGTCGCTCCCCGGACGCTGTTTTGATGCCGTACGAACTCAGAAGTCGTCCGTAGAGAGTTAGGACACCGAGCAGAGTGTTTATTTTTGTCGAATAGCTGCTGTTGCTGCTCTTTGTCTCCGCGGAGGTGGCCCAGTTTAGCTAAACATCTCATTTTAACCGCTTCTTAATGGAGTTCTTTCTTTGTTAGCTAATACGGGATCTAATAAGCCTAGTTCTCGGGTCACAAAGACGGCCGTCGGGAGAAAATGGTGTTAAGGAGCTACTGGAAATGTCGACTTAAAGGCAACTGTTCTCCTGGCTGGATGCGGCCAGGGCTGGTGGCTGTGTTCTGGTTCGGGGTGATCCAGCTGGTCTGCGGCGCTGGGGCGATGGGAGAAGTTAAATTCGTGGTCCAAAAGGAGGCAGAGTTTGACATGACTTATAATGACACGGTTACAAGTGTAAACCAGACTATCTATTCCTTCAACCACACCATCTCCAGGAATAAGGTGATTTTTGCCTCTTTGTAGCATAATATCTGCTCTACAGTGATGATTAATATTTATTTTCTGTGATTTTATTTTATTTTTCAGACAGAGGGGGTTCGTGTGACCGTGGATGTGATGCAACAGCATCTGGAGAGTCCGATTCTGTTTGTTGTTCGGCAGAAACAAGCCGTGATGTCTTTCCAGCTCCCCCTCATCCTGAGAGGCCTGTGAGTCCCCCCCATTGTTACCTGAGGGTGTAACTGTGTAATAAAAGTTGGTGGGGAAGCTGTAAGGGTGGAGGCTGATGGACTTACAGCTACTCAACCCTAAACCTTTCAGTAGGGTTTATATTTTCCAAAAATGAGCTTAAACATTAGCCTGATAAACCAGACTAAATGTGAGATTAAATGTGTAATTTCAACTCACAGGCAAAAATGATTTTGAATCTAGCGGTTGGGGCTAGTTACAGAAGAGGATTAGGGCCACTGAAAAAAAGAAAAAAGTAAGTTAACTGATTTTTAAATAATGTTTCAGTTAAATATGGGGAAAAATTTCAGAATTCTGGCTTTAATCTCAGAATGTTGGATCTTAATGTAGATTGGAACCATGAAGGAAGAGATGTGGGAGCACTCAGCTTCACTGACAAAGATGTGAGTTGTTTGGGAGGTCCAGTAACACATTGGTGGAAAATGATGGAATTAGGCAACTTTTTACATGCCAGAGGAGTCCCCGGTGATGCTATTTCTTTAATGGAAGAGCAGAAGGTGATTAAAACAAGAGAGTTACTTTAGTCTCTAAAATAGACATGGCTACCGCTTGATGCTAACATGTTTACTAGCTGTCAGAATTCTGACTTTTTTCTTATATTATACAGAAACATTTTTAAAAATCAGTTAACTTTTTAAATTTTTTCAGTGGCCCTAATCGTCTTCTGTAGCTGGTTTACTAGGCCTTCAAACAAGTTTTCCAGATATCTAGAAGCTCTGCAGTCTGATTCTCTGTTCAATAAGAAAACAACAGATCTGTGTTAATTTTAATCTGTAACTCTGAGTAATGGTCCTCTGAGAAGCCCAGCTTTATAAACTTATATAAATGTACACTCTGTTGCCATTTTTAGCTGAAAAAGCCCCGTATGTGTAATGAACTGATTTTTCAGTGGCAGCTGTTATTTTTTTTAACCACAGCGTCTCCTAACTTTTACTGAAACATATGTCGAAGTAGCTGCCAGTTAAAATTCACTGAGTGCTGCTGTGTCTCTTCTCTTCCCCATAGTTACTATGCAGCAGTGAATAGCGACCCCAAATTATGTTATGTCCCAAAGCGACAGATCTGATAATAGTGTGACTCGAGAGCAGTGGGAGACCGAGGAAAAAACATGGACAGAAAACGCTCTGAACACAGTTAGCTGCACCCAACCCCAGATACTGTTGGCTAAAATAAATTAATGGAAAGGGGAAAGAAAGCAGAAATTATTGGTGGGGAATGTCCCCTCTATGCCAAAGTTGTTGAGGACATGTCCACACCAGTCTATCAGAAAGTTACGCCAGTGCCTGGGAGATCATTAGATTTTCCTTTTTTCACCTGGACAAAATCTAATAAAGAAACTCTGGAGTTATTAGCTGATCTGATCTGGTACAGATGGAGAGTTCCGGGTTGGTCCTCTCTATAAAGTTAACAGTTATGGCCTCAGGTCATGTGATGAAGCAATTTACCTGCTACTAATGTTTACCTGTAGAGCAGGTGTCTGCAACCTGCTGCACTTTTGACCCTTTAGAACGGCTCTTAGTAGTGGTTTTAAATATAGGGTTTTTTTTTCTTATAAGCTTGTAAAAAGTTTTTAACACAAAAAATTAAATCCTTTAAATGAAACATACTATGTTTTACCTTTTTTTTTTTAAAAAAAAACTAAAAATGTAGATAATTATAGGTTGTTTAAATTGCAACAGATTTTCTACAGCACATATATTAGATAGAAATATTTCGTTTTTTACTGTGGAGTGATGTAATTAGTGTCGCTTTCAACAACTTATTTTAATTCGCTGGACTTTGGAAAAAAGGCTATTTGGATTTTAAATGTTGCAGAATTCTCTTTTAGAGCCTTGTTTTGCAGAAGTATTACATGGTTTTATTAGGATTTAGGTCTTTAATTTGGACTTTGATCTAAATTAATAGTATATCTGGCTGTATTTAGTTTTCATGTCCTGCTGGAAGGTCATTCTACCAACCCTGATCATATCTTATCTTTTTGCTGAAGAAAAGCAGCCCTGCAAGAAAAAAAAGAAAAATTTCCCCAGCGTTTTATTGTCATTACACTGTCACAAGAACAGAGCAACGAAATGAACGCTCTGCATTTAACCCATCCCCTTGCAGAGCAGTGGGCTACCATCGTGGGGCGCCCAGGGAGCTCAGGGACCCAGACTGTCAGTCTGTGGCAGTGGGGCTCGAACTCAGAACCTCAGGATTTTACGCCTTCGCCCTAACCACTAGGCCGCCACTCCCCAAAGCAGGCGTTAGCGTGAATGCTCTTGCCTAAGGACTTACACTGGCAGCTCATTCTCTACAGCTGGGATGACGATGAACATGATATGGGGAATAATCAAGTATTTCTGAATTAATTTGAATTGTTGCTGCCATCATTTTTCGGTGTGAAGATAGAAAAGTTTTAGATATTCTGCATTTTTCACATGGAGCAAAAATGTTCGATTTTTCTTTAGCAGAATTGCTTCATGTTGAGGTAAACTTCAGAAATATATATATTTTTTTGTGTGTTCCTATAACTTCGCTAACCTACAACAATTTGGCCGCTCGCACAGAACTTGTGGAATAAACTGCAGCTGTGGCACTGATGTCATTTCTCTTCACCAAGGGGAACTTGATGTGTTTCTGAGTTCAGTAATTTTTCTGCTTCCCCTGTGTAGTTTCCTTATGTGATCTTTTTGTCCCGTGTCTTCTGCTTGTGCAACATCAGAATGACCTTGCTGTAAGTTCTGCTGTTGTGTCCACATGGACCCGGCATGTATCAGCAGCTCTTTGATGAACCTTGAACTTTCGGTTCCTCCTCTGAGGTCCACCGGAGCAGATGCTAGGAACTGCTCTTCCAGTAAATGAGCTGCTTTTTAATCATTTCTTTTCT
This sequence comes from Cyprinodon diabolis, assembly GCA_030533445.1. Lineage (NCBI taxonomy): Eukaryota > Metazoa > Chordata > Actinopteri > Cyprinodontiformes > Cyprinodontidae > Cyprinodon > Cyprinodon diabolis. Next base: position 6,360,387 of record CM060079.1, read on the forward strand.
CTGTCATCACTTTGTACGAGGCCTTTTGTATGTCGCATATGGAATTTGCTTTGATCAACAGTTTTTTCTTCATTCTACTGTAAAACTGATGCATGGTTAGAAAGCATCACCCTCTCCTAATCTCATAGTCCTGCTGATTAGAGCGGCAGGTAGAGATGTTTTTTTTTTTCTTTCTCTGAGCTTATCAGCACATGTCTCGCTGTGTCTTGCCCTCCAGATATCAGAGAAAGTATCCCTACAAACACGTGGGCCGAACTTTATGTCAGCCTCCAACACTGGCTGCGTCAGAGACTCAGTATTTTTTCGTCGACGTGTCCACCCTCTCCAGCCAGGGGACAAACTACCAGCTCAGAGTGAGCCGTGTGGAAAGTTTCACCCTGCAGTGAGTACTATGATAATAAACAATAACAGTAGCATTTGCCTTTATAGATCTTCCTTTATGTGACTGTCAATGTCAGCAGGCAGTTTCTGGTATGTCTGATATACTATATTTAACTCAATTACAGGACAGACAAGAAATTCAGCTTCACAGCATCACCTTCTCAACCTCAGGTAACCCAGCAGGATTCTACGCTTTTTGTTTAAGGTTAGGGTGTCACCCTACAAAGTAATATTTACTGCAGTCTTAGAAATATATGTAAAAAAAAAAGAAAAAAAAAAAGAGGTAGCTGTATATTTCAGACAGGGAAGTTACAGTGAAAGGATTTTCCCATTTTACATAAATGCAAAAAAAAAAAAAAAAGTCAAAGAATATTTTCTTTCTAGCATTCTGCGAACAAGAAAAAAGCATATGAAAAGTTAGATTTATGACCTTAATTAATAAATTTAATTAATTGTTCTCAGACTTTTCTCGCCTGGCCTCCTTTGGTTTTATTAGAATGTTTTTGCAACCCCTAAAGGCTGATTTATACTTTGAAACTAGGTCGTCTGTGTAGGTGGCGCAGTGAAAAAAAGACGTCCCCTCTACAGACACCTTGCTGCCTCTCCCAAACTGTAGGTGATCGCAGACAGGAGACCGGCTTGTTTTGTTTTTATGACCGCAATTGTGGAAAACAACTTGTGAAGTTGGACCTGCTAGAAGAGCGAGGTGCACAAAAACGCTGGGACCCTTTTTCCACCTGGATCTCCGCTCTTTTTCCCCCTCATGTCCCTTCATTGTCAGAGAGACTTGTCCCCGCTTCCTCACCGCCTCTGCTGTATCTACACCCACAGCGTATAGCGCAGACCAAGCTTCAATATTGAGCATAAAACAAAAATATCTGCGACAAGCTCACTGCGACACACTGCTGTGGGGAGTATAACAGCCCTTAATACCCTACTAACCTTTTTTAAAGGAACAGTGTGTACGGTTTACCCCCATCTAGTGGCGCACAAGTGAATTACAGACACAGTAGCTTCTTTCAGCATTGTCAAATCAGCTGAAATAGAGGATAAAACGGAAACATTTCTCTGAAAACACCTAAAAGAAGCCTACGCTCGTTAGCTGTCTGACTACTATAAAAAATGATAGCAGCTGATAACTGCTGTAATTGAGCTCATCCAGTTAGGAAACAAACAAATAAGCCATCTTTGCCAGGGGAAAGACTGGTTGCTGGACTACACTGTCCTGTTTCTAACAGAACACCTAATTAAGCTTCACTGTTAAATCAAATTACCTTTCCTGTCCTGCAGAAAGCCTGTAACCTCCATGTTTTTAAGCTCCAGTCCCTGGTAGAGTCTCCAGCTGATAAAACCGCTGTAGACTCTCGTTTTCTAAAGGTTATTACTTCTTTTTCTTTCTTTTTGGTTTGTTTCTCTTGTCTGAACAAGAGTACAGATAGTCCTCATTGTGACAGAAGGCACAATGATCTATGTTTTTTTTTTTTGCTTTTCTTAAACTTCTGCAACAACAACACGTTACTGATAAATCTCGCAAGGCTGACAAATTTGTCCCCGTATGGCTACTTTGTTCGAAAAAGGTGAAGCATCATGACGTCTTCCAATAGGTACTCCATCCTCTATGCATTTATAAACAACTTATCCTAAACTGTCAGACCGCTTTCATTGTTTAACTCAACTTTATTTATAAAGCCCCTTAAAACAAATAAAACCTACAAATAAGTGATATTATTGGAGTTTATCAGAATATATATTTATTAAAGCAGTTCTTGATTTTTGTTATTAAAACCCCAAATCTGTTACACAATATCGCTCTAATTGTTGAACAAATTAAAGTAAACTGCTAAATATATCTTGCTATAAAATAAACTACAATCTCTTTTAAATATAAGAAATACTGCTTTCAAAGTTTAATTATATTCCTATTTATATTTTTATTTGACTGTGTAACCAAATTAAACATTATAATTTATTTGCCTCTGAAAATCAAATTTTTTCAATTACGTTTTTAATCAAGCCACCCCTGCAATACACTGAATCTCCCCTAGGGGGAGCCCTTGGGGGAATCGTGCCTTATGATGGTTTAATATTAGAATAGTTGGTGCTCAAAGCAGCTGAAAGCCAATACCTAAGAAAAAATGGATGGATTTTATCAGGATTAGCAGAAAAATTTTTAAAAAACTGCCTCAGTGACGATTAATAATACATTTAGCAATAAAATTTTATCAAAAATCATCTTTTAAAAGCGTTTATGCCATAAAAACAGTGAAGTTGCTTGTGAGCATTCCTAAGGGGCAGATTCTGACTCTCACACAGCTGCATACTTATAGAAATGGAACCAGCAGAGCAGAACGACAGGAGGTGGGGTTTAAACATCTGCTTCATTAGTCTCGCCTTACCTTCCTTTCAAAACAGTCATAAAGGACAGATTTAAATGTTCAAAGTTTAGATGATCTCACACTTCTTCTCTTAGTCTATGGTTACATAAATTAAACATCACCACTACATCAATCCCTCGACCCCCAAAGCTGACCTTTAGCTGTTCAGCTGAAGGTGGGCACGCTTGGAGAGTCGGGGGAACAAACGGAGGGGGGTTGACTTTAACCCCCCTGGGAGTACTTAGTTTGGCTTGAAGTTTGGCTTCTTGTACTCTTTAGCAAGGTGTTTTTTATAGTGTTGGTTGACACACAAAGAAAAAAATGAAATGTAGATTAATTCATATATTAAACAACGACGGGAACAGAGATTTTAATATAAAGGTAATACATCTTAATAGTGAGAAAGGTGAGGTTGCAGGTGTTTCTCCCTCAGTTTTGTTCTAGTCTGTTGGGTCTTATTTGCAGTCAGCGTAAACCTCTGAACCTAACTGCAACCTTTAGCTCTTCCTCTAAACTTTAACAAAAACTGCAATATGAGTTGTTGACTAATTTATTATCCTATACTCAGGTGTGAGGAACGGCGAGGGCTGAAATGTTCACGTGCCACTTAGAAGGAATGTCATACATGAATACGAAACGGCTTCAGATCAGATCAGGACTCTGGCTACGTTCACACCGCAACCTGAAGTGACCCAAATTTGGCCCATATGCGACCTGGATCTGATCTTTTTATGGCTGTCTGAACAACACAGAAGCGATTTTTTTCCAATCCAACCCAGGCCTCTTGGCTATGGGGTCCTGGATCCGATACGAATCTGATGTTTTCAAATTTGACCTGTTTCTGAACGCCCAGGTCCCATTCATCTGACCTGAACGCCATTAGTAACCGATATAGGTCACTATTCTGCTTCTTGCTGCACAGAAGCGGCAAGAAAAACAAACACCATGGCGGACGATGATGCAGAGAGCAGTATTTTATTTTAACCATCTTGAAAAGATTGAGGTTAAGGGTTTGGTAAGATCTAGCACTACATCCATGTTTACTTCTGTAAACACGAAGCACGCTGGCTTGTGACGTTGTTACGTCCTCTACTGCGCATGTGGGACACTTGGGTTGTATGAATGCAGTTTACACAGGAGATCACATATAAGTCACAAATATTTGGAAATGTGAACAGCAACGCAAAAAAATCTGATTTCACAAAAAAATCGCAGTTGAGCATCAAGGCCTGCAGTGTGAATGTAGCCAGAAAGTCTGCATCTACAGCCTACAGACCCCAAGGGAATGGGTTAAAGGAACTGGTGCTGTGATTTTTCCAACTGTGGGGAAAAAAAGATTTTCAACCAGAAACCGGGGATTCTGTTATCGTAATTATTTTACTTTTAAAGTCAGAACTCAGGGAAAGATTTAACAATTAACTTCACCATTTTCCAGTTCTAATATTGAAAATCTGTCTGAATTTCTGATTTATATTCTGACTAAGCAGAGTATTAGCAAAACAAGCTAATAGCAGCTAGCAACATGTTTACCCAAGGAAGTTGTCATTTTGCTATTACTGTTATATTAAAATCGGCCATTTTGGTCAGGGTTGATGGGGGTGCTTATACCTTTTGAGACAGAATTAATTAATCTTAAAAAAGGTTTTCTGCTACCTTTTAAAAATAAATTCTTTCTTTTGTTTTTTGTTTAAGCATCTTACTATGATGGTACTTTGAAAGTCTCCTATATTTGTTATAAAAACCCCTGGATGTGGAAGGTTGATTTTCAGATTGAAGCCAATAAGGGAGGCTTTCCAGCTGACTCGGCTGAATTAGTTCTTTGAAGTTGGGATAGTTTAGTTGTTGATATATCCCAAGTCCAATTTTTTAAATTCTGATCAATGTGACTCAAGCTATAGCTCATATACTGCATTTACACTACCCTTGAAAAACCGCACCGAGACCGGTCCGAGCTCAGTAACTGAGATAACTTATCGTGTGTAAATGGAAAGCAAACTGAACCGAACCGAGCTAACTGCAGACCAGTTCCAGAGGTCGGCTCGGCTCGGTTTTTCCCTGGCTCGGTTCTCTGATAACAAGAGCGCATGAGCAGAACGCGTCATCTCCGTCTGGCTGCACATCGCGATTCACACTCCATTCCAGTAGTTGGCGGTAATGCCCCTCCAGAAACAAAAGAAGAACAACTTCTTCAACTATAAACAACAATCGAAATTTTCTCCACACAACATTTTAAATAATGGGATTTTAAATAACACCAAAGTACAGCAATAATAATCAAGCATAACTCTCTGAATGTGACGGGCGCCGCCATTTTGATTTGCTTAATTCCCTCCTTCTTCGTCTTCTTGTGTTTTATGGCGGTTGGCAAACAACTTTTGGTGCATTACCGCCACCAACTGCTTGATTTCCTCCTTCAATACTGGCAGTAATACTGCAGGTCGTCACTAGGAGGCGAGGAGTCGAGGAACCGAGATAGCGTGATGTGTAAACGGTCGTCAGAACCGAGCTCGGCCTGGTTAACTGATCCAAGCTCGGACCGGTCTTGACATGGATCGGTTTTTCAAGGGTAGTGTAAATGGTGCTAAAGATTAAGTGATAACAGAGTTCTTTTACTAGGCTGCCCTCTCATTATTCCCTGTTTTCCCCTCAGTTTTTTAAATATGTCTTTCCGGAGGGGGTGGATACCGTCATCGTCAAAGTCAACTCAGACGTGAACTTCCCCTGCTCCGTCATGTCTGTTCAGGACATCCAGGTAGAGTTAAAGCTGTGTTTTTTTATTTTTAGCTACTTAGACACATATAGGCAACTAGAGGTGATCATAGAGGCACTTTATGAAGTTAACTTTAGTTTAATGCTGAAATTAAAAAGGGAAAATATTTTAATTTCTCTTTAAATTCTTTTCTTTTATTTAGATTTAAAGATTCCGTTTTTTGCATGGTGTGTTTTAGTCTGAAATGAAGAAATCATTGTTTCTTCTTCTTTGCTTACAGTGCCCCGTCTATGACCTTGACAACAACGTGGCCTTTATTGGGATGTACCAGACTATGACCAAGAAGGGTGCCATCACTGTGCAGGTACCTTCTTTTTAACCTGGCAGCATTACGTTAAACCGTAAAAAAAAACATCCCACACCTCATAGCGCCTCTTTCTGTAACTCCAGAGGAAGGATTTCCCTAGCAACAGTTTCTACGTGGTGGTGGTGGTAAAAACTGAGGACGAGGCTTGTGGCGGCCCGCTGCGCTTCTACCCTCTGCGCCCCGATGAGCTGATTGATGCTGGAAACCGCACCAAGGACCTCGACGTGGTCGTCTCACCTGCAATTGATTGTAAGCTGTGTATAAACTGGACACCTGATCCATATCTTTTTACTGTTTGAAAAGTATCAAGTTTTTTGTATGTTTTTTTTTTTCCTCCCCAGCTGAGAAGTACTGGATGGGGGTGTTGTTCTGTAGCGGGATCTTCCTCTCGTTCTACGTGTTGACGCTGCTGGTCACCTGCGTGGAAAACAAGCGGTAATACTTCCCAGTATTTCCAGCTCCCAAAACAGCAGTTAGATGAAACTTGCTTGATGACTATTTAGAGATCAAACACAGAGAATTACCTTTATATTTCAGCTTCAATTTAAACCTCCTTTCACCCACCCATACCCAAATGGAAAAGCAAATAACTGAGGAACTCTAAGCCCAAATTACATGTGTGATACATCATTTGAAAGCTAACACCCTCTAGTTTCTGAAACTATAAAAACATTGGGTAAGACGCGGCCTAAGCTGCATCAGTTGAAACATGACTCAAAGTTGTTGGTTTTTTTAATTATCGAAAAAAGTAGGTCTTTTTTGAACACCAATAATAAAGACATGCTTAAGAATAGGCATGTCTTATTGTATTACCTTTATTCTACATCATGTCAAGCACAAATGCAGAACATTTCAGACCTCTAGCTACAACAGTTCCAGAGCTGTTGGGCTTTGAACTTTTGGTGTCACCAGCATCTCCAAACCTCTCTAAATGTGCCAAATTCTGCCAAACGCTTTTACTCAAGTATTTGACCCATAGAATAACAATGAAGCATTTTGATGGCCACAGAACATTTATGAAGCAACTATTTTTCCACTTTTTTTCAGAATCGGTGTATATAACAAAATGTAGCATTTATAAACTTAAAATAATAGTGAAAAATGGTGAACTGCTGCTTTTCAAGCTAAAATAAGCCCCAGTGCCTTTTCTAAGCTATATTTTTGATGTTGTTGGGTTTTTTTCGGCCTTAGGCATTGTAATAAAACAAAATCAGTATCTAAACTATAAATAAATGGACCGTTGTTAGTATTCAGCTTGGAGCTGCGTGCATTGATCCAGCCTCTGCAGTGTATTTCACTCTTACGCAGGCTGGTAAAACAGCTCTGCTTTATGCACCCCAGCCATGCAAATCCAAACAGCAAACAGTAGAGTCCTGCTGTTAACCAATAACAGCAGGACTTTATGAGGCGTAATATCGCTCTACTCTGTGCGTCATCGGTAAAAATATTACCGTTGTCATTTTCATGCATTCTGAGTTATTGGTTAGGGTTAAGGTTAAAAATTGCAACAGAAGGGTTGTATTTACCATATTCCAAAGAGGTCATTTTATAGTAGCGATACTAAGTGACGTTACTAAAAACATTTAAATGCCTAATTTATGTCCTTGTCTTGGTGAGAGACAGTCTAGTAGAAAGTCTAGCAGAAAGTATGCAGATAGCTCTTCTATCTTGGTTTTCTTCACGTTTTGCTATAATCTCTTGTTAAACATGTTCCTACACATTTTTAAAAATAAGTTATTTCTTTTTATCTAATGGGCTCTTTTGGATGTGCATCCCCAGTGTTTATGTATCCAGTAATCTTCGGTTTCAGGTGTAATGCAATTGATTAATCTTCTGACTTTACTTAATCAGATCATTTTCAAAGTCTAATCTATTTTTCTGTGAATACGCCCAGCTGGCTGTGTGTCATGAAATCAAATGAAAGTGAGTAGTGCTTAAATCATTAACTTCGCATAAATATGGAGTAAATGGACAATAACATCTATTGAAAATATAAGGTTTTTTTTTTTTTTTATCAAACTCCAGATCAAACATATTTTAGTTTCACATTTCTTGACTAACCTAGTGAAACTAAAATAAAGGCAAATAAAAATGGTTGACACCATTATCAGCAAAGTTATACAAAGGTATCTCAGCTTAGCATTAGTTTTATCTTTGGAAACGTAAGTTTATACTATAGTGTGAAATGGGTTAAATTGAGATTTTAAATAACAGTATAACCGATCTCGCCCAAGTGTTGTAAAAACACCAACATAAAACAATACAATATAGTAACAGACAGGCAGTTCTTCAAGAATGAATACATGAAAGTGTGTAAGCATTTACTGCGAGTCTAGGTGGCATGTGGGCAATGAAATGGAGTAATGTAAACACCATAGTTCCATTATTCAACAGACCGAAATCAACTAAACCAGCAGTCCTACTGATACTACTACTATTAAGAGTAATAGTGGTGATGTGGTGAATTGCACACCTTGCAGGGCTCGATGTTAACCATAGCCTGATCGCCCGGGGCAAGTAGTTTTTATTGTCGGGAGAGTACAAATTTCATTGCATTTGCCCGCCGGGCAAGTGCAATGATCGCAAAAAAAAAAATTATTTATCACTCAAAATTACTTTAAAATCACCGACATTCGCTGAAAACGACCCACAAGCGTTGCCGGCACCATTTTTGTTGTTTTGTACACATTCTCGCGTGATTTGCGAAAAGCCGCGTGATTTTCCGCTAGATGGCGTGATTCAGCTCTTGGGGAGAGAATTCTGCAGAGCAGCAGCTTGATGATGAATTTAATTTATACTATAATACATGCTAGATTATAAGTAATCAGTCAGGGATTAGGAAAATAATAATAATAATTGTATGTGCACAGTGTAAATATTTCTATCATATGGCAGTCTTCCCTACAGTGGTCATATGTTAAAAAATGTTCATAAATTTTTTTCTCTTAGACATTGGAGTGATGCATTTAAAAGTTATAGAGCTAAACATGTTAAATTGGTGAGTAGTAAACCTGTGAGCCCAAGTCAACATGTCGCGGTGGGCAAAATTGATAACCAAACGGCCTACCTTGACACTGTCTTGATCGTGGGATTTTTTGCAAGTTGCAATTTATTCCAGATTCCATTTTCATCCACATGGTTTAACACACCCAGACAGCACTGCTAGCAATGGATTATGTTTGCATTGCTCATTCACATTAGAATGGTTATCCTTTAGATGCAAAACCCCATCATGCACTGCAACATATTTTTGCAGAATATTCCAACATAAGTTATATAACATAAAATATAAGAGGAACATCGTGGTTTGGTTTAAATTTTTTTTTGGTTTTATTATAATTTAGTTTGTTGCAAGGATTTAACAGTTTGAAGAAATAGAAAATGACACCATATGCCAACTGTCACATGGATGTTCATGAAAAGGAAAGGTTATGTATACTGCAGTCACCATTTAGTTAGTTAACATTGTATTACTTCTGGAGCTCCTTGAGTAATTTACTGTCACAGGTAGAGCTAGAGCTGGAGAGTAAGAGTTGGGGCCGGTATGATTTAAGCAGGGGCCGGCCCTCACACGCTGAAATTAGACCGGCCTGCTCGGTATCACAGATTACCAGTCCGAGCCTGGAGCTAGTAGCTAGCATACACGAGGGTTTTAAATTATTCTTTAGTCATATTTTAGCATTCAAATATATTGAGCATATCAGGGAAACACATAAACATTAATGTCATATTGGTCAAACCTTTATTAAAAAGCTGAAAACTTGTTTGCATTTTTTTAACTACCATGCGGCTAAATGAAAGTATGTTTAACACCCTTTAAGGTTGTTTTGTTTTTATTCCAATACATGCATTTTATTTAGAAGAATTGTCTCATTATATCAAACCTTCTAGTTCCAAGATGCGACAGACAGGAGAGGTGGCTGCACTGCAAAAACTTCCTGAAAATTAGGAAAAAATTCTTTAAATAAGTGTATTTAACCTTAATTTGAGTAGGAAAATAAGATGATCTGCCAATGGAATTAGCATTCTTACCCTTAAAATAAGAAAATCAGATATTATGCACTTGAAATGAGAGACTGCAGTTCTTTTTTTCTTATTTTAAATGTAGATTGTTTTATTCCGTATGCAAAGTGTCTCACTAACCTTCTCAATTCAAGAAAAAAAATGCAGAAAAAATGTCTTGATTACATGATTTACATTTTTTGCAGTGTGCATTTAAAAATTAATAAGTGATTTGATTTTAATCAAATCTGACATAGTCCCTGTATTCAAACATGAACCTGATAAATTCACTTTCTTTTCCATGAGTTTAAACCTTCAAGCATTGAATAAATCCACCTTGAATATCATTTTTAAATTGTTTTTCTTCTGCAGAATGAAAATGAAAGAGAAGTTTGAGAACAAACCAGACATGTCGCCTGCTGAGACGGGTAACCCAGCTTTTTTTTTTCTTTAAAGAACCTAATCTTTTAAATAAAAGATAAAGGACCTTAAATAGCACGTTGACCGAGTTGTACATGTTTGCGTTTTCTCATTATGTGTCTTGGATTTCTCTCCCTATGCGCTCCAGCCTCCCTTCTTGGGAAGAACGGCGATGGTATAACGACCCCTTCCCTCTTCTCCTGCACTCGTTGCTTTTTCTCACACTTGTCTGGCTTGTCTGCATGCTTTAGATAATGTACTTAAACTGGACAGAGCTGCCTAGGGTTAAATCATCCTCTGTTAAAAGGAAGAGCCTGATTGGCTGAGCTCTGTAGAAAAAAAGCCCTCCTAACAGATGCAGCTCAAACCTTCCCCAGTTTGACCGATGGCTAAAGTAAATGTGATGCTTATTATCAAGATGCTGCTGCAGATTCATTGAGTTTTCCTGCTGCCTTTACCATTTTAATGCCATCTGTCAAACGTGGAGTGCCCTGTTTTACTATTCATTTGTGCTGTTCACCCCATTCATTTAATTGTTTTCCTATTTTTGTCACATTACTGCTCCTACTCGGACTCTCGAATGAATGTTATGTGGCTGATACAGTCTAGCAGATACTTCAGACATGGGGAGAGGTTAAAAGCTTCATGGTACGCAGCTCAGACGGGACAAACAAGTTTTAGCAGACCTGAAGGAAAAACCTGTAGGAGGCTGTAAACAACTTAAAGGGATATTGTGTAAGAATTCCTGCCATCTACCAACCAGCCAAGAACCGACACCTTAGAAATAAAAATACAGATGTGAGGACTTTGAAAGTTTTTAAAGTAGGGCTGGGCGATAATTCAATAACGATATATATCGATTGATAGACGTGTGGCGCAATAGAAAAAAATAGGCTCGATAAAAGTTTGATAAATAAACACAGTTTTCCTTCCTTCTCATTGTAGCCTATCATGTAGGTTTATACTAGTCACTACTTCCTCCCAACCAATCGCAATCACGGACCCAGGCACGCCGTCACAAAGCGCCGCCCTCTCAAACCACAACACAGAGCACATGAAGATGTCGCAGCAACGAGAGGCGGAGGAAATTGTTCCAAAGAAGGGTTTTTGTAATTCGCCAGTTTGGCAGTGTTTCGTTCATGGCAAGTCGGACAAAAAACAAACCACAGTCATCTGTAAAATGTGTAGAGAGCCAGTGAAAACGAAGTCTGATAACAAAACCAACTTTTTTTTTTTTTTTATCATCTCAGCCGCTCACAGCCTCAGTAGTACGAGCTGTGTAGGCCCCGGCGCGGCTCTCCTCCGAGGAATCTTCAAGAAAATATATATCTATATATATATATATATATATATATATATATATATATTTTTTTTTTTATAGATATCCCTGTTTAGTATATAGAGAGCAGCAGTGGGACTGGTGTGTTGGTAGTGAGGGACAGTCGCAGCTTCTCTGCAGGGTCTAAATGGGGGCTGAGCATTGAACTGAGGGAGCTATGACGCATCATTTGCTCTGATGTTTTTATAATGCACAAAAAAACATTAAAATCGTTAAAAGTTATTTAATTATTATTCTTTAAATTAAATTAAGTCCTTAATTGGCATTAAATGTGCTTTAAAATGCCTTAACTAAAAAAAACAAAAAAAAAACAACGATTATAATAACTGCTTCCAGTTTATCGTAAAGCCATATGTTCGGAAAAGAAGCTTGAGGCGGAGAAAAAGCTAGAGAATAGTAAAAGGCAAATTTCAACAAGTGTGTCTGGAAAATGAGAAATTCTGGAATATATCTATATATGAGAGTCATAGGTACTTGTTGGTTGCATTAAAACCATTTCTAAGAGCACTAAAAGAGCAATAAAAAGCATTAAATTAGAGTTACTCATTCCTGCATAAACCCTGTAAGGGTTTTGCTCAGGAAACCAGAGTGGAGGCTGTGGGGATTAAATCGGATATTTGCAACATTCTCAGAGCAAAGCACACGGCTCTAAACCCACTAGGCCAACACCAACATTAAACAAATGAAGATAAATGTATAGAGTACAATGTACTATTTAAACTGTTACCATCAATTTATTTTATTTTGTGTTTTCTTGATTTCTGAATTAATTAGCGACATCTGGTGAAGTAGATGTGAGGTTACTAATAAGTAAATTAATAATTAATGTAGAATAACTTACAAATAATTAGTTCAATTACGTCCCTCAAAGGATTTTTACTTGTGTAGAAATTAAGCAAAACAGCTATGAAAAAATGTAAATATAAGATAACAAATATGACAAGTTAGGACATATTTATTATGGAAACTTTCTGCAATGGTTGCAACACATGATTATTCGATTATTTTCTAGTCAAATCAGTTTAGAAAGCCCACAGTGAATATTATGATGGGTGTAAAAATACTTTGTAATTACAGGACTGTAAATCAAATTTGCGATGATGCCAAAAATGGCAGAAAATACATATCAATAAGGATTCTGATTACTTTTACAGAGCAGTAGTTTAGAGCTGGACAGTCTCACCACATGATATTTTATATTAATTTTATAGAAATTAATTTTCTTTTGACGATTTTCTGATGTTTTGTGAAGAAAACACAATTTCCTTCCCAAAATATTTTCTTTATACAATTTGTGAAGAAAATAACCCAATAACCAAAGAACATTAACTTTGATCAAAAGTATTAATGAACATTTTCCTTGAGGTGCTTGGATTTTTCCATTAGTATCTGTAGCACTCCTAAACCTCCCTGCTGCCTCCACTGGTGAGGGATGTGGGAAAACTAACCGGCATTGGCTGTACTAGTGTTTGCCTTCCAAGTCGGATTTATTCTGGCTTTTTAAATGTTTATCTTTGTTTACAGGAAAGATTCCAGCCTCTCCGTACGAGTATGGCTCCTTTGGTGAGTCGAGTGCTGATGTGCTTCCTTGAATCTGTCAGTACTTATTTAAATTACGTTTTTTCTTCTTCTACCAGCGGACAACGGCAGCACGCTGAGCTCCGAGGCCATCACTGACAGCGCCACATCAACTGACAACAACTACGGATACCTGGGTAGGAGCTTAAACGGAGCCCGGCGCTCCGCCTTTAGCTCATCAGTCACCCTGTAAGGCTGCCTTGTGGCCAGTTGTCCGCTTCTCTGCAACCATTCTGTCTTTGCTCATCAGGAAAGGAGCCTTTCAAACGCCGACCGTTCCTCGGTCACCAACACGGCGTAGCCGTCCGCATCGGTGACACCCTGCCACACAGTCCCCCTCTAATCAGACCCAAGATTTAGTCCCGACCAATCAGCACTCTGCTAATCACACCCAAATATGGTTAAAATTTCAGAGATGGGCCCAGATTTTAATGACGTGATGCAACCCTGATGAACTATTAAATGATTCAGAGTAGCACTGCAAATCATTTAAAAAATTTTATGAGGCCTTTGGGCATTAATGCTTCCATTTTCCTTTCTCATAAAAATGGCGTCTTTCCAATCTGCGTAACAGTCTCTCCTTCCCCCATCAGAGCGATCACTGGACAGCATTGCACGGAGCAGGCAGGAGTCGTTAAGCTCTGTGGAGGAGGATGACTACGACACGCTGGACGACATCGACTCCGACAAAAACATCGTCCGCACAAAGGTAGGCCTCAAAATCGCGGCTTTTCTCTGATCCATTTAAACCTGCACACTGATGATGCTTAATCTGAAGGATCAACAGGAAGTAATAGTGCCAGGTGGTGGCAGCATAATGCTGTGGGGGATGCCGTTCTCAGCTGGCCAGAGGTGATGGGAAGATGGAACGATTTGGATGAAAGTATATTTACAGTCCACATGTAGAATTGAATGTTGTTAACAGAGGTGCTGAATTAAATCTAAATGAGGAAAATTAGAGCGGTAAAAATGAACTAAAAAGCATGAATAATATTTTAATTTGATTTTCCTAGGCACTAATCAAATGCATGTGTTTTCATGACCTTAAAGCCTGCATGTCAAAATTTTATCGTGTTACTGTAGCCATTACTTTACTGGCATGCATGGATCTACGCGTTAGCAGCAATTCTATTTGCTTCTGAGAAAGTCGTTTTGTTTTGTTCTTATTAACATCTCAAAACCCACCAGGTTGCCAACCCGTTTTAAAGCGTTTACATAAATAACTCAGAATGCATGTAAATTACACTGGTAAAATGTTTATCAATATAGACATGTTTGACATAGTTGGGAAGCTTAGATTCTCCACAATTCAACCACCGAGTTAATTTTATGGACACAGTGAACACCAAAGCACAATTAACACAGATATAGCAGCATGTCAAAATGTAAACACATCAAAGCAGCCAAACAAGCAAGCATGTCTTTACGGGGTTTCCGTGGGTCATCATTAAAAGTAATTAAACTATTATTTTTTAAATTAATTGAAATTAGATTAAATGTGATTATTGTGGCATTTAAAAGGATTTTTTTTTAAGTTTACAAAAACAATTTCCGCAGATATATTATATCGCAATATATTTCTAATAGCATTAAAAAGCATTATATTAGACTTACTAATTTCTTTACAAATTCTGCTTTATTACTACTGTTCAAAAATGACCTATTATTTTTGAGAATAAAAAAACAAAAAATAAGCTGTGTTTCACTCATGCAATTTCCGTATATATATATATATATATATATATATATATATATATATATATATATATATATATATATATATATATATATATATATATATAAAGATGGTGTTAGCTAATTTGGGCTTAGAGTTCCTCAGTTATTTGCTTTTCCATTTGAGTATTCAAAATAGACGAGGATTTCCCAAAATGAGGTGGATGTTAAGAGGTTAAAGGTCATAGCTTCATGTGAAAACTATAAATTTATCAATGATAAGACACCCAGAGAAATCTAGAGTCCTGAATAATAAAAGCATTAACTTTACTAAAAAGGAAAATACATTTCGAGCAAAGACGCTCAGAAAAAAAAACGTGGAGGTTGGTGCTTTCCTTCTGGACAGATGTGTTAAATGTTTGCTAATGCTAACCATTAGCCTGGGCGGACCCGGCTATTAGCTGAGTGAAGTTGGCCCCCCCACCTTCTTCAAATCAGAGAAAATTAGTGTCAAACGTTTGTGCTACGTTTGTGCTGGTTTGTGCAGCAAAAATTGTTGTTTGTGCCGCTTTTGTTTTAAAGATATAAAGAAATATTTCTAGAGGTCATCAAACGTCAACCAGCCCCCCCACCTTCTTCAAATCAGATGAAATGGGTGTCAATTAACTCAGCTCCGTTTGTGCAGCAAAATTTTTTGTTTGTGCTGCTTTGGATTTGAAGATATTAATGAATATGTAAAGGTCAAAAGGTCAACCAGCCACCCCACCTTCTTCAAATTAGACAAAATTGGTGTCAAACGTTTGTGCTACGTTTGTGGTAGTTTGTGCAGCAAAAATTTTTGTTTGTGCTGCTACCATTTTAAAGATATAAAGAGATGTTTCTAGAGGTCATCAAAGGTCAACCACCCCCCACCTGCTTCAAATCAGACGAAAGGGGTGTCAATTAACTCAGCTCCATTTTTGCTGGTTTGTGCAGCAAAAATTTTTGTTTGTGCTGCTTTGGATTTGAAGATATTAATGAAAATGTAAACACAAACGGAGCTAAGTTAATTGACACCCATTTCGTCTGATTTGAAGAAGGGGGGGGGGGGGGGGGGGGTTGACCTTTCGATGACCTCTAGAAATATTTCTTTATATCTTTAAAACGATAGCGGCACAAACAAAAATTTTTGCTGCACAAACGTAGAACAAACGTTTGACACTAATTTTGCCTGATTTGAAGGAGGTGGGGGCCAAAAAAAGAGCGAGTGCACCACCTGCTGACTGGGAGGAGTTAAACTTGTAGCCATCACCTTTTCGACCGAAACGGATCACCTTTGATTTTTAAAAATTGCGATTATATTGCAGATGTCAGTATTATTAGCTCTGCTGTTGATTCCTTTTACAGAAGTACCTGTGTGTGGCTGACCTGGCTCGCAAAGACAAGAGGGTTCTCAGCAAGAAGTACCAAATCTACTTCTGGTGAGTCCGCTGCTCAGTGGCTAGAGAGGAGTTAAACCCTTGGCATTTAGATAAATCTATGTATCTTTGGACATTTTAAGATCCCCCATATATTTCTTGTTGCAGCTCATTGAATAACCTGGAATATTTTAGTCTTTATGAACAAAAAAAACGATGTCCTCTTACGAGTGATTAAATTGGTGTAGATTTAAGAAGGAAAATGTATAAACTGACATTTGTGGCATGTTTTATGGTCTGCTTTCTGTGGCTTCTGCTAAAATAGTCATAGTATAATCAAATGTAGACATTAATTATAATCATCTTGTTCTAACTGCGGTTCTCTCCTCAGGAACATCGCCACCATAGCTGTGTTCTACGCGCTCCCTGTCATCCAGCTGGTCATCACCTATCAGACGGTACGTTTTTGAGGAACAACCGCTAAATCGGCGCACTGTCCGACATCCTTCCAAACATTCACAACGCTTCAATCTCTGGTCCTCAGGTCGTCAACGTGACAGGAAATCAAGACATCTGCTACTATAACTTCCTGTGCGCCCACCCCCTGGGTGCTCTGAGGTGCGTTTCCTTCGGCCTAGCTGTGTGACGCTTTCAGTGCGCTAACCATAACTGACCTGGCTGTTGTCTGCGCAGTGCGTTCAACAACATCCTTAGTAACCTTGGCTACGTGTTGCTGGGGCTCCTGTTCCTCTTCATCGTCCTAAAGAGAGACGTCGCACACAAACGGGCGCTGGATCGCAACAACCTCAACGCACTGGTGAGACCATGTTCCACAGAAGGAGCCATGCCTGCTGATGCTCTAAGCCACATGATGCAGCATTTTGTAATCTTTCCTCTGCAGGAGTGCGGCATTCCGAAGCATTTCGGGGTTTACTACGCCATGGGAACCGCGCTGATGATGGAGGGCTTGCTAAGTGCGTGCTACCATGTCTGTCCAAACTACACCAACTTCCAGTTTGGTAGGAATTGCTCTTGTGTCCAATGTTCTTTGTAACCAGGAAGTAGACCCATTTCTAGTATTTTCTATGAACTCTGCGTTGTGGTTTCCTCACCTCCCAGACACCTCGTTCATGTACATGATCGCAGGGCTGTGCATGTTGAAGCTGTATCAGAAGAGACACCCCGACATCAACGCCAGTGCCTACACCGCCTACGCTTGCCTGGCGGCGGTCATCTTTTTCTCCGTCCTGGGGGTGGTACGCTCACACACGCAGACGCACCTCGCAGCAGCCATGTTGGAGCTGTTGGTAATCGTGCTTCAGGATGCTGCTTCTCTGTTTTGGTTTTGCAGGTGTTTGGGAAAGGAAACATGGTGTTCTGGATCGTTTTCTCTGTCATCCACATCCTGGCCACCCTGTTCCTCAGCACACAGCTCTACTACATGGGCCGATGGCGGCTCGGTATGGTCACAACACTAAACACCACAGTTTATATCAGATGGTCAACCATAAGCAGTTTAAGTAGTTTACTTCTTTCTGAAAGTTAATCCCTGGTCTCACACCTCTGATTGAATGCTACAGGCATTGAAGATGTTCTCTAGGGATATTAAAATGTTCTGTTTTCATTTATGATTTGGTTCCTTTTATAATGGACTGCGATCACAGAATGTATGTTTATTTTATGTTTTTTCTCTTGCAAGAAGTTGAACCTCAGTTTCATTTAAGTCTTCAACAGTCTAACAGGTTGAGTTCCTGATTGGCACCTCTCTTTGCTTAATGCTACGTTCACACCGCAAGCAGCAGAAGCAGCTAGTTTACATGCAAAGTCAACGGTTGACGCGCATCTCGGTGCAGGGAAAGGTTCTGCAGCGCGTCGCGCTCCAGAAGCAGCAGCTGGTGTTGCTGGAAAAATTGAACTTTTGCTGCTCGATGCGCCGCATCAACCAATCAGAGAAGCTGATCTGGGAGCTATTAGGGAGACAGACACATCGCTGCTGATGCAGAGCGCTATGATCTCTCCTCTGAAACAGTTTATTTATGCCTAAATTAACATAAAATGTCGAAACCTGCCACTAAAATATGTTGCCGTTTATTATCCTGGTGCCTGCTGTTTGGATTACGTATGTTAAAAAAAAAACAGTGTCATCTACTTCCAGCTGCTGCAAGCAGTAGCAGAAAACGCTAAAGCGAAGAGGCGGCTGTCGTTGAACGAGATTCCTAATGGCAGAGCACTGCCGGTGTACAGGGGTCTGAGCGCCTCCAACAGCGAAATAATATATAGGCAGGATCGTAATCTTGATGAATTGACATCACAGAAGTTTTCAGGTGGGCTTTCTAAATTAAAAACATATTAAAATTAGTTTTTACCCACTGATGACAGCAAATAGAGCTGCCAATGTAACAGGCAGAAAGCATTAGGTAGCTCCGGCCAACATGCATCAAACCCACTTTTCAACCGCGCAGCTAGAGCAGCAGATGCTTCAGCCGCGCGTCAGAACTAAACTTGTACAAGCATCAAAAATGAAGCAGCGAGCGCGTTTCTGCTGCCTCTGCTTGCGGTCTGAATGTAGCATAAGAACAGCCCCCACAGCATATTGCTGCCACCACCAGGCTTCACAGGGAGGATGGTATATTCAGAATGATCTGCTTTGACGGTGCTACTCGCTGTGTCATGCTTTTGGCAAACTACAGGTTTATGTCTTTCTAATTTGGATTCTTTCATTAAAGCCAGACTAAGACTTGTACAGCTAATAGAAGGTGACCGATTCTCACGCCTTTGGTTCTCTGATCCTTCACCAGAGTTACCTTTGTGCTCCTTAAATGCCTTATGATACATATACTGCTTGATGTATGACTTTACTTCTCCTCCACTGCTTTGTGAAGCTTAGAGGAGCAGCAAGGAGCATGTGCAGATCTTGCAAAAAATGACATTATAAACATGGAGATATGTTCTCTGTACTGTAAAAGGGTTCAAATTATTTAAGTTAATATTTAAAGCCCAGTATTTAATCAAAAATGTGTTAATTTGGGGTAAAGAGACCAAATCAGTTCATCTGGAGGTTTGATTAGTTGGGACTGATCAGGGGGAGCAAGTTGTCAAAGCTAATTTTATCCACTGTTTCAGTTCCTCTATTTCTTTTTAACAAACTATAAATATCTTTGGGGATTTTTACCTCTAATATGTTGTCTTTTTATTGACTGTTTCGTTCTCTTACCTGCTTGTGTTTATTAGACTCTGGTGTCCTGCGCCGCATCGTTTATGTGCTCTACACTGACTGCATCAGACAGTGCAGTGGACCCATGTACATCGTGAGTAAAGACCATTTTACAACCTTGTAATGAAACACTTTCACCATTTTATGGTTTTCCTAAATAGAGATATAATTAGAGAGACACATTGGCAGGCTGATTTTACAAGCTGGAACACGCTTTTTATTTTTTTTTTGTCATTGACATCAGCAAGTGCATGCATGCATTCATTGCCTCTCGGTTCCACTGGACACGCAGCAGCTGGGCAGCGGCTTCTTTCACCGGTAGTCTGTGCGGTTGGACAGGATCACATCACAGCACTCTAGATGAAGCAGCATAATGTTCATTTTACCGGTTCTACCAGCGGCTCTTTATTTAATCATGGGATGTTTTTTTTTATGTTTTCCATCTAGGGTTTCAGTCAAATTGATTCAAAGTTTTCTATGTAAGGAAAACCAGTTGATTGCATCGACTTATTGACTCGAAGGCAATCCCTCACGCTAAGCATGCTTGTAGCGACAGTGGAGAGGAAAAACTCCCTTTTAACAGGAAGAAACCTCCAGCAGAACCAGACTCAGTGTGAGTGTCCATCTGCTGAGGCCGACTGGGGTTCAAGGAGACAGACGCAGAGATACAAAAGGCAATACAAAAGAGAGAACATAATGCTAGAGACTGAACTAACAAATTCTTCAGAGTGGGAGAATAGAGAGAAAATGAAGCAGAATGATGAAAAAGAGGGTCCCTATGTCCTCCAGCAGTCTAAGCATATAGCAGCATAACTAGAGATAGCTCAGGATAATCTTTGCCACTCTTAACTATAAGCTTTATCAAAAAGGAAAGTTTTAATCCTACCCTTAAAAGCAGACAGTGTCGACTGGATCTTCTTTGCTTTTCATCAACTGACTTCCTGCCTGAACGATTCGCTTTGCTCCAAATCAACGTGGATTTGAAGTGGAGAAATAGAACAGCTGCCTATTTTATAGAGGCAAACTGCGCTTTTTATGTGAAACCACTCTGACTTTGCTACGGTCAGCCCCGCAGAGCCGCACTGCTTTCGCTTCTAGTGAAACCGAGGGGTCGGTTCACTCATGCACATGCATCTTTTCTTCCATTGAGCTTTTTATTATGTTGCTTTCCTCATGTGAATAAAAGAAAAAAATACCGGTTACAAAAACTGACTTCCTAAAAGTTGGCAGCACATATCTGGGATCAGTCAGACTGATGTCTAAATAATTGGTATCAGACCTAACAAACCTGCATCTGTTGATCTGCTAACTAGAAGAATAATGTTTTAGATGTGAGTTTAAATGCAAGCTTTCTCTTCCAGGACCGTATGGTGCTGCTTGTAATGGGTAATATAGTCAACTGGTCTCTGTGAGTAAACACACTGTCTGAGGTTTGTTGCGAGCTGCACTCTGGAGCTCACCTGTAACGGCCGTTTCCTATGTGCAGCGCCGCCTACGGGCTCATAGAGAGACCCAACGACTTTGCCTCCTACCTGCTGGCCATCGCCATCTGCAACCTGCTGCTTTACTTTGCCTTCTACATCATCATGAAGGTGAGTGTTTTGGATATCGGCACCATGGTACGCCATGTTTGAACACATTTGGTCACTGTTATCTTTGTTTCAGCTGCGGAGCGGCGAGAGAATCAAATGTCTGCCGTTGGTGTGTATTCTCTTCACGGCGGTGGTGTGGGGGTTTGCGCTCTACTTCTTCTTCCAGGGACTCAGCACCTGGCAGGTCAGCAGCTCAGAGCGCATACTCGCACATGGATTAAAACAACACTGAACGGGGAATTCATTCCTGCGATTCAGATTTAAAACGCCTAAACATTTATCACACAAGAGAAATATCTCAGGCATTTATCTATTAGCTTCTTTTGTACCAAATTTGGTCCACAAATTTACCACAGTTGGTCAGTAGTTGGGTTTCCATTACAAATGTGGGCAAGATTCCACATTCTGCTGATTTCAAAAATAATCATTTTAGCAATTGCTGTACTTCCATTAAAAAAGAATCTATTTAAAATTGCACATACGTGTGTTCGTGCGATAACTTTCAAAAAACATGCCAGAAGCAAAAGTACAAAAGTAAACAAATTTGAGATCTTTGTTTCAGCCACGCTGTAGTGCTTAACACTACCTGATCCGTACCATCATCTCCTTTGCGCATGTGCAAGCAGATATCCATCCAGGTTGCAATAAATAATGTAATTATGGTACCAAAAGTACTTATTTCTATCCTTCTATATACAAAATTTTGAGACAAATTTTATGCTTTTTACATTTTCATCATTAAACTGCTTCTCTGACGTCAATATCGGACATGCTCAGAGCAAAATATGATTAAACCGTTTATCTTTATTATAGTTCTTTCGTTCTTTAGATTATGCGCTGTATACCATGTTAACATGAAAGGAAAACAAACAATAAAACCCAAAAAGGCTAGATTTATGTTTAAATACAAAGCCGAAAAAGTTAGCTCCCAGTAGTAGGATCCAATTTCCGCTGCAGATCGGGCACAGACGAATGATAAAACAGAAAGGATTTTCATACATTTGTTTTCTAAGGAAATACATTATTAATTCAACACATTATATTTAAGCACACTTACTAATTTTCTGAGGGGAAAAGGTAATTTAGGTCTATTTTATAGAGTAAAATAAAAGGGTGACCTGGATGTATATCTTCTGGTTGAATTCCCACGCGCGCGGCTACCGTACTTGTAGCCTCGTGAGACCATCCTGATCTCGTGAGCTTTCAAGGTTTCACTCGCAGATCAGTCTGGCTACTCTCGTTAAAGAAAATTTGGAGCCGTTCACCAAACGAACGTCCAATCAGCGTTGGCTTTGAGGCGGGTTGAGGTGTGACGCAACGAGAAGCGCGACAGTTCAGTCTAAAGAACATGACGGCTTCAGCAGATGAAACTAGCGTTAGCGTGGCTATGGAGCAAGTTTTATCGGAATTACAGAGTATTTCTTCACTGAAAGAAGAGCAAAACACTGCTCTGGAGGCCTTTCTCAGAGGAAAAGATGTTTTTGCTCTTCTCCCGACTGGTTTCGGCAAGAGTTTGATCTATCAATTGGCTCCTCTTCGTCGTTGCTCTGTTAGTACGTCATATGCTTTGTTGATCCGATTGGTTTATTTGGCCCGTCTATCACCAACATAGGCCAATCAGCTAACCAGTATTTTCGCCCCTTCCCAAAATTACTGCAACGGAAGGTTTCCAGATGGATATGCGGAGCAAATCCATCTGGCGGAGTCAGGTTACCGTACTTGCGTGTTAAAGCAAAGGTGACGTCAACATGGTGGATGGTAAAATCCATAGATTTAGGTATTACCCTAGTGGCCGTTAGCTGTAAAAGTCCATAGATAAGCTGCATTGTTATATAAGCTGCAATGTCGGAAAATGGGGGAAAAGTTGCGGCTTATAGTCCGAAAATTACGGTAGTAGATTTTTTTTTTTTTTAAACAATTTGTGAAAGTTTATGGCTGATGGAATCGTACCTACTGGTAAAGAGGTTATGCTAGTATAGAAGAAGGGAGTGAATTTTGTTCCATTATTGTTGGAAGTATAGAGCAGGTTTTGTTAATGGAAATTAAAAAAAAAGGGTATTTTCAATCTGTACTTTTCTTAATTATTTCCACTTTTTTTTACTGATTTTATATGAAAATGTTCTTATTTCAGATTTTTATTTTTGGAGTTTTTGCAGTTTTCAGTGGCTTTACAGATCATATCATCTTCACTTTAGGCCCACAACAAACACTCCAGAGGAAAGAAGAGAAAATGGTTATTAAAACTCAATTTGAAAAAAATAAAATCTGAGAAAACCACAAAGATACTCTCAAAACAATTAATTTTTTTAACTAAGACATTTTTCAAAGTTTCATTTCTGTTTTTTTTTCTTCCAATTTTCATTTGGTAAATGGTAAATGGCATGTACTTATATAGCGCCTTTATTCAAGTCAGCAGACTTGACCAAAGCGCTTTACACTACATTCATTTACCCATTCACGCACGCACTCACACACTGATGGTGGCAAGCTACATTGTATCCACAGCTGCCCTGGGGCTCCCTGACAGAAGCGAGGCTGCCGTACACTGGCGCCACCGGGCCCTCTGACCACCATCAGTAGACAATGCAGGTGAAGTGTCTTGCCCAAGGACACAACGACACTGAAAGTCGGAGTCGGGGCTTGAAGCGTCAATCCTTCGATTTCAGGGCAAACTCCTACATCAAAACATGTTCTGTGCTTTTAACAATAATGGTACAATATTCCCTGTAAAGACTAGAAGGCTGATTGGGGTTCTGAAACGGTTTATTTTAGCTGCAGCTGTTTGAGCCGCTCCCGTGTCTCACCTGGACTAAGGAGAACCAGATCTGGACTGTAGCTCAGGAGACTGAAGTCCTTTTTTTCAGATGAAAATAAGGTTTGAATCTACATTTAAATCAGGGTCACAGAGTCTGAAGGAAAAGTAGAAGAGACAGGAGCTACGGTCCTTGAATTGGTTCTGATCCGTTGCTTTTCCTGAAGTCATCTAGAAGATCTTCCGTTAATCTTTTTTTTTTAATTAACCAAATTAAAAGCTTGAAATCTTTATGGTTTTTCAGTCATTCATCAAAGTGTTCCTTTTTTTTTTTTTTTTTTTTTCTGGTGATATTCTGATTCCTTCAGATGGAAACGTTATGAATTTCTAAGCACCTTCTTTTTTCCAGAAAACTCCAGCTGAGTCTCGAGAACATAACCGAGACTGCATCCTGTTGTCTTTCTTTGACGACCATGACATCTGGCACTTCCTGTCCTCCATCGCCATGTTCGGGTCCTTCCTGGTAGGTGTCATCAGAGCGATCTATCCGTGTGAAGCTGATGCAGAACTGGCCACATGTCGGACTCTCTCCTCTCTCCCCTCATAGGTCCTGCTGACCATGGACGATGACCTCGACACTGTTCAGAGAGACAAGATCTACGTCTTCTAAACCCGTTGGGTTTTCTTTGAGGAGCTCAGCTCATCCTCTCTGCCTTATCACCTGTTTCCTCTGTAGAAGCACAGTCAGTAGCCTGTTCAGCTAGCAGGCCTCTGCCTCTCAGAGCCACCCCCTCGCCCCACCTGGGAGGACACACATGTGCCATTTCAGAGCTGAATCGTCGATCGATGCTGAAGTGTTTCGTCCTCCTGCCGCCATCATGGATGTTACTGTTGCTCTCCGTGTTTACGTCCTGCTGCTGCTGATGATGAAGACAACAATGCAAACACTGAACTCGTGTCTCCATTCTTTTTCTACGGTCCTCAATATGGATGAGCCTGCAGGAAAAGATGCGTTTTGGATGCTGTGATGCCGGCGAATGCGTTTACAAACGTTTGTAACCCGTCCAATCTGCCAGTGGCCTTCTGTGTTCTAATCATGTCAGTCATACTGCTCTCTGATTGGTCAGCTCCTCTAACTATCCGTCCCTGATGATTGTATTTAATATCTGACTGCCCTCGTGTGCGACTGAGGAGCTGGTTTGTTTTTTGCTCTGTTCTGTATGAAAACTAGATCCTACCGTCCAAATTTAAGGAGTGGGTACTAAATAAACGGTTGTTTTTCAGAAATATGGCTCCTTTCTTCTTACAAACCCTTCCTCTTGAAATGGACTCATCTTGACCTCAAACATACAGTAGTAGACATTCAAAAGTTCCCCACTTTCCTTGATGGGTCCTTGGCTGGTCCCCTACAGTTAAGTGGGCTGCCATTCGCCGGCCTGCGTTTGACTGGGAAGGGTCATTTTGAATGGCTGCTACTACAAGTAGGAGAGTGATTTTAAAATCTTTCCAAAATGTTTTACAGAGTCTGCGGCAGGCAAGCTGTCAGATCTGATCATCATCAAACAAACATTTAAATTTCTCCGCTTATCTTTGAATCTTTCCCTGGACTTTAACTAGGCCGTTCTAACACCTAATTTTGTGTTTTGAACTAAATAATTTAATTAATTCTATATGGAAGAAAAACAGTCTCATTGGACTCTGCCTTTTTTTGAACACCGAATTTTAAACACTGAATTTTTTTAACACCAAATTTTAAACACTGATTATTTTTTTAGACATTGAATTCCTTACACTCAATTATTATCTGGTAAAAATTCAGCTGCAAAAGTGTTGACCTTTTGGTGAACTCAAGCCAAATCTACACTTGATAGAGTCAAGCAGCTTCTAGCCAATGAAATTAGCTAATTTGGTCACGTGATACAACGGCTACGTTCTACTGAGCCGATCACAGCTGGTACGGAACCCGGCAGCAAACTTTTTTTCTTCTTCATTTCGGCCAGAGGCAACATGGCGGCGGCAAACAGACAGGGGTGCCGCCATAGATATCCATAGGTGCCGCACTAGCTGTGATCGGCTCAGTTGTTTCACCCAGTCTAATAAGAGGAAAAACTCTTATAGCTGTCTGTTTGTCGGTAGCTAACTGACGTTTTGTAATTCTGTTTAACCAAAAAAAAAAATCCCCATTCAGCCGGGAACAGCGCTGAGCACAGCCGTTGTGTCACGTGACGAAATGAGCTAATTTCATTGGCTAGAAGCTGCTTGACTCTATCGAGTGCAGATTGCTTTGGCTTAAGTTTATCAAAAGGTCAACACTTTTTCTGGTGAATTTTTACCAGATAATTTAAAATTAGGTGTTAAAAGAATTCAGTGTTTATTTTTTTTTTTCACAGTGTCCTGTCTGGCAATGTGGCAATAACGATAATTGTCTTGATGCCAACAAGAGCCCAACAGATTTTACTTTCACAGTATGGCAATTGCCATACTGCTACACTTGTTTCATGCATATAAATTGCATATAAATTATGCAGGGAGTTTTACAGTTTATATGGACACTGCAATGTAAATAGAGCAGAAAAACAGAAGAAGAAAAGGAAAAAAGATGAAAGAAAGAAGAGATGGAAAGGAGATAATGACAAAACATTTTCAGTCTGTTTCATCACCTGAAACGAGATGAAAAAAGAACAGCACAACCGAAAGACATGGTACGAGACATACAATAAAGCAACACCTTGAAACTATCACTAAAGCAATATCACCAAGTCTGACCGTGTCAACTGAAGACACGAATGTGGGGGTCTCTGAAAAAATTCGGTGTTTAAAAAAAAGGCAGATTCCAATGAGACTTTTTATTCCTGCCTCATCATGTTTTTTTTTTATATATTTGGTCTTTTAAAACCCCAAAATATTTAAAGGTTTTAGTTGTAACAGGACAAAATGTGAAGTTTAGGCAGGTGGATCTATTTGCCAAAAAGAAATACACAAACATTTATGTATAAAATTATACATTTAATAAAAAAGATAATTTGAAAAACATTTGCACACAAAGTTAAATCCTTAAAAACATTTAAATAAGTGCTCGTATAAAAAAGGTAACGTGCAGAGTTGCCTTAATGTAAACCATCCTAGCAGCCATGTTGGTAGCGAAGAAGGCGGTAAATCCCTGAAGACCTTGAGGCTGCCCATGAAAGCATCAGTGTCATTAATGCTCCCAGACAGCCGTGGTTCATTTCTACGGGCTAAGATAACTAATAAAAACCTATCATGTCTGAATTTGTAAATAAAAGTCAATAACATGAATAAGATTTGGTTTGTTCCTTGTTTTTCACTCATTCAACATCAGATGTTTCATCTGTGAGAATACAGGTTATAAAGTTACAGCTACTACACAGTATTAATCAACAATTCCTTCCCATTTAAAGGTGGCAACCGCCTTTAAATGATGGAAGAAAAGAAATTATTTGAAAATTATACCTTTAATGCACCGATTACAACATTTCAGTAAGGATAATGTTCAATCAATGGTTCTGTTTTCTTGTTTTGAAGGATGAAAGTGAACATCCTCCAGCTGCATTAGTGCCAATAAATGGCAAGGAGTGTAAGAGCTTCATCCTTGGTCTGTTTATCTGTAGTTTTCTAATTTTGATTTACAAATTCAGACATCTTTGTTTAACATCAACAGCCACCTGACCCTACAGAGAAGCTCAGTAGTGATAGACTCTGATCTGGTTGTTATCGTCCAGGCCCAGCTGGATCAGTCCGCTCTTAGAGGAGGCTGGTTGGTAGCGAGTGAACAGAGGTCTGGAGGGTGGAGTTAAAGGCCATGACAGTGATGGTTAATGCAGAGCGCTCACTTATCAGACAGCAGAGAAGAGAAGCCGGTGAAGAAATTAGTGTATAAACAGTTCTGTTCAGAAGACAAGTCATCATTGACAGGAATCTCATTCTGATTAGGAAGTTAGTGGAAATGCTCCAAGTAGTGATGGGTGCAGCACCACCGATGCGTGGAGCCCATAGAGCAAAACGCTGTATCGGTGCGCGTGTCGTTTCAGGAAAGTCATGTGACCAATATAGGAGTTGTTTCTAACTGACTGACTCACTAAACTGGGTTTAAAATCGTATCTGTCAACATGATGCATCTGCTAAAAAAAAAAAAAAAAGTCATATTTTGCTGTTTATTGTAAATATTTTAACAATATTTTTGAGTATTTTACATTTTAGAGCAGCCTAAAAGGAATAGGAAAATTTCAGCTGTTGTGTTTTTTTTATTAATTTTTATCACTTAAAGCTACAGTGTGTAACTTTTAGCGACATCTAGCGGTCAGACTGCAGACTGCAGCAACATGAACATCTCCCCCCACCGCTTCTCCCCCCCAACAGTACGGCGAGCGTTACGGGACGAAATGTCTTCCAAGACATCCGCATCACCTACCTTCTCAAGTGATGAGGTTTGTTTACATAGATAATTTTAAAGATAGTATTTCATTAGTCTGTGTAGGGTATAGATTTCATGTAGACTTAAGATAATAAATATACCCGTTATTTTTTCTACATCGTTGTTACATTTTGGTGATTTCGCAATCGCTAGTTTGTTGGCTCTGCGCTGCCGTAGCGCAAAGATGTCTGCCTCCATGGCTGCGAGACCCGCTCCTATGTAATTATAAATAATGAATTCTAAGGCAACGCAAATATTAAGGTTAAGAGGCTGAGCTCGTAGATGATGATAAATAACATAGTTATGTATAATATATTACATTTCTGACTGTATATCCCTGTAATTATTACACACTGTAGCTTTAACTTATCTGAATCAAAATTTATTTCAAATTGACTCTTAGTTTATTTACTTTTTTTTAATGTGAGTATTGTTTTAAAAATGTGATGGGGGAGATATTTCAGTTTAGTTTTTCAATTTGATTCCGTTTTGCTTCCTTATTACTGCCAGGTATTATGCAGAAATATTATTTATGGTAATGTGTCATTACCTTAAAAATACCTTTTCTAAAAAGGCATTCATTTATAGCTTTTTTGAAGTTGCGAAAATATTAAAATAAATATTTCAAAAAGGTTTCAATAATTAAATTAAAGCAACACATTGTAATTTTTGACCCAAGTGTTAGCTTAATTTGAGATAAATTAAGGGCCGGTTTTAGCTCTGATGTAAGGTTTCCTCTAAAGCCATGAATCTTTTCTCGAATCCTCAAACTTCAGGACTTTTCTATATGGTGGTTCAAACCACTGATCTCTATTTATTCACTGGATTGCTGATATCCCGAAAAAAGTGAGGCCACCGGTCGCCATATTGGCACTCCCCACTCCAATGGAGACGTGCCATAAAAATGCCTTTGTGTTTAGCATTTGACTGCAAAAACAAGCAGTTTGCGGCTGTAGGAAGATGTTTCACAGGTAATTTTACAGTCAGTGGATGCACTAACTAAGAAAATCTATATATACACTGATGTTCCCTATAGTATATTATGTAGCGCAGAGATGTCTGGCTATCTTGGACCAATTAAGTGGACGACGCTGTTGTTTTTGTAGTGTTGTTGTAGTGTAATTACCAAAACAATGTAAAAATACATGTATTTCATCAGTTTAGCACTTTTGGCACATCTGTATTTTTGTGTCCCATTAACACATTCATTTTGTTGTGATGGATTTTTAGAATAAGTCATATAAAATTAATTATACACTGCATTGACTTCATAATGGCTATGCAATGTCACCGATCTAACTAGGGAGTACCAATATGGCGGCTGGGGGCTTAACTCCACCCCATACAACCAACGGGCTATCAGGTATCCAGTGAATAAATAGAGATAAGTGGTTCAAACAACATGTGGCCAACAGGAAAGCTGCACCTGGAACTTGCAGGTCTAGCACCCCCTAGTGGCTAAAAGCTGCACAGCGTTGCTTTAATTTCTGCAGGACAAACTGATTCTCCAGCACTTCATTCAGGTGTGTAGAAAGGATACATGCTGGGGTCTTTCCTGCGCGTGTTCAGCCACTTCTTGTTGCTGTCAATCAGCCCCTGCAGCCTGTGGCCGTCCAGCTCCACGGCGTTCTGCGTCGCCTGATGGCCGCGCCGATGCTCGCTAACACACACAGAGACGCACAGTTTAAGTAGAACCGGGCTACGGGGACCAGCTGTAGGATCAAAAGGTTGTCAGTACCTGATGGGAGGGTATGATGGATAAGATGAAGTGGTTCTGGAGGAGATTGGGTCAGCAGCTGCTCCTGGAGAACAAAAGGAATCGCTCAGAACCAGCAGAGACTAATTGGGCCCAAAAGTTCTGGTTTCAGTAACTGATCACCTACCAGGGAATATCTGGCTCCATCTGCTGTTCAGTGGGTCTGCTGAGGTCAGCCCACTCCTGATGGGAGTGCTGAACAGAGGGGCGGCTGCAGAGCCGCTCTGAGGCCCCCAGCTCCAGAGCCTCTCAGGCGGGCCCCACGCCTCACACCCAAACCTCTGAGGCGTGGAGTACAGAGAGCTGCTGTCCCTCTGGGCCAAAGTACCCAGGGCGCTCAGAACGCCGTTGAGCTGGCCGGAGATGTGCTGCAGCGACTCTGCCAGCTGCTGGACTTTGGCCGGGACGGTGGGATGACCTGATGAGGGAAGAAACAGTCAGCTGAGCCGTTTCTGCTCCAACATTACAGACCTGTTATAAAACCCCACACTGAGATAAAGCGAACTGATTTAGAGCCCAGATTCTGCTGGGAGCGGAGACAATGCTAAAGTTTCCGGATTTCTGAAATGTCCATCCATCTGCTGATTCAGCACCTGAAGGCTCCATCTTTATTTGTATGTTTGTCTTTCCAAAAAAGTTTAAAAAACAATCCACTGGCCGTTTTGCCTCCCATCCAGGTAGCTTTTCCGAGTCAAAATGTCAGAATTAGCGTCGGGTTTGAGGCTTTATAGAGTGGACCAAAAACCAGGGTTCCTACAGCATAAGACAAGTTAAATTCAAGACTTTTAAAGACTTTTTAATGCCACTTGAAATAAAAATTTAAGACCAAATTCACAAGAAACACAAGAAAAACCCGCTTGCGACAATTTAACCCAAAGGTTTATTTTAACATAAACCACTGCACTAATTTTTCACATTTTGAAAAGCTTCCCTTACAGGAAGAAAGCTAAAAACACACAAATGACAGATATATTTTAACAATTATTTAACTGAATTCACAAACTTTGTTTTGCAGAGACAAGGGTGGAACAAAACTGAGAAATACAGGCTGTTTCTCTGTAACTCGATTTTGATGCTTTGTGTTTCGTGCTTCGCATGCGACTCCACTGCCTTAATTCCCATCGTTCTGAGCTTGAATCGCTTCTTGCATAAAATCCACTGAGCCTCATGTATGTTCCCTGGTTTTAGCCATGGAGGAAACTCTTGGCTGGAGCCAAGTTTCGTTACATTTACACTTGCTCATATTTTCCAGACAAAAAGTTAATGGCGCATCTCCCAAATGTCCCGGCCGCAACAACGCTTTCATTGGTTCCGCTATCGGGACGGAACCAATCATGGCGAGCCAATTTTTATTAATTTTTTTTTTATGAAAAAAAAAAAAATTGTAAATTTTAACGTTTTATTCAGAATAAAAAAATAAATCGTAATAAAAATAATCCTATTTATGATGTTTTAAAAATTAAGACCTATGAAAGACTGATTTAAGACATTTTAATACCAATTAAGGCCTTAGTTTTATTTTGAAGAATTCAATGCCTATTAAAGGTATACTATGCAACCAGTGCACTGTCGTAAATATGCTCAGCTGTTCTCCTGATTTCTCCGTCAAGCCAGGCACGGTTGTTTTGAGCTTAGCAAACAGGCGAACACAACGAATCACCATGTCTACTTCGGTAAGTGACTATTTTGTTCCAATTTTCGAGTTTGAAAATTTAGCATGTTTTCATACATTATTTGTTATGCATGTGCTTTCGCTGTTTTCTCGCTGGTTCCGCACAGATAACTGCACAAATATCGCCACTGAGCTAGCAACGAGCATGCCTTTCACTGGGGGCGTGTAGCAGTTCTCGCTGTAAAGCAAGACCGACTCTCACGATGCACGAGACTTCTGAGCCTGTGGGTGCGGGCCGAGGGCTCCTGCAATTACAAGTACGGTATTTCCCCTACAGACCACCAGGGCGGCCGAGAAAACCTTTGTTCGACCTGAAATGACTCATTTAATCATCCAAAACGTTATGGAACACATTAATTAACTGAAAAATGTTAGTATGCTTTTAAGACTTTTTAAGGACCTGCGGGAACCATGAAACCCTTGTTTTGGCTTAAAAAACATCCAAATTGAATCAGACGAATGGGTCCGCCCTTTAGGGATGGGGGTCATTTGGGATCTTTGTTAGCCTCTAATACCCAATGCCTGTCTATGTTTCTGAAAGGGGGTCGTTAGAGGGAATTGTTGGCCTGGCTTAAAGGCGAGGTGTTTTGGTCCCCTCTATGGGGGTGGGGGTTGCGATGATAGCGAAAAACTCAATTGTTGAATTTCTGATGTTATTATTAAAGCTATTAATTATAGAGTTGAAATTCTGTCCCCCGCCCTGCTGAGCTAAAGAAAACGCCTCCTTCTTTGGACATGTGACCTATAAAGCAGAGCATGTGATCACTCTGCTAGCGGCTCTTGGCCTCTTTTCATGTGGCGGGTTTGTCACCTGTTCCGGCCAACGGCTCCACGGTGCTGCTGATGTCCGATTCGGTTACGTCGAACGTCACCTTCCTGTCTCCATTAAGGCGGGATGAATCCTCAGCCATGACCTGAAAGAACAAAACGTGTTTCCGCTTTTTGAAAATTGCTCAAATCTTTCATATTTAACCTTAAAAGACAGGTGGATCAGAGGATTGAGTGGAAGGTGTCTCCTGACCTCCTGGGCCATGGAGCTCTCCAGCTGCTGAAGCTGCTCCTCCTTCCTGCGCAGCAGGGAGGTTCCTTTCTGAACTGTCCGCTGCAGCTCCGCCACATCTCTGGCCTCCTGACAGAATCAAAGACAGCCATCAGTATTAGGGGGAACGCATCTTAAAAAACAAAAATCAAACAGTTGAAAGAGTTCCACCTGCTGCAGGGTTCTCCTGCTCTCCTCGGTTGCTCCTCTGAGGCCCGGGTCCTGGCTGGTGCTCTGGGCTGCCTGCAGAGCTGCCTGCCTCTCCATCACCCGGCGGCTCTCCCTCTCCAGGAACTGCTTGGTCCTCTGGATGGAGGCGCCGTGGGAGGAGACGTACTCCCGGAACCTGGAGACAATCAATCACATTTAGCCGCTGTGGAACTGAAACAACCTGTGCTTGTCTCTAATCTTCTTACTCATCGATGCTGCTGTGGCTGTCAGGTACGGGGGAGAGGGGCGAGTCGTCCAGCTCCTCCATGTGTAGTGAGGAATCGATCCTGTCGTCGGGGGATGCCGTTGCTTTCTCTGCTCTCTTTCTGTCATCTTTAGTTTTCTCCAGCTCACTGAGAGATCCAAACATAGATGTGATCTCAAACCGTGTACCTCTAAGATCTTCCTTTCATCTTTTCAAACAAGATGGAAGCAGCAGTTGTTGTAAAAACCGTGCCTGATTTTGTAGGTGAGGGTGTCGCATCTCTCCTGCAGCAGCTCCACCTTGCTCTCCAGCCGGCCCTTGTCCTCCCTGGCTCTGTCTCTCTCTTCTTTCATCCTCTGCCTCTGACTCTTGGCTTCATCCCTCTCCTCCCTGGCTCTGTGGGAGACTTCCCGGGCTTGTGTCACCTCCTCCCTCAGCCTCTGCAGCTCCTCCTTCAACTGATCTCTCTCCCGGACGATAAGAGGCAAAGTCTGGAAAAAAAAGTACGTAAAAAAAACGTTTGTTGGTGGAAAGGACTAAGCAGAGGGAATCTTTTGCAGGGGTGAGCAATTCCACTTCCTGGGGGCTGGTATCCTGCAGCTTTTAGATCCTTCCTTGGTCCAACACACCTGAATCGAATGACTGAGTTACCTCCTAAATATGCGGTCCGTTCCTCCAGAGTCATCGCAATCATCTAATTACTGGATTTAGGTGTGTTGAACCAAAAGCACATGTAAAAGTTGCAGGATACCGGCTGTCAGGAAATGGAATATCCCACCTCTGGGTTAGAGAAAGGCTCACACCTTTATCTGCCTGTCTAATCCTTCCTCCTCTTCTCCGAGCTTCTTCCTCCTCCTATGGAGATCTGCAGCCTGACAGGGAGAGGAAGGTCGGCACATGGAATAATGATTAGTTATAAAATCCAGCTATTCTCTGAAGGCCTCAGAGGTTCACCAAACACCAAGGAGAACAGCAGCCGGTTTAGGGAGAAAGCTCTGTTGAAAGGTATCTTTCAATCAGGTGTAGACTATTGTTAGGTTTATTCTTTTATACATCATGTGCATTGTTACTTTGTTAGCCAGATTAGAGAGAATAGAAGGCCTTCCTTCACATTGTGGATGTCACTGTGTGTAAGGAGGTCATCTAAATAGGACAGCTTTCTTGTCTTTTAAAGATACACAGGATATGGGCACATCTTGGAGCCGGACTGATAGAGGAGAGCTATCTGTAATCCTTGGGCATGGATGGCATGTCAGTTTCTGATACGGACAGCTAAGCATCCAACTGGTGCAACACACAGACTCATGAGCTACAAGAAGCAGGTGATGACCTTGTTCTGGGCTCAATCTTTGCCAGACGCCCACGGACGTGATTTTTGAGCCCACAGCTGTGCAAGCTCCAAGCATTTTCTCTGTCCTGTAACGACCTGATCTGGAATAAACTCTGTTACTTTTTACTCCTGTTTTTATAGTCCTTTTTTATATGGTTTTACCCAGTTTGAGTTAAGAGTAGTAAATAACTTGCTCCCAGGAAAAGAACCGGTGGGGAAGCCCCGAGGCGCAACTGCCTTTTTAGGGGACATCACTTCCTCATTTAACACTATAAGCTTGAACATCTTACAGAAAATAGTTCAATCCCTCCTCTGAACATGGAGGAGCTGCGGAGATTCATGTCTCAGCTGATAGATTCTAATTCTAATGGGGAGAACGGTTGCTATAGTGACAAATGGATGTGAAATATGATGGCAGCTACGGAGGATCAGCAGAGTAACTGAGAAAATAAATTCAACCATTTTAGACTCAGTATTTAAATCATGCGGTTAGAAATCTGATTTAAAAGCCTTTTCTAATTGCACATTTTAAATTAAATAATTAAAAAGGAATAGCAAATTGGATTTATGAATCCATAGTATTCAATACTGCAGTCTGAAAAAGTATTTTCAAGTCCCATTTCTAGTCCATGAAAAACAAGTTGAACCAATCAGAGTTGCTCCTTGGATAAATCCAGCTCTCTGATTGGGTTTGTGGTTGAAAAATTTTGTTTCTCTTATTTTATATATTAATTTATTCTATTTACTCACTATAAAAGTTTTCACTCAGTCTGTTACACTTGCAAGGCCACACAATTCCCCTGTGTGAGGGTGTTTTTAGACAAGACGTACCTTCTTCCCGTAACAGGCCAGATTCTCTGTCAGGGTTTAATCACAACATGTTAGTGTTTAACCAAATTGTCTGTAATTAGTTTTGACTCTGACAACTCTCCATTATTCTAAGTAATGAAGAGCGAACGCTGCCCAGACAGAACAGGGCTGATTACCAAGCAATAAGGGCCGTATGATGAACTGTTCTCTCTTTGCAAAGATATCAAAATAAAGTCCTGACTGAGTGAAATCCATCCATCTCCGTTTATCTAAGTGGAGCAAATAGTTGAATACTTTTTTCCCCACTAAAGGTCTCAAGCTGAAAGGAAAAGAACATCATAAAGAGAAAGCTCAGCGATCAGAGGAAATGGGAATTATAAATGGAGAGGGTAATGTAAAATGAAAATGAAACTGAAAGAGATTTGAACAGTGAAAAAAAATTTAAAATAAAGTTTATCTATAATCAGATTTATGACTTTGTAGTTTTTAAATGTAATTTAGAGACATGATAATATATATTTTCAAATTGCAGTATTTAATAATTGACTATTAAATACAATTTATCTAGTCAATTTATTTTGCCACGCTGCTTAGCAGGATCAGATCAGGTAGGAGGGAGGAAATCTATAATTTCTCAGAGTTAAGAAACAAAGCTACAACACTAGAACGGTTTGGAGTGGCCTAGTCAAAGCTCAGGCCTTAATATTAACTTTGAATTTGTAGTCTTTGTTTCTGAAAGCAATGCGTTATATTAGATTTTCCTCCTATTTGCTGGTTTATCACTTTCAATCCCAGAAAACACAGATATTCCAGGTCAACAGCCCAGATTATTCTGCAAAGCCCTTGATTGTGTTGGAGGATAAACCTTAGTTTGCAGCAATGCATCCTGGCTCCTCAGCTCTTTCTCTCGCAGCTCCAACCTGTCTGCCAGATCCTGCAGCTCCGACTCCTGCGGGAAAGAAGATCATCTGTTAGTAGCAGAAGCCTTTAAACACGCTGCAAGGTAGACGGAACCCGTCTTTTCTTGCATTTCCTGCTCACCTTGCGGGAATGAGCGAGCTGAGCCTTTTGTATCTGTCCGTCTAGCTGCAGGTGGAGTTTCTCCAGCTGGAGGTCATGTGACGCCTGGAGCCGCTCTCTGTCGCCCTTTAGCGTCGACAGCAACCGCTCCCTCTGAGCTGCCTCCTGGAAACACGGACATGTAGACAGCACCAAAATAAAAACCTTAAAGCAGGCAGGACTGGATTTCCCTCCAGGATGTGGTTAAACTGTAACATGCTGGATTTCCACCTCTTCCAGATATTTCTCTCTGATGTCGTTCATCTCCCTCCGGTGGTCGTCCTTCAGCTGCTCCAGCTTCCTCTCGTGTTCCCGCTGCACCTGGTCCCGGACCTCCTGCAGCACATCGGTGAGCTGGGCCGGCAGCAGAAGGGTTCAGTTTGCAGCGTACGTGAACAGGGCGTGTGTTTGTGTGTGATCCTGTACCTCTCTGTGGTATTCTGCCAGCTGGTGTTCAGGTCGTGGACTCACTATCAGCTCCCTCCTCCTCTCTGTCATGCTGACCTTTATGCAGACAAAAGCTTGTAAACACAGATGTTTTTTTTTTATATATTTTGGCAGCAGATCCATCAAAACAGATCGAATTTAAACTTTTGGATGAAGTTTAAAGGGATCGTTGGCAGTGGAGGCCGGTCAACCCAATGACCCTGATTTCTTTTTTATGATATAAATTTAAATTAAAATTGAATAGATTTCGAAATGTATTGATACATATATATATTTTTTTAGACGTACTAAAAAAAAAAAAAGATAAACATTTAATCTTTAAGCTGATTCGTTTTTCACGGATTGGTGACATATTTCCACCCTAGGTCGCAAAAATCTTTTCCCATTGGCTCTCGTTAAGGCTGATTTATACCTCGAAACGAGGTCGTCTGTGTAGGTGTCGCAGTGAACGCAAAGACGTCTCCGCCCCCTCCGCACGCATTCTGCTGCACCTCACCCAAATTGTAGGTGACCGCAGACAGGACGCCTCTGATTGGTCAAATCTACATCCGCTTGCCGGCTTGTTTTGTTTGTATGACCCGAAAAGGCTTGTCTAACTGCATGCAGCAAGGCTAAGGCTTTATTCTGCTATCTTGACTGCCTGCCTCCTGTTTCAAATGCCAGGATCCGAGCCAGCATGGATAAAGACAGGCAGGAATGATTTAAAGCACTTTTTAGAAAATGCAAAGAAGAACGAGCAATCTGGGATTCACATGGATAATAATATAACATAGTGAATGTTTTCTAGATGTTTGTTAATTTGCATAGCTGCTCTTAAATAAACACATTCTCAGAATATAAATAGTTCTTCTATATTACAAAAAAATGACGCTGACTAATAGCTTCTCCATTATTAAACTGGTACTTTTGGTATTTGGTATTTTTCTGGTATTGTTTTTAGGTTTGTGACACAATGTTCGACCGTGCAAAACACTAATTTATCTTCACAAAGGCTCAGAGGGGCAAGATTTATGTAAAAAAAGTAAATCTGTACATGAAAATATGTTTTGTTTTTATATTTAGTTTTTTGTTGCTGGCATTCATATAAATATATTGGTGTGATAACTTAGTATACGTTGGATCGGTTTTTGTTGTACGTCTATTCTGAACTTATTGCCCCCCTGAAGAAAACTCCACCAGCCGCCACTGATAGTTGGACATTTAACATTTAGCCCCGGCTAAGCTGTACAAAGGGTAGATCTGTGGATTTATCATGGCGCTCGGTCACCTCCTGTTTAAGAGAGTTCAGTTTCTCCTCCCTCTCCCTCTCCAGCCTCTTCTTGGTGGCCTCCAGCTCCTCCTCGGACTCCGCCTGCAGACGCTGGATGTCCTTGTTCTTCTGCGCCTCCAGTCTGCCCCGTGTCGCTGCACGCTCCTCCTCCAGCGCGATGCGAAGCTCCTTTAATATAGCCTCACTCTCATCCCTGTATGAAACAGACATCAGTCTTAATGGGGAAGAGAAGACACTTTAAAACTCTTACCATAGGCTATTTTTTTTATTTGTAGGCTTTTTTAAGCAGGTAGGATTTATGCGGTGATAGATTTTTTGGACTGATTAACATTTTTATGTTCCGTCTGACCTGAGTTTCTGCTGCTGCTGTTCTCTTTCCTCCCTGACAGACCCTTTCAGCTCCTCCAGAGCTTTCTCAGCCTCCTCTTTCAGCCGGGTCTCCTCCTCTCCTCTCTTGGCCACCAGATTCTCCCGTAGCTCCCTAAAGTGGAGACATATCTGATTCCTAAGAGCTCTCATACATTTTGTGGTGATCCAGTCTAAAATAAACTCAGCCCAAACCTACCTCAGTTTTCTTTCACTTTCCTCTCTCAGCTTCCTTTTCTCCTCCTCCTCTTCCCTCCTCAGTTCCTCCTGAAGGAGACGCATCTTCTTCTCCTTTTCTTTCAACAAACGCTCCCTCTCTTCCTCCAGCGCTTCTTCAAACTCTCTTTTCAGCCTCTCGTTTTCGTCTACCGCCTGCTCCTCCCTCTGTCTCTTACTCCTCTCCTCTCTCTCTGCCATCTCCTTCTCTTTCTCCTTTTCTTTTGCTATCCAAGTTTTCCAGCCTCCGTTCTCTTCCAGTGCGCTTTCTTGTTTGTTTGAGGTGGGTTCTGTGCTTCCAACCCGGGCCTCTAACGTCCGAGGAGGCCGACCTCTGGAGGTTTCAGGTCTCTGCAGCTCCAGAGACACGCCGATGCTTTGTGCTTGGGGCCATTTGGGGGATCTTTGCTCTGGGTCCGAGAAGCTGGATAACAACGGGCTGGACAGGTGGAGGACAAGTCGATCAGCTTTATGAGCAGTCGGCTCCTCTTTGTCCTCAGACTGCGGCAGGCTAAAGAGACTGTAGGAGAGGACAGAGTTAAATTAGAAAATTAGTCAAATATGTAAAAAAAATATATATATTTTGTTGACACTACACTAAAAGAAAACCATATTTTTTTTCTTTGAATCCTGAAATAAAATAGGGGTTTGTAGAGGAATAAACTCATGAGCCAAAACATTGTGACCATGAGCAGTTAAAGGTAAATATTTCAGTGAAGCAGCACCCAGGAGAAAATAATGAGGCAAACGTCCAGGTTTAAATAGTTTCTGCCCAGTTAGTATTAAGGTGGTCAGATGCTTTAAATAATCCAATATAACCTATATTTTCACTTATTTATTAGATTAGTTTTTGCAGTGCAATCCTTCTGGAAAATGGTATTCTCCAAAGAGGAAACAACTTCTGTCCGACTGGGAATGACCAGCTCCTTTTTTTTTTATAAATGCCTCAAAACCTGGTGAACCGCTGCTGTTTAGGTTTCATTTATTGATGCCGGCTATCAGCAGACTGTAGCTCATAAATCCTGGAAGAATCAGATAAAAAAACAAAAAAAAACAAAGCAAAAAAAAAAAATTCCTTGCTTTAAACCAGCTTTAACAATCAACCATCAAACCTGTTTGAGGTCTCGGCGTTTCTCTTCCCATCTTTATCTTGTCCCAGTTCGTCTCTCTCATCTTTCTCCAGCGGACTGATTGTGTCTGACGCATCCTTGATGTCTAGAACTTTCTGCAAAAGAAAATGACAAAGTAACCGAGACCTTAAAGATGACCCAGCCGTGTTTATACAGGAGTAGATCAGAGTAAATCAGATTACCTTTTGATCCATGGAGGAAGAAATTCCCGCAACATTTTTATTGAGCTCCTGAAAAAACACAAACAAACTCAGTGGAACGTTAGGAGTTCTAAGCCTGCATGAATATAGAAACGCAGACAGCAAATACTCAATCAAGACTATGCAAAGCAGGACTTTAGCCTTTTAAAAGCAAAGCATGGTGGTAGCAGCGGTGACATGAAGGACCCTTTTCTGACTTTAATAGCTCAGATAAAACGTTAAACAAACAGCCAGTCTGTTCTACCAATGGAAGCAGGGACCTAAACTTTCCAATCCAGTTCTCAAGGACACAAGCAGATTATCCTTTGACAAGGTTAATCTACTTCCATGCATGATGAGACCCAGACAGAAAACTCACAGCAACTCAACTCAGGCCATAAAACACTGGAGTTGGAGGTGGGGAGCTTCATGCACCTGCTTGCAGAGACTAGAGGAGGACAGAGGTGAAACCAAACCCTACCTCTGTTTTCTCTCCTAGCCCGGCTGGCTGTGGGTCAGACGGCCCTGCTTTAAACACTTCAACGGCTTCCTCTTCACTCTCCGATGCTCCTGATGGAGCTCGGCCTCCTGACTCATCTTCTATCTTCACCCCTTCCTTCCACATCCCTTCTCCTTCGCTCTGAACAAACCTTTCTGACACCCCCTCTGGAGTCTCGGTAAATTTTCGGTGGCTTATTGAACGTCCTTCCAGAGCCTCACCACTCTCGCCCTCCTCGTAAGCTTTCTGCATCCTTTCATGGTTCTTTCCTTCCTCTTCCTTTCCACTCTCACCCTGGGATTCATCATTCAGGTTTCTCTCCATCTCCGGTTTCTCCATCTCCTCATTTTCAAAACCATCCTGGTTAGAGTTCAGACCTTCTTCTGAAATGTCCTCCTCGATTTCTGGCTCGTCTACGTCTTTCTCTCCTTCCCTCTCATCCACTACATCCTTGCTTTCATCATTCTGGCTCTCAACACGTCTTTCCATCTCCTCATTAATGTCCTTTTCCTTTTGTTCGCTCCTTTTCTGCCCGCTGCTGTGACTCGTCCTCCCTGAAACTTCTTCAGCTTCACCGACACAGAACTCCCCCTCTACCTCATCGCTTATACTCAGTTTTATACGCTCCTCCACTTCTTCCTTTTCCACTTCTTTCCCTAAATCATCTTGCTTCACTGTTTTTGTCTCATCCTTTCTCTCATTCTCCACCTTTTCTCTCTCTGCTCTCTTTTTATTTCCATCTTCCCCTTTCTCCACCTCACTTAACTCCCTCCCAGCCTCCTTCTCTGACCGCTCCGCTATGCTTTCAGGCTCAGGGGTGGTAGCACCAGCTCCTGCCTCACTGGCTTGGCTCCTGCTGCCCGCCTTGGTAGAGAGATGGACGTGGCAGCCCTTTAAAGAGTCCTTATTGGAGGGACAGAAGAAGAGCGTTCCATCCATCCAAAAACATGAGGGAAGGCGTGCAAAGACACAAAGGACAGATAGGGGAAACAGACAAACAAAAACATTGTGACCCACAGAAAAACAGTAAAGGTGTGATTATAATTAGACAGCTGCATGCAAAACTGATGGTTTTTTAAACACAAGGAAAGTCTTTTAGAGGCTGATGTAACTAGGGCTGAACAACTTTGCCAAAAATCTAAATTTTAATCATTTGTAACCAATATTGTTATTGTATTTAGATTTTCATTTGCACTAATGGTGAGCATTTAGATATTTAATTTCAGGGTTTCAAGTTTTTTCACGACCTTGAAAGCTTGCTTGTCCGAAGTCCACTGTTGCGCAACTTTTTAAGCATATTACTGCCACCTAAAGGCTGAGTGAGAAATGCAAGTAAGTCAGAATTCTGAGAAAAAAAGTCAGAATTCTGAGTAAAAAGTCAGAATTCTGAGAAGAAAGTCAGAATTCTAAGATTAAAGTCAAAATTCTGAGATTACAGTCAGAATTCTGAGAAAAAAGTCAGAATTCTGAGAAAAGTCAGAATTCCGAGATTAAACTCAGAATTCTGACTTTTGTCCCATATTATACTGAAATAAAATTTAAAAATCAGTAAACTTTTTTTTTCTTTTTTTTCCAGTGGCCCTAATCCTCTTCCGTACCTCTGCGATTTGAAAATTGCGTGTTGTTAAATTGCAATTATATTGCAAATGCAATTAATTGCCCAGCCCTAGATAGAACAACATGAATACACGTAGTGCACCTCGTGTCTAATATTTACATGTCAGAGGATAACAAAGAAAAATGGCATCAAAAAAGAGAAATGTTGGCATTTTTCTACCTAAACATTGGGATTCCTCAAGGCTGTGTGCTCGGTCCTTAGCATTGATATTATTGACTTACATATGCTGGTGAAGATTCTCAGTCATCCAGGTCATAGTCATTCCAAAAAAAGAAAATTAAAAACAAATCCACTGGTCTTTGTTTCCAAGTTTTGAAGACGTTTCGCTTCCCATCCAAGAAGCTTTTTCAATTCAAAATGTTAGGAATAGCGCTGAGTTTTCATGCAAATTGAAACCGATGAAGGGCTCCACCCCTTTGGAAAGGGGGTCGTTTGGCTTTTTTTATTAGCCTGCAATGCCCCATACCCGTCTAAATGTCTGAAAGGTCAGTCGTTAAAGGGGATTGCTAGCCTGGCTGAATAGATGAGGTCCTCCACTCTCCTGTACAGGGTTGCGATGATAGTGGGAAGGGATTAACTGAATAGCTGCATTTTAGGTTTTTGAAAGCAGAAACCTACATCCACCCCCTCTGTTTAAGGTAATTTTTTTTCTTTTTTTAACATAGATGGCTCCCTTCACGCCCCTCTCAAACCACCCATCTTCTTTTGCCAAAATGTGACCATTCTGGTCCTCAAAAGAACGTCCTTTTTCCACCTCATGGACAAA
Organism: Cyprinodon diabolis; assembly: GCA_030533445.1. NCBI lineage: Eukaryota > Metazoa > Chordata > Actinopteri > Cyprinodontiformes > Cyprinodontidae > Cyprinodon > Cyprinodon diabolis. Next base: position 6,403,192 of record CM060079.1, read on the forward strand.
GGACATTCCAAAGGGGTGGACCCCTTCGTCCGTTACAATTTGCATGTTTTCAAAACAAAAACAAGGCTTTGTTGGACTACAGTATAAAACCTCAAACTCGACGCTGTTCCTGACATTTTGAATTGAAAAAGCTTCTTGATGGGAGGCGAAACTACTTCAAAACTTGGAAACAAAGTCCAGTGGATTGTTTTTAATTTTCTTATTTCAGATTGACTTGCATGTCTTCCTCCACAAATTTGGAGAACCTGATCTTTTAATTTGTGGATGATACCATAGAAACGAGAAAAAAAATTGTAGGAATATGATGGCTAGAGAACTGATGCAGGGAAAACAACCTACTTAGGAACAGACTGATGTCTTTTTTTCTTCTGAAAAAGCTGAACTAAAACATCCCTCCCTACCGGAGTCGGTATAACATTCTGTAAAACTGTGGTTTAGAACCCGTAGAACTACTGCCATCAGGTTTCCTAGAAATCAAAGGCACACCTGATAGACTCCCTACAGCTTCAAGTTAATGTTTTATTGGCTTACGTTTGATTAATTTTACTACAATGAATCAGTTAAAAAATCATATTAAAAAAACCTGTTGTAGGTTATTAGGAATAAATAAAAATAAGAATAAATCAATTAGATTTCAAACATGGTATCAGATCAGTCAAGTCAGAGAAATTTAGTTCTCTGAGGTCACCACAGCGTGGAAAACAACGTTCCGATTTCTTTGCTAGGGTTCCCTTCTCAGGCGCTAAGAGGGACTTAAAAGATACATAAGAGAAAGGAAACAAAACGCTTTGAAGCAAGTTTTGTACTATCATTGTAGGAATAAAACAAAGGACAATAATTAATAAATATATTGTAATAATTATCAACATAAACTAAATATTGTATAATTAGAAGTAGGCGTATCCAGGTAACTTTTTTTGTTTCTGATCAATACTGATGTTGAACTACTATTATATGAATAATATGCACTTCTCTGATTTATTTTTAAGTGTAATATATTATTAGAATTAGAAAAGAATTGGCTATGTGATACTAATCAGAGAACCATAGTCAATGACAATAGACATGAGAACAACTGACCCGTTTATTATCAACCAATGAGTGAAACTTTAAACAGAGGTGGAGGGTCTGAGAGGCAAAATGTATTCTGATACTCGCCTTTTCACCGATACTAGATCTGTGTTCAGTTTGGGACATCCCTAAATTTAGAAGTTAACTAACTGCTTTTAATTTGGGCTTTGCAAAATAAGAAAATAGAAGGGGAACAAACTGGCAGAGAAAAAAAATAAAACTGAATAAAGCTAAAACAGAAAATAGGCTGTACTTTGTTTTAAAGCCAAGACTTTGAGAACAATTGAAATCAAAATAAATACAAAGTTAAGCCCTAAATTACTTTAAATTAAGCAAAAGGTTTGTTTCTAATAGGATATCAAACAGGAAATCTTCCCAAGATAACAAAAAAGAATATTAAAGTTTAAAAAGTAAAATGTACGTTTTTTTAATACAATTTAGGAAAAGATTCTTTCATAAATCTTATCCTTCTCATTGATCAAAGATTCTCTTTATTCACGTTCCAACAACCAAATCCTGCTTATAACTATTAAACAGCGTTTTGCATATTTCCATATATCCCAAGTCTTTGCCATAGGAAGTCCCCCCTATCTATCACGCTAATCTTTAGCTGCATTCATCGGATTCTCTCTAAGGATCACTACAAAACACTGAAATTACTTACAACCAGAAGAAACAGGAGAACCTAAAACTAAATCTGTCTTAACTGAAGTTCATATTTCCAACCATGTGAACCTGGTGATTTGTCCAGTTATGGTGAAAGAACAGTCATCATATTTTCTCTTTAGTTGCATCAATAAATACCTCAATGGCAAAGGGTCAGAATCCATTATTTTGGCTCCAGGTTTGTCCAAATGACAGCACTGTTTTTAATGTTTAGTATTTAAGTCTTTGAGTAAACAGTAAACATCCAGGGTTCCTACATCATAAGGCAAGTTAAATTCAAGACTTTTTAATCCCACTTGAAATAAAAATTTAAGACCAAATTTGCAAGAAACACAAGAAAAACCTGCTTGCGACAATTTAACCCAAAGGTTTATTTTAACATAAACCACTGCACTAATGTTTCAATTTTTGAAAAACTTCCCATACAGGAAGAAAGCTAAAAACACACAAATGAAAGATATATTTTAACAATTATTTAACTGAATTCAAAAACTTTGTTTTAGCAGGGAACAAAACAAATCAGTTTTAAAGCCACAACATAACCAGTGCTAAGTCTTTTTTGCAGCTATTTTTCTTTGTATCGTTTTCTTAGTATGTTTGATTTGGTGATAAGTGGGGGCGTTGCAGAGACAAGGGTGGAACAAAACTGAGAAATACCGGCTGTTTCTCGGTAACTCCATTTTGAAGCTTTGTGTTTCGTGCTTCGCATGCGACTCCACTGCCTTAATTCCCATCGTTCCGAGCTTGAATCACTTCTTGCACAAAATACACTGAGCCTCATGTATGTTCCCTGGTTTTAGCCATTGTGAAAACTCTTGGCTGGAGACAATTTTCGTTACATTTACACTTGCTCATATTTTCCAGACAAAAAGTTAATGTTGCATTTCCCAAATATCCCGCTTTTATTGGTTCCTCTATCGGGACGGAACCAATAATGGCGAGCCATTATTATTTTTTTTTTTATAAAAAAAATGTTTTCAATTTTAATGTTTTATTTAAATTACAAAAATAAATCATAATAAAAATAATCTTATTTATGATGTTTTGGTCACTGGTCTAGAAACATTAGGATGTTCAAAGCAGGGAATCCTTTTTTTTTATGTGGCTCACTGGAAAGGATCGAGTCAAACTAATCAGAGGCAAAATAAGCAAATATTAGAACAGCACCACAGCAATCTATTTCCATCAAAACATCTAGTAGAACAAGTCCTTAACTTGTCAAAGACTAGCTGTACTTTTCAAATCAGACCGTTTTTATGTACATCCTATTGGGAGAAAATATCGGTCATTGGAGCGAAACTAAAAAAGATGCAGGAGGCAGAAGGTTATTACTATCAACATATTGAACGGGACACAATTCAAATACTAGTGCAGATAATGTACTCCTGTGTTGTTTAATTCATATCGGCTCATATTAACTAGGTGTGCCTGCAATACTAATGATAATAACAGGCTCAGTATCTGCAAACACGTTTCTATAAAAACTCAGTGACAGTAGGAGGAAAAAGAAGAGAGTGCAGTAAAAGCCGCCTCCGTATGACAGATCCCAACAGCTGCAACAACACGTACAGGTTCCAGGGGAAAGGTTGGAAGGTTTTAACATCAAGGAGACACACAAAGGAAAAATGGTTAAAATCAAAGCAGCAATAATTTATAATAAAAGGAAACTGCCCATAAAAAATGAGAAAAATAATGAAAGACAAACCTTTCACAGCTCAGTATTCATGCTCCCCATTACCAACATTTATTATAGATGAAACCTTAAATGGCTACTGAAATGCTTCATGGAGAACTGGAGGAGAACGGATAGTTGTTTCTGTGGGTTCACCTGATGAGACGGAGGTTCGAGGCTGTGGTCTCCAGACGGAGCCAAATTCTGCAGCTCCGGTTCCGTCCTCTCCGCGTCTGGAGTCGCAGCGCTGGCTTCACTGTCCTGATCGAAATGTGCACAAAGAAGCATGCAAAGATTCAGCCAGCGCAACAAGGTGGTCCTTCCTAAAGCTATACACGCCTTTTAAAATATGTGCTCACCTCATAATGCAGGCCTCCTCCAAGAGCATCTGAGTCTAGGAGGTTTTTCAGGAGTCTGTCTGATCCACGGGGACTCAGCTGGAAACAAGACCAGGTCTGGTTTGGTAAAAACACAAATAAAGCATTTCAAAAAGCAACAGAAATTGAAGCCAACCTCATTTTCAGAGATTTGTTTCTGATCATCATCATGATCCTCCTCATCAGACTCCAAACCAGGCAGAGTAAATGAAATCCTCTCCTCTTTCCTTGTGACTAAAACACTCGTTGCCCCACCGCTTCTAGGACCCTGGGAAAAAGAAAAAAAAAACAACATAAAAAATGAAGAACACTAAACTAAATAAATGCCAAATCGAGCTGTGGAAGAGAGGTCTTACTGGAAGAGACGTCTTCAGAGGCTCCAGCCCCCCTGAGCTGCTGAGGGACCCCCGGACCGAAGGGGCAGATCCAGAGAGAGGCCCTTGCCCCAAGAGATCTGGACCTCTCAGAGGGCCCAGAGTGGACAGTGGGGATGGCAGGGGCCCCAGAGAAGAACTCAACACCTGCAGAAAAGGATGGAGCGTCAGCCGAGAGACAGCGAGTTTCCACCGCTTTAATTGATCATGCTTTAATGCAGACTCATGCTTTAAATCAGGTTTTATTGCACAAAAAAAAATAGCAACCTTTTATGTTTATTGTTGTATCTTCAAGCTAAAAATGTGTCAATTTAAAAAGCTTCTTGTTAGAGTTTCAGTTTTCACTAACTAAAAGACATTTTATGTACTAATTTAAAGGAAAAGTCTGGTCACATTCAGAATACAAACTTTTGAAAGTACTTTAAATATGAAATTATTACATACTGTTCAATAAATGATAAGTGTTTTTCATTAATAGTAATTTTCATTTGAATCTCCTTTACTGAAGGCATCCATGTTTGTCAAAGAACACTACTGCCACCTACTGGTTTGTGACGTCAAGGTGCGGTATCGGCTGTTGATCAAGTCCCAGTGCTGTATCTGGTGTTTGTCACAACGCGCTATTATCCAAGTCAACTTGAAAATATTCTTCTTCCAAATGTTGGCTACATATTACGTGTTTTTTCTCTGGCCAGAAGTTCGATGGCAAATCCTCCCTCTTCAAGTTGGCGATCCACCGATGAACCCGTCCGTGGAGGATCAGGGATCGGAAAGGTGAAATAACTCCTTTTTTTTCACTTTTACCCGATGTATTCCAACATCCAGCTTCCATGCACGTGGGCATTGTCAGTTTAACTATAGCTCTTGTGAATTTCAATGGTGAAGTCCTCTGGAAATCTTCAATAATTGTTATTGGCTGCAGATGTGTCTAGTAGTTCCCATTGATTTTGCTTGTAAAGCGGGGAGAATGGCGCTAGGCTTACCGTGACGTCACTGCCGGAAGATGGCAGGAGGGAGGGGTTACTATATTTGGGCAAAAATGTTATTAAACATATTAATTTTAGGTATAAAAATGATCCATTGATCATTCCTTGCTGACTGGACTTTTCCCTTAAAAGACTCTGAAAATATCTAAACGAAAACCTTCAAACTGTCAAAAAATATAAAGAGATTAAGATGGCAACAGTCGCTAACCGCTGGAGTCCTCAGTGGCTCCTTCTTTTTCTTCTCTTTCTTTTCCTTTTTTTCCTTCTTCTTCTTCCTGTCCTTCTTAGCCCCTCCCATCCCAGCGCTTCCCTTGAGCCGGGCGTTCTTGCGCTCCTGGATCACCAGCTGTCTGTAGTGCTCATCGCACGGATGCTCCCAGGTGGACTGGCCCGTAGAGAAGTTGAAGTAGTAGATTTCCCCTGTCGTGTCCTGGCTGTGACACATGAGCAGAGAGGAAAACAAAGGAAAACACTTTGAGCTAAAAATACTGACAGCTCCTAATCCATTCTTCTAATCTTCAATCATATAGATGATTTTAGACCAGATCATACCTTCTCTTGCTTTATTAGGCTTTAATCTACTTCAAATCAAATCTAATTTTTAATTTGGCCAGGAAACATCGTATTTATGCAGGTTTGAAAAGTGTATAAAGTTTGCAAAAACATGTTCCTAACAAAAGCCTCATTATTTTATGTGAAAGAACCACAAAGTAGCAGCTATCCCAGAGGTAGAAACCTAGATGCATTAGGTATTTTTAATATGGAAAGCCCTGTGAGCATTTAAATTCAGCCCCCTTTACTTCAATAGTCTTGAAATAATATTAAATGCAGGGTCACAGTCACAAATGATGATCAGAGAAACATTAGTGAAAAAAAGCCCATTATGGGGACAAGAGAAGAAGGAAAAAAGGTAACTGAGACGTTTAGAACAATCTCCCAAGCATTAAATACAAATCTCACAAGGCTTTGCTCAATCCCTCATCTGAACATCAGAATCAGAAATATTTTAATAATCCCAGAGGGAAATTACTTTTGTTACACACTCCAGTTACAGTTTTATATAATATATACACACATCCAACTATACAATATAATAAAGATTAAAAAATAAGAATAAAAAAAGATAAAATATATACACATATAGCTCTTCTGTATATATATCTGTACGTATATCTATGCATGTGTAAAAACTAAATCCAAATAAAGTGAAAATCCAAGTAAAGTGATAAATAATAATAAAGAATAAAAGAGGAGGGTTAATTTACCACACCTTCCAGTATTCAGATTGGAAATCTCTCCAGCCTAATAAACTGAAATAAGTTGATGGGAAAACTATTGTAAACCCAATTAATAATCCCAAAATTGGTCAAAATGGTAGATTATCAAGAAGAAAGCCATTGTTAAAATAAAGTCACAAGACTTTCCATTTGTGGGAAAACAGGAGCTCCGGTTAAATGAGACCAAAGCTGAAGTTATTGGTCCACATGCAAAACGTCATGAGTCACTCTGTTTATCACCTGGAGTGTGATGATTCCAGGGAGCCATCAGAGTGACCATCAATGTGATGTTCTGAGAGGACGGATTAATTGATGGAGCTTATTACAGGCTCAGGAGTTGACGTTAAGGATTTTTACCACTTGCCCTTTAGGCAAGTGACTTTCACATTTCATTTGCCCAGAAACAATTTTTACTTGCCCAGTATAATGTTTGATAAATATAGTTCCTAATATTCATTTTTGTATATATATCAATGAAACATGTTTGTTTTTTTAAATGTTTTTTTGTAATTCAGTAAGTTTGCAGGTTCCTGGTGTGTATATGCATGCGTCAGATAATGAACTCAAGCCTACATTACCGTGTTAACGTGCTTTTCAATCCTTCCTGCACATTCTTTTCAAACTAAACTTTGCTTTAAACTGTTGTGTGCTTAGAAAATTTAAGTTGTAATGTTAAAAATCAAAACAAAACTTGACAGGTTAAAAACTTCCACTGCTACTACTCACCAATTTAACATGTTTAGCTCTATATCATTTAAATGCACCACTCCAATGTCCAAGTTTTAATGTATGACCACTGTACAGAAGACTGCCATATGATAGAAATATTTACACTGTGCGCATAAAATTATTATTATTATTTTCCTAATCCCTGACTGATCATTTTTAATCTAGCGTGTATTATAGTATAAATTAAAGCCACAAGTGGCATTGGGCGGCCCTCGCAGCTCGCACCGCCTGGTATGCTGCGACCGCGGGAACCAAGCGACCGCCTCCTTCTTGCTCCTCCCGACCCAGCAAAATGGGTTCCACGCTTTACCTCTGGGCCTGCTGAGACAACCACAGCTTTGGTCAGGAAGGGTTAAACTAGGGATAAAATATAATATCTGGGATGAATCTCATCTGTGAGATAGATGCTGCGGCCATCTCAGGTGGTGGGTCAAAAGTATATGTTCAAAAGATGGAGAAACGCCACCGCCAAAATCCAGGGTTAGCGGTAATACACCCTACTCAAAACAAAAAAAATCATTAAAAATCCATAGTTTGCAATAAAATCCCGAAAAAAATCGCAAATGTCAAGGAACACATCTCGCATGTCCTAGATTTTTTTTAGATGATTTATTAAATAATTTAAAGAAAGAAAAATCTTTAAACGTGAATGCCTTATACTGCGGCAGTTGAAAACCTCATAAGATGCTCAAACATGCATAGATTTACGCCAAACTTGGCAGTCTTTTCTATAATCAAAGGATAAATAACTGTTCCAAATTTGGCTAGGATTGCTATAAAACTTTTTGCGATACAACAATTTCCTGTTAACACAAACTTTTGAAAAATCAGAGTGACAGACTTTAAAGAAGCGCTTTGCTATTGTAACCAGCTTACAGCAGGCTTTGTAAAGAACGTATTTTGAAAGTATTAGCTCATTTGGATAAAAGGCTGATTTTATACAATTTTTTGAAAAGAGGTCCGTGATTTCACAACAGGGTGAAATGTAATTCAAAATGGCCGACTCTACTCAAAACAAAAAAAATCATAAAAAATCCATATTTTGAAATAAAATCCAGAAAAAAATCGCAAATGTCAAGGAACACATCTCGCATGTCCTAGATTTTTTTTAGATGATTTATTAAATAATTTAAAGAAAGAAAAATCTTTAAACGTGAATGCCTTATACTGCGGCAGTTGAAAACCCCATAAGATGCTCAAACATGCATAGATTCACGCAAAACTTGGCAGTCTTTTCTATAATCAAAGGATAAATAACTGTTCCAAATTTGGCTAGGATTGCTATAAAACTTTTTGAGATACAACAATTTCCTGTTAACACAAACTTTTGACAAATCAGAGTGACGGACTTTAAAGAAGCGCTTTCCTATTGTAACCAGCTTACAGCAGGCTTTGTAAAGAACGTATTTTGAAAGTTTTAGCTCATTTGGATAAAAGGCTGATTTTATACAATTTTTTGAAAAGAGGTCCGTGATTTTACAACAGGGTAAAATGTAATTCAAAATGGCCGACTCTACTCAAAACAAAAAAAATCATTAAAAATCCATAGTTTGCAATAAAATCCCGAAAAAAATCACAAATGTCAAGGAACACATCTTGCATATCCTAGATTTCTTTTAGATGATTTATGAAATAATTTAAAGAAAGAAAAATCTTTAAACTTGAATGCCATATACTGCGGCAGTTGAAAACCCCATAAGATGCTCAAACATGCATAGATTCACGCCAAACTTGGCACTCTTTTCTATAATCAAAGGATAAATAACTGTTCCAAATTTGGCTAGGATTGCTATAAAACTTTTTGCGATACAATAATTTCCTGTTAACACAAACTTTTGAAAAATCAGAGTGACAGACTTTAAAGAAGCGCTTTGCTATTGTAACCAGCTTACAGCAGGCTTTGTAAAGAACGTATTTTGAAAGTATTAGCTCATTTGGATAAAAGGCTGATTTTATACAATTTTTTGAAAAGAGGTCAGTGATTTCACAACAGGGTGAAATGTAATTCAAAATGGCCGACTCTACTCAAAACAAAAAAAATCATTAAAAATCCATAGTTTGCAATAAAATCCCGAAAAAAATCACAAATGTCAAGGAACACATCTTGCATGTCCTAGATTTTTTTTAGATGATTTATTAAATAAGTTAAAGAAAGAAAAATCTTTAAACGTGAATGCCATATACTGCGGCAGTTGAAAACCCCATAAGATGCTCAAACATGCATAGATTCACGCCAAACTTGGCAGTCTTTTCTATAATCAGAGGATAAATAACTGTTCCAAATTTGGCTAGGATTGCTATAAAACTTTTTGATATACAACAATTTCCTGTTAACACAAACTTTTGAAAAATCAGAGTGACAGACTTTAAAGAAGCGCTTTGCTATTGTAACCAGCTTACAGCAGGCTTTGTAAAGAACGTATTTTGAAAGTATTAGCTCATTTGGATAAAAGGCTGATTTTATACAATTTTTTGAAAAGAGGTCAGTGATTTCACAACAGGGTGAAATGTAATTCAAAATGGCCGACTCTACTCAAAACAAAAAAAATCATTAAAAATCCATAGTTTGCAATAAAATCCCGAAAAAAATCACAAATGTCAAGGAACACATCTTGCATGTCCTAGATTTTTTTTAGATGATTTATTAAATAATTTAAAGAAAGAAAAATCTTTAAACTTGAATGCCATATACTGCGGCAGTTGAAAACCCCATAAGATGCTCAAACATGCATAGATTCACGCCAAACTTGGCACTCTTTTCTATAATCAAAGGATAAATAACTGTTCCAAATTTGGCTAGGATTGCTATAAAACTTTTTGCGATACAACAATTTCCTGTTAACACAAACTTTTGAAAAATCAGAGTGACAGACTTTAAAGAAGCGCTTTGCTATTGTAACCAGCTTACAGCAGGCTTTGTAAAGAACGTATTTTGAAAGTATTAGCTCATTTGGATAAAAGGCTGATTTTATACAATTTTTTGAAAAGAGGTCAGTGATTTCACAACAGGGTGAAATGTAATTCAAAATGGCCGACTCTACTCAAAACAAAAAAAATCATTAAAAATCCATAGTTTGCAATAAAATCCCGAAAAAAATCACAAATGTCAAGGAACACATCTTGCATGTCCTAGATTTTTTTTAGATGATTTATTAAATAAGTTAAAGAAAGAAAAATCTTTAAACGTGAATGCCATATACTGCGGCAGTTGAAAACCCCATAAGATGCTCAAACATGCATAGATTCACGCCAAACTTGGCAGTCTTTTCTATAATCAGAGGATAAATAACTGTTCCAAATTTGGCTAGGATTGCTATAAAACTTTTTGATATACAACAATTTCCTGTTAACACAAACTTTTGAAAAATCAGAGTGACAGACTTTAAAGAAGCGCTTTGCTATTGTAACCAGCTTACAGCAGGCTTTGTAAAGAACGTATTTTGAAAGTATTAGCTCATTTGGATAAAAGGCTGATTTTATACAATTTTTTGAAAAGAGGTCAGTGATTTCACAACAGGGTGAAATGTAATTCAAAATGGCCGACTCTACTCAAAACAAAAAAAATCATTAAAAATCCATAGTTTGCAATAAAATCCCGAAAAAAATCACAAATGTCAAGGAACACATCTTGCATGTCCTAGATTTTTTTTAGATGATTTATTAAATAATTTAAAGAAAGAAAAATCTTTAAACTTGAATGCCATATACTGCGGCAGTTGAAAACCCCATAAGATGCTCAAACATGCATAGATTCATGCCAAACTTGGCAGTCTTTTCTATAATCAGAGGATAAATAACTGTTCCAAATTTGGCTAGGATTGCTATAAAACTTTTTGATATACAACAATTTCCTGTTAACACAAACTTTTGAAAAATCAGAGTGACAGACTTTTAAGAAGAGCTATGCTGTTTTTACCATCAAACAAGTAGTGATTAGAGGAATATATTTCAAAAGTCTTAGCTCTTTTGGGAAAACGACTGATTTTTTAGAAATATTTTAACATAGTGATTCTATTTTCATAAGGGTGCCGTTTGATTCAAAATGGCTGACTTCATGAGAGGTTTAGACCATGGCTCCAATGAAACTTTTTGTAGGCGGAGAGCTCATACAGATGTGTGCCAAGTTTCATTATCCTAGGAACGAGCATGGCTAGGGGCTGAATTATTTCCTGGCATTATCTGTCCACTTGACCAACTATTAGGCGAGAACGCAAACTTTTGAAAAATCAGAGTGACGGACTTTAAAGAAGCGCTTTGCTATTGTAACCAGCTTACAGCAGGCTTTGTAAAGAACGTATTTTGAAAGTTTTAGCTCATTTGGATAAAAGGCTGATTTTATACAATTTTTTGAAAAAAGGTCAGTGCTTTCACAAGAGAGTAAATTGTAATTCAAAATGGCCGACTTCCGGTGGGGTTTAGACCATGGCTTCAAGAGGCTTTTAGTTAGGGCCTGATGAGATGCAAATGTGTTCAAAGTTTCAATATTCTAGGACTAAAAACAGCTTGGGGCTGGTGGTTTGAAGTTTGTTATTTCTAGGGGGCGCTGTAGTGTAATTAAGCCCCGCCCACAAAATATTGCTCTGGATTCCTGTTTGGAGTTGGACTAGGATCATCTCTTGTGATTTTGGTGCAGATCTGATTAATAATGAGGAAATGAGAGCCAATCGTATTTTCATGGCGAAACGCCTCACTTCGCCATGGCACCATGGCAACACCATTTAACTCAGACTCTCTGTGCTTTAAACGAAGTTAGACCAACATGTTTTCTATCATCTGACAAAGTGTCAAGGTGCTGGTGTTTTGAATGAGTGAAAGGGACCCTCCCAAGTGAAAAAAGTAACTTTCTTCCCTTAGGGGGCGGGGCTTAGATGATGTCATCATTTGACCATCCAGTATGGTCAAGCACCCAAAGGGGCTCCTTACTGCCAAACTTGGTTTGATTTGAATTTTTTTTGTAAAAGTTATTCAACTTTGAAATTCTTCAAAAGTAGCCTAACTTTGGGGCCCCTGGGGACCCCTTAAACATGCTCAAAAACGAAAACCTTTGATAACTTTTAATCTCCAATGCCTTAACTGCATAATGACCGAGTTTGAAGCCGATAGCTCATAATCCCTAGGAGGAGTTCGTTAAAGTTCGACATGAGCGAAAATGAAAAATGGCCAAAAATCGCACTTTGACCCAAAATGGCTGACTTCCTGTGGGTTTTAGGGCATACCTCCAAGAGACTTTTTTTCATGATTTGAGGAGATCTACCTGTGTGCCAAAATTCAGATCTCTGGGACTTACAGTTTCCCCCAACTCACGTTAGGGGGCGCTGTGGCGTAATTTGGGGGCGGCCATTTTTGATTCTATTATAGACCGGCTATTTCACGCGGGGGACAATTTACTGCCACGTTTTCCTGAGTTTTTGAATATGCGAAGTCCCCGTAAAATGCGTTCAAAGTGCTACAAGAATCGTAATAATAATAATAATAAGAAACTTTCGAAATACAATAGGCCTTCGCAGCACTTTGCTGCTCGGGCCTAATTAAATTCATCATCAAGCTGCTGCTCTGCAGAATTCTCTCCCCAAGAGCTGAATCACGCCATCTAGCGGAAAATCACGCGGCTTTTTCAAATCACGCGAGAATGTGTACAAAACAACAAAAATGGCGCCGGAAAAGCTTGTGGGTCGTTTTCAGCGAATGTCGGTGATTTTAAAGTAATTTCGAGTGATAAATAAATTTTTTTGCGATCATTGCACTTGCCCGGTGGGCAAATGCAATGAAATGTGTACTCTCCCGACAATAAAAACTACTTGCCCTGGGCGATCGGGCAATGGTTAACATCGAGCCCTGCAGGCTGCTAATCACTTTATTTTTCAGCGAAAAAAAAGGACACTGAAAATAGAGCTAAAGCTGCACTGGAATACTTTAAATTCATAAGGAATGGCTCAGTCCAAGTACAGACCTGAATCTAAGAGAAACTCGAGGAGAAGCTTGGAAATGTTTCTGATGCTTCACTATTATGTGCTTCTTTATGTTGATTTATAAAATAACCCTCCACCAAAAAAAAAAAAATACTATATATTAGATTTTTTTTCTTTTTTAGTATTTGTTGGTAATGAAATAAAAAGTGGAAAATGTGCAATTATCGATTCTTTAAACATTCATTTAACCCTGAATACAAAAGAAAACTGTACTGGCGTCCTGAGAGAGTAGTTAACGCTTTCCTCTCAACTCACCACGGCTTCCACTCCGGAGGTAAGGGGGCAGAAACGCCCTCTCTGGCCAACCACAGAAGCTCCGGCTCATTTTCCGGATCAATGCCGATCTCTCTCGCATACTCCAGGATATCTGAGCACAAGGAGAAAACAAGAAGAGCAAAAAAATGAGGAATACAGCTTTCCACACAGTGCAATTTGTCAACAGCAGGGCTTCAAACCATGTAAACAGTAGGCGGAGTCTTTAAGTAATCTTTCAGAAAATCTTTTATAAAACTAAATAAAAATCCAAGTCCTGAACCTTCGGTTAGTAAGAAGGAGGAACTTCTGAGCTCTAGACACTGCAGAATTTCTATAGGAACTAAAAAGCTCAGTTCGGTCAAAAATAAATCATGTTAAACTAATGAAATTTAAGAAAGACAGATTCTGTTATTAGGATAATAAAGTTCTTTTGTGTGTGTGCCTGTCATTTAGAAGTTTTAATCAGTACATAGACTGTTAAAAATGCAACGTACAATTCAGAAGCATTAGAGCATGGATGCCAGTTCCTTAAATAAGTTCTCTCTAAGCTCTTTACACCCTTAAAAGCATTCAATTATATGTATAACGTTATGATATATGTCATTAATTAAACATAAAGTGTGTTCAATTTGTATTTTTTTCTTATTATTTGAAATAAAGGTATTCATTCTTTAATTTATCTATGGGAGTTGATCAAATTCAGATTAGGGTCCGGATTGGTTTTAGACCAGCTTTGATTCATCCCATTAAATGGGCCCTTTCTAAGGAAACTAAACCAAATTTCTTTCCTAATTGAACTGCGTCAAAAGCAGCTAAGAGGTTGTGTAGAACAAGCAGCACCAAAGTGAGGGTCAGGACCCTTAGGGTTGCGTGAGACTCCAAGTGGAGGGTCATGAGATTGTTTTAAAGATCATTGTAACCCCAGAGGTATATGGAGGAACAAATTATATATTAAAATGCATAAAAATTAAGGTCTTATGGAATAAATACATGTAACAGGAATGAGGTAGATGTAACATTTAAGCAGCATGGAGGTCCATCCTCCTAAGCACATTAAAAGTCAGTTGATAATGGTGCAGTTTCCAAAGACTCCTGGAAAGATCACAAAACGTCTTCAGAAAACACCTGAGTGAAGTCAGGGACCATACTTCAATACTGTTGTCTCATGTTCATCAATGTTGTATTATAAAGTATAAAAAAATCAGAGAGGAGAAACGGGGAAAATCTTCACACGTTTCTTCGCGTTCAGTTTTAATGAACCAGTTGAAACAATTTGTAGACTATAAACTTTGTTTTCTCTGTGGAAAAAATGAACAACATTTTAAAAATCTGACTATGATCTGGTTGAATTTTCTCTGTAATGTGCCTTGAGGTGGCACATGTTGTGAATTGGTGCAATATAAATAAACTCAATTGAACTGAACATTTTTAAAAATGGATTGTGGAAACCTGAGTCTGAGAATTAGGACTTCATGCATATCCTGGCAGAGGTTTGATGCAATACATGTCACCTGATCAGCCTGCCTAGATTGGCGTGCTCTGATTGCCCTGCTCTGATTGGCCTGCTCTGATTGCCCTGCTCTGATTGGCCTGCTCTGATTGGCCTGCTCTGATTGGCCTGCTCTGATTGGCCTGCTCTGTTTGCCCTGCTCTGATTGCCCTGCTCTGATTGCCCTGCTCTGATCCATTTTAAGAACTCCAATACAATACCAATCAGCACACTAGCGGCCGACTGTGGTCGCTTACAGATCAATCAGTGCATCTTTAAACATCACGGGCATGCTTAACAGAAGTCCGGTTGTTATTGTCTTTTAAGGGACTAATCAGCATCATGGTGCAAATGGGGGCCAAACTGCATGTTGCACAAAGCTTTTGCTAAAAGTGTAATCGTCACAGATGCAGAGCAGACTGGAGTACCCATGTTTATGTTTGTTAAACAGGTGTCTTTATAGGACTGTGACTTTTCTTATCATTACATTGAAAAGTAAATAATTGAATCCTTATTTTCTCAGAGTACAGATTTTTTTATGTATTTGTCCAGAATGACAGAAAGTGAGCTCTGATTTTTTAAATAAAGAAGACTCATTATTTGGGGGACTGTTAGATTAGTGGCTTGAGCTCAACTTATTACAAGGTCAAAACAATCATTCTAATGAAAGATTATCTTGTTGCTCAGGGACCCAGAGTGTGGGGGATAGACCCCGGTACTTGCTCTGAGAAGGTTGCAAGGTCCCGATTAGATCCCCACAGCCTGCACTCTGGGTCCCCGAGCAAGACCATTAACCACACACTGCTCTTCGGGTGCCGCACAATGGCAGCCCACTGCTCCGCAAAGGGAATGGGTTAAATACAGAGGTTAATTTCTAAAATGTGAGATCAATAAAGTTAAATTATAATTAGATTTCTATCATCACTAAACAAAAGTTTTGTTTTTTTTTGTTTCTTTTTAAACAAAAATCTACTTGTCGATTGGTGAACAAGTAGTTCTGCATTTCACCAGTAGGTGGTGACATGTTCACATGGAGCTTCATGAACTGTGGGGATCATTGAAGCAATTTGGCCAAACGGTTAAATGCCTCAGAGGCTCCATCACTACAGATTATCATTTAAGTGGATGTTTCTGTTGATAATGTGTACCTTGTTCAGAGGGGATGTAGTTCTCATCATAGTGCTCTTCAAGGATCAGTTGGTCTCCAATAAGAGCAGAATCTGTCATGGCTGCTGCAGAGAGAAAAGAAGAAGAACTGGATCCAAGACAGCAGATTAAAGGCTAACCTAGCATAACACAGTGCAAAAACATTTTAACGGCAGACTAGACCATGATATTAAGGGGATTATGGAAGTAGATAACTTCAGTTCTACAAAGGAAGAAGTTAGCCCACCTGTGCCCAAACGGGTAGCTTTACCAATTAAACAACAACTTCAAAATATGTCACGAGGCATTATATAGCTGCGTAGCTGTTATATTCATGGGGTCTGCTGCGTAGGAAGGATAAAAGTGGGGAGCTATGGTGTTAGCTCAGCGCTAGCTCAACAGGCTTAGCAGTTAAGAAAGGCTAATTCTTAGCATTTTGTTTACCTTTCCTACATTAGCCGCCTCTTCATTGGGTCTTTTAAAAGAGCGCGGATAATTAAACCGTTCAATAAAAGCCGTGTTATAATCGGAGCGTAATAATTGTGAAACAGTCACAGCATAAACATCATCTCCATGGACGCTTTCCTCGTTTCCCGAGGCACTGACTGGCTGAGCCACATGGGGCCTTCGAATACACTCGGAATTTTTAGTTTCAAGCAGACTAAACAACTCTAAATATCACGGTGACAATTATGTTAATTTAAAATATCATTAGATCAAATCATATTATTCAAAAACACACATTTTCTTGTTCTAAATCGATCATAGAAACATGCCAAGGTTATAAAACGTCCGTTTTTTAATGTAACTTGAACGAAGCTATATTTTCTTGCAGCACTTAAAGCAGCCTCAGTCTCCCCAGGCGACGATGTCTTTGTTGTATTTAATTATTTATTATTTTGTTTATTTAGTAATTTTATTTTATATTTGTTTTCCTATTTATTATAACTGTCATTTCAAAAGCTTTTTAGGCTTTAAAACAGTCAACATGGACAGTGTTAAAACAGGTGGCAGTCCTAAAGGGCAGGACTGTCAAATCCAAATTGAGAAACCATTAACTATTTAACCCGTTTTATCACATCACACCTTTTTAACATGTTATTACTTATATTTTGGTGTTTTTTTTATTTTGATAAGGACATGCTCCATATTTTCCTATTTTAGGTTCTAATCTCTACATCCTTTCATCTCCACTTAAAAAACTTTAAATGACTCAGAAGGCAAAAATGCAAAGGGGATTTAATATAATTTATTTTTCTATTAAGAAAAAAAAAATCAATTTTAGAGCACATTTGTGTTTTTTTGAATGACAGCAGTTTTGCAGCCTGAAGTAAGCTATAAGTAAAATGTGTTGGGATAACAAGATTTGTCCAGAAGAGGGCAGATGAAAACATAATTTCACTATTCTGGTCTATGAAATGGGGTTCTTTTTACATTAAAGAAAAACTTAAAGAAATGATTATTATCATCAGACTCAGACTGATTTCTGTAAAGAACATAACATAAAGTTACCTAAGTTACCTCCAAAAAAGTATTAGACCCAGGAATATCTGTCTGTCTGACATGAGCCAATTGACACATTTTGTGTGTTTGGGTAAAAAAAAAAAATAATATGCATAATAGTTTTAGGATGAAAGAAGATTTTTCTGATAATAAAAGTGTCTCAGAATGCGAGGACCATCTTTCTAAAGTCTGACAATGAGAGTTAAAAAAGGAAATTCAATCATATATTTCCCTCATATTGAATCAATTGTAGTGAAGTTAAGATCATATTTATTTTTTATGTGAAAAATATGTCAAATTTTAATCAATTAAAAAGGTAGATCAATTAGACCCACGATCACTGAGCGACCAACATGTGATCAACACAACAGTTAAGTGGGAGCAGAAGATGAATGGATGTATAGAGAAAAACAATAATTGTTCAAATCCCTTTATTAATGATTGACTGTGATGCTCAGTTTTAAATGCAAATGCACAATGATTATATTACATGTGTTTTATATAAGAACAAGCACTTTTATTACACCATTGATACCTTTGTGCAAAAATCAAATTCCTAGTTTTGTGACTAACGCTCTAAAAAGTAATTCTGTGGTTTCCAGAAATCTTCCCCAGCTTTCCTACATCCATTGGCATAAAGCAACTCTCCTATCGTCTGTGTTTTATTTAAGTATCAGGGTGAATGGCCTCTTCATCTTGAGCAATGCTTTACAATCACAAACAGGCCTTGGAACTTAGATGACCAACACCTACGCAAAACAAACAACACCAGTGTGAGATTGCCCTTTGTAACAAATGAAGTTCTATTCAAAATACAAGTTAAATGATTCTGCGGGAAAACAGGTTTAGTTATATCTCTCTAAGGAGTCTTTAGTCAGTGATTACATAATTTTTGAAGTCCGTACTTTGGCTAGGCCACACCAAAACCTTACAGTTTCTTGGATGTGCTGCAAAACTCAAGCAGAACTTGATCTAAAGATCATAAGCTAATGGCAGAATTTTCACCTTAAAGAATTTGGCCTGATGTGTTTGTGTAGGTATGCATTTATACATTTACATGCATGTATGTAGATTAATGTGTATATATATATATATATATATATATATATATATATATATACATTATATATACACATTCATTACATGTATATATATATATATATATATAAAAAGGAAAAAAGGAAAATGGCACCAAACATTGGTGAATATTGTAAGTACAGTTTAGTATAATAAATATATAATAATATAAATTTATAATAATACATTATATTAATAAATAATAAATTCATATACTTATAATATATAGTATTATAATGTAACTTCCACTTCCGGGTTACCTAAGTTTCCCTTGGTGAGAGGCGGTGGAAGCTGAATAAGGCTAGACCTTTTTGAATATATAGCCCAACTCTTCCGTCTCCAAAGCATCCAGTCCAGGTAGGCTGGCTCCTTCACCTGGCGAAATTGAACACAACCATTGGCTTTGTCTGAACGTCTGCCCTAATCTCTAACCCAGTGGTTCCCAACAACCCTGGTCCTCGGGGACCCCTCCCATGCATGTTTTAGATATGTCTCTGCTCCAGCACACCTGATTCAAATTATGGCTCCTTCTCTACAATCAAGTGCTAGAGAAGCCTGTTAATCATTCAATTTTTTCTGTTGTGATTAGTGTTGCGACGATACCGATACCAGTATCGGGTGGGGCCCTGATACTGCACTAAAATGGTGGCATCGGTATTGGCAAGTACCAACAATTAGGGCACCGATACCATTTTGAGAGTCAAAATTTTATTCAACTATTGTGACCCATTCCAGGTAGGCAATAAAGAAGTTCTACTGGATTCACTTTGTATAAGTCTTTTTCCTGCTTCACAAAGGTAGGCAGCAGCTTGAAAAAGCCATGATGGCAATTATTTTACATCCACATAGTATGCAGTTCTTCATATATATACACACACATCAATTTCAAACAGATGGTATCGGTATGGTGTCGGCCGATACTGCACAGCCAGGTATCGGGTATTGGTATCGGTGCGCAACACTAGTTGATATGTAACAAGAATCACCTGCAGGACAGGGTTCATTATAGTGGACATAATGGTGAACTCGGTTATGTGACTGTAAGTCCGGCTCCCCGCATGGTGCCTGCGCCATCTTTGTATTGTCTCGCCTGCAAAAAAATCTCACAGTGCTTTGCGGGGAGAGCACTTGCAAATCATTCTGGTATAATATATATCTGCTAGTCTGGTGAACATGGATACACAGTACTTTTTAAGGTGCATTGTGAAAAATTTTGAGTCCACTAATTTTCAATCCAGTAGTCATTTGAACACTCATATAAAATAGCGAATCGCCCTATATAGGGGCTAGGGCGAACGTTCGGACACAGCCGTGATGTTTTTAAAAAACTGAAAGGAAAACGTAGCTTTTGTTTCTTCCCTCCCCATCCTCTGGACAGACGGTGTCGTGTTTATACTTTTGTAAATGATCTGGTCCTTGGAAATGAATTCCTATGTTCTGGTCCTCTTCCCCTAGTGGTTTGGAAACACTTTAGTTTTGGCAGCTTTTCTGAACTTGCAGGGGTGTTTCTGTTTTTGAACAATTTTCCCTTTGCATGTTTTTGTTGTGTGTTAGCATCATTTATGTATTTGCAGCAGGTTTTGGTGTTGTAAGGTGTTTCTACTTTGCTCATTTCCATTTTCTGTGATTTCAGCTTTTCTTCTTTGCAACTTTTTCCCTTTGCATGTTTTTTTTTCTATATTTGTATGTTTGTCTTTTCAAAAAAGTTACTTGGTTCCAAGTGTTTCCAAGTTTGAAGATGTTTCACTTCCCATCCAGGAAGCTTTTTCAATTCAAAATGTCGGAGTTAGCGTTGAGTAGCCCAAAAACTTGTTTTGGCTTAGAAAACATGCAATTTGAAACAGAATCCAACGGATTGTTTTAAAGATTTTTGATGACTGAGAATCTTCACCAGCATAGGTTTGTCTTATTTTTATGTTTGCAGGACCTTTTGAATTTGCTTGATGTTTGCACCCCTTTGCCACCATATTAAAATGATCTTTTTATCCCTTGCCACACTAATAGCTGTCATTTATATTATTTTTCATTTGTTCCCTTAGATCAGAGATGATCTTCTACTTTTTGAGATCTTTTAACCTTCTTTATGTTGTCTATAAGGTTTTATTTAATCAAATATTTGATTCTACAGGTCTAGTAATCTCGGTTTGATTAAGAAATGGAATCAAATACATTAATTCAAGTAAATTTGTGATTCAAATTATTTTTCTCATAGGGCTTGGTTGATCTGGTTATTTTAATTGTTTAAGAAATGGAATCAGTCATCTGTTTGATGACTGGAAGTGTAGAGAAAACACCACAAAAAAATTAAAAAATAAAAACGGAGGTAAAAATAATGAAAGTTTAGGGCTTTAAGAAATCTGAATGTTTTTTTTTTTCATTTTGTTCTATAAGAATGGCTCAATTTAAGTTTCACCTGTTGAAAAGCTTGAAGTCAATGAGGAGGAGGGATCTATAGGGATGTCCAACACCATGTTGGGGAAAAAAAACCCACTGGCATCTTTCCTGACAATTAAAGCAATTAGGTTTTAATACTTTAACCTCTAAAGAGTATAAAGTTTCAATGAGGTTATGACATATCCATCTTGGTAAGTCCCAACATTAACTGATAACTGATAAACTCGATTATCTAAGAAACAGGATCTAGAACAGCAAATGGCAGCAGAAGCTCATAAACCTCGATGATAATGTTCCCTATCACTGATCAAAGAGCCAACTCACTGCTTGCTCATTGCCGTAGAGGCTGTTCAGGTGTGCCCTCCACATTCTCTGATTACATTAGCATTTTTTTTTAGCTTGCTGCCCTTTAAAAAAACATGGATACCAGGGTTATATGAGATGAGTCATGTTGAGATGCAAACGCTAAATACGATCTTGTGCACCATGATCTATGTAGCCTACAAAAGATCGATCTATCTCTAGATGTAATGATTTGGTTATGAAACCTTTGGGGTCATTGACTTGATCGAATCATCTAATCTATGATCTGGTTCTGATACAAGTTCAAAAACCTACTTTATGCTTCCCTATAATAAGAAAAAAAAAATGTTTTTCTAAACAGTTAAGCCCCATGGTAACTCTGGAGGGGCTGTAGAGCTCGACAGCTCAATTATCCGGTTAATACAAACCCTCCATAAATCAGTCATATTTACATATACTTTCATCCATTAATTAGGACACTTATGAGTTACACTGCATTTTATTTAGTGGTATTAAAGCAAAGGAGGCTGAAAACATACCAATGTTTCCTTAAGTTTATTTATCTCAGCTATCTAAGTTCAGAGTGGATTTTCTTGCTTTGCTGTCTAGCTGTCCAGCCTTCAGAGCCTTACAACTAAAACTGCTGCTCTGCTAGAGAGAATTTGTAATAAATATCTGTATTAAGGAAGAAGGGGTCTCAGCTGATGGAATATTGCAAAACCTCACCATACAGTTAAAAAGACTTGCGTATAGCCGTTTTTAGTGCTGAGTGCTATGGGGGAAATAAGTGCAGGCAAACTGTAGCTTACAGCTGAGATAACCTCCCCTGCTGGTCTGAGAGCAGTGCTCCATCAAGGAGGCAGCTGGAACAATGAGTTGACCTTTGAACCCCAACTAGCACATGATGGAATGGTGGATTTTCTGATTAAATGTTTAGCAACTCCATGTGATTACCTTTCATCTGTTGATGGAAGTAGTTCACGATCATCAGGATAGACCTTAAATTTAAAGAAAAAAAGATCTAATCAGAGCAGTAGAGGAGGCAGCTGTTACCCCCCCACACCCAAAAAAGAAAACAGTCTTAAGCAATACGACAGCAATAATTTACACAGACACAGATCAGCGTGGATGCTGATCCAATGCACAGCAATGCAAGAAGTCTCAAAGGTTACTGTTCCAGCCTGTTACTTTTGCGACAATACCACAGACGTTTTTTAAGATCCTGCAAAAAGATTTGCTGAGATCCCAATTTACTTTTAGCCAATCAAGAATGGAGAATTCAAGATTCTGCAAAATTCTGTGAAATCCTTTAAAAAAAAGACTTTATTCTGTTTTTGCTCTTTCAAGATGAAAAATTATTTAAGAAAGAGCATTAGATGAAGGAGCTACAGTAAATGTTACATGTCAGATAAAAAAAAAATACTGCTAATTTTTTATTTTCTATGAAAAAAAAAAAAAATCTAACGGCAGCTTTTATTAACTACAAGGCAAATAAAGTCTTTAATTCAAATGTCTGCCCAAACCCCCAATGTAAAATACTTTCAGTTTCTCAGCTTCTCTTGCAAATCGGTTTCAAACAAATTACATTTTATTTATTTATTTATTTATTTATTTATTCGTTTATTTGATAGGGACAAGTATGTTCCATGCATCATGTCACACACTACAACATTTTAGCTAAGGCTAATTCTCAATGCCTGTCCCCATTTATCAGGGATGGGGGTTTATTTGTTGGTCTGGTTATCAAGTTGAGCTTTAACTGAATAAAATGTCTGCTCAATAATGCAATCAGGGGAAGAGAGAGAATAAGGAGATCAGACTATGTTCCTGGCAAGGCTAATGAGACTTTAAATTAGGTCTTAACAGTATATGCTAACAAATTAGCTGACTAGAAGAACAAAAAAAAAATATCTACTTATAAATTTGGTGAGAAAATGGTTTGATCAGTGTGGATTATTGCCAGATTCACAAAAAAATGTCACTTTTTTGTATTTATGGAATTTTATTACATTGCAAAAACCCATTAAATTTAATTTCATTTTCAAGCTAAATTAATCAGATCAATAAACCATTAAATAAACATTACATGGTGCATACTAATAATTAAACTTGAATAACGTATTTATTTTAAATACATAACAATCGGGTTTGTGTATTGATAATTATTACCATTGAGTGTATTTATTTTAAATATGTGAAGTTTATTTGTTTGAATTACATAATAATCAGGTTACCTTTATGAAATTCAGACAATAAAACTTTATGTATTTGAAGTAAATGCTCTAATTAGTATTAATTCTGATTAAGTATACCTATTTTTTACTGAATAGATAAACCAGATAATTGTGTATTTTGAATAAATAAGCCTTATTACAAAAATTTACATGGATCATGTAAGATTTATTGATATGTTAATATTATCCTAAAAAAAGTAAATGGGAATTTGTTGTGTAATACATTTACATAAATCTTAGAATTTGGGTGAAATATTTCTGTTAGTGCACATCAGAAAAAAAACATAGTTGAGCCACCAAAAAACTTCCACAGTGCAGCTATAAAAGCTTCTCCTTCTCACAATTAAACGCAGTTTAATTAAACACTCAGGTTCCCCAAAAATAAGCCATCAACATTTTTTTTATCAAAACATTGAAAGTCTTATTCCAACCAGCATTGCTTAGCTTTTGTTGACTTTTTGTCATTTTTGCACAAAATAGTGGTTTAGATATTCTTATAACTGTAAAGTAATTTTGTTAGCCTCGTTGGCCTCCTGCAAAACAACCATGTTTGGAGCTGTTAGAGACCTAATTTCAACACATTTGCTGTTTTTAACAGGGATTATTTGTTTGACTTTGCCTTATTCCATCATCAGCATTGCATAAGACATGCTGAGGTGATGTTGCAACAGAACAGAGGGAGAAACTATAAGGTAAAATTATTTAAAAGTAAAATTAACAGACATGCATCGACCATACAGTCCTGATATTATGCAAGAAAAGTGGTTCCAGTACTTCCAATGATTATTCCTGCACCTGGTGACCCTGCTGACACCATAGCTTCCACACTAGTCCTGTGTTTTAAGCATTCTTGCAGACGTTTTAACCAGCTCTTCATTGATTATTTGTTTTAATTGACATATTTTGAAGCCTCAGAAGGATAGGTTCATTAGAATGCGTTGCACAAATATACAGTATATGAGGAATTATATAAGCAATTGCTCCAAATCCTGAAATCACATGAAGCCAAGGTGACAAAGTCCATTGGTGATAGGACAACAAACAACAGGCCAGAGCACATAACTCTTTGACCTATCAATCATCGCGCACGCGCACGCACACACCCAAATACCGACACACACACAAACAAACCAGTGGCAAATTCTTAAATCTGAAAACTTTTATAATTGTATTACAATGCTTTCTGCAGCTCTGGATTAAACTGCCTGTTTTTTAAAGTGGGATGATATGTGTTTGTTTGGCTTCTCCATTCAGGAGCTTTTGATTTAAAGCCTTTCCACTCTAGAGAGCTGTTTGCATCAAGTCCATTAGTTCTGTGTGCTCACTGTTGTTTTTCTTGGCAGCAGTTTTGAAAGAAAAATGAGTGAAAATAATACGCTGTTGCAAATACCTTCAGTCAGCTTTTCTGCTTGCATTGATTTAGTGAAAAAATATATATAGATATAATTAAAGAGGATAAAAGTCACATTTCCTCCTTGATTCCTGGAGCTTCTTGGCTTTGTCTGTTGCTTTCATGGAATGCCTTGAAGAAAAGAAAAATCAAGAGAAAAAGGAAAGGGAAACATTCTTGGAAGGATCTGACTGCAGGAACAAACACTGTAATCGTGATACCAGGCCGTTTACAGGGCTTTTTTTTTCTTGCCAGATCTGTTGACGTGTGTTCCAGCGTGTGATGCCTGATCTCCTCGCAGCAGGTGACCGTTGAACTCTCAACCCGATCCCCCTGCTGAGGAAGACGGCTTGGGGGTGAGGTCCACCTCCACGGAGACACGCAGCCAACACTGCTCCACTCCTCCTTCTCCCCCCCCCCCCTCTCCTTCACACAGGACTCACCCCTGATCCGGGCTCTATAAAAAGTCTGCTCCGGCTGGACTCGCTCAGTCTCGTCACCAACTCCATCAGGTAAGGCAAGCAGCAGCTGGGACAGGAACTGGAATTTGCTGGGGGATAAGAGGGGGGGAAAAAGACCTTTCAGAAAGTTTTAAAACTTTCTTAGAGTTTCTATTCTTAACTTTTGAATGAGTGGCTTAGGTATACAGTTCTGGAAAAAGTTTAAGTCTTTTTTTTTAATGGTAGATTTAGGATATTTCCTTCTTTTTGATTGTAGCATCAGGTTAGAAACTGCATGGCTTGAGCTGGTATCTACATTTAAAGATGTCTCTAAACCTATTTGCTTCAGGATTGAGAACGTCTTCCAACCCGGACAGCTGACTTGCTAAACCCTAAAACAAGATTATGAAACTGTTCGGATTTTATCGTCTTAAACTGCTTTGCTAATCTGCTCAGATTATACCTTCTCCCAACAGGCAACCATAATGTTCGCTGCCAGCTAATTTAGGCCAGTTTGGAGTGTTTTGTAATGGATTCCTAATTTTGAGACGATAACTCTGCAAAAGATTTATCAGCGATTTCATGGAAGCATTACAACTTTTCTTTGTGTGTTTTCTCCCTTCATCTTTACGATCCTGTTTGTTTTTTGACCCCAGACCACCACCATGAAATTCGTGGCTCTTGCTCTTGCTGTTCTCCTGGCAGTCGGTGAGTTCAAGAAACAATCTTTTCAGAATCCAGGAATCCGTTGTACATGTTTGACATTTTTCTTCTCAACCGTCACATTAGGCTCCCAGGCCGCTTCCCTGCAGGCTGATGCCCCCTCCCAGCTGGCCCAGATCCGGTCTGCTATTGATGTCTACATGACACAGGCAAAGGATGGTGCCATCAAAGCTCTGGACCAGCTCGATGGCACTCAGTATGAGGAACTGAAGTAAGAAATTGCTCTCGACGCACATTCTTATTGTTTAAACTAATTTACTGGTTGATGCCTCGTTCATGATTCATTTACTGCTACAGTGATATAGTCATGTGCCCCTCAACCTCTGTTTTCTCCCAGGGCTCGCATGACTCAGCGCCTGGAAGAGATGTACAACAACGTCAAGCAGATGCAGGCCCAGGTTTCCCCTTACACCGACAATGTGGTCACCACCATCGCTGAGTCCACCGCCGACCTCCGTACTTCTATCCATAATGACATCGAAGCTCTGAAAACTGAGATCGAGCCCATGCGCGCCAAGCTGAGGGAGGTCCTCGAAAAGCACATGGAGGAGTACCGCGTCCAGATGGAGCCCATCATCAAAGAGTACAATGCCAGGCACACCGCCGAGATGGAGGCTCTCAAGACCAAGATGGAGCCCGTTATGGAAGAGCTGCGTCAGAAGGTGGCCACCAACGTGGAAGAGACCAAACAGGCCTTGATGCCCATTATTGAGGCTGTGCGTGCAAAGCTTACCGAGCGCGTGGAGGCCCTGAAGGCATTGGCTGCCCCATACGTGGAGGAATACAAAGAGCAGCTGAAGCAGGCCTTTGGCCACGCACAGAACATCAACACCGACGAGGTCCACAACCTGAGGGCGAAGCTGCAGCCTCTTGCAGATGAAATCAAGGAGAAGTTCCAAGCCATGGGTGTAATCATCGCTGAAACCTTCAACAAAAACTAAATCCTCTTCGTCTCCCTTTAAACTAACCTTGCCTCCCTGTCTGTTCTAGTTCCATGAAAGCTGTCTCTAAGCCCTCCCCCCGCCCACCCGCAAACAGACCACCTCAGAAGTGAATGTAGTATCTAAGTTATGAACAAAAATGGCGGACCTTCCTTCCCTCCAAGCACGCAACTTCATGCACACATGCAAGCACGCACACAGAGACTCCTACGCACCTATCGCGCTCATGTCTCCGTCCTTACATGTCACCTGCTAACATATCGTGAATGAATTGTGTGTGAATTACTACACAGTTTTAAATCGCTGTAACTGTGCCCTGAAGAAAAAAAATACAGCTTAAATAAACATCTGACTGTTTATACAATTGTGTTTTTTGGAGTCAATTTTTTTTTTAACCCTTTAAATCCTGAACCATGAAATAATTGACAGAAAATTCTATTTTTTTTTATTAAGAGTTGTCATCGAACTCTCTGAAAAATGAAAAAAAAAGTTAAATTAGATAACTTATTTGCATCCATTTTGATTCATTAGGCATTTCTGTAGAATATTATATACGTTTTCTGTTCACTACATGTGTCTGATTGTGTAAGTCAGGGTTTTTAAGATTAGCAAGATCACACTGATGATGCAGAGGTCTCAAAAGCTCATGTATCAAATATGGTACAATTGGTTTTAAAGGGTTAAGTATTTGAGACACTGCGTTAAAAAATAGACGCTGACCTCTATGGGTAAAAAAAACATCAGGATTTCAAGAGGTCAGCAGTGATAACAGAGACCCCTTGAAAAGGGAAATATTAAAACCATCAGTTGTACTTAAAACTGTCATTCAGCTTATGAGATATTCATCCCTATAGTACGGAAGGCAGTGATTAATGAGTTGATCAGAGAGGGAACCTGCCTATTGACAAACCGGAACCATGCTGGGGTTTATTAGGCAGAGGTCTTTACTGCTTTGGATCCCTCAGGCTACAACAATCAACAGCGTCCCATCACGGTGCCCCAATGAGGCTGAGCACCGGTTCACAACCAGGAGGCCGCTAAAAACTGCAAGCAGAATAATGTCATCCCAGGTCATACATGTATTACCTATTGGTTTCTATTAATGGTTATTTAGAAGTGTTTTGGGGTTGAACCTTTTAGCAGAACTTTAAAGCAGGCATCACCAAAGTTGGTCCTCGAGGGCCGCTGTCCTGCTGGTTTGAGAGGTTTCCCTGCTTTAGCACAGCTGATTATGACGATTGCTGTTGAACAAAAGCCTGTTAATCAGCTTTCAATTAAAATCAACAGGAGCAGAAAAATCTCTAAAACTTGCTGGACAGCGGCCCTCGAGGACTGACTTTGGGGATGCCTGCTTTAAAGCCTACATATGGGAGGGTGTGAGTGTCTAATTAGCAGGGGTGGAAAGTAACGAACAGTTACTGAGTAAAAAAAAAATAATAATAATAATACTGATGGTGAAAAAATTTAATGCAGCCGAAAATTTAAACTCCTGTGTTACGGAACCGACACTTAAAAAATAGAAGAAGACTTTTGACTTTTAACAGCACTTTATTTACACAATATAAACATTTGATGTAAAAACAAGTGTCAGTTAAAAATCACTATTAAAGTAAAACAGGTGTCAGTTAAAATCATTAAATGAGGAGCTTGTTAATAACAGTGGGATCTTGTTGCGTTTTAGTTTGATTTCTGGTATCTTTTGAGCATTTAATTTTGTGTGCATTTTGAAAACTTTAAAATGTAGTTTAAATTTCTTTATTCCTATCATGGTGTTGTCTGTGGAAGTATGTTCTTTAGCCCAGCTGATGTTTTTCAAGTGTGGATGTCCACTGAAATACGCCTTGAAATCGATTAAAACACCTTGTGGTCAATTCGATTCATGACTCATCCTTTTTTGCATTAAATTACTCAAAGTAACTAAGTAACTTTTACTCAAATTACATTTTAAATGAAGTAATTTTGTACTTTTACTCGAGTAAATGTTGAGATGGGTGATTTTACTTTTACTCTGAGTAGAATTTAGGCAAAGTAAAGATACTTTTACTCAATTACAATTTTTTTGTACTCTTTCCACCTCTGCTAATTAGTATGGTGTTGAAAAGCTGACCCTATGAATAATAAAGAAAGTGAGTTTCTGTCCTCATCTGTCCACACTCTCTAACAGCAAACGGTTCAGGGGGTTATCATTGTGCGTAACGTTAATTCAAGCAAAGCTTCAGGCTACACTGAGATCTGTGCTTCCTTTGAAAGAAATGCGCTTGTGTCTTTGCCGTTCTCGCAGCCCGATGCAAGCAGGTGTGTCCAGCTTTGATTATTTGGTGTCAGTGTTGCTATGAGTTTTGTAATGGATGGGGCCAGCTTGGAGGTCCCCAGTGAGGGTTCTGTGGTATTTAAAACCAGCCGCTCAGAGGACCTGGATCTACAGATCCGCTGAAACTTACAGGGGTAAGAACTGCTGCGTTGCCTTCATGCTACAGACCAAAACGGTGGGATTTAAAGACGCTGCTGTGTTTTGCAGTCAGATTTGGAGAAACTTAAAGGACAGAATAAAGACAGAAGAATAAAGGCATAATTTTCCTTAAATTCGTCGGTTCATGCTTGGAAATATGAATGGTGAGTTTTTTCTAAAACTTGTATTGATGCTATAATATGTGCTGGTCATTTTTTCTCCCCTTTGCTACCTGATGCCTTTGCAGCTTTGGTGAAACTCAATTTATGATTAAATATTTGTTAGTAACCATGGCATAAATACAAAAATATTCAGCCAATAAAGGAAATTTGTATTTACAAACTTGACATTTTATGACAGTTTTTCCTAGAAATGCATGAAAATACTAAATTGTTGAGAGGATAAAATGATAATTTAGTGCATAAATGAGAAAGGGGAAACAGGATTTTAGAGAAAAAATATTATGTATATTGAATTTTATTGTCTTCTCTCTTTAGGTCTTCTGCTCTCTCAGAACTGTGAGTTTTCTCTGCCTGGCTGCACAGACGGAGGGCTGCTATTCAGCTCCAAAGCCCCCCAAGTCTGTGGGGTCAGAGTTCAGCTTGAGATGCAGGCACTTTGGAGGCAGTTTGACCAGCTGGGCACAGAAATGATAGTTACAAAATCTGGGAGGTGACAAAAAGACACGGAGCGACAAATTTTTTATTCGTTTGCTCAAAACGTAGTGTCGGTTTTTTTCTTCTTTCTTACTTTAATATGTTGTTTTTCATGTTTAAAAAATGTAGGAGGATGTTTCCAACATTTCAGGTGAAAATCTCTGGGATGGACCCTTCAGCCGAGTATGTTCTGCTCATGGACTTCATCCCTGTGGATGACAAGAGATACAGGTTAGGTTTAATATATTGATTTAATACACAGACCGCTGCTCCTCTAGCCTGGGAAAAACCTTCTTTGTGTTCTTGCTTCCTTAAGAGTCTTAACTCATTAAAAAAAAGCAGCTGAGAGATTTTTATTCCAATATACTCTCTATGTCTTTTTAATAATGCTTTTATTTGATTGCATAATAATGTTCCCCCTCTACTGAAAATTATCTGACTGAAGAACTGAACTGAGCTTCATGATCTACTGGTTTTTACTTGTCAATATTCAGAATAACAGTTATGTTTTTTTCAGATATGCATTCCACAGCTCTTCATGGTTGGTAGCAGGGAGAGCAGATGTTGCAGCCCCGAGCAGGATGCATTTCCACCCGGATTCACCGGCCCCTGGATCTCAATGGATGAAGCAGACAGTGTCATTTGACTCTCTCAAGCTCACCAACAACTTGCTAGATGACAATGGACATGTCAGTATTTTTTTTTTAATTATTACTGCTTATTAACACTTAGGAGTATAAAAAGAAAACCACATTATTTTACTGAATATTTTTGGTGAATTATCACCAAAAATGTTAATTTAAATGTTCTCTTTCTGTTTTATTTATCTTTCTTTTTGCAAGATGATTCTGAACTCCATGCATCGCTACCAGCCGCGCTTTCATGTTGTGTATGTGGACCCAACACCAAACAGTAATTTAAACGCATACAGGAACTTTTGTTCTTTCTCCTTCCCTGAGACACGTTTCATGGCCGTCACCGCCTATCAGAACCACAGGGTAAGTTCATTAGTATACAGACAGATGTTTAGATTCTGCCATTCGCTGTGTATGAATTAAATTTGACATATTTGGATTTAGCGTTTCATCTTCTGAATTCTTTTAGATTACTCAGTTGAAAATTGCAAGCAATCCATTTGCCAAAGGCTTCAGGACCTCAGACCCACAGGCATGGTGAGTGTCAGTGTCCCCAATCCAACTTTTGTCCTTGATCAGCAGCAGAATCCTGACATGGTCTTCTTTTTCCATCGTTATCAGCTGCTAAATGATAAGGCTGCAGGTTTTAATCACAGCTAATCTTTAACCTTTGCACAGTTTTTCACTCATACAGTCTCCTCTCCTATGTCAGGGAGGGGATTGATAAAGGTACAGTACATTCAAAGATTACATACATCCATATTCACAAATGAGTGCAAAGGCATGTATTCCTCTCGCTAAAATACTGTTACTGCATGCAACAGGTGTGTACTTACATTTGTGTGCAGGGAGGGTACTGCAAGCTACCCTGTAGTATCCTGTCCACCAGATGGCAGTAGAGAGCCTCTTTCCACCAAACCTAAAGAGCAGGGAACTTGTTCAAACTCTTCAACCAGTGAGCATTTTGCATCATATAACATTTCAACTCAATGTAGAATTGAACTTACTTAAAGTCGCATGATTCATCCAGCAGTATACTGACATTAGTTATTATTCAAAAGGGTTAGGGTTATAAGCAATGTTATGAGGCAATATCAAATCTATGCAGATTTGAATTTAACATACAAAATACAGAAAAAACTAAACAGTTTGAGCAATTTCCTCTTGATTTACAGGACACAAAACATCCTGTTGTGTGACGCTGCAGGAGTGTGAGCTGCCTCACCATAAGGAGGACACAGTGGAGCTCAACATGGAGAACAAGGATGGGAACGGCTCAATGACTCCTGCAAATTTCCTCAGCATCCCTATGTACTGGGACTATGCTGGGCCACCTCATCAGAATATCAATAAGTAATATAAAATAAATAAAAAGGTTGAGTGTCTTAATTAGGTCCCAGGTGTCCTGCTTATTTTCTTGTCACATTATTGTGTAGGCCTATATTATGCATATGGTAGTTATAGATAAAAGATCCTTTAAACTATTCATTTGTCCTTTCAAAAAGTGGAGAAGTAATACTTTACAGCTTTTATTATAACTTAAACTGTTATTTAAACCACTTAGAGTCACATAAGTGAGTTTTATTTCATCACAACAAATAAAAAAATACATTGGTGTTGTATTGTTTTAGCATTTTAGCACCAATTAAAACAATTAAATGAAGTCAATGTTGTTGCTTTTGGGATTTTTGTAATGAAATATTAAGAGTGAAGAGGAAACAAATGCGTCCCTCTAACTGTCTATCAAAGAGAGACTGGGGAAATGAGTACAAGTTACCTTAAAGACTTCATTACCCATGATACTTTGCTTTCTTGACGTTTCCTCCAAATGAGGGGAGAGCTGGAGCATCATTTTGCTTTCAAAATAAAAGGCGAGAAAAAACTTGCACAATTTTCAATTCACCAAAAGCTAATAGCATAATAGTTTTAATGTTTTTATCTTTTTAATGTAAAAATTATGACATCATCATCACTATGTTCTGTCTAACTTAATTAGCTGTTAAGTCAATGCCTTTGATTCTCAGTCATCCAGGTCATAGTCATTCCTAAAAAAGCAGGTGAGTCCAATCTTCACTGTGAATCAACCTGTGCAGATTAGACTCACCTTGTTAATTGGCTGGGTAGATTAAATACATGACATGGAGATGACTTGTTGACTCCACATTTCCCATCTCTGATGTATTATAGTAAAGCTATTTATATGTAGCCTAGTAAACTAGCCCCACCCACCAGCGGCCAAAATTGTTTTTGCCTGCGATTGGTCCAGCCTCAATCAATGCCCCAGGCCCTAGAACTGGCGGGCCAATCACAGCACAGAGATCTGTTTTGAATTTCTGGATGCAAAGCGGGCGAGGTTTTGAAGTTGTGACGACAAAGCTGCGCGACGCTGGAGAAAACACAACAAGAAAGGAAGGCAACAACTATTGAACAGTAGCATGCACTGCGGTAGCAGCAGCTTTCAATGGAGCGCTCCATTGAAAGTTAAAAGTTCTCTTTTCTGTTGCTGTTGTTCAATAAAAGTACATTTAAAGATCACTTGAGGTGATTAATATTATACTTTAAAGCGTCACTATATGGTCCATTTACCGATTTAATGCGTAAATAAAAAAACAATTTCCGAAGTTGAGAGGAACATGGCAACCAACGGAGCTCCGAGGCTAACCGCAGCCAGGGCTATCAGCAGCCAGCATGCAGCGGCCCTCTCTCGGCATAGTCGTGTGTGAAGGACTGCTGGCTCTGATGGCGATTTTTGACTCAGCTTTGGAATAAGTTTTGGAAGGATTAGACTTGAGGTTTTCATTGAAACGTGAGCAGGAAGAGGCTCTACGCTCATTAATTTTTAAAAAGGACGTATTCGCCGTTTTACCGACAGGCTGTTTCTTTACACTCCCCCACCAGCTTTCTGTCGCGCTTATTACGTCACAGTGAGTTGCGCTTATTGGTCAGAGCGTTGGCCAATAGGCCAATAGGTTGAAAAACAACGGGTTGTTCTCATCAACAATCTTCTGATGTCTCATTCATTGGGGCCAGACTAAATTACACGTTTAATCTTACATGTAGTCTGGATTCTGTCATTAAATTCAACATTCTGACTTTTTTCTCATATTATTCTGAAATAAACTTTAAAAATCAGTTAACTTTTTTTTTCCTGGCCCTTATCCTCTTCTGTAACATTAAAATCCAAAATTCTGAGAGTAAAGTCACAATTCTGATTTTTTCCCCATATTAAAGTGTAATAATATTCAAAAATCATTTAACTTTTTCCCCCCAGTGGCTCTAATCTTCTTCTGTAACATTAAGATCCAAAATTCTGAGATTAAAGTCAGAATTCTGAATTTTTACCCCATATTAAATTGAAATAATATTTAAAAATCAGTTAACTTTTTTTTTCAGTGGCCCTAATCCTCTTCTGTAACATTAAGATTTGACATTAAAGTCAATGTTTTGACTTTTTTTCTCATATTATACTGAAATAGAATTTTAAAATCAGTTAACTTTTTTACATTTTTTTCAGTGACCCAAATCCTCTTTCGTAGATTTGAGTGTTGAAGTTGTCAAATTTGATTATACTGAAATTGAAAACTGTGGTTTAATATGTGAGAGCAACTTAATAGAGGCACTTTATTTTGAAAATCCATCCAGGAAACAGTTTGTATTTGTAGTTCAGCTTGACCCTCTCTGATGCCCGCCTCTTCGCAGATCTGAAGGATGCGGAGGAGTAGATGGAGGAGGAGGAGGAGGAGATGAAAGACTGGAAGGCGGAGAACAGCATGAACTGGACGGAAAACAGGGAGGATGCGGATTACTGTAGCCTGCCGGTCAGTCTGCCTTCTGACGATGCTTTCGGTTGTTTAGCACCAAGATGTCCGGGTAAAGAGCCCCAGGCCTGCGGTCAGTTCATACACCGACGCGTGATTAATGCAGCGAGCGGAGCTGGGCGTTAATTGCGAGGACGGTTGTGGTTAGTGCGTGATTTAATGGAATAAATTATTTAATTTCACCTTAAAAACAGACCAATCAAACCGAATCTTGTGCCTTTCCGTATTGTGGGTCAACTGCCATAATGGTTTTAGCATCATCCCCACCTGACCTGTTCTCCAGCGCCGCTTCGCTCCTGATGCCAAACTGAGCGCAGCGCCGCCACTAAGACACAGCAGAGATTCTAACGGCTTCTAATAAACATGGAGGCTCCTCTGCAGCCGCGCGGTTTCGCTGCGCTCTTCTTATGGACCGCGCTGTGTCTGCTAGGCTTCGGGCAACCCGCGCCGGACTCTCCGGGCCTGTCTCGAGCCATCCGCGTGCCACTGCGGCAAGGCGCGCGCGCTGAGTCGCCTGCCGCTGCCTGGAGACGCGGCGCCGCGAGCGCTTCTCCGGCGCGCAGGCGGAGAGGAGCCGCGGAGGGTGGTGCCAGCTTTGTGGACATGATCGACAACCTGCGTGGGAAATCCGGGCAGGGATATTACGTGGAGATGGCCGTGGGCTCCCCCCCACAGAAGGTAAGAAATCTATCCGTTCTACATCTACAAATCCTGTATTTCTCATAGCTTATAATAATTAAAAATATCAATCCTAGTCTGTATTTTGTCATTTATCTTGATATGATTCCAGAATTTTTCATAATATTTGTATTTAAAAAAATGTAATTTAATATTATTATGTTTTAATGCTGATTATAATGGTAAAGATGAAAATATTGGATGGTTTATCAATGTAAATACATTTTAATAACAAAAAATTGGCTTTTGATTTACTCCTAAAGCAAGTTTTAAGTTTTTATTTTAACATTAAGGAAGGATTTTCAACTTAGACCTAAAAAGTTCTTCAAATGTACCTTGTGATTGTTCCTGTGTGTGGGTCGGCCCTGCCATGACAGATGCCCTGTGTGTGAAAGCGGCTGAAAAGAAACAGACGGATAATGGAACCATTAATTCTGCGGAGCGAGGACTGCCAGCTGGGTGCAGCTGCGGTGCACAGGCTGGCACACAGAGGGTGACAACAAAGGAGAGGAGAAACACTTTCTCCCCTTTTATCTACTGTTTCTTTCATGCTTTCCTTTCGTTTTTCGTTTCTTGTTCTATTTACATTGCAGTTTCCATAAAATCTGTAATACTCCCTGCCTGAATTATAGTAAAGCTATTTATATGCATAAATCAAGCAGAACACCGTACTGCTCCACTTGTGAAAGTAAAATCTGTTGGGCCCTTTTTTGGCATCAAGACAATTATTCTTATTGCCACATCGCCAAAAGGAAAGGAGAAACAGAAAGGTATGAGGAGTAGTGGACGAACAGAACGAAGTAAAGGTGAGGAAGGAAGAAAAGGGAATGAGCAAAGAACAAAGCGATAAGTGTTGAAATGGAAAAGGGGAAGTGAATGATTGGTGTGGGGAGAAGATATGTTAGATTAGCTGCCATCAACACCTTTGTTTATAGATGTTGGAGATCGGCCAGTTTTTCAGTGTAGTCCTGTTTCTCTGACCGTGACTAACTGGATGTGCTCTCTTCGTCCTCTGACATGGGAGCTGGCTCCGAGCTTGCCTGGCTGTGTGTTTCCTGGACGGGGCCGCCTTTTACAGTTGCCTTTTGTAGGGATGCACGATACAATCGGCCCCCTATCGGTATCGGCCTGTATCGGCCTTAAAACTGAATATCGGACATTGGCCACCCCACCGATATTTAACCCGAAAGCCTCTGAGTTTCTAAAGTCTAAAAAAAAAAAAAATACTACTTCTTCTTCTTCCTCAAAAATCCCCCGAAAATTCACGAAATTTTACGAAATATTTTTATATGTTGATATATTGACGCGGTAACGATCTATTTCACTAACAAAATCTCACAAGAATTTGCTAAATATCACGAGAGTTTGTAACAGAATGATGAAATTTCACGAGATTTTGAAAGTAAAATAGATCAATACCGCGTTTTTAAAAATCTATTTGATATCAGTATATGAAAATATATTTGAGTATATTATTTGTGTCAGAAATGGATAACAAAACTGCTATTTTCAATGACTACTTATTTTTGTCCAGCTTTAACATCGGTATCGATATCGGTTATCGGCTACATGAGTTTTAAAATATCGGCATATCGGATATCGGCCAAAATCCCAATATCGTGCATCCCTAGCCTTTTGTATCTCTGCTTCTGTCTCCTTGAACCCCAGTCGGCCTCAGCAGATGGCCGCTCACATTGAGCCTGGTTCTGCTGGAGGTTTATTCCTGTTAAAAGGGAGTTTTTCCTGTTTACTGTCACTACAAGCATGCTTAGTGTGAGGGATTGCCTTCCAGTCAATGAATGGATGCAATCAACTGGTTTTCCTTAGTTAGAAAACTTAGAATCAATTTGACTGTATGATCTGGTGAACTGTAAAGTGACTTGAGATGACATGTAATGTGAATTGGCGCTATAGAAATAAACTGAACTGAATTGAATAGAATGGGTGTCTTCAACAGGGGGTCCGTGACCCCTAGAGGGTCCACAGAGGTACTGCATGGGGGTCGCGAAAGTTTTGGTTGATTAGACTTTGTTTTTATTCCCCCCAGCAATTTTTTCCACTAATTGAAATGTATTTAAATCCACATTAACATGAATTCAAAACACTGTAGTAAACAGATAAATGGAGGCAGAAGATGTCTATCAGTCATCAATGCACACATTCAGCGACACACAGGAGCTCTTTCAAGCTGGGCACCGTTTCATTCACAACACCTGTCCCATCAATGAGGAATCAGAATCAGAAGTACTTTGATAATCCCAGGGAGAAATTACTTTCATTACATTACTCCATCTGTAACAGAGTGACTATAGGACCAGTTTGATATAACACAATTTCATACAATATATATATAATTAGCTCCATATCACCAATAGTTTGGGGGTCCTTGGCTTGGAAAACGTTGAAGACCCCAGGAATAGATTGATGCAGGAGTCAGACTGGGAATTTACTGGTAAGACTAAATGCTAACAGCTGATAGAGATGGTTAGCATGGAGACAGAAAGGTTTAAGGGGTGACTGACACCAACTCTGAAAGAAACTGAAGCAATCAGAGACGATGGAGACTGTTCTGGAGGATTCCGTTTTTGATTCCAGTTTTTTAAAAGCTCTGCATCAGCGATGTATTTTAATGATAAGATGTGGTCACAAGACTTGCTCTCCAACGGTTTGAATGTTTATTTCTTTTTAGATACCTTCTATTGCAAGCAGTAGCTAACCTCGATGCTCATTAGTACCAGATGATGCGGTTATATTCTCCTATCTTTGTCCTTCCAATCAACATCATTTTAGTGTATGTTGAAATGTGTTTTTTTTGTTTTTTTTAGGCCAGATATTGCCCCTTTCCCCAGTGTTAGGAACAACAATACAATTAGTGCATTGTCCACGGAAGCCTGGTTTCTAGGAGCAATCATGACCTCTGACCCTAAACAATCAATATGAATGCAGTTACTGAAAAAAAAGACTTTATTTGATGCCTGTCAAAGTAATTTTTTTTTTTTTTGTTGACAGCCATGCTTTATAGCCTATAGTACAGTCAAAATGCCTTCAGCCATTGATTCGCTGATGAATGATTGATTGTACCTCCTCAATATGAGTTCCATTTAAACAGTTCAAAGGATTTTGAAATATACGTTACCACCCTAATTCATTATGACCTAATCTTGAGACACGACCTTCAGCCCATTTTGTTAATGGCCCATTAAGCTATCATGTGTTTAGACAGTTGAGAGAAGTCCTAGGGAGGGGATCCAAGCGGTGACCTCGACCCTAACCTTAGACAGCCTGGTAATAGCATGCTTTAATCCAGAATAGCCTTACATGATATACTACCTGTAATAACGCCCGCTGCGGCTGATTGATAAGAATGCAGCTTTGCGGTTGCAGCTTTTCAACTGTAAAAATTAGTTTAATGGACCTCTGCTGGCTCGTCCTTGGATGCAAAACAACAGCTTCTCTTCCAGGTTCAAACAAGCAAACAAATTAAATGAATAAAATATTAATAAGCAAACATTTTCCCTGAAAACCAGCTGGACAAATAGCAAATATAGATCTTTCTTTCAATTTTATTGAGATTTCTTTGCAATAATTATAAGCATTTAAATGTTTGTGTTGGACTTATTTATTCTTTTTTTTTATTTATCCATTTGAATTGTGTTAATTAACTCCTAAATTTATATTTTTTTGTGTTGTTTACAGAGTTTATTTACAGGTTAATAGTTCTATTCATCTTTGCGTTATTATTTTTCCTATTTATTTATGTTTTGTTCTGAGGTATGACAGGAAGTGATGTGGATCAGTCCACTTTCTATAAGTGTAGGGGCCCGGGAAAGGACCAGCAGGCATTTAGGGTTTGGGGCCTATGGTTTTTACCAACGCAGGAGAGGTAGGGCAAAAGAAAAGATTGAACTCTAATTTTTGGCTGAAACAGAAAATTAACCATTTAAAACCATCATAAAGACTCTACATTAAACTTTATTTTTGCCTGCGTATAAAACCTGCAGACTTGAAAGCCACTGCTGTGTAAAAAGGCCTAAATTCCACTCGCATGCATAAACCTGCATGCTGCCTGATACTCTCTCTATTTCCTTCTTTGTGGCGATAAACCCAATTTTTTACTTGTTGCTAAATATGGCATGAGAAAGTTGGTGTCTTGTTTTATGTAATATGACAAAAAATGTTAAAAATTTTGAAAATTTAGTTTTTTAAATTTGCGTTTGTATCTTAATTTCAGTTAAAGGAGCAGGGGTCACCAATTAAAAATCAGCGGGGTCGCAATAAAGAAAATCAACAACCAGTAAAGCTCCAAAGCCATTTTTAATTATAATCTGTTACTTTTGGCATCACATGTTGCTTAGTCCAGGAGGGCTTTACCCTACAAACAGGATAAGCAGCGCGAGTGAAATTAGACACTGCCGTCAGACAACATACGGTCATTTATAAATGTTTTAAATCAGGTTGGGTCAGAATCCGGACCATGGTCCACTAATCCTTGACCTCTGGTATAGAGGACGATCTTTTATTTCCTGGTGGATCATCAAACTAAGTGGTCCTCTTAATTGCCAATCATTCTGGTGATATGTTAACGTAAGTCCCACCTACGTGCTTTTCCCGTTAGCCATCATTTTCTGTGCATGCGCACTTTTTAGCCACATATCTGTGGTGAGCTACGGTTTCAGACAGTCATTGAAGCTCACCTTTCTCATCGCGGTTCTTTGAAAATGCCCGAGGGTCGTAAGAAAAGAAAAGGCCTCAGAAGAGACAGATATATCCCAGAATGCTATGGGGTCTGCTGTCACAGTGGCCTGCTGTGGCCTTAAGCTGTTGCTACCCGACAGCAGCGACTAATAACAAAGATGGCGCAGGCACCGCAGATAGGAGGAGGAGTTATGTGACCAACGGAGCAAAAAGTAGCAATCATCTGTCCAAACGGACAGTTACCTGAGTTCGCTATGAAGTCCGCTATATATATGAGGTATTAGAACAGCACATTTTAAACAGAGCGTGCAGGAGAAGAAATGGGCTTGTGCTCTTGAACGAGGGCGGCTATTTTAAAAGAAATCCTCCACAATACCTTTATTAGCCCAGCCCCAGTCAGGATATTAACTTTTTAATTCAGATATTTTGCTCTTGATATTTGCCCAGTCGGCCTCAGCAGATGGCCGCTCACACTGAGCCTGGTTCTGCTGGAGGTTTCTTCCTGTTCAAAGGGAGTTTTTCCTCTCCCCTGTCGCTACAAGCATGCTTAGTGTGAGGGATTGCTGAAGAGTCAATGCAATCAACCGGTTTTCCTTAGATTGAAAACTTTGAATCAATTTGACTGTATGATCTGGTTGTACTGTAAAGTGCCTTGAGATGACTTGTGTTGTGAATTGGCACTATAGAAATAAACTGAATTGAATTAAATTGAATTAGTTTAGTTGATAGGGCAAAATAAAGATGTATGGTTGGTTTAAATAAACATCAAAACATCATAACCAGTAATAATATGAGCATGTTATTATTATCTAATTAGGATTCCAACCAAAGGTCAGGGGTCAGAGACTCTTCAGAGTGTTTTCATTGTGTTACAGAAAAACATGAAACAAAAAAACAGGAGAATAGTTTATTGTTTGAAATATATTAAGAGCTGCAGAACCAAAGAGCCACTTGTGGCACTGCCTTAAATGAAGCAAAAATTCCAAATCGTTTATTTTCATGAAAGTTTTTGTTTGTTTAAATTGAAAATTTGTATTTTTGGTTTGAAAAAATAAATATATAGTAGATATATTATATATAAATATATAGAAGATAAAGTAATTATCTTTATTTATCTTTATATAACCAACCACCTTCTGGTCTGCTGCATCCCCTACCTGTTCCAACCCGTCCCTGGTCTCATATTGCTGTTGATTTTGTCACTGGTCTCCCGATTTCCAAAGGTATGTCCACCATTTTAACCATCGTCGACCGTTTTTCAAAGGCTTGTCACTTAATTCCCCTCAGGAAACTTCCCACGGCTTTCCAGACGGCCCAGCTTCTTGTAAGGCATGTTTTCCGATTCCATGGCATCCCACAAGAAATTATCTCCGACCGCGGTCCACAGTTCATCTCACAGGTCTGGAAAGCCTTCTGTTCAGC
Source organism: Cyprinodon diabolis (assembly GCA_030533445.1). NCBI lineage: Eukaryota > Metazoa > Chordata > Actinopteri > Cyprinodontiformes > Cyprinodontidae > Cyprinodon > Cyprinodon diabolis. The sequence goes on from CM060079.1 coordinate 6,444,561, forward strand.
ATTAAACTGTAAGTCCTCACTCACCTCTGATTATCACCCACAGTCAAACGGACAGAAGGAGAGAATGAATCAGCAACTAGAGTCCACTCTCCGCTGCCTGACCTCAAACAATCCTACTGAATGGAGTCAGTTCCTGACCTGGATCGAATACGCCCACAATTCACTCAAGTCTGCTTCTACTGGTCTATCCCCGTTCCAGGTATCTCTTGGTTATCAGCCTCCACTTTTCCCTGCAGACGAGAGAGAGATCTCAGTCCGATCAGTCCATCAGCACATCCGTCGTTGTCAGAGAGTCTGGAAGGACACCATCGCCACCCTCAACCGCTCATCTGTCTCTACTAAATGCTTCGCTGACTCCAAGAGACGCCCGGCCCCTGACTACTCCATTGGCCAAGAGGTATGGCTGTCCACACGAGACATTCCCCTCAAGGGGATGTCTCGAAAACTGTCCCCCCGGTTCATTGGTCCATACAAGGTTGCCCAGATCATCAACCCCTCTGCTGTATGTCTGCACCTTCCTCCGAGTCTCCGCATCCATCCCACGTTCCATGTCTCCCAGATTAAACCAGTTGTTTCTAGCCCCCTGTGCCCTACATCAGACTCCCCTCCACCCGCCCGGGACATCGATGGACATCCTGCCTTCACCGTCCGCCGGATCGTGGACTCCCGTCGGCGAGGTCGCGGTTGGCAGTACCTCGTCGATTGGGAGGGCTACGGTCCGGAGGACCGCACATGGGTTCCTGGCTCTTATATCCTCGATCCGTCCCTGATCGAGGAATATGAGAGCTCCCTCCCGTCGACATCTTCTGGACCGCCAAGAGGCGGTCGTTGAGAGGGGGGTACTGTTGGGATCTGGAGCTGTACCACCTTCCTCCAGCAGAGTGCGCCGTGGGTCTCCTGGAGCTGGAGTCTTCCAGCACACCTGAGACGTATCTACTCATCAGGAGACCTGCCCTTTATAACCAGCTGCCAGACCTTGCTTCGACGCCGCAGTGTTGACCTTAGTTTGGTTAGCAACCTGAGCCTTGAAACTGAAAGAATCTTAGCTGTCTCTTGAGAGAGATCAGATTCTAACTCTCTTCTGTTTTTGCCTCACAGGAAACCTGTCTCTAGCCTGAAGCTCTGGATGAGCTTAACCTGCCAATCTGCCCTTGAGAGCCAAACCTGAAGATTCCTATGTGGATTCCCCTGCTGCTCTTAGTTAAGAGCTGGAAACTCTGATCAAGGTCTGCCATTAAAGTCAGAAGCTAGACGCTGCAGCTGCTCTTGAACTCTGCTGAACAAACAGTCTCTGGACCCAACGGTTCCCTCTCTCTCTAAGAGAAGCCCGGATTCAGTCAAGGTATAATCCTGAATTATCAAAGACTCATTCTCAGCAGCCTGCCTTCTAATCAAACTATCTTCTCAGCAGACTTCAGTGAACCAGCCCAGACCAGTTCCTGACCCAGTACATTGTCTTATGATTGTGAAACATTCAATAAACCTTGTTAAACTTTTACCCAGCCTCCGTTGTGTTCTGCATGTGGGCTAAGAACCTTAAACCCATCATGACAGTAAATATCTACTAAATGATAAAACAAAAGGGTTCTTTGGGATATCAGATCCTAACATTCATAATCCAGAATTATTACATATTTTTAGGTTATTTTTAATGAAAGCCACCCGTTTTAATCAAATCAAAATTAGAACTTAAATAAAACTGATAAATTCAACTGTAACAATTGGTTCAAAAAAGATGAAAAATGTGATCCTTTCTAAAAACGACTGGAAGTACCACCTTAATTTTTAAATTATTATTAAAGAAAAGAAAAAAAAATGAAATGGATCCAATGGAAACTATCAGCCATCACGATTCTTCCAGAGCATATAGTCATTGGATTTTTATTTTTATTTTTTGAATTATGTCTTCAGTACAGCAATCATAACAGAGGCCAGGACCAGTTCTATAGACCCAACAATAGACTTTAAAATACTTCTGTTAGTTTATAAATCTGTAAATGGCTTAGCACCTAAATACATCACAGACTTGCTATCAGTGTATCAACCCTCCAGACCACTCAGGTCTTCTGGCTCCAGCCTGCTCTGCATACCTAGAACCAGAACTAAACATGGAGAAGCAGCATTTAGTTCCTATGCTCCACTTATCTGGAACAAACTTCCAGAAAACTGTAAAAGTGTGGAAAGCCTGAGTTCCTTTAAATCAAGACTAAAAACACATTTGTTTAGGATTGCCTTCGACTGTTCTAGTTAAACAGTTCAACTAAAACATATTTTCTTTAGTCCAACTGTTTTTAATATTTTTTGTTTCTGCATTTTTTTTAATTTTATTTATTTTTTTATTTTTTCCTACTTGCTTTGGGATGCTGTCAAGCTGAAGAAGGAGTCCTATCGAGCCTGGCTGGCTTGTGGGACTCCTGAAGCAGCAAGCAGGTACCGTGAGGCCAAGCGTGTCGCGGCCCGGGCGGTTGCAGAGGCAAAATCTCGGGCCTGGGAGGAGTTCGGACAGGCCATGGAAAAAGACTATCTGTTGGCCTCAAAGCGATTCTGGCAAACCGTCCGGCGCCTCCGGAGGGGAAAGCAGTGCTTCACTAACACTGTTTTCAGTGGGAGAGGGGAGCTGCTGACCTTGAAGGAGGATATTGTTGGGCGGTGGAAGGAATACTTTGAGGATCTCCTCAACCCGACAGACACGCCTTCCGTGGGGGAAGAAGAGACAAGGTGCTTGGGGCTGGATTCGTTCATCACCCAGGCTGAAGTCACCGAGGTAGTCAAAAAACTCCATGGTGGCAAGGCTTCGGGGGTGGTCGAGATCAGTCCTGAGTATCTCAGAGCTCTGGATGTTGTCGGGCTGTCATGGTTGACACATCTCTTCAACATCGCGTGGAGGTCGGGGACAGTCCCCCTGGATTGGCAGACTGGGGTGGTGGTTCCCCTCCACAAGAAGGGGGACCGGAGGGTGTGTTCCAACTATCGGGGAATCACACTTCTCAGCCTCCCCGGAAAGGCCTATGCCAGGGTGCTGGAGAGGAGAGTCCGGCTGATTGTCGAACCTCGGCGGCAGGAGGAGCAGTGTGGTTTTCGTCCTGGCCGTGGAACGGTGGACCAGCTCTACACCCTCTGCAGGGTGCTTGAGGGTTCATGGGAGTTGGCCCAACCAGTCCACATGTGTTTTGTGGACTTGGAGAAAGCATTCGACCGTGTTCCTCGTGCTGCCCTGTGGGGGGTGTTCCAGGAGTATGGAGTCGGGGGCCCTTTATTAGGGGCCATCCGTTCTCTGTACAAGCGGAGCAGGAGCCTGGTTCGCATTGCCGGCATTAAGTCGACCTGTTCCCAGTGCATGTTGGACTCCGTCAGGGCTGCCCTCTGTCACCGGTCCTGTTCATAACTTTTATGGACAGGATTTCTAGGCGCAGCCAAGGACCGGAGGGGGTCTGGTTTGGGGAACAGCGCATCTCGTCCCTGCTCTTTGCAGATGATGTAGTTCTGCAGCGTGCGCTGGGGCGGTTCGCAGCCGAGTGCGAAGCGGCCGGGATGAGAATCAGCTCCTCCAAATCCGAGGCCACGGTTCTCGACCGGAAAAAGGTGGCTTGTCCCCTTCAGGTTGGAGGAGAGTCCCTGCCTCAAGTGGAGGAGTTCAATTATCTTGGGGTCCTGTTCACGAGTGAGGGAAGAATGGAGCGGGAGATCGATAGACGGATCGGTGCGGCTGCTGCAATAATGCGGACGCTGCACCGGTCTGTCGTGGTGAAGAGAGAGCTGAGCGAAAAGGCAAAGCTCTCAATTTACCGGTCGGTCTACGTTCCTACCCTCACCTATGGTCATGAAATCTGGATCATGACCGAAAGAACGAGATCCCGGATATAAGCGGCTGAAATGAGCTTTCTCCGCAGGGCGGCTGGGCTCTCCCTTAGAGATAGGGTGAGGAGCTCGGTCATTCGGGAGAGGCTCAGTGTAGAGCCGATTCTCCTCCACATCGAGAAGAGTCAGTTGAGGTGGCTCGGACATCTTCTTCGGATGCCCCCTGGACGCCTCCCTCGGGAGGTGTTCCAGGCACGTCCCACCGGGAGGAGGCCCAGGGGACGACCCAGGACACGCTGGAGAGACTATGTCTCTCGGCTGGCCTGGGAGCGCCTAGGGCTTCCCCCAACAGAACTGGAGGAGGTGTCTGCGGAGAGGGAAGTCTGGGAGTCTCTGCTTAGTCTGCTGCCCCCGCGACCCGGTTCCGGATAAAGCGGGAGACTACGAGTACGAGTACTTGCTTTGTTTCTGTTTTATCTTCCTGTATTTTGATCATGTAAAGCACTTTGCATTGTCTTTGTACTGAATTGTGCTATACAAATAAATGTGCCTTGCCTTGCCTTCTACCGGGGCTCTGGCCCCCTGTCTAGGACCACCCATGCTGACAAACCTTTGGAAAGTTTTAGAACACCTGCCCCACACAGACTGGCAGGAAAGCCGGCATCCATTTGGATTTAAACAGGAACGAATCATTTCTGTCCAAGACAGGAAAGACGCAGAGTGTAGCATTATGACTGACTCTGGGAGTGTTTGAGAAGGCTGCATGTGGATTTTTATCTGAATGACTGCGTGTGTTAGAAAGAGAAGAAGCCGGACGGCGTCAGGATTTATTCTGGGCTGTCAGGCCTGGCCCATGAGACAGTACTTCTCTGGGTATTTTAGGAGCCGATCCATTATTGAGCAGCTTGCTTTAGCTCTGCGGCTGCCCTCTCCTCACCGTCTCCCTTCGGATCCGCCCTGGCAGAGGAGCAAATCTGAAAAGCTATCATGAATAAAGCATTGCCCAGTCGTATATTTCTACCCCTTCTGTGTCTGCGCTCCATTCACACATTCGCTGACTGTTTTGACTGACTGCGCAAAATGTGATACTCACATTGAGATGCAGACAGAAGAGGAGGAAATGGAAGAGAGGGGGTAGAAGAATACGCAACCTGAGAGGCAGGGAGGGGAGACGGAGAGAGAGAGGACAGACAAGGACATCTGGGTCAAAGACAATAGACTGCATGGCTCTACAACACAAGAAGAGATGATATAGAGAAAATCGCTTAAAATCAACATGTTTGCTTGTCATAACCAGCCGTCGCCCACTAACAGGTCATTTCTGGGTCTGTTTCTTTAGTTGAACATCCTGGTGGACACAGGAAGCAGCAACTTTGCTGTGGGGGCGGCTGCACATCCCTTCCTGCGCAGATACTACCGTCGCTCACTGTGAGTTATCACCTACTTTATCATGTTCCAGCCACAAGCTCCAATGTCTTTGATCGTTTTTGATCTTACAACCAGAGGTTCCCAACCATTTCAGCCTGTGATCCCAAAAATAGGAAATCCATTTACTCTACATTAGTTTATATTTATAGTGAAGTAATCAAAAGTGATTCTTGATTTAAAAGAAAAACAAAATGACCAATGTTGATGAACTTGGCAGTAAAATGACAAATGACAATAAAAGTTGACTAAGTCTAAAAGAAGATTTCAATCTAAGTGCAGAAATTAAATGGCATAAATATATCATTGAATAACAATTATTTCTTGTATGTTTAATGAAAATACACAAATTATTATCATTGATGGGGGGAAAAAAACTAATTTGATTTCAACTTTAAAGTAACTGAACAGTTGTTGAGAATAAAAAAAAATAAATTAAAGATAAATATAATTTTTTGTATGTAAAGTAAATAAATTTATGTAAAATTCAATAAAATGTGTAAATTGCACAATTTAGTTTTTATTTATCAGCAACTTCTCTGACTCAACACTGTCAACCTAAAAACAAATGGTGATGACGTCTAATGAAGTTGACAGATTGCCATAATACCTCGATTAGGGGTGTAAATAATAATCATTTTGTATCGATGCATCGATCCAACCGCCGACGATTCGATGCATCGAAAGGTCTGCAAGAGTATCGATTCATGTTTTTTTTTTTATTTCCTCTGGTCTGTTTTTATCTATTTGTCTCTGGATGTAATTCTCCCTCCCGTGCTGCGTTGGCGCTAAACCTACTTTGCCCTACTACCTCGCTTTCTTTAGCCACAACCCTCTTTCCGCTTGCAGTATTTTTTGATGCAAGGCCTTTCAGAATCTATAACACAGAGGGATTATTATTTTTCAGTGAATGAGGTTTTAATAGGCCTAGGTGGAGTTCAACTTTGCTACTTCTGTTATTTGCTGTTGTTTCTCAAATAAAATGCATGACCATATTACAGCTTTCATTGATTTATTTATAATTTGAAACATTGTCTAGCCTGTAAGTAAAAAAAAAAAAAACAATTTACCAATTAATTATATCGTATTGTGGTGTATTCTTGAGTATCGAAAATAATTGAATCGTTGGGTCAGGAAAATTATACTGAATTTAATCGCCATGACGGTTGTGATTTACACCCCTAACCTCCATGTATACAATATTATTCCAAAGGAGGCCATTTTGTAAATCATCAGTTGCTAATAAATTTTGAAGTACACCAAAATAAAGCATTTATTTTTCAAAATTTCCTCTTGCAAATTTTCAGTTTTGACAAAATATGGTTGTGACGTACAACCTAAAAAGAAAACAATAAGATAAGCTTTCCAGAGCTGGCTAACCCTGCTAGCGATAAAGAAGGATGAATGAAGGGGTCCTGGGTCCTCAGGGATTTTTATGCCCCAATTATGCCTTTTTTGTTTGTTCCTTTTTTTTTTTTTTTTAGATTCTTTAAATATGTGACGGTGTTGACAAAAGGGCAAAACTTCAATTGAGTTTGAAAATACATTAAAAAAAATGTTTTTATGCATTTGTTGATATTTATGAAATGATCTATTTGAGTTCTTATATTTAATAGTTTCGACATAGATATAGATATTTTTAAATTGTAATGTAATGTGTACAGTTCTGCTTCATTACCAGGGCTTTTCCATCCACAATTCACATACTTCATAATTTAAAATCCAAGATATTCAGCTAACACCACGAAAGCCTACATTATCCAGATTAGTTTCTCGTTTATTTGAAGAAATTATATTATGTATATATTATTCTTCCTCTAAAGTTCATCAAGCAAATATGTTCTGTTCCTCATTTCAAGAATCACTGTTTTATTAAGTTTGACATAAATGTATTTTTAATAAAATGTATTTATTTAATGTTTTTAAATCTATTTTCCTTATTTAAGGGGACATTTAATTATGAATTTTACATTTTAGTGATATATTTAATGTAAAATAATGGGATAAATTCTACATCTACTTAATCTGTGAAACATTCAACCATGGGACATCTGTATATAATATATACTCCAGGATCAAAATTACCTTGAAATCCATCATTATAAACGCCTCTTATAGACCAACAAAAAGTGGCAGATACATGTAAATCTGGAGGATAAAGATACTCTGATAAAAAAAGAAATAGCTTGTTTTTGTATTCACCCCATTTGCACTATAAATAAAATTCAGTGCCTAATTTCTACCCTATATATATATACAGGTGCTGGTCATAAAATTAGAATATCATGAAAAAGTAGATTGATTTCAGTAATTCCATTTAAAAAGTGAAACTTGTATATTATATTCATACATTACATACAAACTCATATATTTCAGATGTTTATTTTGTTTAATTTTGATGATTACAAATGACAACAAATGAAAATCTCAAATTCATCATATCAGAAAATTAGAATATTACTGAAGACCAATAAAAACAAAGGATTTATAGAAATGTTGGCCAACTGAAAAGTATGAACATGAAAAGTATGAGCATGTACAGCACTCAGTATTTAGTTGGGCCTCCTTTGGCCTGTATTACTGCAGCAATGCGGCGTGGCATGGAGTCGATCAGTCTGTGGCACTGCTCAGGTGTTATGATAGCCCAGGTTGCTCTAATAGTGGCTTTTAGCTCTTCTGAATTGTTGGGTCTGGTGTATTGCATCTTCTTCTTCACAATACCCCATAGATTTTCTATGGGGTTAAGGTCAGGAGAGTTTGCTGGCCAATTAAGAACAGGGATACCATGGTCCTTCAACCAGGTACTGGTAGCTTTGGCACTGTGTGCAGGTGCCAAGTCCTGTTGGAAAATGAAATCTGCATCTCCAAAAAGTTGGTCAGCTGCAGGAAGCATGAAGTGCTCTAAAACTTCCTGGTATGTGGCTGCGTTGACCCTGGACCTCAGAAAACACAATGGACCAACACCAGCAGATGACATGGCACCCCAAACCATCACTGACTGTGGAAACTTTACACTGGACTTCAAGCAACGTGGATGAAGTGCCTCTCTTCTTTTCCTCCAGACTCTGGGACCTTGATTTCCAAAGGAAATGCAAAATTTACTTTCATCAGAGAACATGACTTTGGACCACTCACCAGCAGTCCAGTCCTGTTTCTCTTTAGCCCAGGCAAGACGCTTCTGACGCTGTCTGTGGTTCAAGAGTGGCTTGACACAAGGAATGCGACAGCAGAAACCCATGTCTTTCATACGTCTGTGTGTGGTGGTTCTTGAAGCACTCACTCCAGCTGCAGTCCACTCTTTGTGAATCTCCCCCACATTTTTGAATGGGTTTTGTTTCACAATCCTCTCCAGGGTGCGGTTATCTCTCTTGCTTGTACACTTTTTTCGACCACATCTTTTCCTTCCCTTCGCCTCTCTATTAATGTGCTTGGACACTGAGCTCTGTGAACAGCCAGCCTCTTTAGCGATGACCTTTTGTGTCTTGCCCTCCTTGTGCAAGGTGTCGATGGTCGTCTTTTGGACAACTGTCAAGTCAGCAGTCTTCCCCATGATTGTGTAGCCTATAGAACTAGACTGAAAGACCATTTAAAGGCTTTTGCAGGTGGTTTGAGTTAATTAGCTGATTAGAGTGTGGCACCAGGGGCCATCAATTTTGAACCTTTTCACAATATTCTAATTTTCTGATATGATGAATTTGAGATTTTCATTTGTTGTCATTTGTAATCATCAAAATTAAACAAAATAAACATCTGAAATATATGAGTTTGTATGTAATGTATGAATATAATATACAAGTTTCACTTTTTAAATGGAATTACTGAAATCAATCTACTTTTTCATGATATTCTAATTTTATGACCAGCACCTGTATATATATATATATATATATATATATAAATAAATACCGGTAAAGATGGTCTGTGAAGGCTCCGGGTTTATTCATGGGGATGACGTTTTGGAGAAATTCAAAGGTGGTTATGTTAGGTTTAAAGCTTGCCATATAAAATATGTAGATGCTCTGGTCATATGAGACTCCATTGTAAAAATGCTTTGTGTGGAGAAAAACTTGCTCTTCATTACTCTGAAACCAACTCCATGCTGTTCATGTTACAGACTCTGCATTACACTGACAACACCAAACCAAAACACTGCAAAATTGCAACATACATATGTAATGCTCTGAACTTCCATATCGGTGCGTTTTTCGCACAAAGTTTTTCCTCCCTCACTGTTTACATTTGATCACTGCTGCACTTTAAGGAATGCCATGAAAGCTTTACAAAATCAAATTTTGTTTTGTATACACTCTGTTTATACAAAACGACAGTAAAATTTGTCTAAGTCTAAAACGTGGTGGTGGCAACATTGTGCTCTGTTTTTACAGGGAAATCAGTTGTATATGTTTAATTGGATGAAGCTAAAGATGTTTACGGTAATCCTGGAGGGATTTGGATTGGGTTGGGATAGACTTGAGACAGGGAGGACGGTTTACTTTTAGTTGGACAACAATTCTAAACAAACTGTACAGCAAGAGCTACAGTCGAAATGTTTGGATCAGAACATACGGTGTGCTTGAAGGTCAGTGACTAAAACCAATTGATAATGTGTGTCAGGAACTGAAAACTATTCACTGAAGCCCACCATCTTGTCTGATGACCGGAGCTATTTTACCAGAAAGCTAATGACAAACTTGTCAGTTGGAAAAAATGCAAATCTAGAGGAGTCATTTTTTCTTAAAATAAGTGCATTTGTTCTTGGATTTTGCCAATGGAACAAGACAATTTACACTTAAAATAAGAAAACACAATTGCTTTGTCTTATTTCGAGAGCATATTATCTATTTATCTTAATTTAAGAGTAAAAACACTCATTCCATTGGCAAATCATCTCATTTACCTACTCAAATTAAGGCTAAATACACTTAATTTAAGAAATTGTTACTTATTTCTAGATTGTTTTTCCAGTGTGTAGACATCTCCCTAAAAGACTTGCAGCCATAAGAGCAGCAAAAAGGGGGCTGAATGCAATTACGCTCAAAATTATTTACACAAAATCCACTGTCCTTTCTATATGCTTACTCGAAATAAATCCCAATGAGATGTATTAAAGGTTCACCATATTTGGCTCTGAATGCTACAATCAGTAACCGCTTATTTATGGATCCAACTGACTGTATTCTCTTGTGTTGGTGCACAGCTCCAGCTCATACCGAGACCTGGGCAGGAATGTGTACGTTCCCTACACTCAGGGCCGCTGGGAGGGGGAGCTGGGCACCGACTTGGTCTCTGTGCCACACGGCCCTAATGCCACGCTGCGTGCCAACGTCGCTGCGATCACCCAGTCAGACCGCTTCTTCATCAACGGATCAAACTGGGAAGGAATCCTGGGGCTTGCCTATGCCGATATAGCTCGAGTAAGCATTATAGAGATTACTTATCTGGTAAACATCAGATGTTTGTTTTGAAGAGGAGCTGTGGAGTAAAACTTGCAATCGTTTCAGCAGCAAAGAGCATCTGGAAGAGTTGCTCCCTATGTTACAAAAGAAGGAAACTAGAAGAACTTCACTAGACCTTAGTTATTACCAGGATTTGTCCTGCTCACAATAAGTTTATATTGCATTAATTCCTCTCTAGTAACATCTGTAGTTGAAATTATCTGTATTATTAAAGTAAGCTTCACCACCAGTATCATCGTTCTGCAATAACCTCACGGACACAAATACCTCATGGATAACTCTGAACAGGACAATGGTGTTTACCACATGGTCAGTTTGAGCTGTTATCAGCTCATCCAGCCATCATTTAAGCACAGTGAAATAAATATATAAACAGCAATTGTTTTAGGGATGGAATTTAGCAACATTTTCCCTCTAAGGTAAGTCATTTTTTTCTTAAAATAAGTGCATTTCCTCTTGGATTGAGGAAGTAAAAGATACATTTTGCCAATGGAACAAGACAATTTACACTTAAAATCAGAAAACACAATTGTGTTGTTTTTTTTCAAGTTCATATTATCTAATTATCTTATTTTAAGAGTAAAAAAAACGTATTCCATTGGCAAACTATCTCATTTACATACTCAAATTAAGGGTAAATACACTTCATTTAAGAAATTTGTACTTATTTCTTTCACTTCATTGTTATTTAAATTTTTGCAACTTACACAGACATATACATACAAGCCCACATTCAGGCTGCTGCTCTGTACGGTATACTTAAAAAAGAACAAAACTTTGAAAGTATATACAACAAGTTAGGCTAACAAGTAAAGTAGGTCACATGGTTAAACATAAATGTAGTTAGTAATTAAATAAGCAGCACCAATGGAAATAACAAAAATTATATAGAAAATAATAAGTAAAGATAAAAAAAATTACAATAGAAATGAAATAAAATACAATGAAAGAAAGAAAAATTTAATAAATACAAATAAAAAATAAAAAAAGTTTTACAGCATTAATATGGTCATGGCTGGTTTCCACCTATTCACAAATATGTCTTTTTGAAGCCTCAGGCAATTAGTTATTTGTTCCATATGATAGATTTCCCAGACCTTTTCAATCCACATTTTGTATGTTGGCGGGGCGGCTTCAACCATTTAACTGTGATGCATTTAAAAGCTGCAATCAGTAATATTTGTAGAAGGTATTTTTTTCCTCTTCCAGTTAGGGGTGTGGGAAATAATCGTTTTGGCGATATATCGTGATATTCGGCTGCCCAATATAATATCGATCTTTCACTTCTTAGTATCGATTAAAAAAAATAAATAAATGGTTACATAAAACATTGATGGGAAAATGGGCTACCTCTGCACCACCACTCTGGCAGAAAGCGCTGTGGAGCCCTTTAACTGTGCGTGCAGCACCAAATCTGTATTTGAGGCAGTCACAGTGGAAGAAAACCCCAAACAACATGGATAATAATACCTAATCAATATTTTCTGATGAAAATATACAGCACTTGCTGTTTTATCTCATCCTTTGATTTTGATAGCTGGGGAAAATATGGCAATATATAGTGTTACTGCAATATAGTGATAATATCGTATCGTGAACCAAGTATTGCGACATGTATCGAATTGCAAATACTCACCTCTACTTCCAGTAATGTATTTTGGTAATAATCCAAAAATGATTTTACTTAGTTCTAGATCGTTTTTCCAGTGTGTGTTCAGCTCATGTCTGTCCATAATTAGACACAGACAAACATGAAATTAATAAAGTCAATTTCTCACCACACTTTGCACTGATTGTGCTTCTTTTACCCTTTGAACATAACAGCAACTGAAAAGACATCAGAAGTTACGGTAACTAATAGCAGCTGCCAAGTGGGTTTGCAGGTTAGCTTAGCTAGCCTAGCAGCCAGCCTGGTCGATCAGAGGGACTAAAGACAAATTTAAAATCATAATCTTGATCAACAGACTACATAGATATTTTTCAGTGTACTTTGCAGGTTAAAACATCTTTAAATGACCCAATTAACAAGGGATGACCGACTCCATATCCTTTCTCAGTAGGCAGCCCATAATGACCTTAACCTGGGGCTCTAACCACTTCTACATAGATTTAAAACTAGGATATTTCTTGATAAAACTCACCACACAAAAATAATTTTTGGGTGTACTTTCTGGCTGAAAAACATCTTAAAATATATTTAAAATATAATTATATTTTCAATATGAATGTCAGTCCCATTTAGTTTTTTGAGGGCTGCACCTGGATAATATGTTAAAAGTGAGAAAAACTGTTTTGGGAGAAAAAAAGAAAAAGTAATGCAGGAAAAGATGTTAAGGACAGATGCTTTATACCTCATACTGGTTACTGATGTTTTTTCTACAATTCTGGAAAATAAATTTGATATAATAGTTTTCTAACTAACGGTAACAGTGTTAAATATAACTTTGCATTATCTTGAAAAACTGTTTATTTTTGTTATATGTAAAACAAGAAGCTGGTGCATCACTGAGTCCAACTACAAGGAAATTAACTGTCTCGATGAAACAAATATTTCGATTTTTTTTATTTATTTTCTAATACCAACAGGCCATAAGCTTAGAAGAAATAAAACCAACAAGTCTATTTTTTAAATGTAATGAGTAGAAAAATATAAGGAGTAGAAGTAAAAAGTTGTCTAAAAGATAATAACTTCAGTGAAGTTTAGAAAGCCAAAATTTTCTACTTAAGTAAGGCAACAGAGTAAAGACAAAGAGACTGACTAAGCAGGCTGCACTTTAAAAAAGGTCAGGTTGTAAATGCTGCGAGGAGGTTAGCTCTTTGCTGACTGGTGAATAACGTCGCAAACTAAATATCTGGAAACTTGCAGGAAAAAAAGTTCAACCCCACTGTAGTCGTTCTGTAAAGTGTTTGTTTTCCCAAACTGCTGTGAGGTAGTAACTGTATTTCAACAAGATTAACCCAGAGTAGAGCTGAAGCCAGAAAACTTTTTTTTTTAACTTTATTACGGACAGATATGTTTGCATTTCAGGATGAGAATCTGAGATGTAAAAATGGAAAACAGATGTTTTAACATTCTTAGTTGTAAAACATGGTGCCTGAAGCATAATATCATGAGTTCAATCGGCTGAATTCAGTCCAGCATTATATGCAATAATCAACGAGGTCTTAAATGAAAATTAAACAAATCTCATTTATTTTTATTCCAAGAGGAAGCTGCCTTGAAACCTGAAGAATAAAAACAGTTCATGCTGCTTAAGTCATTCAATTTGCAACAACAGAAACTCTCTCCGTGTCTTCCAGCCGGATGAGACGCTGGAACCTTTCTTTGACTCGTTGGTTCGCCAGACTTCTGTTCCCGACCTCTTCTCTCTCCAGCTGTGCGGCGCGGGCTTCACGCAGAACCAGTCCCTGGGAAGCTCCACCGTTGGCGGCAGCATGGTGACTCCCACAGACGACCATGTAATGTTCTGTTTCCCTAAACCACTGGATCATGTAGTTTGTTGTTTTTTCCCCTTTGCTTTTAGATCATCGGTGGAGTGGACTCCTCACTGTATGTTGGAGAGCTTTGGTACACTCCCATCCGCCGGGAGTGGTACTACGAGGTCATTATCGTTCGGATTGAGGTGAACGGGCAGGACCTCAACATGGACTGTAAAGAGGTAATTTTTTATACAGGAATAAAGAATTAGAAATATAGTTACTTATATGAAAATCTAGGTAACAAACATGCACCATGTGGGCTCTGTAGTACAACTATGACAAGAGCATCGTTGACAGTGGAACCACCAACCTTCGACTTCCAAGGAAAGTCTTCCAGGCTGCGGTGAAGGCTATCAAAGCCGCCTCCTCGGTTAGTCCTTTGTCTATGTTTACAGTCTTTATTTTCTTATAGTTTGGCTGAACTCTTCCTCATTCACCTAAAGTAGCTCGGCTCCTTCATGTTTCCTAACCTACAAACGTCTCTATGATGCTTTTTTTTCTGCAGACAGAGCAGTTTCCCTCTGGGTTCTGGCTCGGGGAGCAGCTGGTATGCTGGCCAGCCGGCACTACGCCCTGGCACATCTTTCCAGTGATCTCCCTCTATCTGATGAGCGAAAACCGCAACCAGTCCTTCAGAATATCCATCCTACCCCAGGTAGCAACGTTCTCCCGTTCTGGACATGTATCATTCATGCATGGCATAATTCAAAAAGGAATTTATTAAAAACCACCAAAGTTCAGCTCCTATTTAACAAATCCTCCATCATAGCTCAATATCTCTGCATTAAAACAGAAATTCTTAAACATTTCTTAAACAAGAGTAAGCATGAACATAAACAGGTGGAGGGATGTGACTGACTTAACAGCTTTAGGACCCTAAGGCAGCTAATCACAGCTAATGGGTTGTTATCGCCCTCTAGTGGTCAGTTACGCTGTTACACCTGTTTTTCTGCTTCTGGAGAAACCAGTAAAAAGTAAAAATGTTGCCTAGATTTTGTTTGTCCTGTTCGCTTAACCAGAGGACGGTTAAATAAAATTAGAATTTATAAATCCAGGATAAGGGATAAAAGGAGGCTTCTAACGACAGTACTCAATCTATGACTATGAACCCTTTCAAACACTGGGTAAATAGAAAAGAAGAAATCAATGAACTGAAGGGTTAAAATTTTCTTCTGCTTTAAAAAAAAAAAAAAACTAAGGTAATTTTTTTACACTAATTAAGATTGTCTGAATTTAGTATACAACGTCAGTTAATCTAATATAGAAACCAGCAATCAGGCTCTAAATCTGAGTGTAGTGATGGAATCAGGCCTGACCCCTTCAGCGGCACATACAGACAAGAACAAAGTCGGCCTTCGATCAGCTAAAAAACTTCTACAGCGTTAAAGGACCAATGTCTCAGCAGGACCTTGAAAAACTAATTTGTGTTTTAGTATAACTACTGTAACTGTCCTCACAGGTCTGCTGAAAAAGTCAATCAAACAACTGCAGCTCATGCAGGATGCTGCTGCCTGCGTCCTCACTAGAACTAAGAAAGTGGAGCACATCACCTCAAGAATAGGCTTTAAAATACTTCTGTTTGTCTATAACAGAATCTCTTAAACCGATACAGACTTTTCATCAGTGTTTCAAAGGCCCAGACCTCTCAGGTCTTCTGAATCAAAATAATAATAATAATCTAACTTTATTGATCTCACACTGGAGAGATTCACCTCTGCATTTAACCCATCCCCTTGGGGAGCAGTGGGCTGCCATTGTGCGGGTCTTGTAAGTCCCCTTGCTGAGGGACCCAGAGTGCAGGCTGTGGGAATCGAACCGGACACTTGTAAACTTGTCAGAGCACACTGCTATGACCACTAGGCCAGGGGTCTTCAACGTTTTGAGATCTGGGCAGGAGTGTCTACGTTCCGGGACCCCCTAATTATATATACAGGTAAAAGCCAGTAAATTAGAATATTTTGAAAAACCTGCATTCAAAAGGTGTAACTTGTACATTATATTTATTCATTGCACACAGACTGATGCATTCAAATGTTTATTTCATTTAATTTTGATGATTTGAAGTGGCAACAAATGAAAATCCAAAATTCCGTGTGTCACAAAATTAGAATATTGTGTAAGGGTTAAATTTTGAAGACACCTGGTGCCACAAACTAATCAGCTGATTAACTCAAAACACCTGCAAAGGGCTTTAAATGGTCTCTCAGTCCAGTTCTGAAGCCTACACAAACATGGGGAAGACTTCAGATCTGACAGCTGTCCAAAAGGCGACCATCGACACATTGCACAAGGAGGGAAAGACACAAAAGGTTATTGCTGAAGAGCCTGGCTGTTCTCAGAGCTCTGTGTCCAAACACATTTATAGAGAGGCTAAGGGAAGGAAAAACTGTGGTCAGAAAAAGTGTACAAGTGATAGGGATCACCACGCCCTAGTCAAGATTGTGGAAAAAAACCCATTCAAAAATGTGGGGGAAATTCACAAGGAGTGGACAGCTGCTGGAGTCTGTGCTTCAAGATCCACCACCAAGAGACGCTTGAAAGACATGGGTTTCAACTGCCGCATACCTCGTGTCAAACCACTGTTGACCAAGAAACAGCGCGAAAAGCGTCTCACCTGGAAAAAAAGAGCTGGACTGCTGCTGAGTGGTCCAAAGTCATGTTTTCTGACGAAAGCAAATTTTGCATTTCCTTTGGAAATAGAGGTCCCAGAGTCTGGAGGAAGACAGGAGAGGCACAGGATCCACGTTGCCTGAAGTCTAGTGTACAGTTTCCACCATCAGTGATGGTTTGGGGTGCCATGTCATCTGCTGGTGTCGGTCCACTCTGTTTCCTGAGATCCAGGGTCAACGCAGCCGTCTACCAGCAAGTTTTAGAGCACTTCATGCTTCCTGCTGCTGACCTGCTCTATGGAGATGGAGATTTCAGGTTCCAACAGGACTTGGCGCCTGCACACAGCGCAAAATCTACCCATGCCTGGTTTACGGACCATGGTATTTCTGTTCTAAATTGGCCAGCCAACTCCCCTGACCTCAGCCCCATAGAAAATCTGTGGGGTATTGTGAAAAGGAGAATGCCAGACCCAAAAATGCAGAAGAGCTGAAGGCCACTATCAGAGCAACCTGGGCTCTCATAACACCTGCGCAGTGCCAGAAACTAATCGACTCCATGCCACGCCGCATTAATGCAGTAATTGAGGCAAAAGGAGCTCCAACCAAGTATTGAGTATTGTACATGCTCATATTTTTCATTTTCATACTTTTCAGTTGGCCAACATTTCTAAAAATCCCTTTTTTGTATTAGCCTTAAGTAATATTCTAATTTTGTGACACATGGAATTTTGGATTTTCATTTGTTGCCACTTCAAATCATCAAAATTAAATGAAATAAACATTTGAATGCATCAGTCTGTGTGCAAAGAATAAATATAATGTACAAGTTACACCTTTTGAATGCAATTACTGAAATAAATCAAATTTTTCAAAATATTCTAATTTACTGGCTTTTACCTGTATTGTATGAAATTGTGTCATATCAAACTGGTCCTATAGTCACTCTTTAACAGCTAAAGTAATGTAATGAAAGTAATTTTCCCCTGAGAATATTAAAGTAGTTCTGATTCTGCTTCCTGGTTGATGGAACAGGTGTTGTGAATGAAACGGTGCCCAGCTTGAAAAAGCTCCTGTGTGTCGCTGAATGTGAGCATTGATGACTGAAAGACATCTTCTGCCTCCATTTATCTGTTTACTACAGCGTGTTTAATTCATGCTAATGTGGATTTAAAGATATTTCAATGAGTGGAAAAAATTGCAGGAGGGAATTAAAAAAAAAAGTCTAATCAACCAAAACTTTTGCGACCCCCATGCAGTACCTCCATGGACTCTCTAGGGGTTGCGGACGCCCTGTTAAAGACCTCCGCATTAGGCCATCACCCCCCCTACTACTTTGAGACATAGTAGGAACATACTAGTAGTATACTACTTTGCCTACCCACAACTAAACATGGAGAAGCAGCCTTTAGTTTTAATTCTCCAGTAAAATAAACTCAGAGAAAACTGTAAAAGTAGTTAAAAGTTGATTAAAATCCAGATAAAAAATGTATTTATATACAACTTTCATTTCATTTTATTTTTATCGATCATTTACCTTTTTTTAATATTATGATCATATTTAATTACTCATTTTTATTCTCTTTCATTAACCGTTACCTTTATACCAATGGTGAACCTGTGTTTCTACTGAAATATGCTGTATAAATAAACTGACCTTGCCTTACCACAAAGGATTTTGAGGCCATTGATTAGATCTACAGAAACCAGGTGTTCTTTTTCGGAAACCCACAGCCACTGAAGCAACATTTGATTTCTTTTCAGTCCTTTTTTTTTTGTTGTTCTGCTCTGCAGCAATACCTGCGGCCGGTGGTGGATGTCGCCTCGGAGGACTGCTACAAGTTTGCCGTGTCTCAGTCCAGCACCGGGACAGTGATGGGAGCCGTCATCATGGAGGGCTTCTACGTCGTATTTGACCGAGAGAAGAAACGCATCGGATTCGCCGTCAGCACCTGCCATGGTGAGCTGAAAAGAACAGAGAGGATGAGGGAGGAGGAGACTGAAAGCTATCGTGTTCCTCCATTTTCATGTAACATTTGACATGTTTTTTCTCAAATGTTATATAATATTAGCACATTACCAAAAGGTAAGCCTTTTTTTAATGGGTATGTTTATTCAAGCTTTGCATATTTAGGGGCTAAAATGTATGCAACATTATTCATTTTTAATCAGCCCAGTCACTGTTAGGTTGAACAGACATTTTTAGCAAGTCTGCTGGCAAAAATGTTGAATTATTGCTCAGTTTGATTGGATGAATCTGGACTTCCCCATTACCTCTGACCAGCTTCCCAGGCACTGCAGAAGAGAAGCACCCCCACATCATGACACTGCCACCACCATGTTTCTCATTGGGATAATATTGGATGCTGATGTGCAGTCTTGGTTTCCCACCCACACTTTGTCCCTTTCATGAATTGTGACAAAAGCTGAAACCAACATCGGCTTTCGTTCATCCGCATTTTGTAGTTCAGAACACGATATCCCAGTAAAACACACTGAGGATGAACTGTTGGGAATACTGCTGTTTTTTTTTTTAGACTTAGACATTTCCACAGAGTTTCCGTGGGTCATTAAAAATCATTAAAAGTCATTAAATTATTATTTTTTAAATGAAGGCCTTAATTGACATTAACATTCATTAAATGTGATTATCATGACATTTAAAATGCTTTATTAAAAAAAAAAAAAAACGTTTGATTGTTTCGGTTGATCGTAAAGCCGTATGTTTGGAAAAGAAGCTTGAGGCGGAGAGAAAGCTAGAGAATGAGAATATACTAATTTCAACAAAAGTGGCTAAAAAACCAGGAATTAAGGACATGCAACCTGTTGATGGTAAAGATGATGACAGATTTCGCTCTGTTATATACTCGGTCTATCTATCTATCTATCTATCATCTATCTATATCTATCTATCTATCTATCGATGGATTTCACTCAGTCGGCACATTTATTCATATCTTTGCAAAGAGAGAACAGTTCATCTTACAGCCCTTATGGCACAGCATTCTGCCCTGTTCTGATCTGGGCGGCGTTCGTTCCTCCTTACTTACAACAATGCAAAAGTAGTCAAAGTCAAAACAAATTACAGACACTTTGGTTAACAGTAACATGCAGAGATGGCAAAAGTACTCACTTTCCATACTTGAGTAAAAGTACAGATACTTGTTTTAAAAAATACTCTGGTAAAAGTGGAAGCACTGATTAAACTTCTGTACTCAAGTAAAATTAACAAAGTACAGGCTTGTAAATTTACTTAAAGTATAAAAGTAAAAGTAGAAACCACTTTTTTTCATGCCGTTGCCTACATTTTAAATGGATGTCTGCCAATAGGACCAGATCTCCGTTGCGTTCGCTTTCAATCATCTCGTCGTCCATACTACTACTGTATGCTAACGCCACCGCCCCCAAGCTGCAATGATTTGCCGCGAATGAATACCGCCAAATCTGTCGATTCATCTTGTAGTGGTGCGTCAAATGCAACGTAGATTCCCATCCAATTAGATTGAATTTGGTATTGATGACGTGAAAAATAATAACAGTAACTCCATTGAAATGATTCAAAACTAAAGTAACGAGCCAATTTTTTAAAATGTAAGGAGTAGAAAGTACAGATATTTGTGTAAAAATGTAAGGAGTAGAAGTAAAAAGTCGCCATAAAAATAAGTAGTAAAGTAAAGTAAAAATATCAGAAAAATCTACTTGAGTACAGTAACGAAGTATTTGTACTTCTTTACTTCCCATCTCTGGTAACATGTTATGAATAAACCTTGAGAAAGAATCTGGTTTGTTATGGGAAGAAGCTATGTCTGGTCTACAGACACCATCCTGCAGAGAATGGTGTGGCCTTCAAGGTGAAACAGACAGAAAGAAAACTTTTATAGTGAGTAAATTGGATAAATGAATATATAATAGAAGACAAATAAAACAATATATACATATATATATGTATGTGTGTGTATATATATATATATATATATATATATATATATATATATATATATATATATATATATATATGTATATGTATGTATGACAGTCATGGATACTTGTTGATGGCATTAAAATTATTTCTAAGAGCATAAAAGAGCATTAAATTACAGTTACTTATTCTTGTATAAACCCTGTTCCATTTCTTAAAGTGCAGCAGTGATCGACTGTAATCAGTGTGGGAGAAAAAAAACAACATTCTGTTTTGTTTAGAAGAACTGAAAGGGAGAAAAAAAAACTAAAAATCATTAATCCTTGATGTTTATGTTCTTCCCTTGCTCAGTGCACGACAAGTTTCGCACGGCTTCTGTGGAGGGCCCGTTCCACGGCGTGGACCTGGAAGACTGCGGCTACAACATCCCTCAGACGGACGAATCCACCCTGATGACCATCGCCTACATCATGGCGGGGATCTGCGCCCTCTTCATGTTGCCTCTGTGTCTCATGGTTTGCCAGTGGCGCTTCGCCCGCTGCCTACACCCACACGGGGACTTCGCCGATGACATATCGCTCCTGAAATAAAGGGACGGAGGGGTGACATGCAAGGTGGCTCCTTACGAAATGACGGTGCTCTCCAAAGAAAGCTTGAAAAAGATTCTTCAGGAATTCAGTAGAAATGCAGACTGCTGCCATCAGGTCATTTGGAAGGACAACAAAGAGCCATTTTGAACTTAAACAGGACCAGAGACAGTGCTGCTGTCAGCTTCCACTTTCTCTGTTTCAGCTTCTGTATCTATGCAGATCAGCATGATTTAAGGAACTAATGCAAAAGAATCAGATCTCTAACAAAGATTATGTAAAAAAAAAAAATGAAAGTAACGATGGATAATATCTCTCTTACCTCTACTGTGCTTTGATCGGGTAATTTAATAAAAAACAATAAAATGTGTATTAGAGACTGGAAGTCTGGCTGCGGCCAGCTGTATTTCGGTCGGCATGACTTGGAAATTTGGTCACGTGTGTGCTTCTGTAGCTCTCTTATTTGTGGCGTTTGAGTTGATGACGTTTACCGTTGGAGCCTGCCATGTGCTTGCACAGCCGTCCTGCACACGTAGAGTATATGAGAAGGTCAAAAGAAATAACAGAAAAATGCAAATGTCAGCGAAGAATTCTTGGAAAAAAGCTATTATTGTACACATAAAGAGGCTATTTAACAGAATATAAGGTAAAGCATTTATCATATGTAATCTGTTTTTTTGCAGAATATGACCAAGAGACAGATCAGTGTAAGATGTCATCTCTTTTCTTCCTCTACTGATTAAAGCCTAAATATATCTGCTGTACTTAACCTTTGTGTGCTCTAGGTCGTCTATTTGCACAGACAAAGATCACAGAGAGTGTTTACCCTCGCAGAACTGCTGCACATGTCTGATGATGATTTGCACATGTAACAAGCTAACAAAAGAGGGCTGCTGTCACAGATACACTAACAACCTAATATGTTTTCAACTGGGACCATAACTGCTTTAAAAGTAAAAACCAGCCCAGAAGATGCTATTTACTGGGAAACATGACTTTTGTCTGTCAGGCACGGTTTGTGTTGTCTCTATAAAAACTGTACATAGATAAAGTCAGATCTGGATATTTATCTGTCAGGTGCTGGCAGCTTTGTTGAACCAATAAAGTCCTTCTTCTAACTGTAGAATGCTTGTTTATTTATATTGTCATGAAACCGAGGACAGATGGACCCAGTATTCAAGGAGAGACAGTCAGTAGGAAAGTTCAAAAAGGTTTATTAAATAAAACAAAAACTAAAGTGGAGCTGTGGCTCGCGGACACAGCAGGATGGGGAGCGGGGCACCACCCAATCACAGACACTCTGGTTTAACAGTCCAGTACAAGAATGTCCCCAAGTGCTGCAGTCCCAGAGGACGTGCTGGAAGCCGATCCTGGTCAGGGATCCAGAACAGACAGGAACAGGATCCAGATCAGGCTTGAACAGACAGGTGGCAAGATCCAGACTTCCAGGCATCCACAAGCTCCCAGGCAGGTTCTGAGTCTGACAGGGTCCGAAAGCATGACCAGGTGGTCAAACACAGGAGCAGACAGGATCAGATGCAGATGAGCAGGCTCAGTGGAAGAGGGTAGCAGAGACAGGACATGGAACCAGAATTTGATGCAGGACTTTAAACTGGTCTCCTCCCCGGAGCCAGGCTTACTGAGATAAAAGCTGAACCTCCCCACATATAGAGCCAAAAAACCCCGAGGACTCCACGGGGGAGGAACAGTGGACTATCTGGAGACGAGACAAACACAAAAACCTCTTTCCACTGGCAGCTAGGATCCAAAACATGAACCAAGGAATCAAAATAACAGACAGGCCAACAGAATGACAAATAATGATCTGGCCCTGAATGCTAAGGCTGAACTGAATATAACCAAGAGGAAACAGGTGACAGGAATAAATTATAATAGAGGCAGGGAGGGAAAACGACAGGTGAAAGGAATTACTAATTAAGGAGGAGCAAACAGGTCAGATCATGACATAAATCCTTATAAATAAAGTAAAAAAGCGGTAGTAAAAAAGGTGCAGCAGATTCCACAGCAGTTTCTTCCCCACTGCCATCAGACAGCTGAACTGTTGAAAAAAAATTCAAATATTGTATATTTGCACAATATATATAAATCCTCGGATCTTCCATATCAATGCGTTTTTTGCACCATGTTTTTAGAATATTAAATAAAAACAATAAAAAAAATTTTAATATAGAAATGTAGGCCCAATGAAAACTAGATCCAAGTACTATGTCCGCTTGGTGTTTGATGAGGCTTCCTGTTGTATAAATTACTGCATTAATGTGGTGTAGCTTGGAGGCATTCTAGTCCTGCTGGACAAAGCAACCAGTATCTCTGTAAAAACCTGTCAGTAGAGGGAAGCATGAAGAGCTTCTTGATCTCCTGTTAGACACGTACTCTGGTCGAGACTTGATGAAATGCAAGCCAACGCTAAGAGTGGAAATTTGTCTTTGGACTTTTACTAACCTTTTTTATCCTTCTCCACTCCTCCTTCAGTTCCTATTTTTCAGATATGATCACTGGCTCTTTGTAAATTGAAAAAGAAAATTATTTTTCACTTTAGTTACAAACGGACAGAAATCAAACAGACATCAACACATACAGTATCCACAATGCAAATGGCAGTCAAAGACAAAAAACACAATAACTAAGGCGCATTATGGGTGACGTTATATAGGGTGGATTAAAAGCCGCCTTTTGAGATGCAGCAGGGTGAATTCTGCTTTCTTATCTGTGTTTAACTTTAAGGTATTAACAGTGGAGTGGATGTCCACTAAGAACATATTAACATTTGGGAGGGACCCAGGAAACAATATCCTATAAATGTGAAATTTGCCTGATAAGATGATTATAAAGCACCAAATTTGATTGCTATCTTTAAGACTAAATTTCAATCCAAGTCTTATCAGCTGTGCTGCTGCCATTAACACTTTTGTTTATAGATGTTGGAGATCAGCCTGTTTTTCAGTGTAGTCCTGTTTCTCTGACTGTGACTGGCTGGATGTGCTCTCTCCATCCTCTGACATCGGAGCTGGCTTGGAGCTCGACTGCCTGGCTGTGTGTTTCCTGGACGGGGTAGCCTTTTACATTTGCTTTTTGTGTCTCTGCTTCTTTTCCTTGAACCCCAGTCGGCCTCAGCAGATGGCCGCCCACACTGAGCCTGATTCTGCTGGAGGTTTCTTCCTGTTAAAAGGAAGTTTTTCCTCTCCCCTGTTGCTACAAGCATGCTTAGTGTGAGGGATTGCCTTTGAGTCAATGAGTCGATGCAATCAACTGGTTTTCCTTAGATGGAAAACATGGAGTTGATTAGACTGTTTGATCTGGTGAACTGTAAAGTGCCTTGAGATGACGTGTGTTGTGAATTGGCGCTATAGAAATAAACTGAATTGAAATTGAATTGAATTTGTGAAAGCTTTTTATATCGACCTCCTTTTTTTATTTCAAATAAAGTCAAGATAGTCAAACCTCCATGCCTTTTTCCGAGTGTACATACGACCTTTTTCATCAGAAACCTCTGCAACAAATTATTTTTTATATAAGCTTTTGCCTTTAAAAGTAATATTACCATTGTTCCAAATTATTTCTTATGTGGGGAAAGGTTGTGTTTGTGACCCTATATCCAAGAAAGTAAGGCATGTTCGTAGGATTCTGAGAGTTTTAAAACAAACTTGGAGACAATGAAGATACAACCTTTTAAAAACTATAACCTACATTGCATATTAAATACTGTATATTGTCTGGCATAAAATTCAGTAAAGATTCTAGAAACTCTAAACCCTTTTTGATACATATAATTGATTTCCCTTGGCTTCTTTCAGATAAAGTATTCTTTCTTTTAGATGGTGCGTTTATTCTTCAGAACTGTCCATTTCTTTACATATTCTATCTTTTATATAAAGTGAGAGTGCATAGTAAACAAGCAGTGAAAGTCCTTCAGCTTTTAAAGACAACAGCCTTCTATTTTTATAAAGATCCCTTTGTAAGTTTAACTGTTGCCTAAGAGACAGAATTTTGTCACATAGATACCGAGATACAGTATTTCCAACTATGCTTGACGACAGTATTGGTTATGGACAAAAGATATCAGGTGGACCAGGATGGGGCCACACAACAAAAGAAAAAAATGACAAAAAAACAGGGAAAAGGCGCATCATTTAGACTCTGATTTAACAAATAATCGCTGTGATTCTATTTGAATATAGCTGAAGCTTAAAACTGTTATTTCTTCACTTGTTAAAGTAAATTGTAAAGGTGAAATATCTAATTAGTCTAAAGGATGAATCAGTTAAAATCTCTTTTATCAGCACATGTCATCAAATGAAATTAATTTTGTATCATGCTGCAAAATCTGATTTAAATAAGTAAAGATTTCTTAGAATATGTGTATACACTCTAAATTCAAAAGGGTAAAAAAGATAATCTGCCAAATGAATTATTGTTTTTGACCTTGTAATAAGTTGTTAAGATATGATGCTCTTGAAAAAAAATGAAAAAAATCTTACAAACCTGCTCAAATCAAGGCAAAAAGCTTCAATGTGTTGCTTAGCAACAAATTTATTCCATCCAGGTTTAGCATTATGATTTTTAGATTTCTGTTTCTGAAAAAACACATACTACTGTCCTGAAGGACTTGCATGATATTCTCATACGTTCACTATTATTTCCTTTTTGTGTTTCGGTTTAGTCCATGTCCCTGCCTGCCTGTATGTTGATCCTCTGAAGTAACACAACTGTCATATTTAAGCATTTATTAATATAATTTTCTGCGAATGTAGACTGGTTGGGCCCGGTTGTATGCTTGACGAATATTTTTTTTTCAATAACCACTGGTATATTATCAACATTTAAAGACATACACAATGGTATATTATGAGACATAGCATATCTGTGCAAAATCTCAACAAGACCCAGAGAAGCTGAAGAATCTGTGTACAAATACAGTGATCATCCAGGAGGTGGAATGCCAAACTTCACTAATAAAGGTAAAGCTACTATTTAGGAGGAGAACTTTGCTTGAGAGAATGACTTTCTTTACAAACCTGCGTTTAGTGATTTTCAAAAGCAGAATTGCCTGCCAAGTCAGCATGACAATCTCCAATCATATAGACAGAAGTTGTAGCATTATCTTCAAGATTTAATAAAAGTTAAATCTTTTATCTGACTTTAATCTCAGAATTCTGACTTTTTTTCTCAGAATTCTGACTTTAATGCCAGGATTCTGAGATTAAAGTCAGAATTCTTGACTTTTTTGTCATATTATACTGAAATAAAATGTAAAAATTCAATTCAATTCAATTCAATTCAGTTTATTTATATAGCGCCAAATTCACAACACATGTCATCTCAAGGCACTTTACAGTTCAACCAGATCATACAGTCAAATTGATACAAAGTTTTCTATCTAAGGAAAACCAGTTGATTGCATTGACTCATTGACTCAAATACAATCCCTCACACTAAGCATGCTTGTAGCGACAGTGGAGAGGAAAAACTCCCTTTTAACAGGAAGAAACCTCCAGCAGAACCAGGCTCAGTGTGAGTGGCCATCTGCCAAGGCCGACTGGGGTTCAAGGAGACAGAAGCAGAGATACAAGAAGCAGAGATACAAAAAGCAGCTGTAAAAGGCGGCCCCGTCCAGGAAACACACAGCCAGGCAGACGAGCTCCAAGGCAGCTCCCATGCCAGAGGATGAAGAGAGCACATCCACCCAGCCACGGCCAGAGAAACAGGACCACACTGGAAGACAGGCCGATCTCCAACATCTACAAACAAGGGTGTTGATGGAAGCAGCACAGCTGATGTTTCTTTCCTGGATGACGTCACAGCCAAACAGGAACAGACGAGGCAAAGCTACTCTGAGGAAAAGCAGAGAGAGCAGAAGGTTAGAGATTGAACAAACAGATTCTGCAGAATAGGAGAACAGAGAGAGAATGAAGCAGAATGATGAAATGGGGGTCCCTATGTCCTCCAAAAATCTAAGCCTATAGCAGCATAACTATAGAGAGAGAGCTCAGGATAACCTGAGCCACCCTAACTATAAGCTTTATCAAAAAGGAAAGTTTTAAGCCTAGTCTTAAAAGTAGACAGAGTGTCTGCCTCACGGACTAAAACTGGTAGTTGGTTCCACAGGAGAGGAGCCTGATAACTAAAAGATCTGCCTCCCATTCTACTTTTAGAAATTCTAGGAACCACTAGTAAACCTGCAGATTGAGAGCGAAGTGCTCTGTTAGGAACATAAGGAACAATCAGATCTCTGATATAAGATGGAGCTTGGCCATTTAAGGCTTTATATGTGAGAAGGAGGATTTTAAATTCTATTCTGGATTTAACAGGAAGCCAATGAAGAGAAGCCAGGATAGGAGAGATATGATCTCTCTTTTTAATTTTCATCAGAACTCTGGCTGCAGCATTTTGGATCAGCTGAAGGCTTTTAACTACAGTTTGTGGACTTCCTGATAGTAAAGAATTACAATAGTCCAGCCTTGAAGTAACAAATGCATGGACTAGTTTCTCAGCATCACCCCTGGACAGGAGATTTCTAATTTTTGCAATGTTCCTCAGATGAAAGAAGGAAATTCTAGAAACCTCTTTGATCTGGGATTTAAATGACAGGTCCTGATCAAAAACAACACCAAGATTTTTTACTTTATTATCTGAAATCAGTTTAATCCCATCCAAATGAAGTGACTGGCTAATCAGCTTCTTTTTCAGAGACTCTGGTCCAAAGACTATAACTTCTGTTTTGTCTGCATTCAGAAGCAGAAAGTTAAGAGTCATCCAGGTTTTTATGTCTTCAAGACATGCTTGTAATCTATGTAATGGGTTAGCTTCATCTGGATTTATAGACAGATATAGCTGGGTATCATCAGCATAACAGTGGAAATTAATCCCATGCTGTCTAATAACTCTACCAATTGGGAGCATGTATAAAGTAAAGAGAATTGGTCCTAGCACTGATCCCTGTGGTACTCCACAGGTAACCTTTGAGTGTGTTGAAGATCTATCATTAACATAAACAAACTGAATTCGATCAGATAGATAAGATTTAAACCAGTCTAGTGCTGTTCCTTTAATTCCAACAAAATATTCAAGTCTTTCTAAAAGAATATTATGGTCAACTGTATCAAATGCAGCACTAAGATCCAACAGGACGAGCACAGATACAAGTCCATTATCTGAGGCCATGAGAATATCATTAGTGACTTTCACCAGAGCTGTTTCAGTGCTATGATGAGCTCTAAAGCCAGACTGAAACTCTTCAAAAAGTTCATTATGGTGTAAGTGGTCGCAAACTTGTTTGGCAACTACTTTCTCAAGAATTTTGGATAAGAAAGGAAGATTGGATATAGGTCTATAATTAACAAAGTCATCTGGGTCAAGAGACGGTTTCTTAAGCAGAGGTTTAATTACAGCAACCTTAAAAGCTTTAGGTACATATCCCTGTAACAGAGATAGATTAATCACATCTAAAATGGAGGAGGAGATCAAAGGGAATACCTCCTTAAATAACCTGGTTGGAACTGGATCTAACATGCAAGTTGAAGGCTTAGATGAAGACAATAATTTTGCTAATTCAGAAAGTTCAACTGGATCAAAGCAGTCTAAACCCGGTTCAGATTCCATGACTACCTCAGGTACAATCGCGGATAGAGGAGTGCTTATGATCTTATTTTTAATAACATCAATCTTATTTATAAAGAATCCCATAAAATCATTGCTGTTAAGAGCAGGTGGAATGGACGGTTCAACAGAGCTATGGCTCTGGGTGAGTTTGGCAACTGTATTAAAAAGAAATCTAGGATTATTCTTATTCTCCTCTATTAATGAGGAGAAGTATGCTGCTCTTGCTTTACAAAGGGTCCTCTTATACAGCAGTAAACCATTTTTCCAGACTAGGAAGGACTCCTGCAGGCCTGTGGAGCGATATTTTCTCTCCAGTTTCCTAGCATTTTGCTTCAAAGTACGCAGCTCTGCATTAAACCAAGGAGCAAGCTTTCTATTTTTAACGGTTTTCATTTTCAAAGGAGCTGCATTGTCTAAGGCAGTACGCAGAGAACTAGCAACCCCATCAACAAAATCATCAACCTGTGAAGGGGAATAAGCTATACTTTTGCACTCTGCAGCACTGTTTAGCGACACAGAGGAGAGAGAAAGTGAAGCCGATTCTTTAAAATTTATAACTGCACTATCTGATAAAGATCTACTAAAATTGAACCTTCTTTTGGGGGAGGAGAACTCTGTTAAAGTAATCCTGAAGGTTATTAGAAAGTGGTCAGAGAGGACAGGGTTGTGAGGAAATACTGTTATTTCTTCACATTCTATGCCGTATGTCAGCACAAGATCCAAAGTATGAAGATGAGAATGTGTGGGACTATTCACATTTTGAACAAAGCCAATAGTGTCTAAGATAGCATCAAAGGCCGCTCTTAAGCTATCGCCCTCAAATCAGTTAACCTTTTTTCCCCAGTGGCCCTAATCCTCTTCCCGACGAATTTAACATGTCTGAGCGATTCATTATGTTATTAATCAATAAAAACGTCTCCTGCCAGTTGTGAAATACATATTTTTGAATAACGCTGAATTGAACATCTGGGTAGACTGTACTTTTTGGTTCTGAGATTAAAATCAGAATTCTGACTTTTTCCCCATATTAAACTAAAATTATATATTTAAAATCTATTAACTTTTTTTATTTTATCACTGGCCCTAATCATCTTCCGTACATTTGATTCAATTGCACCTGAAAAAAAAAAAAAAAAAAAAATCCCACCTTCATATCTTCTGACCGGGTCATCTCCCGGCTGACCGTAAAGGAATGTACCCACTATCTCTCAAGCGGTGGTGGCTCTGGGCCAATCAAATATCACGCAATATGATTACGCAGTCGGTATGACGTATTACGTATAGACCAGAGGGGCTCTGGTTACGGAAATGAAGTACCAAGCTCAGCGATAACGCTAGTATTATAATTTCTCGACCTAAACTAAAGCTCCTTCGTAGAAAAAAGTAAGATATAGTTTTCTTTGTGCTATAAACTGTTGTTGTCAGCCATATTTAGGCTTTTTGTAAATCAACTTCAATCTCGTTAGCATGAAAAAGCTAACTTGCTTACACAGCTAAAATAAATACTACAATGCGGGGGAGTTGTTTTCCCCTATTAGAGTTATGGTGTGTTTTTATGTGTTATTATCCGTAAATGTGGTATAATGGATAAAGTGATTATAAACGTTGCGTTAGAGAAGAGTAAATAGATACAACGAACTGGAGTATAGGCTAAATATGACAGTTAACGCCATTGTTGATGTAAGGCAGATGATCAAAATGAAAGGTTTCAGAGGCGTAAACATCGCTGCTCAAGAGATTTGCCTTCAACGTCTGAATTTGTATATAAATGCAGCTATGAACCGAATCCATTTTGCCCTTTTCTGTTCTAATTAATGCTGCAGTGGCATTTTTTTCATATGTTAAGGTTTTTTTTTCCTCTATAGTGCTTGCTAAATGTTTGGTTTATAGCCATCGGTGTGCTAACCACATGTTTCTAAGTTGGAATCTAGTTGAAGCGATGCTGTGATTTTTGGGAAGTTCCCTCTGAATGTAACACACTGATGTCAGGCAACCAGACCGTCGTTCTCAGATTGTCTTTACTAATAAAAAAATCTTTTATGTTCTGTGTCCAGATTGCTGCTCAGATGAAGAGGGCTTGCCTGGTGGACCAGCTTTGTCATTCTTCCTTGCCATGGCAGCGCCCTATTTCCCTACATTCCTCCTCCTCATTTTTGTGTCCTCATTAGGGCTTTTGCTGCTCACCCTTCTGCCAGCTGTCAGCCCATCCCACCCTTTAACTACCTCTTCTTTATCCTCATCTTGGCCATCCTGTGGGCCAGGTCAGTCTTGGGCCGTCCGGATCCACCACAGCCATGAAGAAGAGGATGATGAGAGAGCAGGCTCAGTGCACCTGGATGTGATCGCTGACAAGGTATGGTAGCACATTTAACCATTTTCAATTCAGTTTATTTCTTTAGCGCCAATTCACAACACATGTCATCTCATGGCACTTTACAGTTCACCAGATCATCCAGTCAAATTGATTCAAAGTTTTCTATCTAAAGAAAATCGGTTGATTGCATCGACTCATTGACTCGAATGCAATCCCTCACACTAAAGGGCACATCACAAACATCAAAAGGCATCCACACACATCAAATGTCGCTTAGGTCTGGTCGTGAACCAGTTTTGCTGCTATGCTTCTGCACCGTCGGTCTGGAATATCTATAGAACGCACAGAAGTTTCCCGCCATAGAGCAAGGAGGAGCTTATTCGAGAACTCACAAGAAATTCGACGGATGGTCACGTGAACTTTCGCTGCGCTGGTGGCTGTGTTTATCTTCCAAAATATCAATGGCGCGTTTGCAAGATATCACGGTCGCAGAGGTGGATCTATAGTTGCTAGACATTGAAGAGGAACAGGTTTTGTTAATGGAGTCTGCAAAAATACCAATTAACCTTTTGTCCTAGTTGTCCATTGTTCCTCGGTTTTTAAAAATGGCCCGCCCCGGCACCGAATCGAGAAGGACAACCACACAGACAGCCAGAAAGGCATATCAAGGACCAATAACAGCTGCTCTTGATCTGCGCACTTCCGCTTGAGGTCTGTGCGGCGTTGCGGCCGTCCGACGTGTAGTCAGGATTTTTTTTAGGTGTGCGACGACGGTTACAGAACCTCTGCGTGGGGGTCGTGGTCGCGCACAGAGACAGATTTTAGTATCCACAGTGGATAAACCTTCGCACATGTTGGCTTATCGCAACCACAAAATTACTTTATGGGGGATCTCTGTTTTGACTAGCAAAGCTCTGCTTTATGTTTAGCTTTTTAATTCATTGTTAAGTGGAAGGAAAGCCTATACTCCTCTATACAAGCCTAAAAGCTGCTCTAAAATGAGTGTTTGGAAAAGTTAAACAAGGAAAAAAATAGGTGGTGTTTCTACTAATTTGAAAATATCTAAACACGATATAGAATTTTTGGCAGGTTTATCCTATTTGTCCTTCTTTTTAACTATTACAAAAATTATTATAAAATCCAATTATATCTTTTGTTTGTTCATTTGTTTTTGTTGTTTAAGTTTATTGCTTTTATTTAAAGGAAAAACAATCAGATTTTTTCCATTTCAGGTAGCGAAGCAGGCGGGGCTGCAGAACCAGGGTCAAATTGGAGAGCTAGAAGGCCACTATTTGCTTTGCTCAGTAAAAGCTGACACGGAATTTTTTGGCGGCATCTGGAAAAGGAGCGTCCAACCAGCAGATGTTCTGGCAACGCATCCTCATGTCCTGTGGTTCTCCAAGGAGCGAGTGCTCAGTCGGTCAAAGAGGGCGTTGGCCTTTAACGACCCCAACTACCCTAAACAGTGGCATTTGGTGAGATCATAAAAAATACATCAACAAAATGTGTGTATGTATTTATATATAATATATATATAATTACTAGATTTCATTGAAACTTATTGTTAGGCTGCTATATTATCCAGTTCTGATATGTGCTTGGAGTCAATATTCAACTGGAACATATGTTTTAGTTTTAACCATTAGATCATAACTCTCATCAGAAACAGGAATCCAAAAAAACTGTGGAGTTGCTGCCCATCCTGTAAATATCTCAGACTATTGATTTATATATACATGCATGTATCTATAGAGCAAATGCACTGAAGCAATGTAATTAAAATAAAACAAATGTAAGATGAAAATAAGCTTTAACCAAAGTAGGTGATTTAGGGATATGTTTAGGGTATGCATTTCTTAGGTTGAAATAGTAAACTGCTGTAAATTATGAGATCATACACCAATATTTATAAAAAAATCAGTACAAAAAATTATGCAAAAGTGTTGCAGAAGCCGAAGGTTTAAAACACTGGTGTATAAAAACACAAAAGCTTATTTCAAGGTAAACTGCCCTAAAAAGCTGCCTTTGATCTCCTTATCGTCAACACGCTACATTTTATTTTACGTCTTCCTGGTTTTACAGCATAATAAAATGAACAAAGGCATGGATATCAACGTCACAGGAGTGTGGGAGCACAACATCACTGGTCAGGGGGTCACCGTTGTGGTTGTAGATGATGGTGTGGAGCACACCCACCAGGACATCAAGCTCAACTACGTAAGTCTAGATTTTGATTCCAACTCTGGGTTTGATGTTCTTGAAGAGTACTGGCCTTGTTATGATCTGCGTACTTTGTCTTTAAGAAATGTTCTGCCCTTTGTATGTTGCGGTTAAGTTTAAACGGCTGTTCGAATATTCAAAGCTGATCTTGCAGCCTGTTGCTTGAGAGAAGCAAGGAGAATTTTATAGCTAATTAAACAAAGATGTTTTATAGGATACAGACTGTATTTTGCTGCAATGAAAAAGAATGATGAAAAAGGAGGATTTAATGATCAAAAAACATGATAATTAAATTCTAAAATGCTAGCAAAGGTCTAAGGAGTCACTTTTTCCAAGTTTTTAACTGCGTTTCGCCTGATACCTTGCTGACAGAGCGACACCCATTTTTGCCGTCGGCAAAAGTATGTCAATGACAATAACAAGTTTCCTACATATTTTCTCTCCAAGGAAGAAGTTTCAATTACTCTAAAACAAGCCACTGTTTTTCTTTCTTATTTTTATTTTTTTTTGCAAATGCTTTCATTTGTGCGTTGTTTTAAACACATAAGTTGCTGCTTAAAAGTCTGAAATGTGGCTGACAATACTGGAGGGAAAAATGGTTCAGGACACAGACATGTTCCAGCATCATCCCTTCATGGGTTGTATCCTTGGAAAGTTGAGACCTAACTGATGACTTATTAAAGAGGGAGTCACTGTTGCTCTAAAGAACCAGTTTTACAAGCGGCCGTGTTCGTACTTGATGATGCACGGCGTTAATATTGGGACCAAAGGTTCTGTCTAATAAATTCATTCAGTTCATCGATCCATTTTCTGTCAAGCTTATCCCAAGCGGGGTCGTGAGGGGTGCTGGTGCCTAACTCCAGCTACCTACGGGCAAGAGGCAGGTACACCCTGGACAGGTCAACAGTCCATCGCAGGGCAACACGTAGACACACAAGAATTCACACACAAATTCACACCTAAGGACAATTTAGAGAAGCCAATTAACCTAACAATCATGTTTATGGACTGTGGGAGGAAGATCCGGAGAGAAACCATGCAAACTACATGCAGAAAGGAAGAGAAAGGGCTAGGAATCGAACTCAGAACCTTCTTGCTGCAAGGCGGCACTGCTACCCGTTCCATGGATATCACCACTTGTATTTGACCAGACTCCTTTTCACGAGGCAAACGCATTTGGCTAACTCGTGCTAAAATGTTAGCTCCACACAGTTTATTAAAACCTTTATGGATCAACTTTGCTTAAACTGATTTCCTCCAGATTTACTGCCGTTATAGATGTTAAGATGATCAATGTTGTTACCATTGGTTTTCTGAAAAGTTTTTATGGTATTCTAAAATGTTTATTTCAAAAAGACTTTCGACCTTAAGTTAAAAAATATATACATTTAGAATTTAAAGTTTCATAAAAGAAATCA
Organism: Cyprinodon diabolis; assembly: GCA_030533445.1. Classification (NCBI taxonomy): domain Eukaryota; kingdom Metazoa; phylum Chordata; class Actinopteri; order Cyprinodontiformes; family Cyprinodontidae; genus Cyprinodon; species Cyprinodon diabolis. Next base: position 6,479,404 of record CM060079.1, read on the forward strand.
GACATAGTGTAAGTTGTAATAGTTTTTTCACTGGAAAAATATTCTTTTATGTTTAAATTTAATGTTCATTAAATTTTTTTCTCTTAGAAATTGGAGTGGTGCATTTAAATGTTATAGAGCTAAACATGTTAAATTGGTGAGTAGTAGTACTGTAAGATTTTAACCTGTCAAGTTTTTTTTAGATTTTTAACATTACAATTTGTATTTTTCCAAGCACACAACACATTTGAAAAGAATGTGCAGGAAGGATTGAAAAGCATGTTAACACGGTAATGTAGGCTGGAGTTCATTATCTGAAGCATGCATATACACACCAGGAACCTGTAAACTTAAAAAATATTGAATTACAAAAAACATTTAAAAAACAAACATGTTTCCTTGATATATACAAAAAAGAATGTTAGGAACTATACTTATCAAACATTATACTGGGCAAGTGAAAATTATTTCTGGGCAAATTAAATGTTAAAGTCGCTTGCCCTTTGGGCAAGTGGTAGAAATCCTTAACGTCAACCCCTGTAGCCCTTTTAAAGTAATGGGGTCTGGTCAGAGGAACTACAGGATCTCTTTGCTCACAAATCTGGTAACTCAAATATTTTAGACTCTCTCTGGTCTGATATCTTAGCTTGTGTGTTGTTCCCCAAGGACAATCAAGGAAGCAGCTGTCTATACCACCCCCACTCTCATTCTCTCTTCATTATGTAACCCAGTGAGCTGGACTCCTCTGTTTTGATCTGCACACCCATTAGTTGATAAAACTGCAACTTGAAGACGTATACGTCCAACAAAATAAGTGCTTGTTGACTTCAACTGTATTCAACCAGAGAAGCTACACTTTAAAACACTATTTATTAACGTTTCTAAACACTTGTGTAGCACCTGGTGTCCCTACTCCCTGCACTCCTTTAAGCAACGCCTTTTCTATTTATTCCTTTATTTTCTCTGATAAAATGAGCCCACATCCTCTCTCCTTTGGGCCTACTTCATTCCCCGTGTTTGTTTTCTCCAAACCCACGTGTTCTCTCAAAAGGTTTGGAAAGATTTCCTGTCTGAGGGCCGATTCTTGCTGCATACAACCTGCTTTTTAAGTTTGTATTTTATGAGCATGAGATAATTTGCTTTCTGCTTCAGGGTTATGGTTCACCTTATTTTGAGCTATCATACAAAAATCTCAGCAAACTACACTGAAGTCTGTATGATTAGAGGTTTGTATGAAAGTTACCTTTATATGCTGTTTATCATCCCACGTCTCATCCTGACCAAACCTTACCTCCATTTTGTTCAATTCAAAAGCAAACAACAGGGAAAAAAAGCCCATCAAGGTTTCACTACCATGAGTGTTTTTTTTTTTTGCGTCCCTTTTAGAGTCCGGAGGGCAGTTACGACCTGAACTCCAACGACCCGGACCCGATGCCTCACCCTGACTTCCACAGTGACAACCACCATGGGACTCGGTGTGCCGGGGAGATCGCAGCCGTTCCCAACAACAGCTTCTGCGCTGTGGGGGTGGCCTACGGTAGCAAGGTGGCAGGTAACGGCACAGCCAGCAGTTTTTGTTAAACCTTATTTGGCAGGTTTTATGAGCCAATCTCCCATATTTTCAATCCTGCTTTCTGTACAGGTATCAGAGTCCTGGACGGGCCTCTGACAGACAGATTAGAGGCCATAGCCTTTAACAAGCACTACCAAATAAATGACATCTACAGCTGCAGGTAACCGTCCCTGACTGAATTCATTTAATTTTGAAATGATTAAATTTGGTCTATAAAGTAACAAAAAGGCTTTTGGGATGCTAACATAGACTTTTACACATTTTGTAGCTGGGGACCAGATGATGACGGGCACACTGTGGATGGACCTCACCCCCTGGGCAAGGTTAGACTGGTTACAGTTCTGTTTCTGTCCTGCAGGTGGCAGCAGCCTGCTGCACATTTCTGTCAAAGAATATTAGCTGAGAAACGTGGAGGTACACTGGGAAAACAATCTAAAAATAAGTAAAAATTTCTTAAATTAAGCGTATTTAACCTTCATTTGAGCAGGAAAATGAGATAGTTTGCCAATGGAATGAGTATTTTCACTCTTAAAATAAGATAATTAGATAATATGCACTTGAAATTTTATTGACTTGAAGACAATGCATTTGTTTTTTCTTATTTTAAGTGGAAATTGTCTTGTTCCATTGGCGAAATGTCTCTTTACCTCCTCATTCCAAGAACAAATGCACTTATTTTAAGAAAAAAAATGACCTATCTAGATTTAGATTTTTTCCAGTGTAAGGTTTCTTAACTTTAAGCAAGGAAAATAAGGGATGATCACCACTGATTTTTGGTGCCGGAGGGATTGTAATGGGAATAAAAAAATAAAAAAAAATCTTAAAACACTGCTGCACATATAGAAATACACAAACTATTGCACATTTTACATATGTAATGAATTCTGTATTATTTATCAGTGGGACAAACATCTGAACGTGATCCGTTTGTATGGAACGTGCTCAAAAAAACCTATAATATATACTGCATTTTAAATACTGTCTGCACTAAATGCAGTTGAGCTACCTGTAATCCTATAAAATATAATTCTTACACTGAAGAGTCTAGAAACATTTTACAATCTAAAAAATATCTTTAAATGTCTCAAAAAATGCTTCTTTAAAAAGGTCTTTATATAGTAGCTCTATCGGGATTTGGTTTTTGAATTTCAATTTATAATGCTACTTTCTTTTCAATTAAATTTTCATATAATTTCAATAACTTCAACAGTGAGTAGAACCGCTAAATCTTAACACTCCATGTTTATCTTAGGGGGGTCAAACACTGAAGTTTTGTAAAAAGTCTTGCTTTTGAGGATCTGGTGGAGTATCTGGTCTAACCAGAGCTGTAGAGATAAGAGACTTGCATTACTGGAAGGCCAAGGAAGTTAGGCTGCTAGTGCGTTTAGCAGTTTGGCGGAAGTGCTTCAGTGCAGGCAGATCTGTGGCAGCAGACATGATACCTTTGATAATTATTTGATAAAATACACAACCATTCCGAAAAGCTTACTGATGTTGTGGTTGTACTCTATATTATAGTGCTGCTCTTAGCCATGTGATTTTTTTTTTTGATCTAAAGCCTGTTTTGAGTCAAATTCATTTTACTCGTATTTAACATTTAGAGATGCTAATGCGTTGTTTACATGATCAGAGACGATTAAAGCAGTCAAAATATTATATTCTAATAACATAATTGGTTTAAAAATATAAGTGGATGTAGTCACACAAATACTACTTTAAATTTGTATCTGTTTGCATTGTATTATGTATAACCACATGTAAGAAATAGACTGTCTGTTTAATACATTTCTTTTTTATTTGCACTTTTTATTGAAAATATTTCTTGCCATACAAGTCTACATACCGATTTTACAGTTTTTTGTTTTTTTTCCCAAACACAACATCCAACAGAATCTGCGCATATATTCTATACATGTATTGAACTGTAAACAAACTATTTACAGTCTGTAACTCTATAACCCCAGGCTCACACCGACTCCGGTCTTACCGTTTCGGTGCGGTGGGTGCGGCGCCGCAGTGATTCCAAGTCATTAAAAAGACGTAAACCTCTCTCGTCCGGCTGCTGAGCTGTCCGGCTGCGGTTACCGAGACACTCCGGCCCTGCAGAAAATTCCACAAGAAAGCTATCCTTGCGGCATGCCGGAGCCCTCCGCAACAAGCTCTCGCAAATATCCTTATTTGGGCCGTGTTATCGCGTGAAGTTACGTGAACTCAAGTGAACTTCTGTTAAATCTCCGGACCTGTTGCCGGAGCCGCAGAGCCGCACCGCACCGTAGTCAAAAGGGCGGTGTGAGAGGGGGTGTGTGGGAGTTGCAGTCTCCATCGGCTCGGTAACCGCACCGGAGCCAGTGTGAGCAAGGGGTAAGGATACCCAAACCCACACTATTATCAAACAAAGTCTGATCTCCATGGTGAAATAAAACCTCGCCAATTTTCCCAATAATTTTTGAATTTTCCAGATTAAAATCTAATAAAAAAAGTCAGCCTTTCCATAATATAAATATTATGTATTTCAACCCAATCTTCCCTTTTAGGAGCTTCTGCCTTCAGCCATTTCCTAGTAATGGCTTTTTTGCTTGCTACCAACATAATCCTATAAATATACTTATCAGCTCTGTTTAATACATTTCAAACATATTCTTTATTATAAACGCTAGGTAGAAGCAGAGAGCACAGGGTCATATTTAAGGTCTGTTGTCTGTTTTGTAGTTTAGCATGGTTTACTAATGTCTGGCAATGCTAGCATGGGCGGCTAACTTCGCTCAAATTATTTAAGCTCTTTGCATCACCGTTGCTCTTTGAAACATTGCCCATTGTCGTCAATGGAGTTGTCAGAACTCTCTTATCTGACGTGGAGGTGTGCTGTCTGTCTCTAAGCAACCCTGACAGCATTACACAGTGGTGCTGGGGGCTCTGCTTGGGCCAGTCGTGCCACGACTGTTTTGCTGGATCAAGTATTGTTTTACTTTATTAAATGTAAAGTTAAAAATACAGAACAAATTCAGTTTAATGAAAAAAAATATATATATTGATCGTAAAGGGAGATAAAATAACTCGTAACTCAAAGTTTTTTCCTAAAGACTTGTTGTAGATGATGTTTTAGGTTGTAGGTACTAGTGCTAGGTGCTCGGGGCCCTGCCCCTTTTTATGATGTCATCATATGGCAACTTCATTCGGACAAACTGTATTGCACTGGTTCTTAAGATTTAGATCTCTTTTGGAGTCTCAACATAGTTTTTTCTATATTTGCTATTATTATACATTTTATTGGCGCTCTAAAGTAGCCAAAAGTAAACAAACAATCATTGTTGGAAAAACGTGTGTTTATTTTTATTATTTTTATTAAAATCTGAGGGAAGGGGAGGACAAATGGAACATCTTAAAAATGGCTTTAGTAGATATTTTGGACACAAACAAAACAAGTTATTCTACCTGTCAAAAATGCTGACACAAAGTTAAAAGTAGTGTAGCTTAAAATGGCTAACTGACCGAGCTAAAAGAGGCTAACCTGTTAGCTACTGAGCACAGCTAGCCTCAGAGCTTCCCAGCTCTCCTCCTTTATATCCCTGTCTACTTTATTCACCATAAGCAGATTTTTTTCAGTTGTGTTATCAATAAGGTAAAACTTAATCAGCCATTAGATAGCTGACATCACAGATGCTGCCAACTCAACAGACGGATGCTGCGTTTTATTATCGTTGTCTGGGCAAGCACAATGTTTTGAACCATGTTGCAATGCTTAGCCAATCATAGCGCAACTTCACTGACATGCTCAGGGCTTGAGCAAATCTGACCACGGAAACAGATCAGGTACCATCAGGTGGCAACCCTAACTTTAAATTACTTTTATGCCAGATATGCATTTTTTTTTTTAAATATTCAGTCCTCATTTTAACCTTCTTATCTTTTCCCTCTAGGCTGCCCTACAGCACGGGGTGATTGCAGGTCGACGAGGCTTCGGTAGCATCTTTGTGGTTGCCAGCGGCAACGGCGGTCAGTACGATGACAACTGCAACTATGACGGTTACGCCAACTCCATCTATACCATCACAATAGGTAAGGAGCAGAGACCCCTGGGAGGTGGGGATGAATAGCACTAAGCCCCTCATTCTTCCCGTGTTTTGTGTGTTTTCAGGAGCCGTAGATGAGGAAGGCAGGAAGCCGTTCTATGCTGAGGATTGCGCATCATTGCTGGCTGTTACTTTTAGCAGTGGGGGTGCCAAATCAAGGAACATTGTAAGTCTAAGTGCATCAAATACATCAGTTGGAAATTGACTGAACCTGCTGGGTTTATTATTCGTCTTATACAACCCGGAACCGTCATGGGGCAAAAACTAAAAATAGAGCCGCTAAAAATCTGATTTTAATGACTGCAGACTGAATCCTGCAGCAGATAACAGGAATAAAACATGATAGAGGATCATATTCTTTAGAATAAAATAGATTTTTGTGTTATTTTCTTTGTGAACAGGACAAAAGTGGCCTGTCTAGCTAAAGAACAGTCAGATTATTATACCAGTGAGACCCTAATGTATCGTTAAACCAAAGCTAAAGTAAATGACTCTGTCCCTGTTAAGAATGTGGGTGAGCGCTAAACCGGTGGGAACGGCGGTGTAAAAAGCCTCCACATCAGGGAACGCAGTGACAGCAGTTTGTTGATGTTTGAGGACGTCACCACAGTAACCTGTTTCTGTTGCAACTATGTCATCGTCTGTGAGAAACCAAGATTAGCCGGGACCTAACCACCGATCCGCCCTCAACCACACAACGCTCACATGCTAAGAACCTCCACAACCCAGCCTACTTTTCTGAATTCATCTTAAAGGATTACAGAGCTGCTGTGGATCAACAAATGTGGGATTGTAAGACGCTCTTTAGGAATTGAACTTAAACAATGAAAAACTATTAATTTCTTATTACGGCTGAAAATAAATATTCATGTCTAAATAAAAACGATATATTAGCTGTTGCTTTTGGTGTCATCTTTATATTCTGAGTCAAAAAAGGGCTAATTTACCAGCTAACCTCAATCGTTACTGTTGGATTAAAGTCTGTTAAAGTCTGTTCTACTGTTTAACTTTGGATTTTGATTTTCCCCAGGACAGAAGATCCACCATCTTATCTTTAGAGATCGATTTAGAGCTTTATCTGAAAACATTTAAAACTGATATTTATACAAGGGATTAAAAAAACACCCATAAATGTGAATCATAGGGAGGGAGGAGACGCTTTCCTTTCTTTTCTACTCCTTATACTTCATACTAAACCAGAGCTAAAGGGATTAAAGTTAATTAGATGTTATTTTGTTTTATTACTCCAATAGTGAGTTAATTATTTTATTCTTTTATCACCAAACTCCGTTACCCCCCCATCAACTCTATTAGCTGCACACAAACAGCTCTGAACTCTGACCCTGTGCTGTCAGTTCATTTCGTCAGCATAGTGCTTTGATGTAGGTGCTACTTTATTAACTAACTGTTATTTTCAGAGCTTTTTATGCTCTCATGAAGTTGTTTGCTCATGTTTTTTATTTTTTTTCCTAGTATTTTTGGCTTTCACACAGACCACACCTCTCTGATCTGAAATAAATTGACCAGCCGTGTCGTTCTACAGGTGACATCAGATTGGTCGATACGGAACAGGAAAGGTTGCACGGAGGGCCACACTGGCACGTCTGCAGCAGCCCCCCTGGCAGCAGGAATGGTGGCCCTCATGCTGCAGGTGCGGCCCTGTCTGACCTGGAGGGACGTTCAGCACATCGTTGCCTTCACCGCCACCCAGGTAAAACCCACTGTGATTGGACAACCTGAGTACAGACCTCTGGGGTCTGTTGCATCTAGAAACTCAACGGGAGTTAAAGATATTTACACACATGGACAAACTTATTGGTACTCCTTGTTTGATAAAAGAAAAACCCACAAAGGTCACAGAAATGACTTGAAACTGACAAAAGTAATAACTGATAAATTTCTATGAAATGAGCAAATTCAGACAGTCAGACATTGCTCTTCAACCAACAGAAGGATAAAAAATAAAATAGAAGCATGAAATGGCATAACTGCTAGTCGATGATACTGCTGTAATCTGAGAAAGTACAAATTGTCTGCAACGAGGGAAGGTGAATTTGGGAGCGCATTTTCCTTGCTGTCGTTTTATTGGCTCTAATGGTTTCTAGACGATGATCCGCCTCCAATCTGAGAGAGAGAGAAAACAAAAATACACGAACACAAGGTATGGAAGCACATTTCTGCCTGGAGCAGAGGGAAAGTTTTTTAAAAAGTTGTTAAAGGGCCTGAAAAGTCTCCAGACACAGGAAAAAAGTCAGTAGGACGCCAACAATAGACCGTTGTCTCTAGTGTTGCTTCATCACTGAGAGATCAGTAAGTTTCATGCACTAATAAGCTTCTGGCAAGAGCCGACGTGTAGGTTATTCAAAATAAAGTAACTGAACGTTTTTTTAAGATTCTTGATATTTACATTTTTTTTATTTTTTCTTATTTTTTATTCTTTATTTCGAACATGCAAGAGAAAAACAAAAAAACAATGTTTAAAAACATTGGAGAGAAAAACAACAAACAAGGTACCCTTCTTTCCTAAATTAATTTACCTCTATTACATGTGCGAAAAAGAGTAGGAAGAAGTAAAACTTATGTACTCCTACCCCTTTAATTCTTGTATTTCTTTGATTTACAATATTTATAATTATGTTGCTATATATATATCCATATAAATACATACATACCTACACATATACATACATAAATATGTATACACATACACCATCATACATGTAAACAAATTAACAAAACAAAAAACACAAACAAAACTTTCTGCAATGCTTCTCTATACCTTTGGAAAATAATTTCTTTGTACATTTTTTTGAAAAGGAATATGTTTTGGCATTGCTTTAGGTTCTCATTTAGTTTGTTCCACAATTTAACTCCGCAAATTGATAAACATAATCTTTTTCTAGTTGTTCTACATCTATTAGTCTTATAATTTCCCCTTCCCCTTAAATCGTACCCTCCCTCCCTTTCAGAGAACATCTTTTGGATATTCCCAGGCAATAGGCTGTGTCTTACTTTGAACATGAATACTGCAATTTTGTATTCTATTAAGTCCTGGTATTTTAGCAATTTAGATTTTAGAAATAATGCGTTTGTATGATCCCGAAGTCCGGCGTTGTGAAAGATTCTTATTGCTCTTTTTTGGTACTATGAATATGATCAGAATAAATGGGCAAATATACGGTGGGTTATATCATATGTTTTATATCGACATTCTAAAGGTGTGGATGCTTTTATTTGGCTGTACACCACAATCAGTTACATGGAGAGGAAATCCTGAGACTTGCAGCGTCACCTCTGCACCATGAGGTAGCTAGCGTTAGCTTTTTGGAACTCTTCATACGGGTCTTTGTGGTTGTATTAAGGATGCCAATGGAGATTAGTTGTTTTTCCTTTCGACGTGGTAGAGTACCTTTGTTAAACCTCGTCTCTCCTGGAACTAAAATATCTCCTAATAAAGATGTGCTATTTTTTACTTGTTTTTCATTTTATGAACACGATCTTTCCCGCTAACGTTTTTCTCCTTTTGTCTTGCTTTTGCAAACGCGACTCTCGCTAAACTTAGTTGGTTGTGATCTATCAAGGGGCTGGAATCTAATACAAAGAAATCTATCTAATTGGTGATGCTAGAAGGTGTCATGTGATTATTCAAATGCTTTGCATTTCTGTGTGTTTGGCAAAACACTGATGTAAACCGTAAATAGAAACATTTTATCCAACAATTTGTCACAGTTTGCTCAGTTTTATTGCACAGGCTGTTATCGTTATAATACGTTTTCGATATGTTGTTTAGCTTTGCTGGGAGTATGACAGGTTTACCTCCTAATTTGATAGACATTGAAAATGTATCCAATTTTTTTGAAATTTTTATAAAGATGTTTTTTCAACTTGCAATTAAAGAATCTGTAAATGGCGTGAAATATTCTATCCAAGATTTCATTTGTTTATGCATGGCTGTCTAATACTTAAATACCTAAATTGTAAGGGAATGATTGGAAAAGATGACTAGAAATGTTTGGGAGGCTTCTATTTCTGCCAAGATCTCAGCTACCTGAACAAATGGTCTATATTACCTGGCTCTGCAAATATCACAAGGTATCCTAAAGAACTGTTTTATTTCTTCTTTCAAAATAAGAGCCTCAAATATAGACACCTGATGTCGAGTTTAAAAGACTTCCTTTCAAATCTGGGCCTATAATCATGTCCCAGATCAGATGAAGCCACATGGTATCAATAACTAGATAGGTTCGATCATGAAGAAAATTTTGTTCTTTTTAAAAATTTCTGGAATTTGTTTAAAATTTAAATTTCTTGCCCTAGAGTACCTCATTTACACGGCGACTGAGAGCAAAGCCATGTACAGTAGCAGCCATTCAAAATGGCCCTTGCCAGTCAAACGCCAGTCGAATGACAGCCCACTTCCCTCCAGCTCCCAGCAAAATCCCCTCCAACTTCTCCTCCAGTCCCCTCCAACAGCCACTGGAGTGACCCCCTCTTGCATATTTTTTACTCCGACTTCACCCTTTTATGTAATTACAGGGTCTGACCAGGAGATGACGCTTCTCTCTAGAACTTAATGTCCACTAATCATGACAGAAAGAATATTTTAGTACAAATATTGATGTTTAAAAAGGAATGGTAGGGGACCAGCCAAAGGCCCATCAAGGAAAGTGGGGAAAATTTGAATGGCTTCTACTGTATGGGAAACAAAAAAGTAAAAATGCACCTTTAATATTTGAGCAATTTGCCCTTAATAAACAAAATGGATGGGACCGTCAGTGTAAACATGGGTTTGTTCTTTTTTCTGTTTCACCACAGTGTGACTCCACTGCTGACTGGGGAGTGAATGACGCAGGGTTTCATCACAGCCACCAGCATGGCTTCGGTCTGCTCAATGCATGGAGGCTTGTAAATGCAGCAAAGGTACACAGACTTTTTTTTATCTGTTATTTCTTTTTTTTTAAATGTTTTTAACATTTATTTGTTAAAAATGTATCCTGAACTGAAGTATTTCTCTGTTTTCTCTCAGGTGTGGGAGTCTGTGCCTTTCCTTGTGTCCTATCAGAGCCCGGTGATAAATGAGGGCGTATCCATTTCAGCTCATCCGGACGTGTTGGTCCGTACCTGGAATGGTACAGTTTTTATTTTCTCTCTCTCTCACCACCTTAGCTCAGTGGACAGTTGCTTGTCGAGTTTACACATTTCACTCCATAACAGAACCATCCCTCCCTTCCTCCCTCCCTGCATGCCTGCTGCTCAGGCTGCTTGTCCATATTAGGTCATGTTCAGTTGTTGGTGAAGTTTTGCTCCTAGGATTTAATTATTTTTTTCCCCCTTTTTAATGTTTTACCTTTTTGATTTTCTCCTAAAATCTCCAGCCATATTTTAAAACTTCCAATCCTCTCTGTATTTTCTCACTTTACAATCTCTGTTATTCTAAACATTCACCCAGTAATCCCTACACTTTTTTTTTTTTTTACTTGTAGGGATGACCTCATCCAAATAGAAACATTTCCTTCTTCCTTATTTTGGATCCTGTCCTCCCTCAAGCTTTATCAAGCGTCTTGTGTCGCTTCATTGCAGTTAATCACACAACCACAGGCATTTAGTTTTTTTCCTTCTAACTATTAGTACATTGAAAAAGTATTCAGCCCCCTTGAACTTTTTTGACATTTTGCCACATTTCAGGCTACAAACACAAGAATAATAATAAAAATGTAAATCTTTTTTGAAGAATCAACGAAGAAAGTGATACATTCATGAAGTGTAACGAAATGTATTTATTTATCTATCTACATATATCTACATCTACCGTATATGTTTGAAGCCTAAAATATAGAAAACGGAGAAAAAGTTAAAATGGGCTGAATACTTTCATAAGGAACTATAGCTCTGGAAATAGATGTCTCAGAGCTAGATTATAGCCAAACAGTTGCGCCTTCCCATGAAGACCTTTATGACTGTTGCCATAAGGTTACAACTGATACTTGTAAATTAAAATCTTTTGACCATTTTTTGGGAGTAAAATTGTGTACAATAGATGCAGAGATGAAAAGTGAGGTGAGAAAGAAAGAGAGGATAAGAACTAAGGGGAGAGGAAAGAGCTTGAAAAAAGAGAAAATAAAACAAAACTTCAAACATATGCAACACAGAATATATACGGTAGCTCCTAGAAGTCTGCTTCCACACCGGTATGAGACAAGAGGGACAGAAAACATAAGAACAGCAAAACAAAGACGAGAGAAAACCAAAGTAAATAAAGAAGAAAAGCATCAAGAACAGCAGATATCCTTTAGATTTCCACGTGTGTTGCAGGCAAAACCTACTGTGATTATACAACATTATTCAGGGTGGTAAATATCTGTAGCTGCAGCTTAGTATTTAGTATGTAGTGTAGTGTGTATCCCTGAACACCTGGAACAAAACTCCTTTGTTATGTCTGCATTAGCAGGCTCATGTATAAAGGATTTTTCAAAGCTTCTTCGGACAGAAGGTATGCTTAATGGCAGGTGTGAGCTGACGAACCCAGACGAACCCTACAGGGCCCAGGACCGATAGAGAGGCGTCGCCTCACACTGCAAAGAGACATGTGACCAAAACCACTCTGATGAGGGACTAGGGTTGTCAAAAGTATCGATACTCAAAAAATTATCGATAATGAAACGTTGTATCCGGATACAATACTCATTTTCAAAAGTATCGATACAGTGCTACCACCAGTGGCACCTTAACAGTCATTCATCTAAAGTGCAGAATAGAGGACGATGCACTTTCTGAACACTGTGTGATTGAATAATTCTCTGCACTTTTTAGTTTCAGACTTTTTTTGTAAGAGGTGCAGCTGCTGAGAATGATTTTTGTTTCTTAACCTGTTTGGCTAGCGTCATTGCTATGTGTGCAAAGCATAGCCAAGGAAGGAACACTTAATTTTAATTTTGTAAGTTTTTTATCAAGCTTGCTTAATACGGTGCACATCAAACAACCTCAAAATATTGTTCTTATTGTTTATTGTATTTTAGTTATTAATCAAAATATTTCTGTTGAAATTTGGACCTTTTATCCTTGTGGTATCGAAAATGGTATCGAGTATCGAATATTTTTCTTAATATCAATATCGAGTTGAAAAGTTTAGTATCGTGACAACACTATGAGGGAATTAAAGTCCCATCAGAATATCAACCAGGGCAGGATGGGATTTAAAGCTTGAAAGCTTTTTGTCAATGGCGTCCAGAATGTCTGGCTTCCGGTACCGTAATTTTTGTGTTTTGCCCATCACAATGTTGTCAGACCCCTTGTCCGTGTAACTTTCCAGGCTCTCCAACGTTTCCTCATCTAGTTTGAGTAAAAACTAGGAGAAAATTAGGCTTATAGTTTAATTGTTAAGTGTTTCTACACCTGGTTTATATTTACTGATTTGCTTACCCAAGGTTACAATCAGTTGCCATTTTTACCTGAAAAAACTCCGTATGTCAAACAAACTGATTTTTCAGTGGTACAATCTCTCATTTTTTTAACCAACCCGTCTCCTAACTTTTACTCAAACATCAAAGTAGCTGCCGGTTAATATTCACTGAGTTCTGCTGTGTGTCTCTCCTTCAACCACCTAGCTTCTTTCTTCGCAGTGAAATGCTACCGTCGAATCACAAGCGACAGATCTGATGATGTTACATTAAGAGGCGGGACATGGGAGCAGTGATAGTGAGAAAAAAACACAGAGTCAAAACGCTCTAAAAACAGATAGCTGCACCCAACCTCTGTTACCTTTGGCTAAAGTAAATAAGCGGAAAGTGGAAAAAAAGCAGAAATTATTGGTGGGGACATGTCCACACAAGTCCTTCACAGGGTCATTAAAAATCATTAAAAGTCATTAAATTATTATTTTTTAAAGTAAGGCCTTAATTGGCATTAAAATTCTTTAAATGTGTTTATTGTGGCATTTAAAATGCTTTATATAAAAAAAATGTTTATAAAAACAATTTCGTCAGACATAATATATCACGATATATTTGCGTGGAACTGCTTCCGGTTGATCGCAAAGCTGTATGTTCAGAAAAGAAGCTTGAGTTGGAGAAAAAGCTAGAGAATGGGGGGAAAAAAGCAAATTTTTACAAAAGTGGCTGGAAAACGAGGAATTGGGGACATGGCTGCAGCCTGTCGACAGGTGCCTGTTGGCAGTGTTGTATAAAGTACTGAAATCTCGGAGTCAAGTAAAAGTATAAGTACCTCTCCAAAATATGACTTTGGTCAAAGTCCAAGTCAGTATTCAAGTAATGTAGTGAAAAGTATAAGTAAAAAGTAGTGCAGTTTGAATGACATTTTTTTACATTTTGGTAAACTTTGAAGGTTAAATTCACTTAAAATAATATAAACAACCAAGTGTAGGATAAATTTAGACTGGCTTTGCGAAAAAGACGTATCCTATTGGTGTTGATGAACAAGCCCAGGCAAGACCCGACTTTGTAGTCAGTAGGTGGGGTCAAAACAATTGCGTTTCTCTCGCTCTCTCGCTCGTTTTTTTTTTTTACTTAGTAACTAAACCAAACATTGAAAATGTATCCAAGTAAAAGTATGCAATTACATTCGTAAATGTGGTGAAGTAAAAGTGAAAGTTCTCAAAAAAAATGTATACTCTTGGAAAGTATAAAGTACTCCAAAATATACTTAAGTACAGTAGTGAAGTATTTTTACTTTGTTACTGTACAACACTACATTTTGGTGGCATTAAAATTATTTCTAAGAGCATTAAAAAGCATTAAATTTGAGTTATTCATTCCTGTATAAACCCTGCTTCAGAAACTTAAGCCTGTGTGTTTAAAAGGTTTTATCCAAATTAGATGGTTTTGGGGTTTTTTTCAAGATATGTTCAGCATTTTGTCTCAGCTGTAGCTGTTTTAAAGCACTATGCAAATAAAGATGATAATGATGCTACCAGTCTAATGTCATCTTACTCACGCACCGCTTTTGCGCGATCTGTCAGCGACTCATCCGGTCAACAGACGGTTTTGTGTACATTTGGTCTCATGCGACAATGTTTACATGAACAGCAAAGCTGCCAGTTTTCAAAGCGCAGATTTGCGAAGAATGTCAAGAATGATTTTCCGTCATATTCTAGAAACCCACAGTCAGTCTGTTTTGGTCACATTCCTTGATGAGCTCTTTGTAACAGACTAAGTTTACATCTGCTTGGGGTTTGTTGGTTTTCATGCAGCTGCACATTAAACTGATCAAACTTTGTGCTGAAAATGTGAAAAAAAAAATCTTTCCATGAGGCGTTTTATAGAAAGGCTTGATGCTTCATATTTGCAGTGATGGAATCAGAGAGCAGGACATTATATTACGTATGATACGAATAACAAGTATTTAAGTTAGAAACAAATAGAATTGCCTTTCTTCTAAACGGTAAACAAAGGAGAACATACAGGTGCTGGTCATAAAATTAGAATATCATGAAAAAGTAGATTGATTTCAGTAATTCCATTTAAAAAGTGAAACTTGTATATTATATTCATACATTACATACAAACTCATATATTTCAGATGTTTATTTTGTTTAATTTTGATGATTACAAATGACAACAAATGAAAATCTCAAATTCATCATATCAGAAAATTAGAATATTACTGAAGACCAATAAAAACAAAGGATTTATAGAAATGTTGGCCAACTGAAAAGTATGAACATGAAAAGTATGAGCATGTACAGCACTCAGTATTTAGTTGGGCCTCCTTTGGCCTGTATTACTGCAGCAATGCGGCGTGGCATGGAGTCGATCAGTCTGTGGCACTGCTCAGGTGTTATGATAGCCCAGGTTGCTCTAATAGTGGCTTTTAGCTCTTCTGAATTGTTGGGTCTGGTGTATTGCATCTTCTTCTTCACAATACCCCATAGATTTTCTATGGGGTTAAGGTCAGGAGAGTTTGCTGGCCAATTAAGAACAGGGATACCATGGTCCTTCAACCAGGTACTGGTAGCTTTGGCACTGTGTGCAGGTGCCAAGTCCTGTTGGAAAATGAAATCTGCATCTCCAAAAAGTTGGTCAGCTGCAGGAAGCATGAAGTGCTCTAAAACTTCCTGGTATGTGGCTGCGTTGACCCTGGACCTCAGAAAACACAATGGACCAACACCAGCAGATGACATGGCACCCCAAACCATCACTGACTGTGGAAACTTTACACTGGACTTCAAGCAACGTGGATGAAGTGCCTCTCTTCTTTTCCTCCAGACTCTGGGACCTTGATTTCCAAAGGAAATGCAAAATTTACTTTCATCAGAGAACATGACTTTGGACCACTCACCAGCAGTCCAGTCCTGTTTCTCTTTAGCCCAGGCAAGACGCTTCTGACGCTGTCTGTGGTTCAAGAGTGGCTTGACACAAGGAATGCGACAGCAGAAACCCATGTCTTTCATACGTCTGTGTGTGGTGGTTCTTGAAGCACTCACTCCAGCTGCAGTCCACTCTTTGTGAATCTCCCCCACATTTTTGAATGGGTTTTGTTTCACAATCCTCTCCAGGGTGCGGTTATCTCTCTTGCTTGTACACTTTTTTCGACCACATCTTTTCCTTCCCTTCGCCTCTCTATTAATGTGCTTGGACACTGAGCTCTGTGAACAGCCAGCCTCTTTAGCGATGACCTTTTGTGTCTTGCCCTCCTTGTGCAAGGTGTCGATGGTCGTCTTTTGGACAACTGTCAAGTCAGCAGTCTTCCCCATGATTGTGTAGCCTATAGAACTAGACTGAAAGACCATTTAAAGGCTTTTGCAGGTGGTTTGAGTTAATTAGCTGATTAGAGTGTGGCACCAGGGGCCATCAATTTTGAACCTTTTCACAATATTCTAATTTTCTGATATGATGAATTTGAGATTTTCATTTGTTGTCATTTGTAATCATCAAAATTAAACAAAATAAACATCTGAAATATATGAGTTTGTATGTAATGTATGAATATAATATACAAGTTTCACTTTTTAAATGGAATTACTGAAATCAATCTACTTTTTCATGATATTCTAATTTTATGACCAGCACCTGTAAAATCCAGACAAATCAGTTTGTGATAAACTTGATATTTGTGACCGTTATTAAAAAAGGTAATAGATATTTTTACAAAATGCCTTTAGCTGACAGTGTGACCTAATTAAAGCAGTAATTATATCAAAAATAATAATAATAAAAAACTATATATATAAACATTTTGCATTTAATATAAAAAAAAAACATTTTCGACTGTCAATATGATCTATCCAGAGCTCCTCAAGTGGAAACATTTTAGTTTCACCTGGTTTGATTTCGTAAAAGTTTTTCTTTAAGGAACCTTTGGCTGTTTATTAATCCATTAATCAAGACAAATAATCGTTAGTTGCAGCCCTACTTTAGATCATCTCCAGGGCCTCCGTGGAGTGCCAGAAGTAAACCCTTTTCTGCCTGACTGTCTTTGAATGTAAACACGGGAGGCTTACTGAACTCTGCTCAGGATTTAGCTGGAACTATGTTGTTTTTTTTTTGTTTGGATGAGACTGAGGCACCAAATAAGGTGGATTTGAGGTTAAACAAACGATAAGAATAAGCAAAAGCTCTGTATTCATACTGTGAACGGTGCAGGATCAAGGCCTTATCTTTATTAGTGCAATATTAAGAACTGTTTGAATTACCAGGCAGTTTAAGGTAAGGCTTTGTGCCCTGGTTTATTTTATTGTCTTAAACTGTTTTTGGAAAGACTCCAGTTTGGTTTTCACATGGAGGCAGACTAACTAATGAGGGGGAATCCTTAATCCCTTTGCTTTAGTTTCTCTCCCTCCTCTCCCCTGTACAGCTCTCCCCCTCCTTCAGTCCCACTGCTTCCCTCCCTGCCCCAAGGATATGTGTCCCTGCATGGTCAGGCACACTGCCCCTCATTGGTCATCAGACAGAAGGAAATGATAGGACATTACCAGGCGTTCACTCTGAGAGGATCAGCCGTGGTTAGAGGACCTGCTGAAACCAGCTTTAAAAGAAAGATTGCAAAGAGGACAAATCCAGAGGGCAATGGAAGACTGAGACTGACTCTTAAGTTTTTATTAGGGGTAATAGATGTGTTTGAATTACACCAGTTAATGCTGTAAATATATTTCCTGTTTTTTGGTTTTATTCTAAACAAAAATTCTGGGGGAAAAAAAGTGTAGATACTGTGTCACTGACTCATGCCCATGCACCCATCAAACACCTACATTTTCCCACCAGCAGACAGAAATCCCAACCTTTAGAGGCAGAAAAGGGGTGTTTAAAAAAAAGGACCGTAAAGCAAAGGCATTGGTTTGATTTCAACTTTGGTTCAGACACTATTGGTCTGATGTCATTGGTCCTATGCAAAAATATGCATGCCTGTTTTTTGTGCTTGATGTGAAAATCAGAGTGTATTTCGTTTAAAGAGAAAAACAGCATTTCTTGCTAAATTTATACAAATTTTATAAGCACTACACACACCAGACGCTGTTTATCAACAACTGAAGCTTAACCGGCTCTGATGAATGAGGAATTTGGACTTTTTTCCACTTTGAAAAGGTTTGCATTTAAATTTACCAGCGACTATGACAGAAGGTAAATACATGCCTATTTAAGCAAATAAAGTCAAAATATGTCTGTTTTATGTGGATTTACACTTTTTTTATTATTATTATTAATTGTGCAGAGGTAAACCCCACTCTTATCTTTCAAATGTTCTCTTTGTATCATGAAACAAAGAAAAATAATTTATTCAAGGGACGGCAAATAAATGTATTGTATTTACATGAACATTGCAACTATATGAGGAACTGACACTGAGTATTTAAAATATTAACTTCACTATACAAGTTGTACATCTAGGCTGTAGTTGTGTAGCCTATTGAAAAAAAAATTGCATTTTAGATAAAACATGTTTTCATCTGTCAATATTCTCCATCCAGAACTCCTCTACTGCAGCAACAATGCTGTAAATTATAAACTTGTTCTTCACATGTAATTGTTGGTAGGGACAAATAGGTCAGTCCAAAATTTTGGTAGGGACCTGTCCCTATGGTCCCTATGCAAACCTACGCCCATGCTGTAAGGAGTCCTGAACTTCTGGTCTGTTTACTGCGTGGGAGCGTAGCTGACGGATTCAGTCTGATAAATGAAAGGCCCCTCCCAATTAAAGAAAGGGAGACGAATGAAAGAAATAATAGCAGGTTAAATGAGCAAACAGGCTACAATGAAAGGAGAGACATAAAGAGAGAGATGGGTGGAGTGGATTTGGTTTATGCAAGAGTCAGCAAGTGTGCAATAAGGCCAAGGTCAGCATTAAGGCCAGTGACGACACAGGTTGATGCAGAGGGAAAGGATGACAGTCAGGAGGGGAAAGAAGACGCATGGGGAGGGGAAGGAGGGCAACGAGCAGGAGAAGAAGAATCAGAAAGTGGCACAAGAACCACCACCAAAAAAAGATTAAAATAAAAAAGGTTTTGCTGCAGGCAAAAACCAAAATGAAGGTAATCTCTGAAGATCCAAGTGATTTAACCAAGCCTCTGAAGATGGCCTTTTAGGTTCCATCTTTGATTTATGTTTCTTAATTTGGACAATAAGCTGAATTTTTGATAAACTTGTATACACTGAAAGCAGTTTCCTTTCTTTCATTAAAACATAAATGGTTTTAATTGTTGGAAAACTTAGTTTTGTGCTGCAAAGAAAGCATTTATCTAAAAATTTTTGTAGCCCTGGAGCTGAGTTTCATAGCCTCGTGAGACCATCCTGATCTCGCGAGCTTTCAAGATTTCACTGGCAGATCAGTCTGGAGACTCTCCGTTAAAGAAAATTTGGAGCCGTTCACCAAACGAACGTCCAATCAGCGTTGGCTTTGAGGCGGGTTGAGGTGTGACGCAACGAGAAGCGCGACAGTTCAGTCTAAAGAACATGGCGGCTTCAGCCGATGAAACTAGTGTTAGCGTGCTATCGAACAAGTTTTATTAGTATTTCTTCACTGAAAGAAGAGCAAAACACTGCTCTGGAGGCTTTTCTCAGAGGAAAATATGTTTTTGCTCTTCTCCCAACTGGTTTCGGCAAGAGTTTGATCTATCAATTGGCTTGTGGTTGTGTTTTCGTCGTCGCTCTGTTAGTAGGTCATATGCTTCGTTGATCTGATTGGTTTATTTGGCCCGTCTATCACCAACATAGGCCAATCAGCTAACCAGTATTTTCGCCCCTTCTCAAAATTACTTCAACGGAAGGTTTCCAGATGGATATGCGGAGCCAGGTTATGAGTTTCACACCTGGGCACTGTTATCTGAAGGACCAAAAGAGAAAAAAACTTTTGCCTAAACACCTTAATAATTTAAAACTTGTTGACTTGAACTTGCACAGCTAAAAGGGATGTCTAAAAACAGGATAGCAGCATCAGATTGGAGGGAATCGATTCTGAGAGCAAGTCCATGCAGTGAGATAATTTCACTTAACAAGATTTCTTGTGTTAAGATTATATCATAAAGCTGGACAAGAAATAAACTCTTTATTTTTTAGCTCATAGTAAGCACAAATGTTGGTCTTATCCAGACTAATCTTGGCTCTCTCTTCCTCCTTAGTTTCTGCTGCTGACCTGAAACCATCTGGGATGCAAACACTGGAGCATGTGGCCGTCACCGTGACGATAACCCACCCCTGCCGTGGTAACGTGGAGATCGTGCTGTTGTGTCCCAGTGGTATGAAATCCATCATCGGGGCACGCAGGTCCATCGACAGGTGTGGTACTCGTCTTTCTTTGTGTCACGGAGGAGGGTAATGTTCAAATAGATGTAAAGATGTGATGGTTCTGTTTCCACGCAGAGATCCGTCAGGGTACCAGGACTGGACTTTCTCCACTGTTCGCTGCTGGGGGGAGAGAGCTGAGGGCCAGTACACCCTGAGGATTTCTGACCTAAGTAAGAAACATACACTTTTGGTTTTTTATGTGTAGAGCTGCTTTATGTTTTATATGGCTGCTTGTGAACTCATACCCATTTCTGCAGAGGAGACGCCATCGGATCAGTGTGCCACGGCGGGAGTGTTGAAGCAGTGGAAGCTCACACTCTACGGTTCATCCATGACTTACAGTGAAGTAAAGGAAAGACAAAAGTAAGTCATTACTGTTTGTTTATTGACTTTATGGTTAAAATGTCCCCATCATTTGAGATCAGTTGAACTTACTAAGAGGTTTCTGTTTCTTGGTCTGCAGGCTGGTGGAGGAGGCCATGAGTGGCAAACATCTGGACAGCAGCTTCTCTCTGCCCTGTCCTCCAGGCTTAGACATCCCACCTGAGATAATCAAGCCGTTTACTTCCAACAACCTGAAGGTAGATGCAGCTTCCAGGCTCATTCAGCTCTTTATCTCCTCCATCTCTGTGTTTTTAATAAAGATGGCTCCTAATGCTGCGTTCACACCGGACGCAGCAGGAGCAGCAAAATCGCGTCTGCTGCTTCATTTTTGCTGCTTGTACCAGTTAGTTTTGACGCGCGGCTAAAGCAGCTTTGCTGCTCTGGCTGCGCTGTGGAAAAGTGGGTCTGACGCGCGTTGGGCGGAGTTACTCTATCCTTTCTTTGTCTTGCAGCTATATTTGCTGTGATTAGTGGGAATAAAGTCATTTTAATATGTTTTTAAGTGAGAAAATCCACCTGAAAACTTAATCATTGCAGTCAGTTCATCCAGATTACCATCTTCCTTCCAATATTATTTCTGTCGGAGCCGCTCAGACCCCCACATACCAGCGGTGCGCTGTCAGTAGGAATCCCATTAAACAGCAGCCTCTGGCCGGGTCGCCTCCTCGCGGTGCGGTGGCTGGTAGGTGGTTTTCATCTAAATAATCCAAACTGCAGGCACCAGGATAATAAAAGCAAACATATTCTGTTGGCAGGTTTCTGCATTTTAAGTTAATTTAGGCGTTAATAAACTGTTTCAGAGGAGTGATCACAGCGCTCTGTGTCATCAGCGATCTGTCTGTCTCCATGCCAGCTCCCGGATCAGCTTCTCTGATTGGTTGATGCGGCGCGTCGAGCAGCAAAAGTTCAATTTTTCCATCTCGAGCAGCAGCGCGTCACGCACGTCAGATGTTTTAACGCTCCCGACGCGCTGCTTCAGCTGCTCAGACGCGCTGCACCTGCTGCTCAAAACACGCTGCGGGACCTTTTGCTGCGCCTTGACGCGCGTCAACCATTGACTTTGCATGTAAACTCGCTGCTTCTGCTGCGCCTGCTGCGTCCGGTGTGAACGCAGCATAAGAGTTCTCAACATAGAATCTCTTTAAAAAAAACAACAACTTTCTTTTTGTTTTACTTCACAAAAAACATTTCACTTTTCCTTCCTGTGACAGATTAAATATCAAGTCGTTGCCTTTGTTGTTGCACACTGAATGTCTAAGAAGGGGTCTGAAATAATAAGAGGTTAAATATTTTTTTATTTTTTCCCTGAATTGAAATAAGCTCAGGTTGTTGTTGGGACAGGATCGCACATCTGTAAATGATTATCTCTGTTTTTCCATCCTTCAGGGAGGAGGAATTAACATATCCCGTGATGTTTGAAATAAAGTCAATTTCAGTCAGGTTGGATAAAATATGTTCCAGATGACAAGTTTGACAGTAATATAAAACAAGGTTTATTTGTTGAGTGTAAAAAGGTTTTCTTGATACTTCAGCTCCAGATGCAGCACTTTAAGGCTTCAAACATGTTTATATAAAAAGGTTTTCCATCTATAATCTGAATCCTTACTATAAAAACGGTTTTAATTATTTGGGAGGGCAAAAAATAAGTTTTATATTGCCACTTTTGTTTTATTTTTGGGATTAAGCTTTCCCTCTTTTATGTAACTCCTCCTCTTTTCTCTTCTCATCCAGTTCCTGCTTTTGCTGGGATGCTTCGCGCTCTTCTGGTCCCTCTACTACATCTTGGACGTCACGCTCGGTCAAACGAACCTCAGGGGCCTCCTGTGTCTGCCGATGAAACGGAGCCGTCAAAGAACCGGCCACGTTGGCAAAGTGAGGGGAACGGAGGAGGTGTACCAGGAGGTGTATCAAGAGGACCAGGACTCTGGGGTGGAGGCTGTGAGTGATGTGGAGGTGAAGGTTCCCATCACCAGGGAACATCTGGAGACGTAGCGCCCGGACTAAATGTTCAACCTCTCTCTGTACCCATGGGGTTTTCTCAGGCTTCTTCCTCTGCTCTGATTGCACTCAGCTCTAGCAGCAGTGATGGTTCTCAAAGACCGAACTGCAAATAAACCACTTTGCTGCAACTACACCCCACCCCAAAAAAAGAGAAATTGGCCTTGTGTTTGAGCTGCAGTTGTAAGTCTGTTTTTGTGCACTTCTTCTCAACCAGAAAAAAAAGGATATCATTTCTGTCATAGTTCACTTTAAAACTGGGGTTCAAAAACTGCTTAGGGTCTAACCTCCCAGTTTAACAGCAGAGCCACATATAAGGCTGTGATATTTTTACCCAAAGAGAAATAATGTTTTTGATTCAGGTGAAAAAATACCTGTGGGGTGAAAAGGAAACCTATTCTGTGCAATATTTAATGGGTTAGGGTTAGGTGTATGTGTGTGTGTGTGTGTGTGAGAGATGGGAGTGTTTGTACTTGTGACACCCAGGGTCTTCCTTTTTAAAAGTGTTCATATAATGTGACTTTCAAAGGGGTACTCTTGTAATTTTTGATATCTGATCTGTAATTTCATGCTTTAGATTTGTACATCTGGGTTTTTTTTATATCAGGGGTTTATTAAAGAACATCTGATTAAAACTTGAAGTAGGATTTTTTTTTTTTTAAGCTTGGGGTTTGTTGGTATATTTTTTTTCTTTTTATAAATTGTAATATATCAAAAGATTTGTGCCTGCAGAAGAGATTTGCTGTGTACAGACTGCATCATGGGATTTAAAAAAAAAGAATGTATTCGAAGCTGCAGGTGCTTTTATATGCCGAGGAACAATTTTTTCAAAGGGTAACTGTTTTGATGAGCAAGTCGCAGATTGTTGAATAAAATGAATTAAGTACTTATTGGAACTGATAAGCCTTTTTTTACTTTGTATTTTTTTATTCAATTTAATAAAGCGATATAATAAATATTAAAATATTTCATGACTTTTTTGTGTAAAATGTTACATTTCTAGAAATGAGTAGCCTTCTTCCACTTTAGACATTAACATAATGTTAGATTTTTTTTCTCAGCTACCATTTCTGGTCTTAATGTATGGAAGAGGATTAGGGCCACTAAAAAAAAAAAGTTAACTAATTTTTAAATTTTATTTCAGTTTAGTATGGGAAAAAAGTCAGAATTCTGACTTTAATCTCAGAATTCTGACTTCAAACTCAGAATTCTGACTTTTTTATTGTCAGAATTCAGTCAAAATTCTGAGATTAAAGTCAGAATTCTGAGAAAAAAGTCCGAATTTGAGAAAAAAGTCAGAATTTGAACTGAAATAAAATTTAAAAATCGGTCAACACTTTTTTTTTTTTTTTTTTCACTGGCCCTAATCCTCTTCCGTATTATTGGCTTAACTATCTTGGAAAGATGCATGTATGCTTACACCTGTAGAAAGATAAACCATTTTTAGGCTGTAGAGAAACTGCAGAGGTTTTTTTTATTCCTTTCTGGTCTAATTTATTTCTCTAGGTTGAAAACTTTAATCTTTGCCATGGCAGAAATTTACATAGATCCATTTTTTTTCTTCTACCGGTATTTCTGCATAAAGTGTGAATAGACTAAAAACTACTAACCAAAAACAGCTGTTTTAGCTTAATTTGGAATGTGGATGACTGGAAAGTTGGAATTCCTGCCTTTTCTTTCTGGTCAGTGAATGCACCGTTACATAGAACTAGATTGCCCAAAAACACTTCCCTATGTGGATGTTGGTGCCACCAACTTGGTGGTTCTGGAGCAAGAGTAAAAGTTTCCACCAAAGACTCATTCCTCACTAAGCAGCCGTCGGCCGTTTCTAAGGAACCACAACCTCTCAGCTAAAACTTGTTCGGCCATCTGATTGCATCACTATAAATATGTCTTCCACTCTTTTTCATTTCTTTTTGCCTTTTAGTTTTTGTTGAGGATCACAATTAGGGCTGAAACAATTAATTGATTATTGAAATAACTAATTTTGTAATTGTTAATCTTAAACTATAGAGACTGAAATATGTATTCAGCTGACAGAGAACCCCATTAAGAGCAGAAATTGTACCAAGATTGTAAATATATATATATATATATATATATATATATATATATTTACTTATAAATATGCTCTATCCAGAACTCAAGTGGAAAACTTT
This sequence comes from Cyprinodon diabolis, assembly GCA_030533445.1. Classification (NCBI taxonomy): domain Eukaryota; kingdom Metazoa; phylum Chordata; class Actinopteri; order Cyprinodontiformes; family Cyprinodontidae; genus Cyprinodon; species Cyprinodon diabolis. Next base: position 6,504,299 of record CM060079.1, read on the forward strand.
TAGTTTCACCTGGTTTCATTCTGTAAAAAATCTCTAGTGAACGATTTCCTATATGATTATTAATAGAAGAAATTATCAGCTGATAAATTGGGCAAAAACAATCATTAGCTGCAACCCTAATCACAATACAGAGACAGAATTTGATATGCAAATCCTATTTATCTGTCAACAGACGCGCAATTATCGCCTGCTTCATTCATTGATGCTGTATTAACCTGTTTTATTAACCTGTTTTTTTTTTTTCACACCTGAGTTTATAAATCCATTTGCCCCAAACCAAAGACTCGCATGAACATTTCTTAACCATTTTAAATAATTTCAGTTGCACCAAAAAAAAAAAAAAAACAGTTTAAATGGTGTCAAGTAATACTTTGTAGGAGAGCTCAAAGGTTAAGTTGGAATCAGCCAGAATCACAAATGTATGTCAAAGTCATTATTTATTAAGACAATGTACAAAACTTTTGATACTGACACAGCAGGTGTAGCAAAGTAAGAAGGGACTTTTTACTTAACTATTCAGTAGCAGTAAAGTTTAAGACCAACTGCAAACTCTTTGCTTGTGTTTGTCAATTTTGAAAATCTTCTCTAAATAAACTGATGCTTTATCTTAGTGTCTAGAATCTGATGGGCCTGGGGCTTATAACAAAATTTAAACATGTCAAAAATAACCAATTCTCAAAGAATGCACTAGATGTTTTTATTTTGTTTGTTTTGGTTGTTGCTGCACATTAAGACATTTGGTTGTTTTGCATAAACTGCAGCTGGTAGAAAAAAAAAAACAATGCTGCAGTGGTCAACAGAGTAAACATAAAGTAACCTCAATGCAGGACGTTAGAATAAAGAGGATTATAGGTTGGAAGAAGTACCTAAAATCTAAATTGGTAAAGTTAAGATGAAAAGGACCAGTTAGTTATCAAAAGGCTACTGGAGGATGTCTGGGGCATCTGAGGCTTCAGGGGAAAATGGGCTGAAGAGGTTTCTCATATCTGTAAATCAGAGATTTTAAAGGATCTGTCGGGGTCGGCCGTAGCTCATGCCCTCCTGACTGGCTCCCTTATTGGACCCCATCTGCAGCCCGATCACGTTTTTCCCGGCCTTTAGCTGATCTTCGCTGAATTCTCGCTTGTTTTCTTGTGCTTTCCTGCAACATAACACCCAAAAACGTCATACAGTTGAAATGGTCAGTGCTATCCTTTCTTCGTACTGTTTATTTTTAATTAGGCTGGCCTGGTTGGTTTTACTCGACTCACTTGAAGAACCAGTTAGGATCTCCATTGTATGTGCCTTCCTCCTTGGTGACGGCCAGGCTGCCTAAGGCTGACAGGGTCCGCTGCACTGCTGCCAAGTCCTTACCTGTACCAACACATAACATCGAGGTTAAAGTACCAATAATTGACTGAAAACCGGTCTGTTAGCACAATGGGAAACCCGCTCTGACCTTCCCAGAGGTCCACAGTCTGAAACATGTCAGTTTTGGTGACACCGTACTTCTCCGCGGCGTTGAGGAACTGAGAGATCTGCTCCATTTGCTTAAAAGCCATCGGCGAGCTCTGGATCTTCTTTATCGGTTTGTTTCCAGGAAACAAACTGTTAATAAGTTCACTCAAGACCTGGCAGGGTGGCAGCAAACAGGTTTAAATGAAGGAGTGCTCTGCTAATGGAGGTTTATCAAACAGGATCTGGACACTCACGCATCCATCCTTTAGCCAGGCCTGGAAGCCGAGTTTCCCGGCCTCCGGCCTCCCGACACCAGATCCGCACTGACGGTTGATCCACTCCACCAGGATCTGCTCCAGCTCAGGGTCATACTTGCTGTCGATCTTATCCTGAACCTGCCGGCTCATGCCGTAGGATGGACCTTTGTTAGCCATGCCGACACCCTGGTAAATGAAAGAGATGGAGAGGATGATGCATGAACATTAGCAGAACCACTACTGATCATGGCTGCATAAACACCATACTGTGACTTTCAACATGGCAATGCCTTTAGTCCAAAGTGGAGGTTTGTGGACGATGCAAGCAATGTAGCATTTGAATATTCTGCATTAATTTACTGCAGACTCGCCGACGCTAATATCAGTTTGCTTGAAAAGCCTCCATAAATTCAAACATCCAAAGCTGGGATTAATAATTTTTTAAGTCAAGCAGGTCTGAAGTCTCAAGCCATGTCTCTAAGTCGAGTCCAAAATCAATAAATTGAAATGTGAAAAAGTAATTTGACCAAATGCATTAAATACATAGAGAAAAATATTTTGAAAAGGTTTTTAATGCATCCTCCACAACAGATCAAGATGGATGCATGATTTTAAATAAGAAATAGCAAGCATAGTAATGATTTGTACAGTAGTAGCCATTCAAAATTTCCCCACTTCCCTTGATTGGCCCCTTGGCTGGTCCTCTACAATTCCTTCTTAAATATAAATATTTGTACTAAAATACTTTTTTCTGTCATGATTTGTGGACATTAAGATTTGAAGAGAAGCGTAATCTCCTGGTTAGACCCTGTAATTCAGTAAAAGGTGGAGTCAGAGTAAAAAAAATAGGCAAGAGGGGGTCACTCCGGTGGCTGGAAGTTGGAGGGGATTTCGCATTTTCTGTGAGGCTACCTATAATGCTCTATGTATCAACATTTTCCATTTGTTAAAGAAGCATGTCATTGTTTGATAAGATTCCATTTAGGAATATATGCACAGATGACAGCTTTAATAACTGGTTGATTAATATTATTTGGGGAGAGTTGGTTGTTGGCCTACATCTCAGGTATGTCAGCCTGGGAGTTCCTTCTGGGTTGAAATTTATTTTCTAGCTTAGAGCTAAAAAAGTTAAATGTCAAACCATGATTTCAAATTTCTGTGGTTTGCATTTTTGGCTAAATATGGTTATTATTGTTACAAAAAAGATTCATGCAGACCATGCATTGTTTGGTTTGTTGGTGGCTTGGTACAAATTTATGGCAGTCGTCTTATAGTCAAATTCCTGGTGTTTGTGACTTCAGTTATACTTGATTCAACACTTCTGTTACTTACCTTGGACCAACTTTTCACTCTATATATATATATATATATATACACTATATTGCCAAAAGTATTTGCTCACCCATCCAAATTATTGGAATCAGGTGTTCCAATCACTTCCATGGCCACAGGTGTATAAATTCAAGCACCTAGGCATGCAGACTGTTTTTACAAACATTTGTGAAAGAATGGGTCGCTCTCAGGAGCTCAGTGAATTCCAGCGTGGAACTGTGATAGGATGCCACCTGTGCAACAAATCCAGTCGTGAAATTTCCTCGCTCCTAAATATTCCACAGTCAACTGTCAGCTGTATTATAAGAAAATGGAAGTGTTTGGGAACGACAGCAACTCAGCCACGAAGTGGTAGGCCACGTAAACTGACGGAGCGGGGTCAGCGGATGCTGAAGCGCATGGTGCGAAGAGGTCGCCAACTTTCTGCAGAGTCAATCACTACAGACCTCCAAACTTCATGTGGCCTTCAGATTAGCTCAAGAACAGTGCGCAGAGAGCTTCATGGAATGGGTTTCCATGGTCGAGCAGCTGCATCCAAGCCATACATAACCAAGTGCAATGCAAAGCGTCGGATGCGGTGGTGTAAAGCACGCCGCCACTGGACTCTAGAGCAGTGGAGACGCGTTCTCTGGAGTGACGAATCGCGCTTCTCCATCTGGCAATCTGATGGACGGGTCTGGGTTTGGCGGTTGCCAGGAGAACGGTACTTGTCTGACTGCATTGTGCCAAGTGTAAAGTTTGGTGGAGGGGGGATTATGGTGTGGGGTTGTTTTTCAGGAGCTGGGCTTGGCCCCTTAGTTCCAGTGAAAGGAACTCTGAATGCTTCAGCATACCAAGACATTTTGGACAATTCCATGCTCCCAACTTTGTGGGAACAGTTTGGAGCTGGCCCCTTCCTCTTCCAACATGACTGTGCACCAGTGCACAAAGCAAGGTCCATAAAGACATGGATGACAGAGTCTGGTGTGGATGAACTTGACTGGCCTGCACAGAGTCCTGACCTCAACCCGATAGAACACCTTTGGGATGAATTAGAGCGGAGACTGAGAGCCAGGCCTTCTCGTCCAACATCAGTGTGCGACCTCACAAATGCGCTTCTGGAAGAATGGTCAAAAATTCCCATAAACACACTCCTAAACCTTGTGGACAGCCTTCCCAGAAGAGTTGAAGCTGTTCTAGCTGCAAAGGGTGGACCGACGTCATATTGAACCCTATGGATTAGGAACGGGATGTCACTTAAGCTCATATGTGAGTCAAGGCAGGTGAGCAAATACTTTTGGCAATATAGTGTATATATATATATATATATATATATATATATATATATATATATATATATATATATATATATATATATATATTTACAGTATTCTTAAGAAAATACAGCAGCACAAACACACACATACACCCCACATGCAGATCAAAAGCGTGTAGATAAGTGTAAAAGCTCAGCACCGTCTGAAAATTTTGATTAATCAGTGGCGTTCGCAGCGTCTCGTCTCCCATTGCACTCCACTCTGCCTAATCAGAATCTCCTGGCTGTTCAGGGTAAAATGGTTTACAGTGGGAGCGCTACAGAATACCAGCCATCAAATTTATTCTTTTTTTGCCATTTAAATCCACTCTGTTAGGAAATGCAAACTGTCATAAATAATAGTTAAAAAATTATAGCCTTTTGGGGCAACCAGCCAAGTGCAAAAGGCATATCAAAGCGCTGCTAGCACCATCCAACCTTTGTTGCCATCTTGATGTCAGGTCACGTTGACTTCCTGTACCTGGGGAGGTTAAGGAGTTAGGATGTCAAAGGTTTATCTTAGGAAATGACAGGAGAAGAGCCTCCTTGTTGTGATAGGATAGGAATATGTTATTTCCTTTTTTTCAAGCTTTCTGCTAACTGCAGCTTTAAATAAAAAAAAATTAAGTTGGGATAATATGGGCTTAATTTTTAGAAAGCAACCTGAGTTCAATTGTATAGCTGATGTGCAGGAAAAGATTATGACCAGTGAGAGCAGAGATACCAATGTTCACATTTCTAGAGTGAGATCCAACTTATTTTTTATTTTTTTATCAATGCTGAGAAATTATTCTTAAAGTTATCAAAATGTCTGCACCACAAGGAAAACATTTCTTTGCACGCTACAGTTTGTGTTTGTGTAAATTCAGTGGTAATCTATGAGGTCCTAAGATGTTGATCTTTTCCTGTTGGTCTCACACAGTTTGTCTGGATGCTTTGGATGATACAGCTGTAGAACTTTGTGTGAAGTTTTACAGCCCAGTAGCCCAACACACTTTTTCCACATGGCTAATAAAAAGATGCTAATTAGCAATAGTATTGAATGACTGATTGATGGACTGACTTTATTGATCTCAAAGTGCAGAAATGTGCTTGTTACAATGGCTCAAATAGTCAAAAAGAAGAAGAAGAGGGTGCTAAAGAAAGAAAAGTTGCTTATATATATATATATATATATATATATATATATATATATAGGCTTCCACCCCAAATCCAGCACCCTGAGACTGTATGCCAAGCGTAGCGAGGGAGGCCAAGGGCTAGTGAGTGTCAAGACCACTGTCCAGGATGAAACAACTAAGACCCAGGAGTACATCAGAAAGATGGCCCCCAAAGACAAATGGCTTGGTGAATACCTCAGGCAGGAGAAAACCGAAAGCGAGGACAAGAAAGAGGAAGGAGAACCATCATGGAGGGACAAGCCACTGCACGGCATATACCACAGACAAATAGAAGAAGTGGCTGATATCAAAAAATCCTACCAGTGGCTGGAGAAGGCTGGACTGAAGGACAGCACAGAGGCACTAATCACGGCAGCACAAGAACAGGCACTCAGTACAAGATCAATAGAGGCCAGGGTCTACCACACCAGGCAGGACCCCCGATGCAGACTGTGCAAAGATGCCTCTGAAACAATACAGCACATAACAGCAGGGTGTAAAATGCAGGCAGGAAGTGCATACATGGAACGCCACAACCAGGTAGCTGTCATAGTGTACAGGAACATCTGCCATGAGTATGGGCTGGAAGTCCCAAGGTCAAAATGGAAGACACCTCCTAAGGTAGTTGAGAATGACCGAGCTAAGATCCTATGGGACTTCAAGATCCAGACTGACAAACAGGTGATGGCTAACCAACCAGACATCGTGTTGATCGACAAACAGCAGAAGAAGGCAGTAGTGATAGATGTGGCAATCCCAAGCGACAGCAACATCAAGAAGAAAGAACACGAGAAGCTTGAGAAATACCAAGGGCTGAAAGAGGAGCTAGAAAAGATGTGGAAAGTAAGAGCAGCAGTGGTGCCAGTGGTAATTGGAGCACTGGGTGCTGTGACCGCCAAACTGGGAGAGTGGCTACAGCAGATTCCAGGTAAAACATCAGAGGTCTCTGTCCAGAAGAGCGCAGTCCTAGGAACAGCTAAGATACTGCGCAGAACTCTCAAACTCCCAGGCCTCTGGTAGAGGACCCGAGCTTGAGGATGACACATACCACCCCATGAGGGCTGAGAAAACAGTTTTTTATATATATATATATATATATATATATATATATATATATATATATATATATATATATATATATATTTATATATATTTATATATATATATATGTAGCAGATTCCAGAACAGTTTCTTCCCCACTGGCATTAGACTGTTGAATGTTGCATAATATGGGGTTCTAAAAAACAAAACCTGAATCTTTGAAACTGTAACTAATATATAGTCGTATTTTTACATTTATCTTGCTTCACTTTAAAAAATGAAAATGTCTTGGGAGCTGTACTGAACGAAATTTATTTTTGTATACACCCTGTGTGTACAAAATGACAATAAAGTCTGTCTAAGTCTAAAAAAAAAATAAAATAAAAAAAAAATATATATGCACCTTTTCTTTCTTTGTATTATAGTTAAAGTCTCTTTTTAGGCAGGAATATTATTAAGGGTTATTGTACAGGGCAATTATATAGATGGGTATTTATCTATATAACCTTTGCACTGGTTATCAAATATAAAGAAACAGGTTAATGTACAGGGTATTAAACAGTAAATGCACAATATACTTTGCACAAGTTATTGCCGTTGTAGTGCTGCATTGTATCGGTCTCCTGACGGTACCTCTGAATTTTCTCATTCTGAACCTTGAGGCACAGATTTGCAATAGTACTGCTTCAAGAGAAAAACCCCATGCAGCATATGTTAGCTGCTACATTTATCTGTATGCAAGGTCTCAGGAGGCTAATTTAAAAAAAGGCTTACTGCCCGTTTTGTCATTTTGTAAAGGCTTGCTTTGATTGTTTTTCTGTAAACAAACAATTTCTTACTGTGTTTAACCATAGTGCATCACTTTGTGCTCCTGGGTGTTATATAATTTAGATGAATCCATTTAAATACGTTCAAATGCCACCTATAATTAAAGTAAAGTAACTTAAGAAAGCCTTTACATCATGTCCCATTTTCCTGTGCTGTGGTTTTGATCCTCTTTGGGGACAGCTGACTCCTCTTAAACATGATTGGACAGATTATAACCCAGGACAGACCTGAATTAACTGAAAAGCCCCCTGCTGGAAGATTAGATGTCTTGGAGAACCATGACTTGATCGCAGAAGATTACTTTAAATCATCGGTTGTCAAAGCGGGTCTAAAAATGTTTGGACGCATGAGAACCGATGGGAAAAAATGTCTGGAGGAAGAAAGAAGTCAGATTTGATACGACCCTAAAAACGGTTTGAAAGCACAAAAGGGGCAAAATAGGCAGCACCTGGAAAGGATCAGTGGATTCTGAACCATGAAACAATATTAAGTTTTACTTAGCATTGAATAAGGTTCACAAAGTTAAGTAAAGACACGCTGCATGTCTGTATATATGAGCCAAAGCCATTAATGGACTCCTGCCCAGAATGTCCTCTGTGAGCTACCATCAACCCTTTTTAATATTTTTTACTTTCCCTGTGGTGGTTTTTCCAAACCACAAGAAACTAAAGCCACATAATGAGCAACACACTCACTGACATAAAACCTAAAGTTTACATACTGCTATTCATCTCTATCACCCTCTTGTTTCCACACACACTGCTATGTTCTTCACAACTCCTACTGACATCCATCACTGTTTAATCATTATTACAGAGTAGTGCCTGCCTGGAATATGCCCTCAAAGTGATCAAAAGACCGCAGCTGCAAAATAACATGGAGTAAACTCATGCCGGAGGGGGAAAAAAAGATGGAAACAAGGCTCTCTGTTTTTTTATTCACAAGGTCTGAAAAAAGAAAAGAGAAAAGAATGCGCATTACATGACAACCATAAGAGAGTTACATAAGATTTTCTGGGGTTAAACGAGTCCAAGTCTCTTTAGCTGGTATTTATGAGTATCCAGGGACCTGCTGTTATGCTTGGCAGGTGGCCCAGGGTCCAATAAGTCCGCACTATCTGCCCAACAAGCTTCTGTGCTGCCTGTCTGCTTATTACAAACAACATATGGGAACACTTTCCCCACACAAAGCACTAAAAACAACCCTAAAATGTTGCAGCAACTTCAGCTGCAACAAGTTTAAATGCTGTTTGTGCTTGTAAGAGAAACACCACTGAGAGTGTTAATTGTAAACTAACCCAGGGGTTAACAAGCACATTGTGGCTCAAATAGAGACGTGTTTGATTGCGAGGCCAAATGTGTTGCAATGAATCGGTATTTCAAGCCCAAACTGGCAGAGCTCTACATGATGACAGCTACTTTTCAGAACAGTAAAATCCCCCTGCATTAAAAATGAACACATTTTCATCCAAGTATCAAATAGAAACCATAAGTTCCTTTTTTCAAAAGTCTAAAATTGATTTCCAATTAATTTCCTCTACTCGCCCTCATAATGGTCATCTCTCCTTGTGTTTTTCTGCTCTGTTTCTCTGTCTCCATGGTAAACGTGCCCAATGCCAGAACAGGAAACCCATGCAGGGCTGTGGCAGCCTGTGGAGACGTGGAGTCATGCAGCCATGGCTGCTCCACAGTTAACCAGCTAACCACCAAAATAAGAACTTGGATTCAGTAAAGCCCTTTTGTGGGAATAACAGTCGTTAAAATAATTTTGTTCCCTCAGCAGGAGCTGGTGGTCGATCAGTCAGTGGTGGGTTCAGATGGGATGAATCCAGTGGGTTTTCCCAGCTTTGTTTGACTGATGCATGATGAGGAACTGCTCCCTCAGAGCTCCTTTGTAGTTTTGCATTGGTTTAGCAAAAAACCTGCCATTCTTCCCTCTGATCTGCCAGACATTTATAAAACACAGTAAGCCCGTTTTCAGAACCCGCTGCCAAAGCTCTTCCTGGTTCTGATTATTTCGACAAACTGCATAACTGCTGTTTGTCAGATGTGATGTATTGCGTCTGAATCTGAAGCCCCATCCAGGCTGTGCTCCAGTGGTTTCCAGGATTTCAGCTTTGTTTATCCGCTGCTGCTAGATTGGCTGAGAGGATAATCTTATCTCGCTCCTGCTGCTTCTGTTCAGAAAATTAGGCTCCCGGCCGGTACTTCCTACATATCTGCTGTTCCTGGAAACTCTGAGTGTGCTGCCATTTTTAATGGTTCACTAGTTATCTCCAGTGCAAATATTCCAGAAAGCCATTTAAAATAAGCAGCAGCATCTTATGTGTCTAATTATGTCTACAAATACAATGCAGGGTATAAATATGCTGGTGCAGATCGTTTTACTTTCTTGGGTATGAATCTGCCTCTTGATAAGGTCATCTTCATACTAGGGACGGAGTTATAAGCTAATGACTTCATGTGGAGCATCGGATTATTTGCATCTGCAAACAGGACTGTCAGAGCTGCTTATGCAGAGATATGAAGCACTGTATGATCTTTACTGCAGTCCTTAGCTTTGCATAAAAAGTAATTTTATTATACATGAAAAAAGAATCATGACTAAGAATATAAGGAGGTTTTGTTTCTAAAAGATCAAAATGTTTAACAATATACAGTAAAATGTTCTAAGTTAATCATCTTTATAGTGATAAAATCCCACTGCCAGATTGTTTGGAAAGAAATATTTGATTAAAAAGCATTTAAAACTCTTTGAAATAACCAGAGAAGAAGGAATACTTACTTTGTAAGAGATTAGGTGAGTTCTGTGGCTGCTGGCTGTTGGTGCGGTGTGAGGGACAAGTGCGGATGCTTCACTCAGAGTTTGTATATGCCTCACAGGAACGTCCCCTCCCAAAAATGCCTGCTTAAAAGGAGGAGAAGGCAATGATGACTTCACTAGTCTACTGAGAGACAGAAGCAGGGTGGAGGGACGAGGGAAAAGGGAGCGGGGGAAGGAAGAAAAAAAGGAAACTTCACCCTTATAAGGCCATGGCCTTTCAGCAGCTCCCTCTCCCTGTCTGCTGTGCCTCTTCTCCTCACGTCAAACCCGGGCGCCCTGCCTTATTTGGGTAGAGCTCATTCCCATGCAGAGGAGTGAAACAGCAGCCAGGCAGCGTTGGTTTTGGTCAGAGGGAATTCTCCAAATACTTTCACCACATCACACATCACTCAGAGAGGCTGCGGGATGGTGGATGGGAAAGGGAATGGAAAGAAAACAGAGAAAATGTGGAGTAAAGACATGATGTCCTGCTCTATAACACAGACAGAATGATGAGGAGACGAGTGAGGCGCAGTAGAAAGGAAAACGCATCATTCATTCTGTCGAATGTAGAAACAGAGCTCCGTGTTAGCAGGGAGCGCTGTCACTGAATGCTGCTTGTGTGTGTGTGACATTTCCATCATTTCCGTTCCATTACAACTGCCTTTTGGCATGACATGTTTACATCTGTGATCCCCTCTTTGTGATCATTACTGTAAGTTTGAAGGTCCACAGACACCACTTTCAATAACAAAACAAGGCAATCATTAAAAATCATCGTGTGGTGTTAGGAATACAAACAGTGCCTTTAAAATACTGTAATATTACAACCATGAAGCCAGTGTCGTTTATTCTGATTTTATGTGATTGAGCAAAACAAAATAGTGTATTAAAAGTTTGGTAACGAGACAAGGGACAGAGAAGTTTAAGGCAGGATTAGGTTGTAGAAAAAAGATGCAAAACTTTGAAGCGCTGTTAAATCCATCAACTGCAAGACTGCTGATTACTAAACTAGACGAGCTGAGAAAGGAAAGCGGCGGAAAACATGCTTCTTTTAACCATGGAGGAGATGCAGAGATCTGCAGCTCAGATGGGAGAGTTTGTAGACAGAACTCCACCAATATGACCTTTTTGGATCAGTGGCATAAAGGAGAGTTATTGCTGATGTAAAGCCAGAGAGTCATTTTGCATGTTTACTTTTAAAACAAGGCAAGTTTTTCTAAGCAGCACATCTCACTAGCCGGACAAGTCAAAGTGCTGTATATGAGAAAATGAAAACCTAAGAGGAAACAAAGAAAAATACATTACACTTTGTTGTTAAATGATTAATAAACACAAGTATTTAAGGAGAGTAAAAAAATTGTGATTTTAACAATGAAATTATCATAGAAAATGATAGTTTCATAGGGCTGCACGGTGGCCAAGCTTATACATTCGAAAAATTGAAATCAAGATAAGTCATTTTTTCTTAAAATAGGTGCATTTGCTCTTGGATTGAGGAGGTAAAAGAGACATCTTGCCAATGGAACAAGACAATTTAGACTTAAAATAAGAAAACACAATTGCATTGTCTTATTTTAAGTGCATATTATCTAATTATCTTATTTTAAGAGCAGAAATACTCATTCCATTGGCAAACTATCTCATTTACCTACTCAAATTAAGGGTAAATACACTTAATTTAAGATTTTTTTTACTTATTTGTAGATAATTTTCCCATTGTGTTTCCATATGTAGCACTGTTTTCTTGTAACAAGAGAATCCAGTTTTAGACTTAGACAGATTTATTTTGTCATTTTGTGTACACAAATATAAACAAAAAGAAATTTCATTTAAAACAACTATAGACAATTTCCTTTTTTAAAGTGCAGCCTTGAAAAACATTCATAAATACATAAAAAATAGTAATATAAATATATGACTATATATTTACAGTTCTAACATTAATTTCTTTTTATTCCTGCACTGCAAAGATGATCTAGAAATAGGTCAAATGTCTTAAATTAAGTGTATTTACCTTTAACTTGAGTAGATAAAAAAAGATGATTTGCCAATGGAATGAGGATTTTTACTCTTAAAATAAGGTAATTAGATAATATACACTTGAAATAAGACAATTAAATAATTTTTTCCCTTATTTTTTTATGTAAATTGCCTGTTCCATTGGCAAACTGTCTCAGTTACCTCCTGAATTCAAGAAAAAAGAACACTTATTTTAAGAAAAAAATACTTATTGTCATGGTTTTGGTTCTGTTCAACTGCAAAAACTATCTAGAAATAAGTAAAAAAATTCCTAAATTAAGTGTATTCACTCTTAATTTAAGTAGGTAAATGAGATAGTTTGCCAATGGAATGAGTAATTTTACTCTTAAAATAAGATAAATAGATAATATGCACTTGAAATAAGACAATGCAATTGTGTTTTCTTATTTTAAGTTTAAATTGTCTTGTTCCATTAATTCCTCCTCAATTCAAGAACAAATGCACTTATTTTAAGAAAAAAATGACTTATCTAGATTTAGGTTTTTTTGCATTTTGGTGTTCTAGTTACTTTTTATTGTTTTTGAGTTCTTTGATATTTCTTGTTTGCCCTCCTGTGTCTCTGAGATCCCCTCTCTCCCTCTGTTCACACCTTCTTCTTCTTCTTGTCAAGTTTTATGGCGGTTGGCAACAAACTGTTAGTAGCATTACCGCCACTTACTGGTATGGAGTGTGGTTCGTGATGGTTTAAATATTTATCCTGATACATTCTACCCTAACTTCTTCTAAACATACATTCACACATTCACACTTAAAAATATATACATATTTGTGCACATCTTTGTATATCATTCCTTCACTCACAAACACACTTACTATAATTAAATTCTATGAAATAATTTCGTTTTCTTTAGAAATCGAATAATTATTTGTATGTGTTTACTCCCTAAATTTTTCCTCAGTATATCTAATAAATTAACCTTCTCCTTAATGTCTTCAAACTCTCTCCTCATATATCTTCTCTCTTTTTCATATTTATGACATTCTAATATAACATGTTCTATAGTTTCATATTTATCACAGAAATCACATTTGCCTGTTTTATGTTTTTGTATTTTAAAAAGTGTATAATTAAGTCCTGTATGACCAAATCTTAACCTTGTTATCACTCTTTCCTCCTTTCTATTTCTTCTTCCATTTCTTCTTTCTCCTACCATCTTCTGAATTTTATAAAACCATCTTCCGGTTTTATCTTCATCCCACCTTTTTTGCCAAATTTCCATAAGTTTCTCTTTAATAATACTCTTTCCTTCTGATTTACTTATTTTAACTATAAAACTAATAGAATGTTTAATTGCCCTTTTTGCCATTTTATCTGCCCTCTCGTTTCCTTCTACCCCAATATGTGCCCCATATATCAGCCCCATGTTTCGTATTCTGAACAGTGTATGATTTATTTCTAATAAAATGTCCATCCTACTATCTGTTTGGTTATTTTTTAAACTTAATAATGCAGAGCTTGAATCTGAACATATTATTGTTTTTAATGGTTTTATGTCTTCTACCCATTGTAACGCTAATAATATTGCCAACATTTCTCCTGTGTATACTGATAATCCATCTGTAATTCGTTTTCCTATTTTTATATTGAATTCTGGTACTACAAATGATATTCCTAGTTTCTCAGTTATTTTTGATGCATCAGTATAAATTTGAATATATTGATAATAACTGTCTAAATGTAACTGTACTAAATTAATATCTACCGTTTATGATTTATCTTGTTTCTTTTCCATTAGTGACATATCTACTGTTGCTTCTGGTAGAATCCAGGGAGGTATAATTGTCTGTTCACACCTGCTCCCAATCTGCTAATTAGCCTGGTCTTTGTTTCACTCTCCCATGTATCCTCCTTCTGTTTAGTCACTCTTTGCTGGTTTGTTGTCATTACTTTGTCCCCTTCTTGTTGTGAGTATTCCTGGTTTTCAGCATTTTTTGGGGGGATTTTTGTGGATTTATATTTTTTGATTTTTTGCTTCTGTTGAACTTTTTGGAATATAAATCTTCAAGTAACCTCCTTCATTTTCAGTCTGCATTTGGGTCCTGTCAAACCCCAGCCTCCACTTGACATTCCTCTAGATTTTAAATTTTTTTTTTAGTCTTGGCTCTGGATTTGTTTGTTTTTTGCATGAAGTTTGCAGGTTCTCTTTGGATGCTGCAGCTACCTCCCAAAAAATGACTTCTAGGTTAATGAATGTCTCTAAATGGCTCTTAGGTGTGTGGGTGCATGGTTGCATGTCTCTGTGTTGCCCTGCGATGGAGTGGCAACCTGTCCAAGATGTACGCCGCCTTTTGCCCATAAACTGCTGGAGATATTTTTTTTGTTTGTCATGGGCCAGTTAAAACCCAGGTCCAAATCAAATTGAGATTTTATGGTAAAACTCCAAACTGATTGTTACAGAACTTCTGCTGGTCCAATTTAAAAATCATCAACATAAAACATTACAGATTATAGTTACAACTGTAAAAAAAGTTCAAGAGGTGCTAATAGGTTTGCACAAAACTGAAGGAAAATAAAGAAACAGACACAAGCAACAAAGGAGCAAGCTGGCATTATCAAAGCAGCGCCTCCGTTTATTTTTCTGTAAGGATCCGGCTTTATAAACAGCAGGTCATCTCATTTGATCCTCCTCTTAGCAGCTGTACGAAAGAGCAGATCCAGATGTTCTTCTGTCTCCTTTTTTGTGTGTGTGTGTGTGTGGGATGGTTTGGTCGATTTTCCTTTTAATGGAGCCGTTTCTGACGAGGACTGTAAAAGATCCAAGAGATGATAAACACAGCTGTGACATTTTAGCCCAAATGAACGTCTATTAACATCCAACAGTAATGAAAGCTAAAAAATACATCAGAGGGAAACATTATTTTGACTGCAAGGGATGTTTGACCAGTAGAACCTCTGTAATAGCAATGCATATTCTCACAAAACAATTTTAAACAGCAACAGAATGAAAGCTGTTCAACCCTACACTATTTCATTAATCATTCTGCTTGTTTTGGTTTAAATGTTCGTCACTGAAGGCTCTCTTTGATATCATTCATCAAACATTTGCATTTCTGAGAAACAACTTGGCTCTGGGACGAGTCTACAGAAGAGAGGAATAACAAGCAGGTAATTTGATTAAGTGCTGTAAACTCTATTACATACGTGGCGTAGCTGAGTTACTGAAACAGAAAGTTGGCTGAGGATCCTGGAGTAACTGAACCAGATGGAGGGAGGTTAATAAGCGGAAAGCCTCGTCCTGTATTTCTATTTAATCGCTGTCAGATCTGCTGGAGATGAAACAGGCAGGTGTGTGAAGATGGGGTTGCTCAGGTAACAGCGAGGTCTGCAAAGGGAAGGCGAGCCCTTCTGCTGCGTTGCTGAAAACCAGGAAGTGGCTTATTGATCTAAAGAGGCGCCTCCCAAACATTTCAGCCTGTTAGGCCCAAAAATAATACAACAGCCTGGTGACCCCAAAGTGCATAGAATTACTCTTTATTTATTTATCAATATGAAATTAAGCAACTATATTCTTTTTTTTTTTATAAACTTATTTTAAATTGAAAATTATTTAATCTAACATTTCAAATATATTTGTATGCATTGTATTTTAAATCTAATATTTAATGGAATATTCAATGATTAAAAAATGGTACATTTATTTTTATGAGACATTCACATTTATGCATTTAATGACATATTTTGGTCCTCTATTCCTCTGGGATTTATCACAATGATTGTGAAAACCATCTTTCAACCCCTGAGGGGTTCTGACCCCCATTTTGTGAACCTCTGACCTAAAAGATATTCTGGCAAAGGCTTGATAAGTTACTGTCTGTTGAATGCAACATGAAGAGAAAAAGCAAGGTTGTCAAGGCAATGAGGAAGTATGCCCAGGCTTAACCACAACCCTGCCTGGATTTAGCAGGATGTATGTTTCCACTTACAGAAGAGGAGGGCATCGCTGTCAGGTGCCTGATCAGGGGAAGAGCCTCAGCTATCATTATTCTGTTCACAAATCAATACCAGCATGTGATGTGTGTTTTATTTTATTAATGCCTTTAGATTTTTATCATAATATATTTCATGATCTTGGTGCTGTTGACTGGCTGGATGACTCATTTCTTTCACCTGCCTAACTCCGCCCATTTTCCCATTAATCTGATCCACCTGCTCATTCTTCTATTTAACCAGCCCTCTAACAAGTCATCAGGGCCAGATTATTATCGAGCCAGTGGTGAGAGTGATCTAGCGTTATGAGTGTTTCTGATGACCTGGTCCTGGCCTATTCTGCCTCTCAACCACTGAGCCTGCGTATTCCCGTCTGATCTGTTTGCCTAACCTGTCTTTGGACTCTTGCTAGATTCTGCAAGTTTGCTGAACTGGGAACTGCTTCCTGATACCATTCTGGATTTCACTTTGGAACCTCTTCGAACTTCTGATCTCCTGATTCTGAATCCTGTGCATCTCCTCAACCACGACTTTGGCTTTGCCCTCTGGATTGTCCTGCCTTCCTTTGGATCTGATCCCCTACTTGATCTTCTGCTTCTGGGACTACGCCATCAGGGCGGCGGCTTGTTGTCAGCCAACCAGCTGGAATCAACCTTATTCCCTGGGCACTGACTGAACTATAACACCAGGTTAGTGACTCCCACGTTCGTAATCATCCTCCGTCAGATTAACGTGGGCACTTACCTGAGTTTTCCTCCTGCAGAGGTTCCTGTGCTAGACGTCCTCGCTGTTACTTCAATTCTGCTGTTTTAAATGAAACACTTTTTTGAATTATCTGACTGTCTGCGTGGAATACTGGGTCCTTTGTATCAAGCATTTTTTTTGCCTGATGCATGGGTCTTTTCTGATTTCAACTTAGGTTTAGTATATATAATATTATTATATTAGGTTTAGTGTATATATAAAAAAACTTTAGACATACAAGGATGTCTATGATAAAATATTTGTGTTTCAGTTTCAAAAATAATTTTTAATGAACGACAGCTGACATTAGCACTGATCTGGGCTCAGCTTTGTCTTGTATATTCTCAATATCACCAGATACTCCTCCTGCCTCCCAGACCAAAAGCAGAACTAGTCCCCCACTGGCCTTATTTTATTATATTTTATTTATATCTATTTGTGTGATGGACTGATGACCTGTCCAGGCAGACCCTGCCTTTCACCCAATGACTACTGCAGATGGGCACCATTCCCCAGAGCGCTGCAAGGAAAAGGAATAACAGATGCCATAAGTTTAAAGCCTTTACATCTAAAGCTGATATGGTAGATACATTTTTTTCATCAAAGAAACAGTGTGGAAATGGATGGCGATACTCGATAAACTGGAGTGGCTGCTGTGTGTGTTATCTATGTGCTTTTATTTTACATACTTATATTAAAGCAGGTTATTTATCTCTCAGCTGTCTGCTTGTATTGAGGGAAAGTGAAACAACATATTTAGTGTTTTACTGCCAGGAAACATTACAACGGGACCATTGTCATGACCGGCTGACATCGGGTCTAAGTAAAGAAACTGAACCATCTATTTGAATTTATGGGTGAATGTTTGCACTAAAAAAGCCATCATATCTCAGACAATCTTTTATTACATCCAAATACACATTTTAATTGAGAACATTCATGTGATGTATAAATCATTGTCTGTAATCACATACGTAACTAAAGCAGAGGGGCTTATGCTACAGGATAAATCTGACAGTAGATCCCAGATCCCTGCTGTAACAGTTCTCTTTATTTACTGATTTTTTTTTCTCTTGGTTTTATGAAGACAGGTAGATTTTAGAGGATTTGTGGAGCCCCGTTGGTTGGTCAGTAGGTGTAAGGGTACACAATGTGACCGGTGAATATATTGTGCTCCAGCTTTGTGCAAAGTTTTCTCCCAGACATCAGCTCCAGATAGACCTGATCGCCTCGCTGCATCTCCATCACAACAACCTGAGAACAAACGTACGTCAACAAAACATTTCGAAGAATTCAGGGTGAAGAGAGGAAATCCTTTGTGTTTTTATTGCTATTTTCCAATCTAACCTGAGTGGCGCTGTCCTCGATATCTTCTCGATTGTTCTCCCATACGCTGACCCCAACTTTACCGTTCTTCATAAGCTGGACCTACGCATGCAAAAAAAAAAGAACTCAATAAAAATACTTTGGCTAAAAAAACAAAACATTAAAATAAAGGCCTACTTTGTGGTAGAGGCGTCCCCCTTCTCCAACGGATGAGTAAACGGTGAAGGAAAACATATAAACACCAGGACAACTGGCAGTGAACACACCTGCAGAAAGAGGTAAAGCGTTTTTAATTTATTTTTTATTTTTTAAATTATAGTAGGATTATCTTCCCAAAGCTGAGTCAATTCTTTGTGTGCTGCTTTACCCAGTGCGGGATTGTATCCATTGCCAGAGTTAAGTGTTACATTGGGGTAGGGGATGGGTACGTTGGTATTAAACGGACCAAAGCAACGCTCAGGGAATCCAACATTTTCAATAGCCATATTTGCAGTCATGGTGGCCATGAAGGAAACCTTGAAACCATCTGAAAGAAATGATTAGAAACTACTCACTAACAACTCTCATGCAAAAAAATGTAAAGTTCTGTTCATTTAGCACAGATGTACCTGAAAGTGCATTTACTCTGCTGTCCAGGATTGGGATTTTCTCCCACAAGCTTTTTATCCTCATGTAGCTCTCGTCCTCTACTTGGAGCAAATCGTTGGCCGCACAGCAGCAGCCACGCTGGCGATAGAAGGGACAGGTACAGTCCCACTTTCCGCAGGTTTGAGATCCATCCCACTGAACTACAGCAAGTCAGGAAGGAGAAATACAGAACCTCAATTAGGATGCTGATCTTTACTGCTGACTCTGCTCAGATTTTATTTATTCAGCTCTTTTAATGCAAACAAATGTAGCATCAAGTGTATTTAAAAAAAATAAGACGACTCCAAGGAATATTACATAAAGCTAAAAAATAAAACCAAAGAGATTCAAATCGGCTGCAGTTTTAAACAAGAGAACTAAACAAACAACATAGAAGGCCTAAAAAAGGCAGAAAGTTACTGAAACACACATAGAGAGCAAATAAAACTACATTTTATTCATAACAGTTATAATTGCCATAAAAGGAAAAAAAAATCTACTGGAAAACTTGCTTGATTACATGCAAAAAGAATTAATAAAACTTTATTTATAATGTGAGATTCAACCAAATACATAAAACAGAGTTGAAAACAAACTCGGACAGAAAAAACGAATGATTTTAATTGTTGCAAAGGAATGTGTGTCTGGTTTAAAGTTATCCATTTTTAGGCTTACGAGCTTCCAGTTTGAGGGCATCCAGAGAAGAAGACACGGCCTCCACACATCCAGTGAGAGACAACGACCCCAACAGGAACACTACGGCTAAAACACCCATCTGAAAAGAATACGAAAAAAAGAACGTTTAATTTAGGATTGGGACCATAAATCCTCCTATGGAGCATTAAAAGCGACAGCTGAAATTATCTTTTTTTTATATATATAGGCCTGACAAAAAACAAACAAAAGAATACACAACCTTCCAACTTTAGTCTAGTGTTTTAGTTTTTTTCATACATGGAGCCACATGATGCCAAATTACAGCTTTCTACACACTGAACATTTAGGATAAAATGCAAAATGCGGATTTGTCAGGTTAAAGTTTTGCTGTTGATACATGTTTGGTGGTTTTACCCAAATGTTGAGTCATTTTGACTGCATATTCAGACCTCTATTCATTTCTTTGACCAAATAAATTAGCAAAAGTTGAGGTTGTAAAATTTTAACAAAACTTTTTAAGGAAATCCGTATCACAGTTTTTTTTTTTTAAATCACTTTATTTCACATCAAAGGCTTTCACCTGTTGTGCAATCAATTTAATTGCACTTAATTGAAAATAATAGGTTAGAAAGTTAAAGATAGGTATTGGTATATACTATGCGGTTGAATAATATGCACAGTTGTTCAGAATATCATTGTTTTTTTTTATAGGTAAAATGTCTTATTGGAAAAGACTAATTTATCTTTCCTTAGAAAACAGCAGGAATAATGTTTTCTCTTTAGTTATAGGTCTTTCCACTAAAGTGGCACATTTAATCTTAACTTTACTCAGAAGATTACTTTTCCAAACCCACAAATTAACAATTAATTTAACATTGCACTGGGTGATGGTCTGGCTATGATTTGATGGTGTATCAGTTAGTTTCACCTATTTTTCTCTCAATTTTCCTATGAAGGACTGAATTGCTTGCCGATATTTAACCAAATTAAGGCTGAAAATCTAAATTAAAGAATTTAGTCTGCCATCTACACAGGAAACTGACACGTTAACCCCAAAACTCCAGTATATGTCTAGTCTGCAGTTAACAAAGGATTCCTAATCTGACCCTTTTTAAATTGGAAAAATTATCTAAAAATAAGTAAAAATTTCTCAAATTAAGGGTATTTACCCTTAATTTGAGTAGGTAAATGAGATAGTTTGCCAATGGGATGAGTGTTTTCACTCTTAGAATAAGATAATTAGATAATATGAACTTGAAATAAAACAATGCAATTGTTTTTTCTTATTTTAAATGTAAATTGTCCCATTCCATTGGAAAATGTCTCACTTTCATCCTCAATTCAAGAAAAAATGCATTTATCTTAAGAAAAATGACTTACTTAGACTTCAACTTTTCACATTAATATGTTGCCATTCATTCAAGCTACATGCTCACAATCTAACCCATCATGATAAAATAAACAAACTCCAGACATTTTATTTTGTCTCCTAATGTAGATATAATAGCTCTTGTTTTTTATAAAATACTGGTGAACTTGTAATTAATGTGACAATGAGCTGAGCTTTTTTGTGTAAATAAAGATGTATTACTTACTTTTTTGCTTAGTTGCTCCATCCTCAAGTTCAGAAATATTGTGTCAGGTTCAGGTGAGGGTGTAAAAGTGAGAGTTTAAATCAGAGGAAGTCTCTGACCTCTTATTGATGGGCTAAAGGAGATCCACCCAGGAAGATGGCAACCAGCTGTAGCTCCACCTCACATAAAAAATAGGCACTGTAAGAAAAAAACAAGAAAAAATTGGGCTTGTTTTCTCATAAATGGCAGCCATTTCTGGTAATATAGTACGGAGGTGTTTTTTTCTTAGGTGTGAAAAAACAATCACTTGTGCTCCGACTCTACTGTCCTTTATTAGGACATTGGTCTCTAGTTGCCGTCCTTTCATAGGACCCTGCATTTAATAGTTAAGATGGCAAAAGAATGTACTTAGAAATGTTTATCTTTCAATCTATATAGGGCTGAATATTGCTTTCTGATCAGATACAGTAGCTGAACCAGATACTGATTATTGCTTATTGTTGGTGAGGAAATGTGATATGCACAAGACACGCTTCATCATCATGTGAATGAAATGATCCTGAAGGAAAGCCAAATATTATAGATGTCCATAATGTACACAGGAAAAACACAATGGTGTGCGATACCTTAAACCTAGATAATAGGCTCTACATGTTCTAGTTGCTGTAGACTCTTGTTTTGTTTCTTCACCTTTTGTATATCTCTCTTTTCCATCTTCTCTTTTAAAAAACACAAAGCTTAATGTTCTTTATTGGGGTTTTATGTAAGCACCAACACAATTCTAATAGCTTATTGTGAAAAGCAGCAGCCCCTATGAGTTAAACTCTCACAGAACCAACTTCACTGCAGCACCTATGTGTTTATGAATTTTGTCAATAGGAATCTCCATGTCTAGGTAAAGCTACTTATTTAATTTTGGAGTGGAAACAATCTTTAGATCCTATATGAAAACAACAGATTCTCTTCAGTCAGAGGCTTCAGTGTAAAACAACACCTTACAGAAGATCTTTATTGCCTACAGCTATTAAAATCTATAATAACTCGTCAAACAATAAAAGTATGAGTTACTGCAATTAGTTTCTCTTCACTGTCAATATAGTTCTTTTAAATAGAATTTCACTGAATTTGGGTCTTAATTTTGGGTCTTAATTTTGACTTAGTCATCCTTGCACTAGCCTCGTGAGACCATCCTGATCTTGCAAGATTTCAAGGTTTCACTCACAGATCAGTCTGGAGACTCTCCGTTAAAGAAAATTTGGAGCAGTTCACCAAACGAACGTCCAATCAGCGTTGGCTTTGAGGCAGGTTGAGCTGTGACGCAACGAGAAGCGCGATAGTTCAGTCTAAAGAACATGGCGGCTTCAGCCGATGAAACTAGCGTTAGCGTGGCTATCGGGCAAGTTTTATCGGAATTACAGAGTATTTCTTCACTAAAAGAAGAGCAAAACACTGCTCTGGAGGCTTTTCTCAGAGGAAAAGATGTTTTTGCTCTTCTCCCAACTGGTTTCGGCAAGAGTTAGCCTGGCTTGTGGTTGTGTTTTCGTCGTCGCTCTGTTAGTACGTCATATGCTTCGTTGATCTGATTGGTTTATTTGACCCGTCTATCACCAACATAGGCCAATCAGCTAACCAGTTTTTTAGCCCCTTCCCAAAATTACTTCAACGGAAGGTTTCCAGATGGATATGCGGAGTAAATCCAGCAAATCCATCTGGCGGAGTCAGGTTATCCTTGCACATCAAGATATTATAATTGTTCTCCTATTTTCTTGTGGGATTGCCTGAGCTTTAGCTTCAATAACGTTCTCAACGACTATGAACCCATTCGCTTATGAAATAAGCATTTCAACCATGATATTATCACCTCGTTTTTGCATTGTGGGTGATGATGTACAACTGGTTAATACACATAGATTAATGGATTTAGACATAATTATTAGGGTTTGTCAGTCAAAAGAGATCCTGACATCAAACTTTTAAAATATATATTTGTTAAACATCATACAGAAAGCCATACATATGCTGTTTCACAACAATGCACCACTTTGTGTTGGTCTGTTTTGGAATAAAAAAACTCCAAGCCATAAGCACAACGGTGGTGCAGGCAGGGTTCTAATAATTTCATAGTAAAGAGGAGAACAGCTTTGATTTTACTTTTGATAAGAGAATCCTGAACAATATGAATGAGATGATGGTAAATGGCCTGTACTTATATTGCTCTTTTTCAAGTCAGGAGACTTGACCAAAGCGCTTTATACTACATTCAGTCATTCACCCATTCACCCACACACTGATGGTGGCAAGCTACATTGTAGCCACAGCTGCCCTGGGGCTCACTGACAGAAGCGGGGCTGCCATACACTGGCGCCACCGGGCCCTCTGACCACCATCAATAGACAATGCAGGTGAAGTGTCTTGCCCAAGGACACAATGACACTGAAAGTCGGAGCCGGGGCTTGAACCATCATTCCTTCAATTTCAGGGCAAACTCCTACATCCGACGCCACTGTCTTTGTCAGGCATAGAAAAAATTCAAAGGAATAAAAAATGACCAATCAAGGTTGTGAAAAGGATTTGACAACAAAAGCACGTAAAGCACGATGGTTCTATTTAGAAAACTGAAGGTTTTCTTACAGCTGTTTTAAAGCTTCTCTTACCTCTTGGGACATTGTATTGTCAGTCTGGTTTGTTCGCTCCTTCATTCTCACATCAGCTGACCTGTTTCTTTTCTCATTTTATTGTCTTCCTCTTATCTACTAGATGGAGGCCAGGATGTATTAGGTGTTTTATGTTCGCTTTGCACACCTCTTTACAAAACAACCGATTCATGTAACAGCCCACTGTAAGACTGACCTTTTGTTTTCTGACCTCGGATGAGATTTCAAACCCCCCAGAGTTGAATTATGACGTTCTTGGTCTATTTGAGATGGTATGAACGAGAGGTTTGACATTTTACAGTTTTAAGTAAACAATCTCTTTCTGAGGTATGAGTATTTGCTAGTTTATATTCATATCTATATAATACCAAATACAACGTTATTTGGTTGAAATTATAACAACAGCGTTCCGTAAAAATTCAAAAAATATCCATTGGACTTGGTTTCCAAGATTTGAAGACGTTTCGCCACCTCTCCAGGAAGCGTTCTCAATTCAAATATCTGGATCCGCAGTGAGTTTGAGTCTTATATAGACAAAGCCTTGTGTATATAAGACTCAAACTCACTGCGGATCCAGACATTTGAATTGAGAAAGCTTCCTGGAGAGGTGGCGAAACGTCTTCAAATCTTGGAAACCAAGTCCAGTGGATATATTTTGAATTTTTACGGAATGACTATGACCTGGATGACTGAGAACCTTCATCAGCATATAACAACAGGGCAAAAAAGACTACAGATTGGATCATAAACTATTAACTTGGCTAAATAACCCCTTTGGATTTGAATCAGAATATATTAAACGTTCTATTCAGTCTTAAAACTGGCACTCCACAGGGCCGTGTACTTAGCCCCCTAGTGCACACTCGGTACAGCTGTAGGTGTTGTCAGCAACCACTCTGAAACTGCTTTCATCAACTTTGTTGAAGATACTACTGTGACTAGGACCATCTTTAGTGATGATTACACAGCATACAGAGACAAGGTCACAGGTGGGTTAGGAGGTCTGCCAATATCAGCGTTAGCCGAAGGAATGTAAAAGATAGCTAACTTTGACCTTCTGAGTATGTACATGAATGTAGACCTCCAATGAAGCTCAAACCCCATGGCTCAGGAACGTCTCTGCTTTCTGAAGATCCTGGGAAGGCTTAACCTAAGACTGGTGGAATCTATAGAAATAATCACTAGTTAATGGGAGAAGTGTTTTTACTCTAAGCCCCTCTCCAGATGACCGGGTTCATCACCCTATCTCTAAGAGAATGCCGTGCCACCCAGCGGAGAATGCTAACTTCAGCAGCTTGTATATGGGATCTTGTTCTTTCAGTCATGAACGGAATTGTAGTTTAAAACCCCCCTTTGCAGCCTCTCTACTGTTACCTACCCATTACCCCATCCAGACAGTGTCTTTTTGGGTAATGGGTGACAACAATCCCAGCTTCTTCTGAATGACCGAGATTCCTTACCCTATCTCATAGGTAGTGCCTATCCACCCTGCAGAGAAAGCTCATTCTAGACACTTTTATCATTCTGTTCCTGAATGCAGACAAAACAGAAGTTATAGTGTTTGGACCAGAGCCTCTGAAATGGAAGCTGATTAGTCAGTCACTTCATTTGGATGGGATTAAAATGAGCTCAGATAATAAAGTAAAAAACCTTGGTGTTCATTTTTATTAGGACCTTTTATTTAAAACCAAAATCAAAGAGCATTCTAGAATATACTTCTATCATCTCCAAAATAATGCAAAAATTAGAAATATCTTCTCCAGTGGTGATACTGGATGTGATTCTTTACTATCAGGAAGTCTACAAAACTGTTGTTAAAATTCTTCAGCTGATTCAAAATGCTGCAACCAGAGTTCTGATGAAAATTATAAAGAATGGTCATATTTCTCCTATCTTATCTTCCTTTTATTGGCTTCCTGTTAAATCCAGAGTAGAATTTAAAATCCTCCTTCTTACAAATGGCCAAGCTCCATCTCACATCAGAGATCTGATTGTTCCTTATGTTCCTAACAGAGCACTTAATCCTCAATCTGCAAGTCTACTAGTGTTTCCTAGAATTTCTAAAAGTAAAATGGCAGGCAGAGTTTTAAGATCGTTCTCATGTGGAACCAACTGACAGTTTTAGTCTAGGAAGCAGACACCTTGTCTACTATCAAGATTAGGCTTAAACCTTTTCTTCTTGATAAAGCTTATAGTTAGAGTGGCTCAGGTTATGCTGAGCTATCTCTATAGTTATGCTGCTATAGGTTTAGACTGCTGGAGGACATAGGGAACCCTTTTTCATCATTCTTCTTCACTCTATCTCTAATCCCCCACTCAGCAGAATCTGTTAGTTCAATCTCTAATGTTATGTTCTCTCTGCTTTTTCTCATAGTAGCTTCATCTGTTCTGTTCCTGTTTGGCTATTCACATTTATGCTGGTATAGGCTTAGCTGGAGGACATAAGGGCCACTTTACATCATTCTGCTTCATTCAACTCTATTCTTCCATTCTGTAGTGTTTGTTCATTCATTCCCTAACTTTATGTTCTCTCTGCTTTTTCTCATCATAGTAGCATGATTTGATCTGTTCCTGTTTGTCTATGACAGCACCCAGAAAATAAATATCAGCTGGGCCGTTGCCATCAACACCTTTGGTTATAAGTGATAGATTGACGGACCTATTTTGTAGTGTTTAGTCCTGTTTCTCTCCCAGAAATAGCCGTGGGCTCAGCTTTTACTGTGACTAACTGTGTGTGCTCTCTTTCATGGATTTGATTTAAACCCATCTCTGAGCTGGCCTGCTGTTTCTTTCCTAAACAGAGTTACTTTGTCTTTTTGGTTTGTAGCTGTTTGACCCACATGCAGAATCACACTGAGAACAAGTTGATTTTAATGTTTTATTTATTAAAGCAAACAAGAATCTGGAAGTGTGGACTGCAGGAAGTCAGTTATAACCTTCTGGTTGGCCTGGGGGAAGAAAGCAGACTGATTAGGAAGGAGTTGTATGATGACAACTGACGACTAATTGATTTGGCTCATTTGAGAGATGGAGAAATTCCTTAGATCTGTACGTGTTTGACTCAGTAGGCTTTGCAGATTGTACCACAGAGGTTCATATGAGTGTGAACAAGATCAGAGAGCATTGGAAGTTGCAAGAGACGTTGCGCTGGAAATCAGGCAGGCTGTTGACAAAGGCTCTGAGAACTACACAGGTGAGACCTTTTCTATGAAGATTGGAGACAAAATGAGGTTCACTGATTGTCTGGAACAATAACAAAGTCCAAGTTAAAGAGATTCACAAGAAGACAAATTCAACAAGTATAATATTCCTTTGGTTAGGTCTTTGGCTAGAATACCTTTACCCCCGGCTCACACCGACTCCGGTCTTACCGTTGCGGTGCGGTGGGTGCGGCGTTGCAGTGATTCCAAGTCATTAAAAAGACGTAAACCTCTCTCACCGGCTGCTGAGCTGTCCGGCTGCGGTTACCGAGACACTCCGGTGCTGCAGAAAATTCCGCAAGAGAGTTTTCCTTGCGGCGTGCCAGAGCCTTTCGCAACAAGCTCTCGTAAATATCCTTATTTGGGCCGTGTTATAGCCTGAAGTTACGTGAAGTCAAGTGAACTTCTGTTCTAGCGAGTTAAATCTCCGGACCTGTTGCCGGAGCCGCAGAGCCGCACCGCACCGTAGTCAAAAGGGCGGTGTGAGAGGGGGTGTGCGGGAGTTGCGGTCTCCGTCTGCTCGGTAACCGCACCGGAGCTAGTGTGAGCAAGGGGTTAGGGGTAATCATACGGTAAAGACAGATGATCCTCAGCCTCCTTATAGACATACCAGTCATTACTGTTTCAATGTTACTTCGCATGTCTGTTTCTCTCCTCTTAAACACCAAAACAGCCTCAGGAGAAGACCTCACATACTGAGCCATGTTCTGCTGTAGTTTTCTTCTTTTCAAAAGGGAGCTTCTCCTCTCCACTGTCGCAACAGGCATTATTGGTGTGGTGGATTGGGTTTGAGTCAATGACAAAATGCAAGCAAATATTGACTTTCCCCACAAGCCCATCCAGGTGGAGCAGGTCCTGCATGTTCATGACGTGATGTGATTGGCTGCTTTTCCTTAGAAACATTTTACCAATCTGACTGAATGATATTGTTTTTATAAAGTTCCTTGAAATGACATTAAATTGGCATCATATAAATAAACCATATTGAATTGAACACATCTTTGCATGCCTCTCCTGAAGGATTTGTTCTCTTTTCTTCCCTATTTTGATTATGTTTCTAAAACAAATGTGGCACTGGGACACTTTATCTTTATACCACAAGAAAACGATGGTATGTTTTACTAAATAAGATAAGATAAGCCCTACACTCAAGAAAAGGGAATGTTCAATACTATATACATAAACCACAGAATGTTTAAGGGGGGATGGGGGATGTGATATCGATACTTTCTTGAGGTTTAATTGTTTTTATGTTACCTATAAATCTGCATGTATTTTATTGATGTCTGGTTGTGTTACAGAGAGTGTACTCAAATGTTTTCACTGTTCCTGAGCTATCTCTATAGTTATGCTGCCATAGGTTTAGACTTTTGGAGGACATAGGGACCCCCATTTCATCATTCTGCTTCATTCTCTCTCTGTTCTCCTATTCTGCAGAATCTGTTAGTTCAATCTCTAACGTTCTGCTCTCTCTGCTTTTCCTCAGAGTAGCTTTGCCTCGTCTGTTCCTGTTTGGGTGTGGCACCATCCTGGAGAGAAATATCAGCTGTGCTGCTTCCATCAACACCCTTGTTTATAGATGTTGGAGATCGGCCTGTTTTCCAGTGTGTTCCTGTTTCTCTGACCGTGACTGGCTGGAAGTGCTCTCTTCATCCTCTGACATGGGAGCTGGTTGGAGCTCATCTGCCTGGCCGCGTGTTTCCTGGATGGTGCCGCCTTTTGCAGCTGCTTTTTGTATCTCTGCTTCTGTCTCCTTGAACCCCAGTCGGCCTCAGAAGATGGCCGCTCACACTGAGCCTGGTTCTGCTGGAGGTTTCTTCCTGTTAAAAGGACGTTTTTCCTCTCCACTGTTGCTACAAGCATGCTTAGTGTGAGGGATTGTATTTGAGTCAATGAGTCGATGTATTCAACTGGTTTTCCTTAGAAAGAAAACTTTGAATCAATTTGACTGTATGATCTGGTTGAACTTTAAAGCGCCTTGAGATGACATGTGTTGTGTATTTGGCGCTATATAAATAAACTGAATTGAATTGAATTGTTCATCCCAAAATATAAGGGCTGTACTATGTACTATTGTTATACTATACTATATACTATGAAACATCCACCCCCCTACACATCCTGTTTGTAGATATCCTAAAGATTAAAGTTTTACTAAATGTTAATGTTTATTAATACTTCCATTTTAGTCCTTTAGTACTCAAAACAATAAGAGGTTATTACTAGTTTAAAACAGTAAGACATCATCATTGCTATACATATAAAAAAATATCCATTATAATAAAAAAGAAAGCAGCCCAATTTTCACATTCCAGTGTTTTATTTGTATTTACTCTTCCTGGTGTCTAGAAGAAATATGGCAACTTAAACGTTAAAAGAAAATCACAATATAAGGAAAAATTTTCATCTTAAAGCCATTGACAAGGTTGGAAGATTTAGAGGTTTGGACAATGAATCAGTCAAGAAATGCTATAATCTCATGAGAGAAAATGTATGGTACAAAGCAAGGACAGTAACATTTTGTGGAGGGAAAGCTTTCAGGTTGCCCAGGCTGAATGCTTTAATGCTTTTAAAATAAGGTTTTCCTTATAAAGATCAGATCACAACACACAGAAGGGAACAAATGCCCTAATTTATGCATCGGCATACAGCAAAAAAGCACTGAAAGTGTTATAGTGGCTATAGTCATCGCAGAGGAAACATCCCCTGGCCAAACTGACTGACACTTTGTCTCCAGCGTTCAGTTTCAGGGCAACAGCTATGGTTGTGCTGTCTTCTTGGTCGTTCCAGTTGAGTTCTCTGGATGCAGCCACTGCTTGGCCGTTGACCTGCAGGCTGGTGCAGACAGCCAACACATTACCGGGAGACCCAGCATCACTGTAGGAAGTCACGGCCAGGCTGTAGACCCCAGGTATGGTGACGGTAAAGATCCCAGAGTTCATGTTGTAAGCCGTTCCAAGGTTAATGAAGGAGTGCTGGTAGGTGATGACGGTGTCGACGCCAAACGGCCCGTAGCACTTAAAGTTGTCCCCAGGGTAGAGAGAGACAGAGAAGGCAACTCGACTATCTGGAAAAGCAAAGATTAGAATAGCATTAAAGTGGAACAGTGACCTCTCCTCACATTCAAGGTCACAGGATGTGCCCTTCACCTTTAAGAGTGGTAAAACTTTTGTTAGCCTTTTCTAACTCTCTTTCGAGTTGGGTCAGAGTTGAGTCGAAGTACATCTTCAGTCTCTTCGTCTCTGCCACCATCTTGCAGCACTCACAAGAAAGCTTGTCCACTGTGCAGGCTGAATACAAAGCACATTTAGCAAACAATCAGAGGAAGGAATGCACATTTTTCATATATGCTTTGGTTATCCAGTCACAAGTCCTTACCGTGCACCGGATCAGTGATGGAAACGTCTCGCTCTACCCCTGGAATGATAGTTGGGGGAGAGTCTCCTTTTACCGCCAGAGGTCCATTCCAGCTAAAACCAGTCATGCCAGCAGCTGCATGCAGCAGACACAGCAACACAAAAGCTGAAGGGGAAAACAAAACAGTTTCATGATGCATCATCTCTGTGGAGCTTTGTACTAGAGGATTGTGTCATTGTGTGTGAATCTCACCTTTCATCTTGGTGATATACAGGTAGCTTCTGGAGGATCAAGGATGTGAAAGACATGACTGTTTGGAGAAAAATCATAGATATATAGGTCTGCGGGAGCTCCTCCCTTACTGCCTCACATTTGTAGTTCTCCCCCTTTACCAGCGCTCCACCTTGTTTTGCTCCTCTTTAATCGGCCCCCTGTTCGTCCCTGTAACTATAACTGGGGGTGTTTTCATCACTGGGTGCTCAGAGAAACAGGAACACACCCTAAAGGTCTTTGTTATGATGCAGGCCATCTATTGTGTGGAGGGAGGTGTTGGTGCTCTTACACGAGGAGATAACAAGAGTGGTGTGAAATGTTATCACCATGTTTTACACTTAAGTGTAATTTAGTGAAACCTCAACAAAAAGTATTACTAATAGTGTGAAGAAGGATCTGCTGCTGTTTGAGCTACTGTCTGTAGTGGGATTTTATTATTTAATCAACATAAAGAAATACAGCTAAGGTCAATGTTTTATTAGAGGCAAATTCTACTGCAGTTACCGTATAGCAGCTTGAGCTTTGGTCATTGGCTCTATAGGCTCTGCACATCTAAAGACAGACAATGTTCTGATTTGAAATATCATTGGATTTGCTTTGAATATTATTAAATTTCTCCATAACTTTCTCCCTGAGCTGTCTGATGAATTCCTTGTCTCCATGATCCTGTTTGTTTACTAATTTTCTCTGATAAACCTTCACAAAACAGTAGGATTTAGGTAAACCCTCATTACCAATGACTTTTAAACACATGTACTGGGTTGTGGATGAAGTGGCAGTGGATGTACTTGATGCATCAGTGTCTATTGTGCTTCCCATGGGCCATTTGCACCTCTTGATGTAGTTTAATATTGGCCCTAACCTTAACATAAAGTGCAGATTCATCTCATGTTTTGCACTTCAGTTTTGTTTTACTGGTTAAGATGGCAATAAAGGCTGTTCTTTAATGAGAGATATAAATGTTGTTCCACAGCTAATGAATAAGATGAAATTAGGGATTTTTTGAGGTTGAAATTTTAAGTGATAAATTTATAGCTTCTTTGATTTTAAATGTGTATTTTTTATTCATGTTTTTTTATGTTTATCATAATATCACATTAGGTGGGGTAACAAATATCCAGTAAATACTACTAGGTATCTTAGTCCTGCAAAAGACAAACCATTTCAACCAAAAATTTGGAAAGAGTGCCCTTCTTTATTGATTAGACAAACATCTGGTAATTTTGAATTTTACCAAATATCTCAGATAAACAGACGGCCGCAGAGGAGGCAGATTGACTCAGAGAGGCACAAATCATTGTTGAGTGAGTATAATGTTGTATTTAGAAGCTTTGCCTCATTGTTTAATTGGTTTTAATTTCACCCTAGAATGGACATGAATAGCATGCAGCAACTGCTTCTTCACTGTTTTTGTGCATTTATTTTGTAATCACAATTGGGAAGATATCCAAAAGAAAATAAATCTTATTTTTCCACATATGTCATCATTTACAGGGTTAAAAGCTGATTAGTTTGTTAGTGATGGACATTATTTGTCAGAAGATGTTAAAACTTCTTTTTAGTCGTCCTTTTATTTTAAGATGAATTAGGAGAAAAAACAGCATTAAGACTCTTTATATTTACTAATATCTTCAGCAAAAGATGCATATTAGTGTCCATATTAATAATTTGTTTTTGCTCTCAAAAACTTGCTCACAATCTCAATTGTATGTTTAGAAGTTTGGTTTATTTTATTTGAACAATGAAAGCATTTCAGTGGTAACTCACAGTGTCAAAAACAACAGCCAAGAAACCTCAGCTACACATATCAGCTATTTTATTTTCCCCTTCAGGTAACATGATGCTA
This sequence comes from Cyprinodon diabolis, assembly GCA_030533445.1. Classification (NCBI taxonomy): domain Eukaryota; kingdom Metazoa; phylum Chordata; class Actinopteri; order Cyprinodontiformes; family Cyprinodontidae; genus Cyprinodon; species Cyprinodon diabolis. The sequence goes on from CM060079.1 coordinate 6,536,679, forward strand.
GCAGTTTATGCGCACAGAAGAAAACAAAGTGTAGCATGAAACTCAGAACAAATCAAAAGGCTGAGCTCAGTGCTTTCAGACTGAACAGGGTTCAAGGCAGCGCCGGCTACGCTTTTGCAGCAGCATACAGCAGGAAGCCGGTGAAGGTGTTGTAGTGGTTGTAGTCGTCGCAGATGTTGCATCCTTTCTGCAGGATTACAGACACCTTGTCGCCGGCCTTCAGGTGCCTGGCGATCACCACGGTGCTGCTGTCCTCGCTGTCCGCTCCGTTCTTATCGACGAGGGGAGCCACGTCCACGCCGTTCACCTGCAGCAGGGCGCAGGTGACCTGGGGCAGGTTGACAGCAGACCGGCTGTAGACGGTGACAGCCAGGCTGTAGACACCAGAGAGGGGGATGGTGAAGATGCCTGTCTGGATGTTGTAGCTGTCTCCCAGGTTGAGGAAGACATGCTTATAGGGGACTGGTCTGTCATCTCTGAAGGGGCCAAAGCAGGTCAAGCTTCTCTCATTGTTCAGGGCGACAGAGAAAGCGCTGCGGTTCTCTAAAGACCCAGATAGATGAAAATGATCCGTTAATGGGTTTCAGTAGTCTGCATGTTCTGCAAGGTATTCTGCTTGGTTACAGCACTCACTCTTGATATGGTCGAGGGTCATCTTAGTGGTCATCAGCTGCTGGCTAAGTTCTTTGACTGTCATGTTAAAGAACTCCTCCATCCTCATCATCTGTGTCTGCATCAGACAGCAGCCGCACGCCGCCTGGTCATTGCTGCACACTGGACAGACGCACAACAAAACATGGAAACGTTAGTTCTGCAAGTGAAAGCCAGCATAGACTATTTCCAAAGGTAAAGGTAACACACTTATTTCATTTATGTCTAGGCTACGGTCTGAAAGCGGTGTTGAGGCGATGGGTCCATTCCAGTCATATTGACCAAAAACCGCATGCAGCACAAACAGCAGAACAAACGCTGGAACAAAACAAAAAATTACATTAATCAGGAAATTTTTGCACAAATACTTTGGCAACTCTGAACTGACTTTAATGGCCTTTATAAAACTTTAATAAACCTCATCAAACTGACAATTTTTCCCAATATGAATGCACAGATGAAGGTTAATCTCCTTATTTATCTTCCAACCACAGTAATTTACAATCAGAAAATGTTAAATATTAAAGACTGTGTATCTCTAAGTCTTAAAGTCTCACCTCTCATATTGGCAGGTGATAGCGAACCGTCCGAAGAAAGGGAAAAATGTTTCTCTACAAGGCAGGAGCAGAGAATATATATGTGTGGTGTAGCTCCTCCTTCCTTTATCTCCTAACTTTGCTCCTCCTCGTACTTTATCTCACTCCAGGTTGCTTTTGAGAGCTCAGTGAGGATAGATTTCTTCTCCCCTGCAGGCTCTTTAGCCAGATTTTGGCTCATAGTTTCTCACCTGTGTTGCTCAGGTGTTATCCCTCACCAGTTAGAGGTAAAAGAAAAACCTTTTTTTTCACTCACTGAGCTGCACTTTGTCCAACCTGACTTCCTAGTCTCTTTTTTTTTTTTTTTTATTTTGATTAAAATTTGACAATTACCCTATTAGTTCAAAAGTCTACATATTTCATAATGGCCATATCAACTTAATGACTTATTATGATGCTAAATCATACATTTTTAAGCTCAACCGGCCCACCTTAATTTTCAAATAACAGCAAAAAGCTTATGAGTGTTTAAAGCTGTACGGAAGTCATATTAAAATTTCAAATCATTCTGGCTTAAACATTTATATAAATGTACTCTTTATCAGACCATATTGTCACAAAAGTTAGAAAATTCCTATTTAAAAAAAAATCTGTCTTAAATTCTGTCTTAAAAAAGTGTTTTTTTTTCTTTTATTTTATGCCGGCCAGTTAGTTCTACGTCAGCCTGAACACCTAAATTCGGCCAATCATATATCGACGGTCATCTGTCAATCAAATTTTTTGGGTCATAGCATATTGATTCATATGTTGTAGCTAATTTACGCAACAGATGAAATAAGAATAATTTACTCTACCACTGAGTTCCGTCCCAGTGTTCACGGGGATGGACGTCTGTGTCTTCAGCAGGCGTAGAGCTAACAGAACTGGCAGCATTGCGAGGCAAGGGCTCAAACATGAACGGCTGTAAGCCTTCTACACCAAACCAAGTTTCAATTTTGTCCACGCTTTCCTCCTATAAATAAAAAATGTATGACCTGTAGTATATGAGGAGACTCATCCACAACCTCTGACACAAAACTCTCCTCCTCTTGCATGTTTCCGCTGTCCATAGCGTTCCTTGACAGTGCCGTTGCTAAGTGCTTCATGGTCCCATTGGGAAATCTTCCGAGACACCGGTCACAACTAAAATTGCTTGCAAAACTTTTTGCCACAACAATTCCGTCCCCTTGATAATCGACCAATCATATTCACTTTATTCACATGTAAAGTCAGGCACCACTCGGGAGAATTCGTGACAGCCGCTTCCCTTCGACTTTAAACTGATCCTAAATTCCGTCATACATGAACACTAGTGTCATGAACACATCAATTTTCACTCAGAAGGACCTCTGGTCAAAAATATTTGTGCAGGTGGACATTGATTGGTTGAAATGGCAAACATTCAAAGAAGTTTAGCTGAGCCCTTATACCCAGGAAAAAGACAAAAGATAAACACTTTACCAATGATCAACTATAGTGGAGGTAGCATCATGCTGAGGGAGTTTCTCTCATAGGGGTTTTTGCGCATTAAAAAAAGTGAAGGAAATAAAATGACTTGTTCTGATGCAGCACTTTATAAAGTCTGAGGACCCAAAAGCGCTTTACTCTACATTAACTTATTTACATGCCATTGGCACCACCAAGGGGTGCCCACGGCCACCCTGTGAAATGCCCTGGCTACCTTACTTGCCAGTGTAAAGTGTAGTAGCATCAGTTTAGCATTTCATCCCATTATGCACAGCCAGTGACATTAAAAATCACACAATAATCCAAGATATGAGTAGGTGTTTTCTATGTGGTTTACTAAGTCTTTATGATTTCTACAGGAAGGTTTACCACAATAGTAGATTTAAAACTCTGGAATTATTGAATGATGGCTTTTAGTTTCTGCGTGCCATCCCAAGATTTTTGGTGGCACCATCTGGCAACCCCTATAAAACATTTCTGGAGGCAAGCTCCTTTTTAGCCACAACTGCCTGGGGCACACTGATAGAAGAGAGGCTTCTCCACCAGGGCATCTGACCACCCACAGCTAACAAGGTGGTGAAGTTTCTTAGCCAGGAGACAACAGAGAACGATGGAGTAGGGGCTCGAGCCTGCAACATAACAGTTCCAGAAAGAGGCCTTACATCCTCAGGTTATAATCCTATAGACACAAACTGGAATGGAGAAACCAGACAGGCTTTTTTCTTTTGTTATGGATTCCACCCTCTGCGCCATGTTGACGAGAACACACAAGAAAAATGCATGGCATTATTCTGAAACCTGCTAAAGGATTCACAATGCTTTTCAACTAATACTTCATTTTAGAGCATTTGTTGGATAGTGAAATCGACAACTGTGCAGTTTCATCATTTAGCTCTAGAAAAAAGATGGTTTAAAATGCACAAGAGCCCAAGTTTGGCAATTACAACCCCTTGTGGTTAGATGAGGCTCATTAATGGTGTATGAAAATACTGACCGGCCAAAAAAAAAAAAAAAGAAATCACAGTGATTTATTGCAAAAATAGATCAATCTCCAATTAATTTTTTGCACCTTATCTTGAGAATTTTTTTTTGTCGCTTGTAGTTGACTGAGGCAAAGATTTTGTTGCAAAAAAAAGAAACTCCTTTCCAACAGGAAACTGTTTAAAACACCTTGAAAATATCTTGGGGTCAAAGGTCAGGATGCAGGCCAGGCATCACTAGAATTAGGACCGATCAGATGCTGTAATATTTTTGTCCCAAGCATTTGTTTGGTACCATTCATATACAATAACAAAAAAGAATTCAAACACCTGAGAAAAATATGAAATTAATCGGTGGTTACCATGACAACATGTGTCGAAGAATTAAACTATGATTATTTTTAATCTGAACAAAAACGGATCACATTTGGACAAAGAATAAACAGTTTTCAATTAATGGCAAAAAGGTTTCAAGTTAGATGTTTTTATTTTAATCGTTTCAGTACAGCTTTAAAAACACAATACATGAACAACATTTAAGAAAAAGCATATCAAACCAGACAGGAAGGGTTTATCAAGAAAGGACCAGTCTATTAAAGCCATCAACTCAGTCCAGTGAACAAATAGTCAGAGTTTCCCCGAGGCCTCCCCACAGTCTGAACCCTGCGAAGAGCGGCCCGGTGAACTGGGTCACATAGTGATGGATAAGATGAGCATTGTTGCCGATGATACCGTAGAAGTTTAGGATCCCTGCATGCTGGTCCAGATAGATGCCGATCCGATGAGCTTTAGGAGAGCCCAGAAGTTTTTCCTGGTTATTGTGCCAGAAGGAGAAGCCGGTCCCAGACCAGTACAGGCTCCAGGACTGGGCGTTGTGACCCAGACGACTTCTGTGGTCAGAGCCTTTACGCTCCATCTCCTTGTAAGCGACACCAATGGTGATCTGCATGGTGGCATAGAGAGAAAAACATGAGAAAACAGAAAAAATTTGACTCTCTCCCAAGTGGAGAGCCAAATCTATTTGGGCGATATGGCTCTCCACTCAGAAGAAGATGGAGGGAAGAGAAAAAATTAAATCTACTAATTGTGCCTCAGATACTATTAGTTTTCTTACATTATATCAAAGGGAAGTTTAAATAATGCAACACACACACTAGAGACTGACACGGGAGTGGATTTTCACTCCTGTCCCACTCCCCGAATCCCGGGCCAGAGTAGAAATCTAAATCCTGTCCCGTCCCACTCCTGGTGAAATTACTCCCACTCCCATTCAGAATGACTCCCGCTCCACTCCCATTCTTGTTGTTTTTGAGCGCAGGTGAAAAACTCAGAGCGGAAGTTACTATTGGTTTGCTCCCGCTCCCGTCTGCTCCCGTTAATGTTTAATCCTGTACCGTCCCAATCCCGTGATCGTTACTAATACTGACTCCCATCCCACGGGAATCCCGTGACCCGAGGGATTCCCGAAAAAATGCCAGTCTCTAACACACACACACACACATTTGTTCTGCTTTATAAAGTGAGGACCTTGTGTTGACTCGTTGATTTTCAGTCATTTTCAACCCTTTCTATGCAACAACCTTAATATTAACCCTAACCCTACTAACACCTCAGCCCTAAACCTAACCATTAGTAAAACACTTTGTGAGGACCAGCAAAATATCCTCACTTTACAACAACTGGTCCTCATCATGATGGTGAAATTGGAAAAACGGTCCTCACTCTAGTTTCTATACAAGTGCACCTCCAACAGACAATGAGGGAACCGTTTGTGCCAGATTTTTGTATGGCTTCACAGCAGCTTTCCCCAAACATTATCATCATTCAAACATTTTGATAATTTTTTACATTTCAACAAAACAGGACAATTTATTAGTCGATTTAATGGACTAGATCAGGGGTCACCAACATGGTGCCCGCGGGCACCAAGGGGCCCTCAAGGACCACAAGGGGTGCCCTTAGAGTCTTCTGAAAATAGAACTCAGCTACGTTTGGAATTTCATTGTATTCTGTTGCTCTTCTTTTTTTAAATCAGATATAGAACATTTCAGCATTTAAAGAGATTTCAAAATGAAAACATCTAAAAGAAAATTATAAATTTAAAGAAACAAAGATATGTATATAATGTATGAAGTTTAGGTGAATGTTGACCCTTGCCATTCATTGGTCAGTATTGGTAGTCCTTCCTGTGACTCAGTGCCCCTGAATTAGCCCTCAGCTATAAAAAGGTTGGTGACCGCTGGACTAGATCTTTTAATTTAGTATAAGAGACCTAATAAATTAATAAAACACCTATAGATGTAACCATGTTTCAATAACCTAGACAGAATGCTACAGAGATTGTAGTAACAGGTTACATTTACTCATTGATATTAATCCGAGTAACTTTTTAGACACAAAAAAAGGTGTATGTAGCTGTAGGTTTACTGCACTGTACCTTCTGATTAATATTAAATTGAAGTAATGCAACTCCTGACAGTATTTTCTGGGTACTCTACCAAGTTTGACTCAATTCACTGAATGAGACACATTTTAAACAAAAATATTGAGACTTCAGGTTTATAAACAAGCATCATTGGTCAAAACGTATTTCCCTTTTGCTGAACCCTTTATGTTCAAACATACAGATTACACCCTGTAGATCAGTGTTTTTCCAATCCTGTTCCTCAAGGCACACTGCCCTGCATGTTTTAGATGTTTCCCAGCTTTCACACACCTGTTATCGATGGATAGCAGATTATCAGGCTTTGCTGAACTGCAATCACCTGAATCAGGTTTGCTGAACCTCAGAAACATCCAAAACATGCAGAGCAGGGTGCCTTCAGGACCATGATTGAAAAAAAAAAAAAACCCACTGCTGTAGATGATGAAAACGTCTGTTTTTAGTTGTCAATGGAGATTTAGAAACATGAATTTCTTCTTCCCAATTTATTTATTTTACCCTTTTATTATTCTAAATGACAGACACTGCACAGGATTTTCTACTTTTATTTACTTAATTTTTACCAATCAAACCAGATTAAAAGCATTATTCAAGAACTTTACTAATGCTGCCTTTTTTACTTAAATTTGAAGTCATTCTTCAGACATCTACCAATTGTTTTTACTTATAAAGTACTGCTACTCTTACTGCTACTCGTAGCAGGCAGAGATAGAAAGCTGTAGTTTTATGCGGCATCATCAGATTTTCACACATTTAGTGACTCATATTTATGAGTTAGAAGTTTCGCTCAAAAATGACAACCATGAACCTTTAATATCCACAGACAGTTATCTGTATCAATATGATTATCGAGGCTTAATTAAAAGTTTGACTGAAATCTGATGCGTGAGGACTCACCTTCTTCCCGGTCCACTCCGCCTCCCAGTAGTAAGGGCTCCCTGCCAGGGGCTCCTTGCAGAGAACTTGCCTCCAGAAGAAGAAACGATCAGGGTGGTCAGGTGGGTTGAAGTTTTCAGCACACATGGTGACCTTATGAAAATCATCTGACAGCTTCATGTGGCGATGCGCCGTGTTGGGGTCCATGGTAGGCTCAAAGCGAACTAACGGGAAATCAGAAAGCATCCTCAGGCAAAAGTGCTATAAAGTGTTTAAATTTTTTAGGAAGAAGACGGACTCACATTTTAACATATCCTCCCTCATTTTAGGCTCTGGATTCACAAGTCTTATTGATGTCCCAGATGCTATAAAGAAATGCATAATTCCTTCATTCATTATTCAATAGCACATGTGAAATGTGAGATTTATTTTAGATCGACTGCAAGTGAAGATACCTAGAGGTCGAGGTGGCGGGAGGGGTGGAGCGGGACCTGAAGCTTCATGTTCAAAATAGGTGAGGAAAGAAATAAGGAAATAAAAAAAATAAAAAAACATAAATATCCAATTAAAACCAGAGCAACATCATCCCTATGCTGCTTTGTTCCAATTTTACCTTGATAATTTATTGAACCTCTAAACCTTGGAGGCTCATGAGCTGTAAAAAAGAAAAATAGATTTCACCAAAAACACATTTATATGATACAATGAGTGATTCCAATTCCAGTCCTCTAGATCTGGTACCCTGCACATTTTAAAAACAAATAACCAGGTCGTAGGCAGGAATCTGGAAGACTTATGGGACACTAAGGAGGTAATTTAGCCATTTGATTAAAGTGCAATAAAACAGAAGCGCATCTAAAAACTACAGAATAAAGGACCACGAAGGATTGGGACTGAAGATCTGATATGAAGTGTTTCCGAAACTTACAAGGAGGTGGTTGAGATGGTAAAGGTGCGGACGTGTCTATTTCTTCATAGACTAAAACAAAAGAGAGAACATTCTGTAAGAAGCAAGACTTTTAATCTTCAAACTTAAAATGAAACCTCTTTTAAAACTTAAGCATATTCTGTGTGGCGCTGGAAGAGGAGAGGTTTCCAAACCTGAATCCTGTGTAGTGGCCTGACCAGAATGATCAGTGGGGACTGTAGTTTCTGTTTTAACAGCCACACCGTTGGGTGTTGCAGCCACAGGTTCATGACTCACTACAAAGAGAACAATGTTTTAGCTTTCCTGAGCAGGGCTTCCCTCCCGACACCATTACACAATGCTACAAGCATGTACAGGTGCTGGTCATAAAATTAGAATATCATGAAAAAGTAGATTGATTTCAGTAATTCCATTTAAAAAGTGAAACTTGTATATTATATTCATACATTACATACAAACTCATATATTTCAGATGTTTATTTTGTTTAATTTTGATGATTACAAATGACAACAAATGAAAATCTCAAATTCATCATATCAGAAAATTAGAATATTACTGAAGACCAATAAAAACAAAGGAGTTATAGAAATGTTGGCCAACTGAAAAGTATGAACATGAAAAGTATGAGCATGTACAGCACTCAGTATTTAGTTGGGCCTCCTTTGGCCTGTATTACTGCAGCAATGCGGCGTGGCATGGAGTCGATCAGTCTGTGGCACTGCTCAGGTGTTATGATAGCCCAGGTTGCTCTAATAGTGGCTTTTAGCTCTTCTGAATTGTTGGGTCTGGTGTATTGCATCTTCTTCTTCACAATACCCCATAGATTTTCTATGGGGTTAAGGTCAGGAGAGTTTGCTGGCCAATTAAGAACAGGGATACCATGGTCCTTCAACCAGGTACTGGTTGCTTTGGCACTGTGTGCAGGTGCCAAGTCCTGTTGGAAAATGAAATCTGCATCTCCAAAAAGTTGGTCAGCTGCAGGAAGCATGAAGTGCTCTAAAACTTCCTGGTATGTGGCTGCGTTGACCCTGGACCTCAGAAAACACAATGGACCAACACCAGCAGATGACATGGCACCCCAAACCATCACTGACTGTGGAAACTTTACACTGGACTTCAAGCAACGTGGATGAAGTGCCTCTCTTCTTTTCCTCCAGACTCTGGGACCTTGATTTCCAAAGGAAATGCAAAATTTACTTTCATCAGAGAACATGACTTTGGACCACTCACCAGCAGTCCAGTCCTGTTTCTCTTTAGCCCAGGCAAGACGCTTCTGACGCTGTCTGTGGTTCGAGAGTGGCTTGACACAAGGAATGCGACAGCAGAAACCCATGTCTTTCATACGTCTGTGTGTGGTGGTTCTTGAAGCACTCACTCCAGCTGCAGTCCACTCTTTGTGAATCTCCCCCACATTTTTGAATGGGTTTTGTTTCACAATCCTCTCCAGGGTGCGGTTATCTCTCTTGCTTGTACACTTTATTCGACCACATCTTTTCCTTCCCTTCGCCTCTCTATTAATGTGCTTGGACACTGAGCTCTGTGAACAGCCAGCCTCTTTAGCGATGACCTTTTGTGTCTTGCCCTCCTTGTGCAAGGTGTCGATGGTCGTCTTTTGGACAACTGTCAAGTCAGCAGTCTTCCCCATGATTGTGTAGCCTATAGAACTAGACTGAAAGACCATTTAAAGGCTTTTGCAGGTGGTTTGAGTTAATTAGCTGATTAGAGTGTGGCACCAGGGGCCATCAATTTTGAACCTTTTCACAATATTCTAATTTTCTGATATGATGAATTTGAGATTTTCATTTGTTGTCATTTGTAATCATCAAAATTAAACAAAATAAACATCTGAAATATATGAGTTTGTATGTAATGTATGAATATAATATACAAGTTTCACTTTTTAAATGGAATTACTGAAATCAATCTACTTTTTCATGATATTCTAATTTTATGACCAGCACCTGTAAAAATTTCCTTCATGTTTAATTGTTTGTTTAGCACAAGCATATTAACATTTTATTCAACACTGTTATTTAAATACAAAAATATTTCAATGGATAACAAAAAGAAAACAAAAAAAAAATAAGTGTGTGAAGTTGGAGAGTTGGGCTCAATGTCTGTCAGTACCATACCACAGACATTAAACCCAGCTATGATGTTTTATTTTGAGTATTTTTAAAAGTTCAAAAAGCAAGACTCGCATAAGAAAGTTATTGCAAAAGGGAAAAGGCATTTCAATATCCTGTCAGCCAAGAAGAGAATAGTCCTCTGACATAGTCTGCCTCAATATTGATTTTAGCCATTTATAGGGCAAGTTAGTGTTTTTGATCACTTGCATACCCCTTACAAATGGACCCCCCCTCCATCCCTCAGTGAGGTCTAGAAGCACAAGATCTATATCAAGCCATTCAGCAAAGATACTGCTACATGGCTGTACATCTTATTATGACATTTGACCCATTAGATGAGCCCTTGAATGATATATTACCTACTATAAAACAATTTGAAAAAAAAGTTAACTCAAAAAAGGTAAAAAGCTAATTAAAAAGTTAAAAGGTAAAGCTAAAAAGTTAATAAGCCTAATTAACAAATATATTTAGGTTTATTAGCTATAAGATATAGGTGCCAGTATCAGCATTAATGCCTCTAAGGTAATGTTGTGCCACAAAAAATGTTTTCTTTTACTCTCAGTGTTTTTCATGAATTTCTTATAAAAGCACTTATTTTTCTATTTAGTAAAAAAAATAAAAGTGCTTTTATTTTACTTTTATGTTTCTTGATATGTTCGGGCAAGTTGGTTTTTGTTGGTACTACATTGAAATAAATTTTTTTCCCGATCAAAATATCCATATTTGATTAAATGTTACAAAGGTAATAAGGTCTTGTCCTGATTCCAATAACACTATTGGCTTGAAATTCTGATTTTCAAAGTATTTTACTGAGCGTCCTGTAAAGGGATACAATCCACACATTTTTTTACTTTAATGACAATTTTTTATCAAATTATTATTGTTATTATAATAATCTTTTTTTGCATATATTTCACCCTCATGTTTAAACTATTTTTTTAGGCCCCTCTAGTGCCCCTTGGCGGCCATCACTTTGAAAACCACTGTTCATGAGGACAGGAAATAAAGAAAAACAATGAGGAAGAGGAAAGAGAATCTGACCTATTTTGACAATCTTGGCCAAACTGTCTTTGCAGAGTTCTTGTACCGATTCTTGCAAATCTTTAATGACCGACCGAATGGAGGCGACAGCTTCCTCCTGACCTATCCCAAACTGTCCCGGGCCTCCAGTCTGACCCAACGGCTCAATGAGGAAGAAATTCTTCAGAGAAAAATGTTGCAAAGATTCAGGAAGTAAATCAACAGCAACCCATTTATTTCATTTTTTAAAAACAGAAAATGAACATCGTGCTTTACCTTCAAGAAGCTGATGTTATCCTGCATGTAGGCCAGTCTGTTTAGCTCTTCACTCCTGTGATGGAGCTGTGCTACATCTTGTTCTAAACTCTTGACCAATTCCTCAATGCGACCATCGAAGACAGCCTCATGGGCACTCAGCAGCTCACCAACCTGTGTCCCTGTGAGATCTACACTCTTCCCCAGTTCAGGAAATAAGTCAGAACTCTCCCTTTGAAGGGCCTGCAGCAAAGCCTGAAAAAGACACAAAACGTATAAATGTCTGATAAATAAAATACACAAAAAGGAGAACTAGAATATAGGAAGTTCTAACCTTTTGTTGACGAGCCGTATGAGGGACCTCCATGATCTTCCGCTCAGTCTCTTGGATTCTCCTCTGTAACTCTGATTGCATCTGAACAAGCTCTTTCTAGACAGATAGAGCAAAGAAAATAAACCCATGGTGGTGGCATCACATCAGAACAAAAAGACAATGTTTGTTCGTCATTCAGTCTTTATTCTACTCATCCAATAAACATAAAGCACACCAAACCCTTCACCAAGACGGGAGTTACATTTTCCACTTGCATACCTGTTTCTCTCTTCTCTCTTCTTGTGGTCTAACCACGTGATGTCCAGGGTGTCCCTGTTGGCAACACATCACGCAAACACACTCCTTATTTTCATGGCAGAACAGATCCAGCGGTTGCTTGTGTTTAGGGCAGGGCCTGGGTTCCATCGAAGGCAGTTGTGGGTAAACGCTCCCCTTTCTAGGCCCAACATCTGATAAGTCTAAGTAGAAGGGCAGCGCTGGTTCAGATGAGTAGATGCCCACCGCATGGTTTTGCTTCAAGCTGTTGGTTCTTAGTTTCTCCATGGCCTGTTCAAGCAGAGTGTTTTTGGCCACGCTTGGCCGAGGAGCGAAGAGCTGCCTGCACTGAGGGCAGCTGTATTGACCTTTGCCATCTTCCTTGTCCCAGTGGTTTTCGATGCAGTTCAAGCAGTAAGAGTGTCCGCATGTTAAGGTAATGGGGTCTTTTAGGGTCTCCAGGCATACAGAGCAGGCAAAGCTTTCCTCTTCGGGCCAAGTTGAGGCCATGGTGATTCTTGAGGTCTTGAAGGTATGGATCCCTCGCAATTAAGGCTACAGTTAACAAAAAGCAACGCTTAAAACAAAACGAGTAAGAGGTTGAGGTTTAGAGGTGGCAGTTGACTTGAATCACATGCAACTGAAATACTTAAGCAGGTTTGGGGTGGGGCTTGTGAAACAGGTGTGGTGAGGAGTTTCTTCCAATTATGTCACTGGTGTGTTTCTATCATTTGAAAGTTTAACTAAAGTTTATTTTAAAATGAACAACACAAACTAAATATGATAAATATTTTACAGATTAAACTCACTGTGGGTTATATTATGTTTTTAAAAATGATTATAATGAAGAAAAGTTTTTGGAAAAAAACTGACAAACAAGACAAACTGGTTTTTCGGCCCTGAGGAACAATGACATCATTCTGCAAGGATTTAATCACTGATTATTAACATTTTCTCTTCTACAACTAACCCAGCCCCTGTTTGATAAAAAAGGAGAAAAACAAGTTAATGTGAGGGACGTTGACGTCAGCTGAGGGCTAACGCAAGGGCGGGACTAACGCAAGTGACGCAATCGATTTGGGTCCGCATCATTTTCACACCATTGCAAACTAATGAAAGGTTTTTGTCCAAAGAAGACAAAACAGAAAAATAAAAGGCAACAGGACCAAATAAAGCTAAATACCCTGTAGAAATCTGATCAGTTTGTATGAAGATGATTTAGTTAAATAATTTTACAACGTTTAGATTATGCGTATTTCGCAGTAGACTGTGTAGAGAGTTCATGAATATGGTGTGTGTGTGTGTGTGTGTGTGTGTGTGTGTACCTCTCTAGCCAGTTATTACGGAAGAGGATTAGGGCCACTGAAAAAATAAAAAAGGTTAACTGATTTTTACATTTTACTTCAGTATGATACGGGGAAAAAAGTCAGCATTCTGACTTTAATCTCAGAATTCTGACTTTAATCTCGGAATTCTGACTAATTTCTCAGAATACTGACTTTAATCTCAGAATTCTGACTAATTTCTCAGAATAATGACTTTAATCTCAGAATTCTGACTTTAATCTCGGAATTCTGACTAATTTCTCAGAATACTGACTTTAATCTCAGAATTCTGACTTTAATTTCAGAATTCTGACTTTTATCTCGGAATTCTGTCTAAATTCTCAGAATACTGACTTTAATCTCAGAATGCTGACTTTAATCTCAGAATTCTGACTTTTTTTCTCAGAATTCTGACATTATTCTCAGAATTCTGACTATATTCGCAGAATACTGACTTTAATCTCAGAATTCTGACTTTAATCTCGGAATTCAGACTTTTTTTCCTCAGAATTCTGACTGAATTCTGACAGCTGACAAACATGTTAGCATCAAGCAGTAGCCATGTCTGTTTTAGAGACTAAACTAACTCTCTTGTTTTAATCACCTTCTGCTCTTCCATTAATGAAACAGCATCACCGGGACCCCTAGGTACGTAAAAAGTAATCTAGTTCCGTCCTTTTCTACCAATGTGTTACTGCCCCCCCAAACAACTCACATCTTTGTCAGTGCTCCCACATCTCTTCCTTAACGGTGCCCACCTACATTAAGATCCAAAATTCTGAGATTAAAATCAGAATTCTGAGGAAAAAAGTCATAATTCTAAAATTAAAGTCATTATAAGAAATTGATTTAGCGTTAGACTAAAACTAAAAGTAGACTAAGCTAAAAATAGGCTAATTGTTATTTAAATAAGTGTTATTTATCTCTTCATTTTAGCAGGTAATAAATGATCTGCCAAATAATTTAATATTTCCCACCTTAAAATAAGACTAAAGACGTTATGCATTTTAAATGACATAATGGAGTCATTTATTTCCCGTTATTTAAACCTTATTCTTATTCTATTGGCAGATTTTTTTAGAGACAAACTTTTGTTGGCATTTTGTATACACAGAGAAAATTTTCTCATCTATCTGCTTAAATCAAGGAAAAATACACTTATCACAAGAAAAAATGACCTATTAAAACTTTGCACTGTATGTTTTCAAAATAGGCCAGGGTTAATTTAACAGGGGCACCGGGGCCCCTTACTAGAGGGGCCCATATTGCAGTCAAGGGTAGATAATGTGAGATCTGAGCTCTTGATCAGGGCATTTTGGTGTTATTCAACCTTTTAAACAGCCAGGGTTGTGTTTAACCGATATCCATTTATTTCATTTCTATTTTATTTTGGTTTTTTTTTTTTGCATATTAACCTTGTAAGCATGTTTTGACTCTAAAGAAATCTGAGTATAACTAGTTGAGCAGTTCACCCCTCCCTCGCCAAAAGCCATTCCTCCTACCCAGTGTGGCGCCGTCATGAGACAAAGGAGCGGACCCCAAAGCAGCTAACCGGGTACCGCGACGATTGACCAGGTATTATTGATTTTCTTCCTTCTATGTGAAAAAAAAATTGATATACTCTTAAGTTATGTTTTGTTGAAGGAAATATTCCATTGACAAATTTTCGAACTTCACTGAGACACGCTGAGTTTTTGCAGTTTGGAAAAACACAAATATGAGCTCTGCTAATGTTTCCATTAGCATGCTAGCTTTAAGTGTTGCTAATGTTTTGCTAGTTTGTGTTGATTTGCATGGAAGCTCGTCAAACAAAGAGGATATTGATTATTTTGTGGGGTTTTTTGTGGATTAATGTTGGTTAAATAACTACCTGAAGATGGAGTAAAACACATTAAATCAACTCAGGTAGCAGCGAAGTTTGACTTTGTGATATTGTTTTAATAGTGTTTTTTCTTAAAAAAAAAAAAAACTAAAAGTCGTTTTCTTTTTTGATTTCTAATGTATCTTTAAATGTTTAATACAGGGCTGCTAACTTTTCACCAAATCTCGGGGTGAGATTTTGAAATAGTTTGGACAGGAAACCCTGTCAGGGTTAGATGAGTATATATGTGCAGAAAGGTTGGAGGTTTTCAGAGGATTTAACTGAAACAAATAGTCAGAATGTGGGATTTTTTTTATAGCACAGCAAATATTACTGAGTAACAATAAGTGATCTGTAGTTATGTGGAACATTTTCCCCACAATATATATTATTTTCCCTATTTTGATATTTTTAGAGAATTGAAGTAAAGCAGAATAGGCCCCACTGAAATACTTGCATTTTAAATGTACTTTAAACTAATTTTGCAACTTGCTTTTATTAACAATTATCTGCAGTTTAAGTAAAATAAACAATGGGAAACTGATAAGTTATCACTGGATTACTGGCACTAATACAGGAACCAGTGCAATCAAATCCCATGCAAATTACACTGTGTATGAATATTTGATAATAGGCTAAGGATAAAACAGTTTCTTTCATTATTTTATTAGTTTTTCTTACAATTGACAAAACAGCTAAACAATTAAGACCTTCTAGGAGGCTATGGATTTTATAAAAACTCAGCTTGACTCAAGACAGCACTTCTCTGGATGTTTCATTTGGAAAATGTGATGGAGATTAAGTTAACATATTCAATGGAACAAGATTAAGGATAAATAAATAAGATGAGTAATAATAAAAAGAGAACATCCGCGTGGTTCTCCCTTTATGAATCCTGGATAACTGAGCTGTTCTGCACATCCTCTCTGGATTTGATTTCTCTGTTCTTTGGTGTCTGATCTTATGAAAAATAAAATGCAATGGTTCTTTTTCTTTTTGTGGAGCTTCTATGGGTTCGGGAGGCTTAAAATCTTAAATAATTTAAAAAGAGAATTATCCTAGTGCAGATTAAATAAAATAAAAATTAAAATGACATACCTCGTAAGAACTGTCTTTGTTCAATATCTGGCACAGTGACTAGGTGGGAATAGGGGCTGGATATGAACCTGACATGTTCTCATGTGTTAGCACTAAGGTTGTATTAAAAAAGCGGTCTGGTTCTTGATCAACATGGTATTTTATACATAAATAAGTGGAATTGAGTTGAGTTGTCTGTCATTTTTTAGTTTGATAAATTGGGAATATGGAATGAGAGTATATGAAGACACTGAGATGGGTGAGTCTCACACCCAATGGGTGAGAGTTCAATGGTTGATGTTAAGGATTTTTACCATTTGCCCTTTGGGCAAGTGACTTTCACATTTCAATTGCCCAGAAACAATTTTTACTTGCCCAGTATAGTGTTTGATAAATATAGTTCCTAATATTAATTTTTGTATATATATATCAATGAAAAATGTTTGTTTTTTAAATGTTTTTTGTAATTCAGTAAGTTTACAGGTTCCTGGTGTGTTTATGCATGCGTCAGATAATGAACTCAAGCCTACATTACCGTGTTAACATGCTTTTCAATCCTTCCTGCACATTCTTTTCAAACTAAACTTTGCTTTAAACTGTTGTGTGCTTGGAAAAATATAAATTGTAATGTTAAAAATCTAAAAAAAAACTTGACAGGTTAAAAAACTTAAGACAACGCTTTTGGGTCGTTTTCTTCGAATGTAGGTGATTTTTGAGTGATTATGCGAATAAAATGATACAGAAAGACAGGTACAATAATGCTTTCTAGCTTGTTTGTCGTTTTGGTAACTACATCGAAATTGCCGCTAGGTGGACAAAAATCACGCCATCTTGCGGAAAATCACCCGGCTTTTCCAAATCACACGAGAATGTGTACAAAACAACAAAAATGGCGCCGGCAACGCTTCTGGTTCGTTTTCATTGAATGTCGGTGATTTTAAAGTAATTTTGAGTGATAAATTTGTACTCTCCCAACAATAAAACTTCTTGCCCCGGGAGATCGGGCGATGGTTAATGTCGAGCCCTGGAGTTGATAGCCCTATTAATAAATGTGAAGTCTAATGTAAAGTGGTTTATGGTTTTCTAAAATTTTAAATATTTTTAATCTATGAAGTTTTTTCTCTTCTGTAAGATGCAGCATCAGGCTCAGTTGAACATCTTTGATGCTGTTTCTGGCTAATGAGCCCAGTCTGTCTGGTTAACATCATAGATCTACCTGCATGTTTCTGCTTTTTTTTACAGGATGTTTAGGAGTCCAAGAGTCCTGGTCTGGGCG
Organism: Cyprinodon diabolis; assembly: GCA_030533445.1. NCBI lineage: Eukaryota > Metazoa > Chordata > Actinopteri > Cyprinodontiformes > Cyprinodontidae > Cyprinodon > Cyprinodon diabolis. The sequence goes on from CM060079.1 coordinate 6,554,132, forward strand.
TGTCCCCTGAGGTCTCCCCGGCTGTTGAGAGAACCTTACCTTTTTGCTTTCTCTGAACACTTTGGCTCTGCGTGGCTGGAAGTAAGACACATTTATGACAGGAGATGTGAGCAAAAGCATGAAAAAGACACAAAGGCTTTATGCCGTTCCGCTCAGCTGTCTTCTGTCGGTGCAGAGTATCAGCTGGAAGGTCATATATGTGAGAAACCCCTCTCCAAAGCCACTTTGAGAAGCCATGATCACCCACCTCAGGTCTGTGCCAAAACCAAAGTAGAATCTTATCTTTTCAGCACCCTCTGGGAGCGTCTAATCAACAGCACTTTTTGGCCTTGGGATCCGTGTCAGACTACATTTAGTGTCGTCAGTAAAAGCCGATGCAACCTTCTCCAGAACTGTCTACACCGCAAACACGGCTCTTATAACACTTTCAATATGGCGGCACCTAAACGCTGGATTTTAAACCAGTTCCACTGTCAAACACTGGCCCTGCATCAAATCCGAACTGTTCATCAGGCGGCGCCTCGTGTGGCAGAGACCTGGAGGGACTGCCTGTCTCCTGAGAACGAAAACAGATGCCGACAGATACTGCAGGCCAATTGGAAGCTCTACGACATGGACAAAATCAGAAAAGGAGCCAGTCATACTCATGGGAAGAACAAGGGGAAGTGGGCCTCCATCTTGGTTTCCCTCTGCCACAGTGAGGGGGGGCCAGCATTTCTGTTTACCCTGCGCTCCTGTATGCTAAAAGGCAAACACAAAGGAGACGTCAGGTTAGTGGAAGACTTGGAAAATCAGTTGCAACCATGTTAAACAGCTGCATTCTTTATGTTTTATTGATTCTGAGTACTAATTTATGTCGTTCTTGCAGCTTTGCCGGTGGAAAGAGCGACCCGTCAGACAGGGATGTAGTGGCCACAGCACTGCGGGAGGCCAGAGAGGAGCTGGGAGTCGCTGTTCCCATTGAGAGGGTCTGGGGGGTCATGAAACCTCTGAGGGACGCAGTGAGTTAAACTTATTTGAACACTAACTTTGATTGGACTCTTTTTAAATCCAAAGAAATCATAATTTAATATTAAAAACAAAAACAAAAGGCTTTTTAAATAACTGAAAGTCATTTTTAAAATATCCTAAGTGAGTTTTGAATATTTTCTTCATTGCAAAATTATCACATTCATTACATCTTTTTACTTTCTCTCACATTAAAGGCATAATGACTAATTTAAAAGGATTTAGTGTAAAAAAAGGCACAACAAAGAAACACATCATTGAGATATGAAAGTAAATGAGTTCATGAGTAACTCCATTAATCAAGCTCTCCTTTTTTCTTTTCCTTTTTGCTGCCCTATGACATTTAAAGTTTATTTAATATTTCTTTCATGGAGTGGAGAATTTTTACACAGCTTTTCCAAACATCTGCTTTATTCAGGACCCTTCCTTTAAACCTACAACTAATATTATTTTAACAAAAAACAAAACTACCTCTGATGCTAATAGTCCGCTGTGTGTCTCTTTTCCTGACTAACAGCACAAACTTGTTTTTTGTAGTTTGTGTTTCTGGAGAATCTCCAGAGGATTCTCACTTTGCAGATCTTTCAAGCTCTTGCATGTTATCGTGTTCTTCCTGCAGGGACGCCGGTCACCTGTACACCCACAGATTGTCAGTAGGATTTGGACAGGGGCTTTGTACTCAGCAACTTTGGTTTGCTGGAGGTAGCTCTGGGTGTGGCGTAGGTTCTGGGTCGCACTCTTGTCGACAGAAAAAGTGACCTGATTTTTCTTCTAACTGCTGGAGAATTCAAATAATTCACATAACCTTCTTCCTTCATAATTCCTTCCACCTTAACAAGGTGGGCCTGACAGAGCAAAGCATCCCCACAGTATAATAATAACAATATTTTAACTTTATTGATCTAACATTAGAGAAATTTACTTCTGCATTTAACCCATCCCCTTGGGTAACAGTGGGTTGCCATTGTGCGGCGCCCGGGGAGCAGTATGGAAGTTAAGGGTCTTGCTCAGGGACCCAGAGTGGCAGTCTGTTGGAGTGGGGCTCAAACTTAGAACCTCAGGATTCCAAGCTCTATACCCTAACCATTAGTCCGCCACTCCCCTAATATGTTGCATAATGTTCCCACCACCATGTTTTATTCTGTTCTTCCAGTTATACACCTCCCATAAATACAACGCATAAACTAAGGCTACGTTCACACTGCAGGCCTTGATGCTTAATTCCGTTTTTTTTTTGTGAAATCCGATTTTTTTGCGTTGCCGTTAGGGGTGGAACGGCTCACAAAATCAACGGTTCGGTTCACGGTTTCGTGGTCACGGTTTTCGGTTCGGTATATGTTTATTGTTACACCGACAAATAAAAAAATTAATAAAAGATTATAAAAATTAATGAAAATTTATGAAATTAATGAAATAATCCCAAAAAATAATGGATTGTAATTATTTTTAATGATCCGCGGAAACCCTGGATCATTTCCGCATGTTTTGCTGCTTTGGATTTAATCATATCGCGCATGCTCTCTACCATCTCCAAGGGACTCAGAGCGGAGCGGACGGGAGCCACAGTGGAGGCTGTAGGCTTTGCTTTGTGCAGGCGGTCTGGAGCGCGGCGGGGCGGAGCGCTGATGGAGTATGTGGGATTTCGGGGTTAGCATGACATGTTGGTCATGTTGCTGTTAGCATAAACAAAACGTGTTGCACAATGCTTGCACACTGTTGCACTTTTATCCACAGCTTTCTTTCCGCCGTCATCGTAGGTCACTCTAAATGCAAAGTGGTCCCATACAGCAGACCTATAAAGTGCTGCTGGCGCGTCTTCCAACTCCTGTTCTTTCCCACTCGCCATACCCACACAATTCTCCACAACAACTGATTTTTTTCTGCTTCGCTTCTTCTTCTTCATGTTTACTGCTGGTGGTTGGCTTGAGTGTAATCGCTTCACCTTTGAGAAAAAGGAGCAGCGCATGAACCGAACGCAACACACGCAAACCGAACCGAGACAGTCAAACCGAACGGTTCGGACAGTTTTCATAAACCGTTCCATCCCCAGTTGCCGTTCACATTTCCAAATATATGCAACTTGTATGTGATCTTCTGTGTGAACTGCAGTCGTACAACGCAAGGTTCCTGCATGCGCAGTAGAGGACGCAATGACATCACAGTTCAGTGTTCTCTGTGTTCACGGAAGTAAACATGGATGGTAGTGCCGGAGCGCATCTAGTGATCTTTCCAAACCATAAAAAGACAATATTTTCAAGATGGTTAAACATAAATACTGCTCTCGACATCATCGTTTGCTGCTTCTTCATAGCAGGATGCAGAATAGTGACCTTTGTCGGGTATTAATGGCGTTCACGTCGGATGAATTTGACCTGGCTGTTCAGACACAGGTCGCATTTCAAAAGATCAGATTCGTATCGGATTCAGGACCACACAGCCAAGCGGCCTTGGTCGCATTGGAAAAAATCAGATCTGTGTTGTTCAGACTGACATGAAAAGATCAGATCCAGGTCGCATACGGGCCAAAAAAAATCGGATTTGGGTCACTTCAGGCTGCGGTGTGAACGTAACGAAGTCTCTGTGGCCAAAAAGCTCTAATTTGTTCTAATCTGACCAAAGAACTCGCCTAAAGCCTGCATAATCTTTTTTCAGGTTGTCCTCAGCGTGTTTGTAGTCTATTTCTGTTTAGAGCTCTAGAGATGTTCTTTTTTTCACACTGTAATTCCTGAGTATTCTAAGTCCTTACCGGGTGTTTTGGCAGTTCTAGCGTCTCTTTGAATGTCTTGATGATGCTCCTCACTCCACTTCTTGACACTTCAAAAATCTGTGATCACTTTTTACTTTCTTCACCTCCTTTGTGAGCATCAACAGTTCTCTTTTCTCACGTCAAAACTGAATTCTTTTGTTTTTTGTTTTGGCTTAATGCTTCCTCAGACATGGCTGGTTTGATGGCTCAAAGCCATTGGCTCACCCTCAACTTTCATTTGACAGACTGATTGATTACAAGCTGTAAGCATTACAGAGCCAAAGCACCTGATTAGAAAGCAGAGGTTGTTGTTATAGCTCAATAAAAAGGTCAGTAATGCTAGTACCCAAAATCGGTCTTTGAGGTTAAGAATTTGTTGATGTGTTTAAAAGCACTTGGGAAATTTTGCAAGAAAAAACACCTTACAAATTCACAGGGCAACAGTACATATAAAGTTCTGTAATGGAGACAGAAAAGTAACAGTGATGTTATGAGATGAGCTGGGGCTTTGAGGCGTGTGTCGAGTAATCCGTGAGGGGTATATCGAGGCTTACTTCATTTGGGGGAGGAGCCAAAATAGATGACGTCAGAAGCCTCGCTACCCCGCCGTACCATGTGACCGTTTCAGGAAGTGATTCAGCTCTCCCGGAACCTCGACAGGCATTTAAACAGCCTCAGTATTCAGTCAAGATGTTGGAGTTTGTAGGAGAGTTGCTGTCAGCTGGATAGAATTTGGATATATTCTAAGAATAGTTTGTTTGTAAAAACAAGCATCTAGTTGGTTAAAACTATTTTGCTTAGATTAAACAATGTAATTATCATAATCTGACAGTTGTAAGATTAGTGTTAAGTGTTATTGCTTTTAAAGACATTGACTTCCATTCCTGAGGTTAGTGGTTCAAAATCCCCCACAGACTTTTGAAAGTTGCCATAAAACCTAAAAAGTATTTTGGCTAATGTGACTCATTTTTATTGGTTTGCCCTTGTATAAATATAGATTGGGTAAAAACATTGCCAAAGTTGGTTAGTTTAACCAAAAGATTGGTTGAACACAACTTCCAACCTAATCAAAACCAAAAACTGTGGAAAAACTATTACTTTTCAATAAAAATGACTAACTCCTTTAATTTTTCTCATCATTGCCCAATTTGCACAAACGCTTTCACTGTATGCTTGAGCTTACTTCCATAAAATGGCAGAAAAACTGTGTATGTTAAATGATTTCTCTTCTAAGACATTTTACACACAAAAAAAAAACTTAGAAAAGATTTTATTATACAGACCAATCAATAACAATTTCAAAGGAACTTAAATGGGTGAAAAAAAACCCAAGAAAAACAACAGCAAAAATCACAGATTATATTACTAACTGTAGTTCTCCGTTCCACCAGTAGGTGGTGACATGTTCACATGAAGTTTCATGAACTGTGGGGACTGTTGAAGCAATTAGCCAAAACGGTTCAATGCCTCATCTCGCCATCACTACTGTAAACCCAGCAGTTATGAGAGATGACTTAATGTTTGTTAGAGAAGAATAGGGAATAAAAATTAGACCAAGAAAGCTAGAAAAAAGTGAAGCAGAGGTTTCAAGAATGTCAGCTTAAAGATTTTCAAGTCATCATGGAAAGAAATCTCCCTCCAATAAAGCCAGCTGGATGGCTCAACAAACACCAGTAAGGTTACCCTTTGTGGCGCTAAATACGGATGAGAGCTGGTAGAATACTTTTTAGTGTAAAGATTCACTTTCCATCAAGGAAACAATGTTAAATATGCAGCCTGGGCTTTAATGACGTGGCTTGGATTAAAGCAAATGTTAAAATGACCTAGTCAAAGTCCAGACTTAAATCAGACAGAGAATCTGGTTTGAATTTGACAAAAAGGTGCGAAAAATCCATGATTTGGGACTTCCTTTTGTTCTGAGTGGGCTTTATATGTTGGTATTTCTCCGCAGTCAGGGATGATGATCGCTCCAGTGTTGGCTAACCTTGGTCCACTTGAGGAGTTGGCTTTCAAACCAAACCCAGAGGAGGTACAGTCAGATGTGCAACACAATCTGTTTGTTTTCTTTTTATCATGATTTGACCCAGTAATATCAGGTGTAATAGTTTGGTTTCATGTTGGAAAATATCCGCAAATTTGATTTGTTTTCCAGGTGGACGAGATCTTCACCTTGTCCTTATCGCACCTGTGCAATTCCCAGAACCGCGGCTACACAAACTTCCGTACCGGTGACAAGTACGGATACACCCTTCCAGTGTTCCGGAACGGGAAGCATCGGGTGTGGGGTCTGACTGCAGTCGCACTGGACAACACTCTGAAACTCATTATACCTCCATACAGCTCTGTTACTGAGGTGTTCAGTGCTTGAACATGTTTTCCTGTGTAGCAAACGTGAATAATAAGTGAAAAATTTCTTTCACTTACTCTGATTTATAGTTATCCATTTCCTGTTGTGTTTTATTGTTTACTTTGTATTGGCTGAACATATAATCTATTTTGATCAGAGAGCTCTGCCAGGTTTTGCTAAACTTACCGAAGAAAATGACTTTTTAAGCTTTCCTTTTCTGTTTTTTTTTTTTTAAACTAATAAATTGAAGGAATCGATATTTTTTTATTAAGTCCTGTATATTGATCCAAGCACAGCTATAAAAAAAAAGAGCCCAATGATTGCCTTTGATCATGTTAACCTCATTATTTCCTTCTTGATTGAACCCAGATTGATATTAAAGCCTAAATAATCAATGTTTTATAACTGGAACAATGTAATAAAGATGATTTTAAAGCAACTTTTGTTCCCATTATGGCTTTTTATTTTTTTAAGTACTGACATGAAAACAATAAATAAGGGAAAAGTCAGTTTAATATTTCTGTAGAAATGTAATGGGACTTTTGGGTCTATTACTTTAAAAGGTTTAAAGTTTCACTTTAAATAGCCTTTTTGTTCTTGAGGGTAAATTATGGGGGGAATTTTGTTCCCTTATTGTTGCAAGTAAAGAGCAAGTTTTTATAAATAAAAATGTTATCCAAAAGTCAATGATTTGAAAAACCTCAAATGTCTCTTTAAATATTTGTGTTTTATTAATTGCATTCTTCCCAAATTGTGTTTTAAAGATCGTATTCGCTTTTCGGTCTGGGCTTTCCTCTGGAGGAAGTAGCAAAGATCCACTGGTCAACATGAGCGTCAAGCAAGCTTTTGTAAGCTTATCTGTTGTAGGGGCCTGAAATAAAGAGAATGTTGATTGAAAAGATTGCAATTTATGAAACTATCCGACGTTTGAAATGTTTTTCAGTTTTAATCAACTGTTTCAAATTCAAAATATTACAAAATATTTTCTTTGCTTGCAACAATAATTGAATAAAATTCATTCCATAGTTTTTGCAGCTTTAGTCTCTTTAAGGGGGATAAAAGTGTGAATGTTAAATTTTAAAGAATGAATGCAGTAATGAGTTTTTGCAGTAACAGGTTTAAGGCTGGGAGCACTCCACAGGGTCTTCTGAGTCTGGTAAGAGGTGGCAGTTGAAAGGCCAGCTAAAGGAGAGGAGGTCTAAGGCCCGGCTGCACTGCTGCTCTGCAGAGGAGCAGACCGAGCGGCAGGGCTGCAGGACGCCACCCTGAGGGCTGCACTGAGGAAGGAACATCCCGCACGCCAGCTTCCGTAGCGGCTCGAAGCATGTCATCTCCATCAGCACCTGGCCATAAAGGAGAGTAAAACTTGATGATCATGGTGGAGGTAGAGTTAGGCCAACATTTTGGAGGGAAATGTTACCCTGTAATGTCTTAGAAGTGTGGCAGCCTCCCTCTGGTCAGAGATGGACATCCATATGTTGGGGAATGAGGTGATGTTGTAACTGAGGCCCTGACACATCTCCACCTCTATGATCTCACACGAGGAAGCTGGTTTTATTATTCAGAAAAAAACAGCAGAAGTACGTTAGGCAAATTCATTTAACAATAAAGGAGCTGAAGTTCCTTTAAACTGGGGCATCTTTTTTTAATCTGAGCTACGTCTCTTTCCTTTGCCTTAATGTGAACAATAGATTGTCTCCTATGTCAACTTCTCAATAGCAGTAGACAAAAAAAACCCTGCATCCCTTCTTGATTGAGGTCAGCGATAAGATGGACTTAACTGAAAGGAGGGTAGGTGGAGTTACCACAGCTCTGCTCATCAGCTCCATCTGGGCAGTCGTTCCAGCCATCACACAGCAGCTGCCGGTGGAGACACACCCCTGTGCTGCAGGAAAACTCATCAGGGCGGCATGTTTCTGTTAGAGGAAAACAGAAAATAACAAAGGTTGGCATGGCAACCTGTGCTTAGGCTTCTTCAGAGTCATATGTCCAGAAAATAATATTTTATATTAGAACTTAATTCCTTGATTCAATTGTGGCTGTGGATTTAAAATTAATGGTGAGATATTTCAAAAGGGGTTTGTATATTGCATCAATTTTAACAACTACAGATGTATTGCCTACAGTTTAGACTGACATTCTTGTGTTATTTTTTGGTTGTAAATCTTATCTTGGTTCTGAACAACAATTTTGTTTTGAGCTAAAATTGATGCCTTTATACCTTTAGTCATATGTTTAAAGTTATATCTGTCCCAGGCTTTTGTCTTTGTTGCCACTAACAGGTTTTCCATTAGAATTGTCCTGTTTTGAAGCCCTAAAAAAATTCCTGGCTGTGCTGTTGAAACACCTCACCATAGCATGATACTACCATCACCATAGGAAACCAAGGGAATGCTGTGTGCAGATTTAGTTCCTTGGTATGAACTGTGTTTTGCACATAGGTTGAAACCCAAATGGGCCTATTTATGTTTTACTTTCTTTAGTTTATCATGACTCTAAACGGGGCAGAATAAGAAATGACTTTTAAGGCAATAAAAAAGGGTTCTTCTTAACCCTATAATGCCAAATGTATTGTGTTTGATACATACGGTTTCTGAAATGTTTTGCATTTGACACCTTTTGCATAATTTAATGGTAAAAACTTTGCTCAAAATCCTATTGTACACAATCAGATATACCTGATAACAGCCAGTAGAAGACTACACAAAAAATAATATGGACTTATCGCATAGTAATAAATGATAATATCAAAAATGTATTTCTGTTTTTTTCTTTTTATATATTTGTTTAAAGGTCAAATAAGGAATTCAAACCAAAAAAACCCCAACTAATTTTCTGTTTTGTTTTATTCTTGGATCAGGCTTTAAAGTGTTAAGGCTCAACAATTTAGCCAAAAATCAAAATTGCAATTATTTTTAACCACTATTGTGATTTTATTTCAATTTTCCTTTGCACCAATCAGAAGCATGGAGCTGTTTCACAAAGGGTTCCAATTTTTCATGACCTTTAAAATGTATTTGTCCAGAGTCCATTGTTGCAGGACTTTAGTGTAACCTTTGTATAGAAAAGTGTTTATTTCTATTTGCATGCATGGATCTGCATGCTAGTTGCAGCTCACTTTCTCTCTATGTGGCGGTAAACCCACTGTTGGTATCGTACAGCCACCTTAAGGGCTGGATAGAGAAATGCAGTTTTTTACTGTTGTTAAATATAATGTTACCAAAATTGAGTGCTTCTGCGATTAGATAATTGCGTTTTAATAAATTGAAATAGATTAGATTAGATGAGCTTTATTGGTCTCACAGCGGAGAAATTCACTGGTCACATATTGGCATAGTAATTAAAGAAAGTGCAAACAAGGAGGAAACGGGGCATTAGGAATAAAAAAAAAATAAAAAGAATAAAAATAAGAAAAAAAATACAAGGGAGTAACACAGAGAGGTTTGAGGTTACATATTCAAATGATTGCTCAGCCCTTTTTCTTTAAGTTTTCATGCAATATCCGCATAGACTGTCTAATGTATGTGGTTTATAACTATTTTTCTTAATCTTTTAACTGTTCTTCACTTAGCCTGACTCATTCTACAAAACCAATTAGTATATTTAGTGCTTGAGGTCAATAATCTTTCTTCTAAATTCATAAAAATAGAATTTTTTTGTTTAATTTCAGAGACTCAATAATTATGAAATCTATATAATAGCTCTTGATAAATCTTGTTTTGTTGCTTTTTGGGGTATTGAGTAAAACCAATCAATGTTTTATGCATTATTTTGTGTTGATTTAACATTAAAATCCCTAACAGGAAATTCATACTTTTGCAAGACACTAATTATTTTCTTTTTGCCAAATGCAGAACAGACCCAGATCATAGTTATCATTCCTCAATCTAAACCAGAGGCCGATTTCATTCATAGTAATAGAATTAACCTCTTTTGATTCCACTTGCACAGTCTGATGAAGGACTGCTGGAGTTTTGTGTCGATGGATATAACTTATATAAATAAGCATCATCTTGTCTTCTTTTGACCCATCTGAGAATCATGGGGATAAAAAAGGTAGAGGGGGAGTGAGAAGTAAATCAGTAACTTTCTAAAAGCTGGAACTTACTGTTCAGCACAGAGATGGCCTGGTATGTGGCGTTAAAGCCGCTGTCGGCCACACCCTCATCAGCGACAAACACCACTGTCATGTGGGAGCCAGAGGAGGTGAGGTCTGGTGGGAAGGTGGTGCCACAGTACCTGTCAGCAACGCACAGCAGCTGCTTTAGCTCTACTTATGGAGCTCAGTTTGAGGGACAGACAAACGTTTCTATAGTTTCTAACGGACTGTGTCGACCTTACCTTCCTAAAACCCTCCCGGCTCCAATGCTGCCGCCGTCATGAACTTCAACATAGTCAAACTCACACACATCCTGGGTTTCCAGGCTAAAGTTTCTGAAGCTCAGGTTGATGACGTGACCTTCGTCCACAGATATATACCACATGCACAACTAGAAAACAAAGATGACGTTGCTTTTTCATTTATCAGCGACTGAGTGTTTTTCTTTGGTAGCAGCCAGTCTTTCCAGTAGTACCAGTTGATGAGGATAAGGCCTGGGATGATTTGGACTTGCCAGGTACCCATAGTTTCCAGACTTCTGGCCTCCACATTCTGAAAAACAGCAATGGTCACTTGTTTGTTCTCCATGAACATCCCTGTTTCCTTCCTAACAGCTTTTATGTTTCCACCTTTCTTCTTCTGGCTGCAGTAGGCCTCATCTGTTTGGTCGTTACAGTTTGGGTGACCATCACACACAGACACGGGCAGAAGGCAGCGGCCTCCGTCGCACATGAACTCTTCACTACTGCAGCTCTCTGTGTGAAAACACAAACAAATGATAAGGTGATAGTATAAATAAATATAAGCTTGCATGTGCACCCAGGACTGACTGTGTGCGGGCAGGACGGCTCTGTACTGTGCAGCAAAGCCGTTACCGCCGATGCTGCCGTCAGAGTGGAAGGTGACCCACGCGGTACTGCTGTTGGTGTTGAGCGTTGGAGGGGCCACACTACCGCAGAACCTGCAGCAGAAAGGCTTGTGCTTTATTTATATCACTTTTATTAAGCATGCATTACAGTTTTTAGGGTCTGTATGCAAAATATTCATTATTTTACCAATAAGTTCCAACATTTTCAAAGACTGAATGCAAAAAGATGGATATTACCAAGTAAATCTAAATACCCTTTAAGTCCTATTTGCTCAAGATCTCTTCAATGTCATATGCAAATCTTTAGCGCCATCTTGTGTCTTTTTATAATAATATTTACTGGAAAAGGTGGAATAACCTCCTTGGATCTCAGTTAAGGAGTTTCATGTAAATGTGTGATATTAAAATGAAATGTTTGCTTTCTCCTCCTTCCTGGGACCCGACCAACCTGGTGAAAACAGAGGTCTCCTCGATCTGTTCTTGAACCTCCAACCAGTCAAACAGACAGGGGGACGGTCCCTCCACTGCTAAAGAGGAAATACGAATCTGAACCAAGTGAGGAGGTGGAACCTGGATCACCCAGACACAATGTGAGTTTGGGGGGTAGGGGCCCGGGTGGTTTGGAGAACTGAAACTGTTCCCTAAGTCAGTCATAAGGCCTCCACAACCTGACAAAGAGAAATAAACATTTAATCTAGGGAGAAAAATAAAGCATGCAAAAGGAGAAATCAAAAGTCTTAATTTAGGATGGACCTACTAGTTTCAGGTCTGGGGATCCTGGCAGGCTGTGCTGAGGCTGTGCTGCCTATGCGGCTGATATTTGATGGTAACGTGGTTGAAGTGTGGGAAACTTCATGTCCTGTACTCTGCAGGCCTACAGAGGATGTAGCCAACCGATCATCTATTATGTGGTCCCTCAGCTCTAAATAAAAAAGAGAACAGAAATACATCTAGAAATAGAGTAAGAAGCAAAAAGTCATTCTCAAATATTTTCTATTGCACGATGAATAACTATGGTGCAGCAGGGACTCACGAGTTAGAATAAGAGCCAGTGCCAAGCCGATGGCTGTTAACAGGAGCAGGGCAGCGGCTGAGACCACCACCACCCCCCATCCACCGCCCGCACTACGGAAACGCATCAAGCACACTTCCAGAAAACCTCGACCTGATTGACAGATTATAGCCACACGCACATTTGATAACATGATTTCTTAATTGGCTTACGCCAATAAATATTACACAAATAAAATGCACGAACCATGATGATGAGCAGTTTCAAAACACTACATGTAACATAAGTTATTTTCTGTTTAGGTAAAATCAGGGCAAGAAATTGCATATATTTCATGACTCCTCAATTGAGGACGAGTTAGCCGTCTGAGTTTGCGGTAGCCATCGGTGTGATTTACAGGTCAGAGGTTGTCCAACTCACTGGCTGCTGGGGGTTTGATTGGTTCAGGGGTGGATGAGGATGTCCTGAATCCCTCCATCCTCTCCTCCTGCTCCCCTCCCAGCTCAAAAGCAGGATTACAGAAGACATTCTGCAGAAAAGACAAAGGAACTAGTATGAACCAGCTTTTATAGATCCCTGTAGAAAGGAATATGTCCTTCCTCTTTCAGATGTATATTTAGATGAGCTTGCTTTCAGCTAACTAAACATGTATTTTGATTCTAAATAAGATTTTTGACGATTTTAGTTTTCTCCCACTGTCTTAAAAAACATTCAAAATACCGTATGTGTAATAATCTACGCCGTGGTGCAATATGAAATACAAAGATGTTCCTCACTTCTTCTAACTAATCTCTGCCACTGTCCTGCAGTAGTTCTTGATCCATCTCAAAAGGAGATCCATCAAAGAGAGATAGTTGAATTAAATATAGAAAAAAATTCTGTCACATTTGGAGCATTTTACCAATGAATTCTGCCAAAATGTACTTTTATTCCATCATCAGGTTTTATATTAAAAACTGTTTGACTACTTGGTCAGCTGGGCTGCTCAGTGATGCAGTGGGTAACATAAGAAGGTTCTGGGTTCAATTCCCAACCCAGGGTCTTTCTGCATGGAGTTTGCATGTTCTCCCTGACCATGTATGGGTTCTCTCCAGCTTCCTGCCAAAGTCCAAAAACTTGACTGTTATAGGTTAATTGTGTTCTCTAAATTCTCCTTAGGTGTGTGTGAATGGTGTTTTGTCCTGTTTAACTCTGTGTAGCTCTGCGATGGACTGGCAACCTGTCCAGGGTCAGACTCTGCCTGGAGACAGCTGGAGACAGGCACCAGCGACCCCAGCAGGGATGAAGCATGACAGATGGATATATTCCTCTAGTTGATAACCTGAATATACGTTTTTTTCCCCTTTATTTCACAAAAGTATTCACCTAGCAGACAAGGCTAGATCTGAATCTTATCTTTCTGATACCTTAGATGCTGTTTTTTTTTTGTTTATGTATATGGCTTCTCTAAATTCTCCTTAGGTGTGAGTGTGTGCATGAATGGTTGTTTGTCTCTGTGTTGCTCTGCGATGGACTGGCGACCTGTCCAGGGTGGACCCCACCTCTAGACCTCGCGACCCCGCTTGGGATAAATGTGACAGAAAATGGATGGATGGATGCTTGGTCAGCTGTCCATCCTACAACCCTCAAAACTATCAAAGGTCTTTTTATCCTTAAACACAAAATATCTTGAAAAACATCAATATTATTGGATTTCCAAAGGTTCGTCCATCTACAAGTAGTTTTTCCAGATATACGATGATCTATATTTTTGTTTCTCCATGTCTGAAATAATTTTTTTTTATGTAAAGATCACTCACAAAGAACCACTAGCAGAGGAGACCTGCTAAAACAACACAGACGTAACACTTTCTGTCACACCGGTCCTGTATATCAAAGGGAGGAGCCTGAACCAAAGCTAAACACATCAGTCTTTTACTATTATTGTATTAACTGTATTGATATCCATGGTATGATGTTTTTATAACATACTTTACATAAATGAGTAATGTTTAGCTATATCATGTAAAGCTGCTGTCAGTGGGACTAAAGATCGAAATAGTAATAGACCACATTTAGGTGCAAAAGTTATCTTTATTTTAAAGTGGTTATTGTGTTCCATATATGTGTTCCATGAGCAACTGGCTTATTATCCAAATTATTAATTGCTGTTAAGACAAGAGGAAACCCAATTACTTAAAGGGCAATTGAACAAAGTAGGTCAAGGTCTCAGTGCTCTGTGGGCGGAATGTCCAAAACAATGACTGCATATATTCTCCATTTATCAAAAGGTAATAACGCTGAAAGGTAGGGAGCCCAATCAATTGGTCTTTGGATGGAATCACTTAAAAAAAAAAAAGTTGGGTCTCAAAAAGTTTCCAAAGGAAACTGAGACCTTCTATTATTACCTATCAAATGCAAGAGTTTCATAAAGTTTTAATTCATCATGTCACATTTCCAGCAGGTGTCTGCATCCTTGCTTTAAAAAAAGCCGATCCTCACCGCTTCCCCACCTACCTTATAAATGTCAGAAGAGTCGGAGTAAACAGAGACCTGGCTGAGATCAGACATCTTCAATCTCAAAGGGAAAGAGAATCGATTCCAGTCAGCAATCCAGTCCAAAGGAACGGCCGTTTTAGGAGTAAATCTAGAGGGACATCGAGAAAAGAGCTGTTTCTCTATAAAGACTTTTAAAGGACATTTACTGGAGTTTTCTTACCATTTTTCATTTTGAGCAAACTGTTTATTTCCACTTTGATTGTGAAAACAATTTTCAATGTCCTCACTCCTGTACACAGTAGTCATTCGTCTGTAATCCATAATCAATCAAAAAGTCAACAATAAAGTCAAAATGATTGACAGGAGAAGAGTTTCAAGCTGTAGTTCTCAACATAACCATCCTTCCTGATCTTTGTTCCAGCTGCATTTCTCTTGTGTTTCTGCTAGAATAGGGCTGGCAAGAAAAGGGGTTTCATAAAGTTGTTCTCGGCGCTGAGCAAAGCCGAGTCAGCTGAGTGGTCTAAGCCCTTAGAAGGAGGGAAAAAGTAAGGCGATGGGGGGCAGGGAGGTGTCCTTACTTTTTGTGTATGTGAACGTGCAACCTGAAAGTTTTTAGGTAACTGGTAAAAACCAAATAGTCTCAGTTATTAGATATTAATTTAAAAATTATTTTTAAAGTGAAAATTCTGTGGTAGGGTTTAAATATGCCAAGTTGTTTTTTAAGTATCTGTTAGTGTTTTTATCATGGTCTGGTAGCGCTACTAAAAAGTGATGAAATAAATCTGTTTTCCTTCTTAAATTGCTCAATCGCTCGCTCCTTGTTTGGTATCTGGATGTTAATGGGTAATCAGTCATCAAATAAAGCCACTGACTGCATTGGGACAGTTTGTGTTTGTGGTTTCTGCCACTTGAAGACGAAGGAACTGAAAATAACCGATTGTGATCATGACCATCAAGTCTGTGCTGTGGATCCTTCTCTCTATCACCATCCAGTGTGGTGAGCATTTCAGCTTTAATCTTATTTTGGTGCTAAATGACTGGTTGCATGTGTAAACAGAGGTACTTGTCTGACTTGTTTTTAACCTTATGTGCTCCAGCGGTTCTGCAGGAGTCCGACTACGACGATGAAACAGACGACTACTACCAAGAACCTCTGAACTGCTCGACCACAGAGAGCATCAGAGGTGGACATGTCACCTACTCACAGGTGGACATTATAAAACTCATCCTGTTTTATTTCAGCAGCACAATCGATACCTCTTTTTCAAAAGTCCAGATGCATCTCTGTAAATTGGGATACTGTCAAAAACTGCATAGATTTCTTTAATTCATTTAAAAAAGAGAAGGTATCTACGAAGATTTTGATCTATTAAAGCATTTAAAACAGTTAAATTTGATGTTTGTGGTTTAAAATGTTGGTATTTTTGGCAGGTAAGGCCTTCTGTATAACGCTTGTCAGCAGAGGGAGGCATGCATGCTCTAAAATCACCTGATAGACATCTTTGATTCCTATAGAGTCGATAAAACACAGTGGAGCAGCCCTGATGAAAATTAAAAAGATATCATATTTCTCCTGTCCTAACTTCTCTTCATTAGCTTTCTGTTTGATCTAGTATAGAACTTAAAATCCTCCTCATGTATAAATCCCTAAATAACCAAGCCCCGTCTTATATATTAAACTGATTATTCCTTATGTTCCTAAGAGATCACCTTTCTCTCAATCTGCAGGTTTACTAGTGGTTCCTAGAATTTCTAAAAGTAGAATGGGAGGCAGATCTTTTAGTTATCAGGCTCCTCTCCTGTGGAACCAACTATCAGTTTTAGTCTGTGAGGCAGACACTCTGTCTACTTTTAAGACTAGGCTTAAAACTTTACTTTTTGATAAAGTTTATAGTAACAGGGACATAGGGACCTATTTTTATCACTCTATCAAATCCTAACTTTTTGCTCTCGATGCTTTTTCTCATCATAGCAGCTTTCACTGTTTTGGTGCTCTTTAGCTGTGAGACCACCCTGAAGTAAACAACTTCAATTATAGAGGAAAGAGTGTTTTTCAGTGTTTAGTCCTGTTTTTTCTCCTAGATGCTGCTAAGAGCTCGACTTGTACTGCGACTAACTGTATGTGCTCTCTGTAATCTCTTTCGGCATGAAAACCGATGCATAGCTCTTCTGCTTACTTTTTTCATCGAGGCATATGCAGGTTTTTTACTTTGACCTTTTCTAACATTGAAAGCATATATGGATCAGCGCTTCCATGTTTCTTTTGCGTATCTGCTCTTTTTCTACCCCCAGTCTGCCTCACAAGAAATCCCTCTGAATTTATTTCTGCTGGAGGTTTTGCTAAGGCTGTTGGAGTTACAGATTTGTTTGAAGAGCAATGTAAAAATAGTTTAGAGGAATGAAAATGATTTAATAAACTGAAAAGCAGGTAGATTGCATTTCTAATGCTGGTGTGCTGGATTTTTTTTGCAAAAAGAGCAGAAGACATTAATAGGAGTCTTTTTTAAGGAAAACCTTAGAATGCATCATTTATTTCCTCACCAGGGCGGCATGGAGGGCAGCGTGATGACCTATCACTGTGGTCCAGGGAAATACCCATTTCCCGTCAGCTTCAGAACCTGTGGTGCTGATGGAGACTGGTCAGCGATGAGACTACCCACTGGCAGACTTGTATCCTGGGCCAGTTGCAAAGGTAACTTTTTCCAAGAATCCCCATGCACCTGTCTCCTCCCCCATCTTCTGAACGCCTTTCTGTCCCCACCACACACAGACATGCTGTGTCCGGGCCAGCTGCAGCTGGACAACGGTGAGTTTTGGCCCCGGGATCAGTGGTTCCGAATTGGCACGACACAGAGCTTTTCCTGCCAGGAGGGGTTCTCTTTTTACGGATCAGCAGAGAGAAACTGCACCGCATCAGGAGAGTGGACCGGAGCTACACCCGTCTGTGACGATCATGGTGCGGAAATGAAACAGAACTATATTAGGTGCAGCTTCCTGTTATTTTTTTAGCCTTATGTAAATCAATTTATCTTTTTATTTTTTTGTTGTTTTGTTTTATTATGACAACAAACATTAAATCATTTTATTGGAATTTTTGAGATAGACAAACACAAAGTAGTAAATTGTATTTTTACTGATAAAATCCAGATTATTATTGTTATTTTTTTCAAGTACTGTCAATTTTGATTTAGAAAATTAGTAGTTACTCAGTTAAAGTAGATGGAGAGTGTCTGGAAACATCAGTTCTCAAGTCTTAACATATTTTAAGAAAGAATGACTTGTCTAGACTTCGATTTTTTTCCAGTAAGGCCCAGTGTAAATGGCCTAAAACCGAGAGAAAATATAAGTGCATTTATTCTTGAATTGAGGAGGCAAGTGAGACACGTTGCCAATGGAATAAGACAATTTACATTTAAAATAAGAAAACACAATTGCATTGTCTTATTTCAAGTGCATTTTATCCAAATATCTCATTTTAAGAGTAAAAATACTCATTCCATTGGCAAATCATCTCATTTACCTACTCAAATTTAGAGTAAATACACTTAAATTAAGACATTTTTGCTCATTTTTAGAACTGCAGAGGCAGTATGATGGAAATTATTAGAAAAAGTACCCCATTTTTAGAGGTGTTTCTTGTTTAAAAATTACTGATAGGAATGTTTAATTTCCTTATATTTAAACTTAAATTAAACTTGATGGGCAGTAGTTTTGAGATTTAAAGGAGAAAACCATTTATCGACTATCTATGACAGCTATTGGGGAGTGTTGGCCTAGTGGTTAGAGCAGTGCACTTGTGCTCTGAGAAGGTTGCAGGTACCCAGTTCGACCCCCCCACATACTGCCATGTTGGGTTCCTGAGCAAGACCCTTAACCCCACACTGCTCCCCAAAGGGATGGGATAAATGCAGAGTAAATTTCCCCATTGTGCGAAGATAAAGAGATTTACATTTACGTTCATGCAGTTGACGTTTCTAGTTCAGCTGTTAAAAAGTTTAAACTGCAGGGTGTGAAAACTTAACCAAAGGGAGGCCCTGCAAGAAACGTTTCGGGAACCATTATGACTCATGAACAAACTAAGAGCTGATCTATTTGTTCAGGTTACTTTCCTCCTAATATTTGCTATATTGCAGGTGCTGTTGATCTATAATTAATTTTGTTACAACCTAAAACTGCTTTTCCAATCACAATTAAATTGCGATTTAATATATTAACAACTTCAAGATGTAAACATTAAAGGTTTAGTGGAGGATGTTCTTTTTCCGGGTGGATCATCAAAATAAGTGGTCCTCCTAATTGTCAATCATTCTGGTGATATGTTTACATAAGGCCATCCTATGTGCTCATCCCCATTTTCACTTACCGGTAGTGAGTCTGACAAAGTGGAAAAAGTTGCAAATCTTCTTTTAGAAAGTAAGCTTGTATGAGTGATGCAAACAGCAACTTTTAAACAGAGTGTGCATGAGGAAAAATTAACCTGTGCATGCTCTCGCACGATTTTAGTATGTGCTCCAGTACAGGGTTGTGCATGTAAAAATTATTTTAGAAATTTAGAGGGCGGGTCTTTTCAAAAATTCTCGAAAATCCTCCACAATACCTTTAATGTTATGTTCATGTTGTTTTTTCCTTATTTACAGTCAATGATTGCAATGACCCAGGGGTCCCTCCAGGGGCTGAGAGATCGGGTGACCGATTCCGGACAGGTGCAAAAGTAACTTATCGTTGTCAGGCTGAGATGCATCTGCTGGGGTCGGCTGAAAGGGTTTGCCTGGAGAACAGGGAGTGGAGTGGTTCGTCACCAAGGTGCCAAGGTGGAAGCTTTTATAATTCAGATTAGAAATAAAATACTCAAACATGCCCATATTGGAGCTTTATCAGCAGCTGTTCCCTGCATCCAGCATTTTTGTGCTTTACTGCAGCTCCTCACGCTTTCGATACACCCAGCTCTGCAGCCGCAGCCTTGGCTGGATCCCTCGCCGGAGTGATGGACGTTCTTTCCCCAGATTCCAAAAAGAAAAGTGGGTTCATTTTTGTTACCATCAATTCATTTTAAATATTCAAAGGAAGAAAAAACATCAACCATGTTTTGTGCGTAAACAGATGTTACCCGGTCATTTGGGCGAAGCTTTCTTGTGGGTGAAGTCAGTCGTATGAATGTCTACATTTTGCTGGACACATCAGGAAGCATCAACAAGCAGAACTTCGATGAGGCGAGGACTGCAACCATCGCTCTGATCAGAAAGGTCTGCATACGCCATGTTAAGGGTTAATGTGACACATAATACCCTCTTATAAAGTCTGCAACTTCCTCTCTGTTTATTCAGCTTGACAGCTACGACGTCCAGCTGAATTTCCACGTGCTGTCGTTTGCTACGGAAACTAAAGCCATTGTCAATATCACAGACACAGAGATAAGTGGGGATATCGAGGAGGTCATATTTGAAATAACGAACTTCGACTACCACAGTAGGACTTAAATTGTTGAAAACTTTATTAATCAATTTGGAAATAACAGCAGTAAAGATCAGTCCAACATATGTTGGTGCGTTTATGAATGAAATCTAATGGATTCATTTTTTTTAATAAATCAGCGCTTTTATTCTCTGTTCCAGGTCACGGGCGTAAGACCGGCACCAACCTCTATTCTGCTCTGGAAAATGTCCTGAAAGTGATGAGTTACTTAAATGAAAACAGACACAAGAACCATTTTAATGAAACCCAGAACATCATCATCATAGAAACAGATGGTAAAATTTCTCAGTGTCTCACAAAAACCCTACTGTACATAGATCCGCAATTCTCAACGTCTTTAGAACTAAAGGAGGAACTAAAGTAGGAAGATGTATCTATATAAATATATAGATATATATATATTGTTCTTTTTCTGCCTGAGCAGATCTGTGTATATCTCAATGCCTGCTCCCTGATCAGCTTCTCTGATTGGCTGATGTGATGCATCAAGCAGCAAAGGTTCAGATTTTCAACTCCAGCATCAGCTGATTGTGAAGCGTGTCACGCACCTCCATCCATTCATCCATTTTCCATCATACTAATCCCAAGCGGGGTTGCCAGGGATAGTGGTGCCTATCTGTCTATGGACGAGAGAGAGGGTACACCCTGGACAGGTCACCAGTCCATCAGCAGGGGTCACGCACCTCAAATGCTTAAATACTCGTGCGCTGCAGCTCCTTTTGATGCACCTTGATGAGCTTAAATCACAGACTTTGCATGTAAACTCATGCTTAAATTGTGTTCCGCATGAATGCAGAATAAGAAGCATAGTTTAAAACTTGTCTGGGGCGGGGTTATGCTGTTAAATGGGGCGAGTTACACTTTAAAGCTACAGTGTGTAATTTTCAGCGACATCTAACGTCCAGACTGCAGACCGCAGGAACATGAACATCTCCCCCCCACCGCTTCTCCCCCCCAACAGTACGGCGAGCGTTACGGGACAAAATGTCTTCCACGACGTCCGCATCACCTACCTTCTCAAGTGATGAGGTTTGTTTACATAGATAATTTTAATACTGCCATCTATGGTTCAGTACCGTCTCAGTTCATCTCTCTCAACTTGCCGTAGTTACTTTCGAGCGTAATGGGCGATCTCGCAATCGCTAGTTTGTTGGCTCTGCGCTGCCGTAGCGCAAAGATGTCTGCCTCCATGGCTGCGAGACCCGCTCCTATGTAATTATAAATAACGAATTCTAAGGCAACGCAAATATTAAGGTTAAGAGGCTGAGCAGATGATGATAACATAGTTATGTATAATATATTACATTTCTGACCGTATATCCCTGAAATTATTACACACTGTAGCTTTAAGTTACATTTGTTTCTTTGCTTAATTGACCACTGAAACACTTAAGTGTTGTTATGTGAGATATTAAGCCTTGGGAATTTCTGGAAACTTTCAGGAAGCATAAGGGTAGATTGGAATTTATGGATTCTAGTAGATCAGTTTTTTTATTTTAATTTTTACTGTTCACAGCCATCTTTATGTCCTTCCTGCTCAAATACAAATAGGCTATTGAGTTAAACTGTATTCAAATCAGAGCCTGAAAGCTCAAGAGCTTTGAAAGGAAATTATCTTTTGTCAGGGATTTTTGAACAAATTTCGTATTAATTCTTTCAATAAATGTTGGAATGTTTCATTTTCAACATGTTTTTTGTCTACCTGCAGGTTATTCCAACACAGGGAAAAAACCTGAAGCTGCTCTGGCCAGAATCAGGAGCTTGCTGGGCTACAGTACAACTCAACCTGACCACACGCATGAAAAAATGCTGGGTAGTATAACAAGAGTTAATATTTATATTAAACATGTGATAGGAAAGATACATCAGAATTGACATTTTCTTTCAGATATTTATGTTTTCGGTGTTGGAGACCAAGTTAATAAAGATGAGCTGAACTTATTGGCCTCAAATAAGAGGGAAGAGCATCATTACTTTAACCTAAAAACCTATGGCACTCTGGGAAATATGTTCAACAGCATAATTAGTGAGTAAGAAGCTCTCAGTTTATCTGATCAAACAATTTCTCAAAACAAGTTGCCTATAAATCAAACTAAAGTTATTTGCTATCGATAAGGTGATAAGAGTGTGACAATGTGCGGGGTAGCTCAGGAAGATGTCTCCAAAGAAGAGGAGGAACATGAGGGTAAAGTCTACAACAACAAGCCTTGGCATGTGATTCTAACATCAGTAAGAGCTTTGCATTCTCTCCACTTAGACTAAATTCGTAATCAGATTTTTAAACCTGTCTGTTGTACTAAATTGATTTTTCTCCCCTACAGGATGATTGGAAAGACAAATTTTGTTCAGGATCCATTTTAAACCAGAACTGGGTGCTGACAGCTGCTCACTGCTTTGGGACAAGCAATCACACAGCCATTAAGAAGCTAACTCTAAATTATGGTTTGTGGTTAAATATAAAATCATTTTACAACTAATAATAATAGAAGATCTCATCTTGGTCCCTAAATTCAGTCTTTACAGGGATTCCTCTACTCCTCCCTTTCACCTGTTAGATGTTTGAAGAGCTTCTCTCATCTGTTGCCGATTTAATGGATAATGAAATTGGCTGTAGATGCTGTTCATGCTGACATATTCAGCAATTTCTCTGATGTTCCAGGTCAAGGAATGGTGCCCTTCAAAAACGTGACCATACACCCCAAATTCAACATCAAAGCTCTGAGACATAGGAATGTCTCAGAGTTTTATGACTATGATGTGGCTTTGGTGAAGACTGCCCGGCCCATCCCGCTGTCCTGGATGGCCAGGTAAGGAAGATCAGATAGACGGCTGCAGGCGGGACTCTCCTCCCTGAAATGTTTGGTGTCTATGTCCCACTGATTTTGGAAACAGACAAGTATGGTTGAGCTTGAGATTTGCAAAAGGAATATTCATACAATGTTTTCCAACAGACCCATCTGCTTGCCTTGTACCGTGGCAGCCTCTCGAGCCATGAAAAAAATCAACTCCACCTGCGAGCAGCACAGTATGTAATCTTTGTCTGGTCAGACGGACACAAAGCACATGTAGGAAATGCATCAAAATTGAAAAAAAGTGCTCAAGTATAATGATTTAACATCAGCTTTATGTTATTCAGTCACATGACCCAAAAGCTATTGGCAAGAAAACATTAATTTGAAGATAAAAAGCTGAAAAGTAGAAAACACATAAACTAGACGACAGGAAGTGTGCCCCTTCGTTCTAGTCTGAAATAATGTTTAGCTTTTTATTTTGAGTTAGTGGGTCACAAGGTCAGGGTGTTTATTTTTCCTCATTGAAATTGTTTGGTTCGGATATTTATTGACTGTCCCCATAAAAACCAGAAGGGAGATGGGAACAACAACACGGAATCTGTGAGCCATCAGCTCAAACAGGTAGGGCTAAGGCAGGGGTGGGCCATTCCAGTTCCTGAGGGCCCGTATCCTACAACTTTTAGATGTGCCTTTGGTTCAACAGAGCGGAATCAAATCATTAGGTGATTAAGATGACCAATTGACTTATGTTTGTGGGTGGATCTAAAATTTGCAGGATACCGGCTCTCAGGAACTGGAATTGCCCACCCCTGGGCTAAGGGCTAGTTCCTCTCCTTCCCTCCATTCCTGTTGTTCCTCATGAAGACGGTGGAGAGAAAATCCTCCACCTCATAGATCAGAGGAAAATAAGCATCAAGATCAAGAAAAAATGCAGACAGGTCCTGAAGAGAAGAGCAGTGGAGATATTTATGCCAGGTCAGAGACCAATATCCCACATTTAGGAGCTGCAAAGAGATGGATGACTCTGATGGGAGGACATTTCTAGAGAAAAACAATCACTTGGTGCATCTTGTCTTTGATAAAGAGTGGCTGACAGAGGCGGTGCTTAAAGCACAAATGATCACTCTTGCGCATGCACAGGTCGAGAATCTTATAGCTACCAACAAAGTCACGTGTGACCCCCGGTACACCGGTGAGCCTATATAGTCACGTGACAGCGACAGCTCAGTCCCTTTTTATCTTCACGCATGCAGGTTAAACAGGTGGTAAGACACTGTTGTTGCTTGTCGCTGGTAGCCTCGAGACTAAGGTCGGCGCTGCGAGGGTCATCTCGCCCTCCAGAGGCTGCGCAAGCTGTTCGTTATACTTCTTGGTTTCTTCGTCTGGTAAGTTTTCTCTCTTATCAACGGCGAACGGGGGCACATGTTCTCACCGCAACTCCCTGTTGCTGGTGCCTCAGTGTTAGCCAACTCCGACCAGCTTGTTAACTGGCAGCTAGCGGGCTTGTGTTTTTGTTTACCGTAGCAGCCGCTTTCGGGCTTGCATTTTGTTACCGTAGCAGCCGCTTTCAGGCTTGCATTTTTGTTACAGTAGCAGCCGCTTTCGGGCTTGCTTTTTTGTTACTGTAGCAGCCGCTTCAGGCTTGCTTTTTTGTTACCGTAGCAGCCTCTTTGGGTTTGCTTTTTTTTTTACAGTAGCAGCTGCTTTGGGCTTGCATTTTGTTACTGTAGCAGCCGCTTTCAGGCTTGCATTTTGTTACCGTAGCAGCCGCTTCGGGCTTGCTTTTTTGTTACCGTAGCAGCCACTTTGGGCTTGCATTTTGTTACCGTAGCAGCCGCTTTCAGGCTTGCATTTTTGTTACCGTAGCAGCCGCTTTCGGGCTTGCTTTTTTGTTACTGTAGCAGCCGCTTTCGGGCTGCTTTTTTGTTACCGTAGCAGCCGCTTTGGGCTGCTGGATGTTACAGTAGCAGCTGCTTTCGGGCTTACTTTTTTGTTACCATAGCAGCTGCATCGGGCTTGCTTTTTTGTTACAGTAGCAGCTGCTTTCGGGCTTGCTTTTTTGTTACTATAGCAGCCGCTTTGGGCCTTGCTTTTTTTTATTTACTGTAGCAGCCGTTTTCGGGCTTGCTCTTTTGTTTACTGTGGCAGCCGTTTTCGGGGCTGCCTATATTACCAACAAGTAGTCGTTTTCGGGCTTGCTTTTTACTTTTACTGCCGTGCTTGGCTAGTCCTCATTGTAGCCTTGCTGCTGGGGAACCCCTGGTGGCATTCTCTGCTCGACCGGATCTCCCGATCTGTTGGCTCAGTGTGAGTGTAAAGAGTGGCAATTTCAGCTCGACCTGACCTAGCCCTGTGAGCGTGAAATGTTGGACGCGCCCTGCTGAAGAGCTTGTTTGACCCCTCTCCAGTTGGAGGACGGGCATGATTTGTGTCCCGCTTGTTTGGGACTGGATCATCTGGAAGAGGCCTTGACTGATGCGGCATGCCCTAATTTTTCTGTTCTGCCTTTGTCCCTACGTAATGCTCGTTTGGCTGGCCTTCAAGGCGCCAGCCAGCCTGTGAAACGTGTGGCTCCTGAGGCTATGGGGCCTCCACGGAAGAGGAGCAAGAGGAGCCCCAGGGTTCCATATCTGGGCAAGTGGCCCAGCTCGCTTCTGAGCTGGAGGGGATGAAAGCGTTGCTCGAGTCCCTTAGGGGCGAGCGTGGTGCTAGCATGACTGGAGACCCTGACCAAGGACATAGCGTTGGTTCGGGAGTCTCTGCTTTAGATGATGATGCCATTTCCCTGGCACACATGGTACTGATTTTCGGGATTATTTTGACTCCGGCTCACTTCGCTCAGAAGCTGTCTCGCATATCTCTTCTGGTTCTCAGTCGGAGGAGGATGGTTCTATAGTGGGCTCTCTGAGAACTGCTCTCGCCCGGTTGCAGCTGGATGCTCCACAGGACCGACCTGCGGCTTCCAGTGCTTTTTTTTGGAGTCTTACTACTAGGTCGTCCTTTATGGTTCCCCTGTCTACAGAGTATGTGAGGGAGCTCCATGCCTCTGCGACCACTGCAGATGTGGCTCAACAGCCTGAGGCTGGACCCTTCTCGTGAATCACACCGTTGCAGAAAACTGCGGGCGTCACCTCAATGTCTCACGTCACTGGCTCAGTGGCAAGATGCAGCATTCATGACGAGGTGGGTTCCACTGGTATTGCTGCCATCCCGTCGGGAGGTTGTCTCTACCGACGCGTCCACCACGGGATGGGGGGGCGTTGTTTCTCGGGGGACATAGTCTCCACGAGTTGCACCACATCAACGCTCTGGAGTTGGAGGCTGTGCACTGCGCGTTGCAGCACTTCCTCCCGATCCTGCGGGGAAGGCATGTTCTGGTGTGGTCAGACAACACGTCGGTTGTTTTTCACATCAACCATCAAGGGGGAACACGGTCGTTGACGTTACTGAGGCTGACCCAGAAGCTTTTGACCTGGGCAGCCCCTATTTTTGCCTGCCTAAGTGCGGCCCACATCCCAAGGGTGCAGAATGTTCCTGCCGACATCCTATCCTGGGGGCATCGATCACCGGGGGAGTGGAGGCTCCACCCAGATGTAGTGGGGACTATTTGGGAGAGGTTTGGAAGAGCAGCCGTAGGTTTATTCGCTTCCCGAGAGACGACACATTGCCCGCTTTGGTTCTCCCTGGCAGACAGTGCCAGTCCCCTAGGTCAGGATGCGCTGTTGCACAACTGGCCGAGGGCACTGCTCTATGCATTCCCGCTGCTTCCCCTGATAGGCCCAACGCTCCTGAGGGTCCTTCAGGAGGGGCATCAGCTCCTTCTGGTGGCCCCCCGGTGGCCAGGGAGGACTTGGTTTCCAATGCTGCACAGGCTCTGTTGCAGCTCTCCAATGCCTCTTCCCTGCAGCAAGGACCTTCTGTCACAGCTGGGCGGTCAGATCCTGCATCCCAATCCCAGTCGCCTCAAACTCTGGGTCTGGCCACTACAGGGCCCGGCGTTTCCTTCTCAGAGTATGGCGGGGACATCCGACACACGATGACTAATGCCAGGGCCCCTTCCACGCGACTGGTGTATGCCCATAAGTGGAAGGCTTTTAGCCGCTGTGTCAGGAAAGAAATGAGGACCCTGTACACTGTCCTATTTCTGTTATTTTAACCTTCCTTCAAGCACTGCTTTCTCAAGGTCACTCTCCATCCACTCTGAAAGTCTATGTTGCTGCCATCTCTTGCTGGCATTCGGTGGTGAGTGGGGAGACAGTGTGTCGTAACAAGGACGACCTCTTGTTTTTTGAGAGGTGCCCGACGTTTGCACCTTCCCACACGCCCTGTTGTGCCGGTGTGGGACCTCTCTCTCGTCCTTGCTGCCCTGCACTCTCCTCCTTTTTAACCAGTGGCGGAGGCAAGCCTTGAGTGTGTGTCAAAGAAGACAGCTTTTCTCCTCGCCATGGCCTTTGCAAAACGGATGGGTGGACTACATGCCTCGTCTGTTCACGAGTCCTGCTGCCGTTGGAACCCGGCTGGTTCAGGTGTTACTCTTTGGCCTGATGCGGCGTTGCTTCCTAAGGTGGCTTTATCCGCGAGCCACACTGTGCCCCTCCAGCTTACTCACCTTTATGCGGATGGGCCTGATGAGCTTCTCTGCCCTGTTCGGGTACTGAAGGCATACGTAAGTCTCACAGCTTCTCTCCGGCAGTTGGATAGTCTGTTTGTTTGCTATGCGGGGCCCCGCAAGGGGCAGGCCCTTTCTAAACAGCGCCTTGCACATTGGATTGTGGATGTAGTGGACCAAGCATACATACGGCAGGGCCTCCAACCCCCTGCTGGTGTACAGTGCCATTCCACCAGGGGTGTCAGTGTGTCATGGGCCGCTATGACTGGTGTAACTCTGGAGGCTATTTGTTCCGCAGCCTCTTGGTCATCCCCAAATACATTTGATAGGTTTTACAGGATTAACTTGGCCACCCTTCACCCAATGCAGGGGATCCTGTCACGGCAGGCACCATCTTCCCAGTGAGGTGGGCATGTTTCGGGTTGTTGTTTCTGTGTGTGATTCCTCAGGACTCTGTTGGTAACTGTCATCCGTGCTTTAAGCACCGCCTCTGGCGGTCAGTAGGGATGAAATAGAACAAAAGTTAAGGTTAAGCTACGGTTCTATAAATCCCGGATGACCGCCAGAGCGCTCGGTCCCTCGGAATTATCGTGTTTTTCGCGAGAAGATTAAGGGACTGAGCTGTGGCTGTCACGTGACTATATAGGCTCACCGGTGTCACACGTGACTATGTTGGTATAAGATACACGACCTGTGCATACACAAGAGTGATCATTCGTGCTTTAAACACCGCCTCTGGCGGTCATCCGGGATTCATAGAACCGTAGTTACAGTCGTAACTTTCGTTTTCTACAACTTGAGCCATCTGGAGGCAACATAAGTATCTGAACACCCTGCTTTTTGCAATTTCTCCCACTTAGAAATCATGGAGTGCATATCAAGTGTGAGAGACATAATCTAAAAAATATCCAGAAATCACAATATTTGATTTTTTTCTAACAATTTATCTGTATGAGCTGCAAATAAGTATTTGAACACCTGTGTATCAGTTAGAAGTCTCACCCTCAAAGACCTGCTAGTCCACCTCCACTCCATTTATTGTCCTAAAATAGATGCACCTGTTTGAGGTTGGTAGCTGCATAAAGACACCTATCCACACATTCAGTAAGAATCCAACTACTAAAATGGCTAAGGCCAAAGAGCTGTCCAAAGACACTAGAGACTAAATTGTAATCCTCCACAAGGCTGGAGAGGGCTACGTCTCCCTCGGAATGGGGCTCCATGCCATATCTTACCTCCTGGGGTCTCAGTAATCCTAAGAAAGGCGAGAAATCAGCCCAGAACTACACAGAAGGAACTAGTCAATGACCTGAAAAGAGCTTAGACCACCGTTTCCGTGGTTACTGTTGGTAAGACATCATGGTTTGAAATCAAGCATGGCACAGAAACTTTCCCCGCTTACACCAGCACACGCCAAGGCCCATCTTAAGTTTGTCAATGACCATTTGGATGTTCCAGATGAGTCGTGGGAGAAACTCATGTGGTCAGATGAGACCAAAATAAACTTTTGTCAGAATTCCACTAATCGCATTTGGAGGAAGAAGAATGATGAGTATCATCCCAGGAACACCATCCCTACTGTAAAGCATGGGGGGGGGGTGCTTTGGGGGTGTTTTTCTGTACATGGGAAAGGGCGACTCAACTATATCAAGGAGAGGACGACCGGGGCCATGTACTGAGAGATTTTATGGAACAACCTCCTTCCCTCAGTTAGAACATTGAAGATGGATTGAGGCTAGGTTTTCGGCATGATAATGACCCAAAGCACACAGCCAGGATAACTAAGGAGTTGCTCTGGAAGCATATCAAGGTTCTGACGTGGCTTTGCCAGTCTGTAGACCTAAACCCAATAGAGAATCTTTGAAAGGAAGCTCAAACTCTGCATTTCTCAGCGAGGGCCCAGAAACCTGACTAATCTAGATAATATCTGAATGGAGGAGTGGGACAAAATCCCTCCTGCTGTGTGTGCAAACCTGTGAAAAACTACAGAAAACGTTTGACCTCTCTAATTGTAAATAAAGTATACTGTACCAAATATTAACATGGATTTTTCTAAGATATTCAAATACTAATTTCCAGCTTTATCATACAAATAAATAGTTTTAAATAAAATCACATATTGTGATCTCTGGACTTTTTTTTTTTAAAGTTATGTCTCTCACAGTGGACATGCACCTACGATGACCAGTTCAGACCCCTCCATAATTCCTAAGTGGGAGAACTTGCAAAATAGCAGGAAGTTTAAATACTTATTTTCTTTAGGCTATCTGAAGGATGGTAACAAATTTAACACAGAACATCCGCCTGAATACACGATTCCCACAGAAAAACATGTTATTGGCTGCATCATGCTGTGGGAATGATTTCGTAACCGCACTTTTGTCAAAAAATTGGTACCACTTGACTTCATTCATAGTAACTAGTGTGAGTGGGTGTACTTTCAAAACATGAAGTTTTAAAAATAAGGCAAACATTTTTTTACTGTTTTTTTTTATAGCCCTAAATATCATTAGAAAACCTTTAGAAGTACATGTCTGTTAGATGCATTAGGCCCAAGAAAATTACAATAACTTTCCTGTTATCTAAAGCAAATAGATTTTTTTTCTGGTTAGTCATTAAAATGCTGCATGTTTCACCCCACCTGAATCAAAAGAAAAAAGATATAACAGTTGGCTAACACAGCCAACACATTTTTTTTAACCAAACAACACTGGAGGTGTTGAACAATTGTGGTTCTGGAAAACAGTTCTGATTAGCATAAACTTATCAAGGTTCCACAGGTGGAAATGAGTTTCCTCTGCTATGACCCGACTCCACGCATATTTCCTGTTTATTAAGTCAATGTGTTGTTGTGCACCGTCCCGGTCAGGGGCTGAACTCCTAGCGCACGCTGAGACTCCTGCCTTCTTCACCCATCAGAAGAAAGAACGTAGAAAAACTCACATCCATCTGAACAGCCAGGTGAGACTTTTCTTTTACGTCATAGATCTGATGGAAATTCTGCCGGTAAAATAAAGAGTTTATGTGTTTTCTCTCTCTGCAGAGGCCCGCTTGTGTGGAGAAGGCTAAGCTAACACTAACCAAGCCCACAGATGTATCTTTGGAAGAATACGTTTCAGAGAACTTCCTCTGCACTGGTGGCTCTGAAAAACATCAGGATTCAAGCAGCTGCAAAGGTTTGCACTCTCACAGCTTAAAAATGTTAGACATTAATACAGGAGGCATTTGTGGTATTAGGAAGACTTATATGTGTATATATCTTATCTCTTTTTATTCTTATTTTTTATCTTTATTATATTGTGTAGTTGGATGTGTGTATATATTATATAAAACTGTAACTGGAGCGTGTAACAAAAGTAATTTCCCTCTGGAATTATGAAAGTATTTCTGATTCTGATAGGAAGCTGAAGCATTTCTTGCAAGAAATAAAGTTAAAATTCATTTAACGTCCTCGGACGAAGAGATAGAGCCCCCCCCCAGCTTAACCAACCCACTCCCTGCATGAAGACCGTTCTCACACTTGAACATCGAAGTAAAAAAACTTTTGAGTACATAAAGGCCATTCCCTGTTAGGTTAATATATCTTTCACTGGCCAGATTGTTTCTCTACTCAAAACAAAAGTCCTCCCTTCATGCCATGAAGGAGGCTGTGTAACTCATTATCTCTCACGACCTTCGTTTGGAGCCTGTAAGGCTAAGAACAGGCATATCTCTACTTTTTTTTTTACTTCCAGGGTTCCTACAGCATAAGGCAAGTTAAATTCAAGACTTTTTAATGCCACTTGAAATAAAAATTTAAGACCAAATTCACAAGAAACACAAGAAAAACCTACTTGCGACAATTTAACCCAAAGGTTTATTTTAACATAAACCACTGCACTAATGTTTCAAATTTTGAAATTTTCCAAACAGGCAGAAAGCTAAAAACACACAAATAACATATTTATTTTAACAATTATTTAACTGAATTCACAAACTTTGTTTTAGCAGGGAACAAAACAAATCAGTTTTAAAGCCACAACATAACCAGTGCTAAGTCTTTTTTGCAGCTATTTTTCTTTGTATTGTTTTCTTAGTATGTTTGATTTGGTGATAAGTGGAGGCGTTGCAGAGACAAGGGTGGAACAAAACTGAGAAATACCGAAATATCGGTAACTTGATTTTGACGCTTTGTGTTTCTAGCTTCGCATGTGCGACTCCACTGCCTTAATTCCCATCGTTCCGAGCTTGAATCGCTTCTTGCACAAAATACACTGTGCCTCATGTATGTTCCCTGGTTTTAGCCATGGAGAAAACTCTTGGCTGGAGACAATTTTCGTTACATTTACACTTGCTCATATTTTCCAGACAAAAAGTTAATGTTGCATTTCCCAAATGTCCCAGCCGCAACAACGCTTTTATTGGTTCCGCTATCGGAACGGAACCAATAATGGCGAGCCTTTACTTTTTTTGAATAAAAAAAAAGGTCAATTTTAATGTTTTATTTAGATTACAAAAATAAATCATAATAAAAATAATCCTATTTATGATGTTTTAAAAATTAAGACCTACGAAAGACTGATTTAAGACATTTTAATACCAATTAAGGCCTTAGTTTTATTTTGAGGAATTCAATGCCTTTTAAGACTTTTTAAGGACCCGCGGGAACACTGACTCCACACATTTAACAGCCTCACATCTCTGATTTTACAGGTGACTCTGGCGGACCCCTCTTTTTGCAGAAAAGGAAGCGCTTCTTTCAGGTCAGCGAATTTTTCTTATTTTAGGAGGGCTGGATAATCAAGAGCTGTTTTGTTGGAAGCAAACTATCTTACTTTTTTAACGTTAGGTGGGAGTGGTGAGCTGGGGCACCATAGAAGTGTGTAAAGAAGCTAAATGGACCAGCAAAGGATACAGCAGCAGCAGGCCACCTCCCGATGCTCGAGATTTTTACATCGACGTCTTCAAGTTTATCCCGTGGCTGAAGGAGCACCTGGGGAACGAGCTCCAGTTTCTCTCTTAGAGCAGGGGAGCAGATCCTGGACCAGTCTGCATAGTCAGCGACAGTCTACGCCATCATAATCCATAGCAGATATAATCTAGGTTTGTAACATCAAATGAGGTCTTCAGTTCTATTTAATTAATAAACAGAAATACAAACACAAAAGCTTAAAAAATAAAACTAAACTTTATTCTGATTGAGTATGTGTCTGTACATACAACACTGAGTTTATCCTGATATTCAGACTTTTCCTGGGTGACACTTAAAAAAACACAATGATATGATGAACAGACAAATTAGCCCGAATTTGGGCTTTCTAATATCCAGGTAGATACCACTGAATAAAGCTGACTCTTTTCATTTCTAAGCTAATCGGACTAATATCACTGCAGCTGAGAATGTTTGCTCCAACAGTTTGCAGCACAGGCTGCTTGTCAGCGTCTGTTTGCAACTTTCTTTCCTGAGGTGTCATTTAACCTCAGTTTACCAGAACGAGCAGCAGAAGTCCAATCAGCCCTCGGAAAACTGTCTGAACAGAATTTCAGACTCTCTGTCCTTGAAGTGTGGAACAAAGTGGATTTGAAGGATCTCTGAGAATCCCTCGGAGAGAACTGGAGCCACAAAATGTTTCCTGCAGAGAATTGGACAAATTTTTAGCACATATTTAGAATTAAGCCGGTGAAGATTCTCAGTCATCGAGGTCACTGTCATTGCAAAAAAGTAAAAAAAAAAAACCCAACAAACAATCCACTGGACTTTGTTTCCAAGTTTGAAGACATTTCACTTTTTCAATTTCTGACATTTTGAATTGAAAAAGCTTCCTGTATGGGAAGCGAAACGTCTTCAAACTAGGAAACAAAGTGCAGTGGATTTTTTATTTTTTTACTTTTGTGGAATATTTAGAATTAAATACACATTTTTAATCCACAAGAGCCATTTGTGTATCCTGTGCCTTTTGGCTCAACAAATCAGGTAAGCTACATGACTAACTTGGCCACCTCCGGATGGTTTAACTCACTTGTAGCTGTGGAAAACCATGTCGTTGACCTTGGCGTGTTTGCTGTCGGATGGCGTCATCTCACGGAACTGATAATGAAAACAAAACCAGAAAATGGTTCCTCAAAACCAGGATAACACCAAACTATTGTTAAAATAAATATAAATAATAAACCAATGATAAAGCGGGGAAATTATTATGAATTGGTCATACTCTGTTATTATGCTTTGCTTGCTCCAAAGTGGCGGTGAAGAGAAAACAGCGGCAGGTCACTCCTGCTGCTTTGGCCACGTCCACATATCTGCAGGAAACACACTTCAGCTCATCAGGGTTTGTTCTTATGTTGGAAAAAACTAACAGTTTCAGCAACATCTTGCTTTAATTAATTATAAAGTTTAACTATTTTATTATCATTTTAAAGCAACGCTGCAAATTTCAGCCACCAGGGGCACTAGACATACACAATTGTAGTCATTTTGTTTGACAGGTTTACCAACATCCTCCTCAAAGTTGCTTAGTTCTGGTAAAAGTGATACAGACCCCCTTGGGCCTCGACAGAGGGATCATTTAACTAGTTATAAGTAGACGTATAATCACAAAACTTATGAAAATATGTTAAGAAGGTTGAAGAGGTACTTAGTGTTAGTTTAAACTGTTTTAAAATTTTCATTAGTTTTTATATTTATTTAGTTTTGACTTCAGATTTTAAACTCTACTTTAGTTTTAATTTATTTTTGGTATATGTTAGCTAGTTTAGTTCTGATTTTTTGAAATGTTTAGCATATGTTTAGTTTTTATTATGTTCAGCTAAAGTTTTAGTTGTTTTTGCAATATGACTTACATAGCAGAGGGAAGGCAAAAAAAAAACCATTTTGAAATAAAATCCCAGATAGGGACAGAAATATAGAAGATTTTATGCAGTTGTGGAGTTTTAACAACATTGTATGTACTGTCTCAGATGTTGGAGTTCTACAATATAACAAGCTCCTCATTGAAGGGATTTTTACATAAATAATTGATTATATTGTTTGATTTTGTAAATAAAGTGTTAAAAGTCAGATAAGGACAGACTGCTGCCATCTGCTGGCGTAAAACGGTGCAGCGACAAAAAGTAAAGACAGCAATATTATCTTATTAATATCATATATTAATACATTATGATAGACACAAATGAAAACTAAACAGATTTGCTCTTAAAAATATGTTTGTTTAAATCAGTTTTTAAACTCTTACTACAGTTTCAGTTAGCTTCTACTGTTTTTATTTTTATTTCAGTTAATGATAATGTTTTTTAATTCTAGTCTTTGTCCAATTTGTCTGTTAATGACCTTGGCTCTGGGTTACATTGCTCGTTCAGCTACAGATCGAACGTCTTAAGTTACACAGGTGGGTGTTTGAGAAGAGCCGGTCACATAAAGCTCCAATCCAGGCCAAAGACTGCATATAGGCCTGAATTTAAGTTAGTACCTGGGTCAAAAGTGCTTCTTCAAATATGAGTATTTTATGGTGTTAAAAGAAAATTCAGACTTTTAGAGACCAAGTAGAATCCCCTTTTCAAGCCTACTGAATCCATCCTCCACCCTGCCTGCAAATATCCTTCTGCTAAGGATCCACCCAGAGAAGTGGATGAGGTTCAGCAAACTGAAACACACCAACCCAAACAACACGTCTGGTACAGCAACAGGGCTACCGTTTGCGAGACTCTGGGTCTGGGTTGGTGTTGTCCACTGCGACGCTCTGGCCCTCCCTTAGAGCGCGCTCACAAGCCGACACGCAGTTCTGCCAGGAGCCCAGCGTGTCCTGAGGAACACGGAAGCAGAAACAAGCTTTATTGAACTGAAGGTCAACACAGGAAGCCTTGATTTAGCCGAGCTTGGCTAGAGTTTACACACCCTGTTGATGTAGGCGTAGCCTTTTGGAATAATATGTGTGTGGAAGAAGGTGGATTTACCAGCTGGAGAAAAAACAAAAAGAAAAGATTGTTAGGGTGTTGCCTGCCTGCGCGTACCAGTAAGGTGACATGCCCCTCCCTGACAGTACCTGCAGGGTAACCAACGGCAACAATAACCTCCGTCTTTGTGCAAGTGAGGGAGGCGGACGGTGGATCAAACAGCCTGGAGGTAGAGTCCAGTTTCCGCTGATACAGAATAAAACAAACATTAAGATTCAGACAGCAGAGGCTTCGTAACCCTGGACCCGGATGTGAAGAAGACTTTGGTTAAATAAAAGGATCATCCCATGAGGAGCCACAGCCCCTCCTACCATCAGGTCTTTACAGCTGCTCTTGTCAACTTTCTACCAAATTGCAATACAAAAGAGCGGGATTCAGTAACCAAAGCTTAGCTTACTGGGTCAAAGTCAGGCAGGCTGTAGGGGGCGCTCTTCCAACCCAAAAAGTACTCCTCTGGAGTATAGAACTGCAGCCCTATGTTCAGAGCAAACTGCAACAAAGAAAAACAAACATTCAACCTCCAATAATCTATGATAATTCAAATAACTACGTGCGCACAGGAAGAGACCACTGGAGATGGAAGAGGAGGTAGGGAAAAAGAGGAAAAAGAGCCCCAAGGTTCCACATTTAGGACTGATTTATACCTCAGAAACCAGGTTGTCTGCGTGTGTGTCGCAGTTAACATAGATATAGCCCCCCTTCCGCAGACACTCTGCTGCACCTCTCCAAAATCGTAGATGACTGCAGACAGGAGGCCTCTGATTGGTCAAATCTACATCCACTCTACATGCATTTCTCCTGTTTGGTACCTTAGCAGCTTGTTTTGTTTGTATGACCGCCATTGTGGAAAACGACTCGTGAAGTAGAGCCAGCTAAAAGAGCGAGGTGCGTGAGAACGCTGGGACCCTTTTTCCACCTGGATCCTCGCTCTTTCTCACCCTCATGTCGCTTAGTTGTCGCACAAACTTGCCCCTAACATTTTTCCACTTACTCACCGCTTCGGCCGTACCATCAGGCCCACAGCTAGTTAATGATTGTCAAAACTGGGCAAAAATCACAAATATCTGCGACAAGCTCACTGCAACACATTGCTGCGGGGACTATAACCCGCCCTTAAGATTTGGCCTAGTGGTTAGAGCAGAGTGTTTTTGCTCTGAGAAGGTTGCAAGAATCCAGTTCTATCCCAACGGCCTGCACTCTGGGTCCCTGAGCAAGACCCTTAACCCCACACTGCTCCCTGGGCGCTGCACAATGGCAGCCCACTGCTCCCCAAGGGGATGGGTTAATGGCAGAGAGTGAATTTTCCAAATGTGGGACAATAAAGGGATTTACATACATATATACTTTCTAAAAATTATCAACATTTTTTGATTCAGTTCTTAATTATCTCTCAGACATTTTAAATTAACAATGAAATATATGAATAACAGATATTTCTACACTGGAGTTTAAATATGGAACCTAAGACATGATGAAAGAACATAGGAAAGGAGGCATGGAAGGGTGGAAGGAAATAAGGAAGGAAGGAGAGTGAGAGACGTCATTTAGGGTACAAGGGAGAAAGAAACAAGTAGGGAGGGAGGAAAGGACACAAGGAATATGAAGACCTTGGAGGGAAGGAAGAAAATGTCAACATAATGAGGCGCACAAGGAAAGACAGAGAGATAGGGATTTTAAGAATGAAATAAAGGAAGGAAATAAGGACACAATGAAGGTCACAAAGAATGGATATATAATAGAAAAGACAGAAGGAAAGAAGGAAGAAAGAAAGAATCCAGGATTAACAAGTAAGGAAGAACACGAAAAGAAATTTCTGACAGAAAGACAATAATTCCACAAAGGGACTAAAAGACTGAATTATAGAAACACAGAGAAGGAACACCAAAGATCTAACATGTAGACGGTGGGATATGAAGTCCAATTTCCTCTCCGGGTTTTATCAGATCTGGAGCAAACATCAATCAAATCCCAGGCTGTGTAGGAACATTGAGATGGGAGCGTTTAGAGTCCAGTGGAATCATGAACTGAACCTGGTGGCTCTTACCAATCTGTCACTGCAAGAAAAATCCTTCTTCTTCCTCCCAGGAGCCCAGTTCTCTGGCCTTCCAGCAGCATCTGGATGCAGAAACAAAATCAGGTTTTGAAACACACAAGGATTTTTTTTTCTTTAAACAGAATCATAGTATTTAAGCTGAAACAACTAAGCCTCAATTAGCAGTGGAGGTTTACATGTTGAGAATAAAATAAATAGGATGTTTATTATAGTGATATGAAAATAGCACCTACCTCCTACATAAAAACTATGTGTCTTGTCAACGGCTACACCTTCATTAGCCTGAGGAGGAATACGAGAGATTGTGCAACAAATTATTGTATTGTTTGTTTGTTTTGTCTCCAGTGTCGAAAAAATGCTGCATAGTGTGGCGGGTAAATTACAAAGGCCTGTACGCACTTTCTCACACAGGTGATTCCACATTCCAACCACTGGTTTTCTGTAGACTCCAGGACCACTGGCTACAAACACCTAAAAACACAGAATGGGCAGGGATCAGGTGCTGCTTCATGCTGAGGAATCTGTGTATGACTTGAGCAACCTGCACAGGCAGCTGCAGAGTGGCGAGCACGTCCTCCACTTTGGACTTGAATACTTCTGGTCTCAGTTTGCCCCTCGAGATCCCCATCTGGTTGGTGAAGAAAACAACCTGCAGAGGCACGTCCAGGCATTTAAAAATCCAACAACACTCCCCTGACCTCATTCTAACGAAAAACTGGAAAAACGATCTAGAAATGAGTAAAAATGTCTTAAAATAGGTGTATTTACCCTTAATTTGAGTAGGTAGATGAGATAGTTTGCCAACGGGATGAGTATTTTTACTCTTAAAATAAGATAATTAGATAACATGCACTTGAAATAAGACAATGCAATGGTGTTTTCTTATTTTAAAATTTCCATTGGCAAAATGTCTCTTTTACCTCCTCAATCCAAGAACAAATGCACTTATTTTAAGAGATAATGACTTATCTAGATTTCGATTTTTTTCCTGTGTAAACAAAGCGTTGATTCTTTCCCACCTTATAACCTTTTCTGAGTAGGTTGGCGAGTCTGGGCTGAATCTCAGGGTACAGAATCCTTGGAAATGAAAACAAGGACGGGTAAAACATCCAACATTTTTTAAAAGCACTTAAAAGTTTTAGACATTTGGATTCCCTGTTTTGTGACACACCAACACAAAGTGGTGCATAGGTGTCAATAGGAATGGAGGGCATTCCAGCGGCATCCTCAGAAATGAGAGAGGTCATTAAATGTCATTAAATCTGGGGATGGCACACTGTAGTAAAAAACATTGGCTTGAAATTTAAGGAAGTTTCAATCATTAGCATTGCAAACTGAAGGGATAAACTAAAGAGATAAACGGGTATTGACCATGGGTATGCTGGTCTGACCGGGTATGCTCATCTTACAGAACACTACTTGAGACAAAAAATGTTTCCCTACAATATATTAATATCAGTGCTCCCCACTACCAGTTAGCACTAAAGAAGCCTCTGAGAAGAGAGGCGAAATGTCTTCTAGAAAACTTGAAGAACGCTTGAAGACGCTGTAGTACATGCCGGGCCCTTTGGTGGTACTGCAGCAGAAAAGAACCCAAAAACAGGATCAAAGACAACTAATTTGAGATAAAATTAAGAGTAAAAGAGAGATTGAGGGAGCTACAAAGCTCTAATAACACATGGAAACAATGAAACAGCTGTCTTTAAATCTCTCCACTTTTCACCTGGTTAAAAAAAGATGGTTTCTGCCCTCCTGAAAAGTTTGATCTCTGTGGATTCAGAGCCTCAACAGCAAAATGCCTTAGCTGATACATCTAAGCTTGTCTCCATGTTGCAGGGTCAACACGTCTTTGTTCAGTCTCTCATCACTTAATCATGTTTTAACACAAACATTACTCAATGAAAGACTAGCAAGGTTGCACACAGCTGTTTTCCATGTAGGAAAAACTGCGATCTTAGAAGAAGGAGCAGAGATCAGATCAGAACCCTCAGTGAAACATGGTTGTGGTGACATCATGATTTGGGAATAATTTTCTCTAATGCTACGTTCACACCGGACGCAGCAGGAGCAGCAAAATCGCGTCTGCTGCTTCATTTTTGCTGCTTGTATCAGTTAGTTCTGACGCGCGGCTGAAGCAGCTTTGCTGCTCTGGCTGCGCGGTGCAAAAGCGTGTCTGACGCGCGTCGGGCGGAGCTTCACTATCCTTTCTTTGCCTTGCAGCTATATTTGCTGTGATCAGTGGGAATAAAGTAGTTTTTATATGTTTTTAAGTGATAAAATCCACCTGAAAACTTAATCATTGCAGTCAGTTCATCCAGATTACCATCCTGCCTTCCAATACTATCTCTGTCGGAGCCGCTCAGACCTCCACATACCAGCGGTGTGCTGTCAGTAGGATCCCATTCAACAGCAGCCTCTGGCCGGGTCGCCTCCTCGAGGTTCGCCGTAGCGGCTGGAAGGTGGTTTTCATGTACATAATCCAAACTGCAGGCAGCAGGATAATAAAAGCGAACATGCTTTGTCGGCAGGTTTCATTTCATTTTAAGTTAATTTAGGCGTTGATAAACTGTTTCAGAGGAGTGATCATAATGCTCTGATCATCAGCGATGTGTGTGTCTCCCTGCCAGCTCACAGATCAGCTTCTCTGATTGGTTGATGCGGCGCGTCGAGCAGCAAAAGTTACATTTTTCCATCTCGAGTAGCAGCGCGTTTGCGGCGCGTCACGCGGGTCAGATGCTTAAAAAGCTCCCGACACGCTGCTTCATCTGCTCAGACGCGCTGCGCCTTCTGCTCAAAACGCGCTGCAGTACCTTTTGCTGCGCCTTGACGCGCATCAACCATTGACTTTGCATTTAAACTCGCTGCTTCTGCTGCGTCAGGTGTGAACTTAGCATAACAGAGAACAAAGAAGCTGGAAAGAAGCTACACACTTCTGCATCCTACTATAGATATGAGAAGATAGACCTGCACATTCTGGAAATCAAAAAGAGCAATCATCATAGAACCATGATGTAAAAAAACTACGCTGTGAGAGTGTGGACTTACTTCCAGTCATCAGGCGCTGTAGGAAAAACTTTTCCAGACTTAGTAGTGATAATACACCCATCAATATCAAACCCAGCAATCTGAAAGCAGAGAAAAACCCTTATCCATCTCTAGTTATGCATTATACCAGCAAAACCATAAATATTGTGCTCTGATCCAAATAGGAGGAAATCCTTCCCCACCTTTTCACTGGCTTTCACCCCCGCAGCCGTGTAAAACATCAGGTTTGCCGTCTGCTGCCAGCTGCTCTTCACACACGCCTTTGCTGGAGATGTGGAATGGGAAGACTGGGTGTCTTTTTGGTCCTCTTTCATGTTCTTTTTGGCAAATTCCTGCAGCTGTTTGAGCTTTTCCTCAGCAAGTCTCTCTTCCTCCTCCTCCTCTTCGTCTAATTTCTGCCGCTTCACTTCTGGATTTTCCCTCTCAGAGCTCAGCTGCCTTTTAGACGACTGAAAGAAATATATGATTTATGTTTTGTGGAGATAATAAAAATCAAAATAAAATGAGATCTACCTATGTGTCCAACAAAGATTATTAAGCACTCATAATCAAAGAACATACTAATAACACCCTGAAGGTGAGTCTCAAACGAAAGAGGATCTGCTGACAGGTGGTTCCTGTGGAAAGGGGAAGTTCATTGCATATCGAAGAGGTTTCTTTGATTCACTAAATAAATCCTTTTAATTTCCCCTTACAGGGATGAATCTTTAACATTGTTCAAGCATTTACAGTCTAATTATTGACTTTTATTGCCTCGACTTTAAACATGTTTTAAAGGCTTTTGAGTCCTTTCAGTGGATAAATTGTAGTTGTTGTCTAAACTGGTAAATGATTAGAAATTAGAATAGAGCTGCTAATCCTCAGTAAAAGTGATGAGTAGAAGCGATGTTGCAGACGGTCATCCTGCATATATCTGTAATGGTCAGTTTAACCGTGAATCCCATTTCAACCCTTGCCCTTAAAACGGAGCTTCAAGACACAGGGGCGACTTTAACAGTCCATTGGTCATCAGTATTCACCGCTGGCTTTTACATAAGACGATGCGACGACGTGTTGCCGGAAATCTGGAGAAATCACGGCTGCTGCAGCTAGGGTAATTTACCTTTTGATATAATATGATGTATTAGTAAGTGTGACAGGTTAACTGTTATTGATCTGCAAATGTTTGCAAAGTATGAAGTAGTGTTGCACCGATACCGATACCAGTATCGGACGGGGCCCCGATACTGCCCTAAAATGGTGGTATCTGTATCGGCGAGTACCAACAAATAGGGCACAGATACCATTTTGAGAGCCATAAGTTTATTCAACTATTGTCACCCACTCCTGGTAGGCAAGAAAAACTTTTTATTTTTATTATCCAGTAGAACTTTTTATTAAAAAGTTCTACTGGATTCACTTTGTATTAGATTTTTTCCTGCTTCACAAAGGTAGGCAGCAGCTTGACATGAAGCCATGATGGCAATTATTTTAAATTA
Organism: Cyprinodon diabolis; assembly: GCA_030533445.1. Classification (NCBI taxonomy): domain Eukaryota; kingdom Metazoa; phylum Chordata; class Actinopteri; order Cyprinodontiformes; family Cyprinodontidae; genus Cyprinodon; species Cyprinodon diabolis. Next base: position 6,596,068 of record CM060079.1, read on the forward strand.
TTATGGTATCGGTATCGGCCGATACTGCACAGCCAGGTATCGGGTATCGGTATCGGGGCCAAAAAATGGCATCGGCGCAACACTAGTAAAAAGTATGGAAAGCTTTTATTCTAGTTTGTTAGTTGCTTTTACCGATTGCCTTTACAGTTTTTTGATAGTCTTTTAGACATCTTGGTGCGTGGTTCTTTAAAGGGAGTTTTGAAGGGTTGCTTTCAGCCCAAACAATCCTATGATTTCTTCTGAGACAATAAAATGTGGCTAGTTTGAAATCAAAGAGCTGCTGTGATAACTGGATTGGTGGATGGATCCCAGATTATGGCTGGCATTTGAATTGTCTGATTTGTAGGCTGAAAAAGGATGCAGCTCTTTATTGAAGACAGTTAGCGAAGCTGAATTCTACTCAACTCAAGGCGAACTGATTTCTCAATCTAATTTCAAAGACTCTAAACCAGGAAACATTGGTTAGGTTTAGAAATCTCTCTACTCTGTGTTGTTTGATACCGTACATGTCTCCCTAGAGCAGGGAGTCTTTACTTCTTATCCTCACTCATATGATTTATTTTTGGTATATCATATACACTACCGTTCAAAAGTTTGGGGTCACCCAAAAAATGTTGTGTTTTCCTGAAAAGTCACACTTATTCACCACCATATGTTGTGAAATGAATAGAAAATAGAGTCAAGACATTGACAAGGTTAGAAATAATGATTTGTATTTGAAATAAGATTTTTTTTTTTTACATCAAACTTTGCTTTCGTCAAAGAATCCTCCATTTGCAGCAATTACAGCATTGCAAAACGTTGGCATTCTAGCTGTTAATTTCTTGAGGTAATCTGGAGAAATTGCACCCCGAGCTTCCAGAAGCAGCTCCCACGAGTTGGATTGGTTGGATGGGCACTTCTGTTTCTCAAAGTAGAGACTCTAATCTACTTATCTTCTTGCTCAGTTGTGCAACGCGGCCTCCCACTTCTTTTTCTACTCTGGTTAGAGCCTGTTTGTGCTGTCCTCTGAAGGGAGTAGTACACACCGTTGTAGGAAATCTTCAATTTCTTATCAATTTCTTACATGGAATAGCCTTCATTTCTAAGAACAAGAATAGACTGTCGAGTTTCAGATGAAAGTTCTCTTTTTCTGGCCAATTTGAGCGTTTAATCGACCCCACAAATGTGATGCTCCAGAAACTCAATCTGCTCAAAGGAAGGTCAGTTTTGTAGCTTCTGTAACGAGCTAAACTGTTTTCAGATGTGTGAACATGATTGCACAAGGGTTTTCTAATCATCAATTAGCCTTCTGAGCCAATGAGCAAACACATTGTCTTTTTAGAACACAGGAGTGATAGTTGCTGGAAATGGGCCTTGTTAGAGTTATTGAATGATAATTATAAAATTATTGTGTGGGCATATGAAACATTTAAGAAAAATTATGCTACATTTCTGTCCTGTGATTCAATCAGGAGGGTCATAAACTTTTATGACCTGCATCCAGTAGGTCATGAGGTTGTGTGACTTCCATCCAGCCAGATGGTCATTTCACACTGCAGGATGCAGGTCTTATGACCTGCATCCTGCCAGATAATCATTACTGGGTTTTCTGTTTAAGACCCGCCCTATTATGTTGTAAACTGTTAATAAAAGGCTTTGCTGTGAAGGGATCGGGGAGAAAAAGGTGCTGGTTGTGAGCCAGCAGTTCTTCTCCCCTACTGCAGAGGCTGACGTTACAAAATCCCTGTCTGTGTTTGATCATTTCGTCCTCTTAAACTCACATTTCTCTGGATTTAAATCCAACAGGCCTCAATATACCTATGTAGATATTGCACCAAAAACCAGACATTTGCAGCTAGAATAGTCATTTACCACATTAGCAATGTATATTCTTGTATATTTCTTTAAAGAGTAGTTTAAAGTTATCTTCATTGAAAAGTACAGTGCCTTTTCCTTCAAAAATAAGGACATTTCAATGTGACCCCAAACTTTTGAACAGTAGTGTATGATTAGCAAACATGGGATTATGATGTTCTACCTTAGAGGGTGAAGCTGGAAAGAAATCCTTGATGCTGCGTTTGGGTATCGGACTCAGTTCAGCCTCTTTCCCTTTCCCAGTTCTCCCTCCTTTAGTCTTATCTGTGGCCTTCAGGCTCCTCTTTGCCGTGCTGCAGGCTGTTCCATTGGTGCTCAGAGAGAAGTTCAGGGTGAACGGGTGGCTCTGGTTAACCAGGTACAGGATGCCTTCATGGCTGAGTTTACCAGACTGACCTCGACCCAGCTTCTCATTGTTCAGGAAACTGGGATTGGGCCCAAGCTGAAAGAAAACACGACACACGTGGATGTTGATGTGAAACGACAACTAAATGGCTGCAAGATAAGTAGATTGGATGAAAGCCAAAATGTGCTGAACTCAGCTTTTAGCATGAAATAAAAACACAAGCCTGTTTAAAGGTTATGTTGCATAACCTGGGAGAGGAGTCACCTTAATCACACCTAACACATGTAGGGGCTGATTTGTTTCCATACCTGAGTAATAACCACATCCTGCTCCGCATAACAAGCCACCACCTTCACTGAAACAAACACAGGAGATGTTAAAATGGATGTTGGCATTATTTTAATCAAGCTTTATTAGAAATGATAGAAAAACAAAGTTTCTGCAATATGGCAGCTATTCTAGTAAATATTTAGGTAGCAATGTTATTTAAGAGCTCTGCTGACATTATTTACTTTTAGCTCAGTTTGTTTATAGAGCTTATATCAGTTAGAAGCTGTTTGCTGAACCCAGGAGAATGAAATATTTCCAGGCTCAGCTACTGATTTTCTCATGTTCCTACTGATTTGTCAGTAATTCAACCATAGTCACCACAAATCTTCAGTTTTAAAATTCTACACATTCCAGGTATAATTTTCTGAACATTATCTTAGATTTTTGATACCTAAACTCAAAATAGTTGATGTGTTTATAATTTGGATTTAGAAAATCTGTATAAATTCCCAAACTGCTTAAAATATCCAATTGACTCTTTACACCAAGAAAACTGCAAAACTTTCAATAGAGTGAGGCAACTGTCAATAATGACATATACATGATGTCTGAAGTTGCATATGAAGGTCAGTTATGTAAAAATAAATGCAAGATTTGTGATTTTTTTTTCTTGTCATCAGCTCATAGATATGTGTGACATCAGATAATTTCCTTAGAAATTAGGAATTCAAGTTGAAAAGTTACGACTTTATGACAAAACAAGTCACAGGTTTACAAATACTAGTCATAAATTTGTACCTGTAGATTTGTGGTTCGTACTCGTAAACCTGTGAATCATATTAGTGAATTTGTGGATTTATGATTTGTACTTGTATTGTCACAAAGGTATAACTTTTTACCTTCTATTCTCAAAGATGAAGATGTGATGTCACATTTACAAATGAAATGGCGAGAAGCAAGCAGAAATCTTGCATGTATTTACATGAGTGACATACGTGCAATGGAAAAAAAAAACATGACTGTTAGGATGCAGCATTTGTTGGCTTAAATATTTTAAGATGCCATATGTTAACCTGTGACACCAGGCCCCAGTATACCTATAACCTATAACACCAGTCGGCCTCGACAGATGGCCGCTCACACTGAGCCTGGTTCTGCTGGAGGTTTCTTCCTGTTAAAAGGGAGTTTTTCCTCTCCACTGTAGCTACAAGCATGATTAGTGTGAGGGATTGCATTTGAGTCAACGAGTCGATGCAATCAACTGGTTTTCGTTAGATAGAAAACTGAATCAATTTGACGGATGATCTGGTGAACTGTAAAGTGCTTTGAGATGACGTGTGTAGTGAATTGGCGCTATATAAACATATATATATATATATATATATATATATATATATATATATATATATATATATATATATATATATATATATATATATATATACTGAATTGAATTAATATGTTAAAATTCTGCTTTGTTCTATATTTGGCCACTAGGATGGACTTTTATTGTCCTTTATGCATAAATTCGATGTAGAACTTGGGGAGGAGATCACAGAGCTCAGAGGCATTGTTTAGATAAACAAGGTGATTTATAGCTGTGAATATTATCATGGCTGCATTTAACTAAAGAAAATGCAATATGAAGAAATGTATTTTATTTAACCCAAATCAAATCAAATAAATTTCTTGTCCATGGACAACAAAGAAATCACCCATAAAACTCGCTTCCATGCAGTATATACTGAAACAAAGTCGCTTTTTTAAAGACAATAATAAGCTTCACACATTTTCTAAGTGTAAACTATTAAATTACACTTAGAAAATGAGCTAAATAATCAGGACTCATGATAATATGGGGAAAAAATTGTGCTTTTTGAAATAACTGCAAGGTTTAGCAGTGCAGTTATTGCCTCACCCTGGTGCCTGGAGCATTTCTTGTCGGTGACTCCGGTGTCCGGACCGCGGCCCAGAATCACTGCCCGTCCGTCCAGCAGTGGAATGCGGATCCCAGAGGGTCCAACCAAAAAGCAGGACATTTTACCACCCGCTGGTAGCTACTTTCCCAACTATTTTGCAGAGAAATACGTTTGTTTGTTTTTTTTACGCCAAGTCAGGTTAAAAAAGTGTGATCTATTCAAAGATGTGAACGAAATAAATAAAGAAAAACCTTTTCCTGTTTTTGGTTTGCTAACAATTTATGAAATAAATGGTATTTCTTTGGTTGTAAGCAAGTGTTGTGTTGAATTCGCGCCCCTCATCTGAAATAGGTTCGTGTAGAAACAAAATGTTACGCTTTAGTTGTTCCGCAATGACTGATAATGCGATTTTACTGATTTACTGCTAACTCTCCCTCTATGACGTCGTCAAGTCTCTTAAAATATGTATATTTGAGTCATGGCCATAGCTAAAACTGTTTGGGTGATTTATTAAAGTTTCTGAATTTTACGTCCACTAAGTCAGCGGTAGAACCAATTTAAAATCAAGTCAAACGTCACAGATCCATCTGGAGCAGAACTGAATGAGCAAAACAACCGGATATTTTTAAAGACGTTCACTGCAGATTACAGCCCTGGAAGTCCACTAATACAGGTGCTGGTCATAAAATTAGAATATCATGAAAAAGTAGATTGATTTCAGTAATTCCATTTAAAAAGTGAAACTTGTATATTATATTCATACATTACATACAAACTCATATATTTCAGATGTTTATTTTGTTTAATTTTGATGATTACAAATGACAACAAATGAAAATCTCAAATTCATCATATCAGAAAATTAGAATATTACTGAAGACCAATAAAAACAAAGGATTTATAGAAATGTTGGCCAACTGAAAAGTATGAACATGAAAAGTATGAGCATGTACAGCACTCAGTATTTAGTTGGGCCTCCTTTGGCCTGTATTACTGCAGCAATGCGGCGTGGCATGGAGTCGATCAGTCTGTGGCACTGCTCAGGTGTTATGATAGCCCAGGTTGCTCTAATAGTGGCTTTTAGCTCTTCTGAATTGTTGGGTCTGGTGTATTGCATCTTCTTCTTCACAATACCCCATAGATTTTCTATGGGGTTAAGGTCAGGAGAGTTTGCTGGCCAATTAAGAACAGGGATACCATGGTCCTTCAACCAGGTACTGGTAGCTTTGGCACTGTGTGCAGGTGCCAAGTCCTGTTGGAAAATGAAATCTGCATCTCCAAAAAGTTGGGCAGCTGCAGGAAGCATGAAGTGCTCTAAAACTTCCTGGTATGTGGCTGCGTTGACCCTGGACCTCAGAAAACACAATGGACCAACACCAGCAGATGACATGGCACCCCAAACCATCACTGACTGTGGAAACTTTACACTGGACTTCAAGCAACGTGGATGAAGTGCCTCTCTTCTTTTCCTCCAGACTCTGGGACCTTGATTTCCAAAGGAAATGCAAAATTTACTTTCATCAGAGAACATGACTTTGGACCACTCACCAGCAGTCCAGTCCTGTTTCTCTTTAGCCCAGGCAAGACGCTTCTGACGCTGTCTGTGGTTCAAGAGTGGCTTGACACAAGGAATGCGACAGCAGAAACCCATGTCTTTCATACGTCTGTGTGTGGTGGTTCTTGAAGCACTCACTCCAGCTGCAGTCCACTCTTTGTGAATCTCCCCCACATTTTTGAATGGGTTTTGTTTCACAATCCTCTCCAGGGTGCGGTTATCTCTCTTGCTTGTACACTTTTTTCGACCACATCTTTTCCTTCCCTTCGCCTCTCTATTAATGTGCTTGGACACTGAGCTCTGTGAACAGCCAGCCTCTTTAGCGATGACCTTTTGTGTCTTGCCCTCCTTGTGCAAGGTGTCGATGGTCGTCTTTTGGACAACTGTCAAGTCAGCAGTCTTCCCCATGATTGTGTAGCCTATAGAACTAGACTGAAAGACCATTTAAAGGCTTTTGCAGGTGGTTTGAGTTAATTAGCTGATTAGAGTGTGGCACCAGGGGCCATCAATTTTGAACCTTTTCACAATATTCTAATTTTCTGATATGATGAATTTGAGATTTTCATTTGTTGTCATTTGTAATCATCAAAATTAAACAAAATAAACATCTGAAATATATGAGTTTGTATGTAATGTATGAATATAATATACAAGTTTCACTTTTTAAATGGAATTACTGAAATCAATCTACTTTTTCATGATATTCTAATTTTATGACCAGCACCTGTAAATATACGTGCAATTTTAAAAGTAAAGGCAGTCTTAATTCATATTTTTTATTCATTAAATATAGTCATTAAATGAACTGAGCAGTGTTTTTTCACTCTAATTACATTAGGGCTGAAGTAATTAATTACTGAAGTAATTAATTATGATTAAAATAATCGTCAACCAACTGTGGTTTGAATACACTTCTTACATCAGCTATTACAAAACAAACTATGTGTACTATATATATATATATATATCTATATCTATATCTATATCTATCTATATATATATATATATATATATATATATATATATATACAGAGGTGTCAAGCAACAAAGTACAAATACTTCGTTACTGTACTTAAGTACACTTTTTAAATATCTATACTTCATTCCATAATTTATTTTTCTTCCTATTTCTGACTTCTACTCATTACATTTTCACACAAGTATCTGTACTTTCTATTCCTTAAATTGTTAAAACAAACATTACTCGTTACTCTTGGCTTCGGTTTAATGTTTACAAATATTTATTTCACGTCATGTGCTCCATCCAATGCAATGCAGATAATTGGCTCCATCCACATCTAGTGAAAACTAGTCTAATTGGATGAGTCATATAACACAAACACTCATTGGTTAGCTAAAGGAAATCATCAGAAGCAAGCAGGTGTTCTTCAAATTGCAAACGTCAATTGTCTATGCCATGCTACAATGTCGGATTCAGAAAAATATGTCGAAGTGTCTGAAAGGTCGGACACAGGCGAGAGCGTATCGAGAGATGGAGACCAATAAGACTCTCTCATCCTTGGCCCTATCTCAAAAAAACTTTTTGGAATAGTCGAAAAATTGAGCTTTCAATTCAATTAATTCATATTGTGGCATATCTGGCTGTTTTCTTTTTTAAGGTTACTTTATACTTTAAGTAGTTTTTGGAACACAAGCTTTTTCACTTTTACTTGAGTAAAGAGGTTAAGTTGATACTTCAGCTTTTACCTTGAGGTGACCACCTCCTAAAGCTCATCAAGAGGATGCCAAGAGTGGGCAAAGCAGTAATTAAACAAAAGGTGGCTACTTTGAAGAACCTAGAAAAAAAGACATATTTTCAGTTGTTTCACATTTTTCTGTTAAGTATATAATTCCACGTGTTAATTCATTGATTTAATGATAGTCATGAATATATATATATATATATATATATATATATATAAAGTATTGCTTTCTGAATCAATCTACTATTAGAAAAAAGTATTTATAGATTATATCAATTTAGAGATTTATAGACAGCACAATCATGATGGTATTCATTAAATTGCTTTAGGCCTCTTTTTTTTTTTTTTTTAAATACCAATAATGTAAATATTAAATTGGATCTCTCTGAACAAGTCCTCAAAAAGGTTCAGGTTTCTCTTCTTTCTTTTACAAGCCAAACATTGCTGTGTTGTTATCGGCCTTAAATGTATGCTATAACCAACATGCTAAGCAAGTTTCTCTGGATATTTTGATCAGTGTGCTTGAACAGGGAAATCGGTGCACACAGCTGTTATTTTCCATCTTCTGTGTTTCCTATCTGATGTTCCTCCCCTTGAAACATTTACCTTCAGTATGAACAGTCACTCCCTGCTCAGCATTCATTTACATTTTGCTTCTCTGCTGATAGTTGACCATTTGTGAAGCACCTGTTCAGTGCAGAGGGGCTCCAACTTCAGCTCTCAGGTATGCAGATTGTGAAATGAAACAGCAAACTCATATTTCAAAATGTATTCTTATTGTGTTACATGTTTTAACTTAATTGTTACAAGTTCCTATTATATGGATTACATTTTAATCTGTTTTGCTTGTATAGGTCTGACAGCCTGATACTCATCAACTGAAGAGCAGCTGTCAAACTGAAGTTTGTTGAAATCTTTAACCGAAAACACTTATAGAAATCCTGCAGTTCATTTTCTTCAAAAATCTTTCAGATATTACTAAACTACATCATGTCAAGCCAGAGCATCCAAAACAATCATGAGAAGGCCTACATGTCTCTAACCAAAGGTTTGAAAGAGCTGGACTTCCGTGGCCCCTGTGTTCCCAGCGACCTGTTGCTGATTGGAGACCATGCCTTTCCTTTAGCCATGAACAGTAAAGGTCAGGTACTGATGGCTGCCTCTCTGTATGGTTGTGGAAGGATTGTTGCTCTGGGTCATGAGGCCTACCTGACAGCCTTTCCTGCTCTGGTGGAGAACGCCCTGATCTGGCTGAGGGGCGACGGGTCAAGCAATCCCACTGTAGCTGTGCATAAAAATGTAAAGGCGCTTAGCGATAACCTCAGCAAGTCAACCTTCCAAGTAGAAGTGGTCGGCAGCTTTAGCAGGAATCTGCAGTCTGGTGTTTACGTGACTGACGTATACAACGTTGGTGCTGACCCAAAAGACTTGGTAGCCTTTCTGAAAGCAGGAGGAGGGGTGCTGATAGCGGGTCAGGCATGGAGCTGGGCTGCAGATCACCCTAAGGAGGATACATTACATCACTTTGATGGAAACAAGGTATCAGGAGTTGCAGGGATTTACTTTTCCAAGAATCCGGGTGAAGTTGAACACCTCCCAGTCTACCCACAGATCCCAGCCTCCTGGATGGCTGTAAAGTGAGCACATACTCTACTTCTTCTATTTTGTTCTTTATGTAAACTAGGCTTCTTTTTTATCATTTAGGTTGCACAGAAGGTATTAAAGAGGAACTGATTTTTTTATATATTTTTCATCATTGTGGAAGTGTAGACATTTCACATATATTGGCTTTACTTATCCAAAATACTTAGGTTATCCTGACCTATTTTCTATAGTTATGCTGATATATGTTTTGGCTGCTGGAGGACATACAGAGCACTTTTCATCATTCTTCTTCACTTCACTGCTCTTCCCTCTATCTCTATTATCCTGTTCTGTAGCATTTGTTAAGTTCCACTCATAACTTTATGTTCTTGTTATTTCAGCCTCTAACTTTATACTCTCTCTGCTCTTTCTTTTCATAATAGCTTTATCTGGTCTGATCTTGTTTGAGTGTAATTCCATTCATGCTGGAGCTACGGCTGTTGTTTTGGTGTAGTCCTGTTTATTTTACGGTGACTAACCGTATGTGCCCTCTTTCATCCGTTGACATGGAATCTGGCTGGGAACTCGTCTGCCTGGCCGTGTCTTTCCTGGGTGGGGCCACCTGTACATCTAGTTGAAAGTTGCCTTTTGTATCTCTGCTTCTTCTTTTTTGTCTGCTTCTATTCCATTGAATCACAGTTGACCACAGCAGAACTCCTTTCACACTGACACTGGTTCTGCTGAAGGTTTCTTCCTGTTAAAGGGAGTTTTTCATCTGTTACTGCATGCCTGGTGTGGGGAAGAGTCATTCACTAAATGCAAGCAAAACTTCTCACCACAAGCTAATTCAGGAGTAGTGTGTCTTGCAAGTCATTCAATAGTGCAATAAACTGGTTTCCCCTGAAATAAACTTTTAGCCAATTTGAATATGGTATCTCTGTCAGGTGCTTTGAGATGACATGTGTTATGATTTGACGCTATATAAACTAAATCAAAATTAATATTTTGAAAATATTAGTCATGAAATCAGACAAATCTTTTTTTTAAATCTCCCAACTCCAAAATTAAAAAATGTTATTTAGTCGTCCATCACTTATTAATCTGTAATATATAGTATTTAACAAACATTTAGAATGAATAGCTTTTAACTTACTGAATTGCAGTTTCACTGCTGCCACCTTTCTGAATTTAATAATGTAAAACATCTGATCTGCTGAGTCATTTTTAATTATTCTTCATCACTTGTTTCCCTTTCTAAATACAGAATAGGGAAGGATTTTGGGGACGACTTGCAGTTCTTACTCCACGGTGTTTCAGAGCTCACTATCCCAAACGGTACCGTATCTTCCGAGGTTCTGGTCCATGGCTCATTAGCGTTCCCCATTGGTACCACAGGGGGTGGACAGGTCTTCCTGGCTGGAGCCTACTATGGTAAAGGTCGGGTCATCGTAACTGGACACGAAGGTGTTCTGAGACCTAAGGTATAGAAACAATACAATTGTGTTTAAAGTTTTAAAAATTTATAACAAATTAATTAATTTCCCCCTTTCTTTTCCTCCACTTGACCAAAATCCAGGAAAATGCTTCATTTTGGAAGAATGCCCTTCACTGGCTGGATGAAGGCCGCAGAGGCGTTGTTGGCGTAGCAGTGAAAGATGGCATTAAGATAGCTAATGACTCAGATCTGGAAATGGTAAAAACTGATTTCAAGAAAGACCTGAGTGTGTTTGTGTCCTCATCGAACCCCAAAGGGCACTGGGAAGAGATCCAGAACTTTGTAGCAGAAGGAGGAGGTCTTCTGATTGCTGGACATGTCTGGTGGTGGGCACAGAAGCACAAGGACAAAAATCCATTGACAGATTTTGGAGGTATTAGCACTCAAAATTACTCAGGATTTCACATAAACCTAACAAAAGCACATTCTAACTCACTATCAGTAAACGGGACAGATCTTAACTGTCGGAGTGAAATTTGCACAGATTATAGAATTAAAACTGTAGAATTTAGAAATATTCAATGACCTTGTATAGTATATGCAAGCCAATACAATACAAACTCCTTAATAGAAGGAGTTTGTATTGTATTGGCTTGCATATACTATACAAATGTTCTAAATCAGGTTTTCGTAAGCTTACAAATATATAAACTTTATTCGCGATAAATAAGATTGTGAACTAAAGTGTGATTATGAGGGGGGCTCCCCCCATGGTGTGGTTATGTTTTTGTTGGTCGTAGTTTTTTTGAACAATCGAATGTCTTTCAGGGAACAAAATCCTGAGCCAAATGGGGCTGAGCCTGTTGAAGTCGACTATTAATGCAGGTTCACACAAGGTTCCTGATCCCAGCCAGGCCATCAAAGATACTTACCATTTCCGGCACCTTCTCCACCGCTTTGCTAAGCACGTAACTGTGAAGGAAAAACTCAGCAAAAATGAGGAGGAGCTTCTCAAAAAGCTGGGCAGCGATTGCTCTGTCTACTTGAACATGAAGGCTTATGACTGCTGCCACTACTCTCAGGTGGTGGCAACACTCACGGACATCTTAAAAAAGTGTGGCATGCCGCAGGTAATGGGATACAGGAACACACTTCAGAAAGTTTGCCTGAAAAAGCTAACAAATGAGCCAAGGTGGTTGATTTCAAACTTGTATCATGATGTCACAGTTTATACAGAGCATATTTGGTCAGTGGTAACAAGCAATTTAAAATTTTATTTATTTCTTTTTGCCAAGGTGAGTGAGAAATGCCCCGTCAAAAGCCCCAAAGACCACCTACTTCTCAATATTGGGACAGAGGTTTATAAAGTCTGCCCAGATCCAGACGCCCTCCTGCCTTACCTCATCAAGGATAATCCACTCTTACCAGTTGTCTACAACCACAGGGTCCAGATGGACGTCAAAACAGCAGGTCTTTTTTTTTTTTTTTAACAAATAATGCAATAACTTTTTGTGTGCATGTATACAAATATATTCAATATACATATATATCTATGCTATGCTTATCAGGGGGAGAGGAGTGGATCAGCACGGGTCTCTACCTCTCTCCTGGTATGAAGACATATGTGGCCATACCAGCAGAAATCATAGACAAAGGGTGGCAGGTACTTCACACATTGTCCAATAATAATGTCAGTTGTTTTGATTATTTAACATCTCTTCTAAAGGCATAAGAGAAAAGCAATTTTCATGAGAGTGGGCAGACAGAGAACACTGTGCACTGAGAGTTGGCCGAAAACAGTTGGGTGCCAGAACCAGTTCAGGGTAAACTAACAGGTAACGGGTAATGAGCACGACATCCATATTTCCAAAATAAATCAGACAGATTTTCATAAAGCCCTTGCTAATAAATATACATACATATTTTAAAAATCCAGCCCATCAAACAATATTCTTTTGGCTCAGAGTTCCTAGTCTCATCTAGTTGTTGTCCCACATGCCAATCTTTGTGTTGAATTTGTTTAACGCAATGTGCATATGCTTGCTGGAAATGGGGACCTTGAGTGTTTTTGTATCCATTTGCTGTGGTTTTAGCCATTCCTTTAATCCTCTCACCATAGGTTTTCAAAATGGCCTAAAACGAATCACTCTTTCATGCATATGAGGGGAAGAGAAAAGCCTCAGAAGAAATAATCAAGACCTGTCATGATTTTCTTTAGAGATCTGACCCACATGCAGTAAACCACTCGGAGAACCAGGGTAAAAGTTTAACAGGTTTATTGAGAAGGATAAAGGGGGTTGGATTCAGGAAACTCAGTGTACTGGTGAAGTGGAACTGGAGGAGGGAAGGGAAGAATCAGCTGTTAGTTCAGGTTCCGTGGGAACTTTGTAAGATGACTTGGAGAAACATGGAAAACGGGACGCACGTTAGTGGAGAAAAACTTTTCTTCCCAGAATCCAGTCCGTGTGGGTTTATCCAGAGGAAGATGCTCGTTGGAGGGCGGATAGGTCTAGACTCTGTTAGGTTCTGAGGAGCTATAGAGCGGACTGTCACTCCAAAATCCAGGAGGTCTTGAACGGAACTTGTGGAGGTAAATCCCCTGCTCAGTGTGAGACACAAACAATCCTTCGAGAGGGAGAAGGCAAAAACATCCAGCTTGCAGGATGACTTCCTTCCGAAAGGCAAAAACAAAAACACAGTTAGCCTTAGTGAAAAAAAGACTCAGACTCAGCTAATCTCAGCTTGGCTAGAGTACCCAACACAGGCAAACACTCTGGCGTCGAGGGAATGACAGTCCACTGCTAAAATAGTCCTCAGTAATGAAACAACCAGCCGCAGGTGTGTGGGAGGACCAACGAGAACAGGACATCACCTGGTGGTGGAGGGAGAGAAAAACACAAAAACACAACCCACACTAACTGGATTCCTAACAAGACCAGCCTGGGGGAAAAATGACCTCTATGAAACCCCTTATTGTACTGCATAACATTAATGGTTTGTTCCACCATGTTTTTTTTCCCCCCTCCCCGTTTAGATTTGATCACTGCTGCTCTTTAAGGAGTGGAAATACTGTACAAAGCGAAGTTTCATTTTGTATAAACTCTGTATATACAAAATGACAACAAATGTTGCCTAAATCTAAGTCATGTATACAGACATTCATACAAACAATTTTTGTTGATATGTATCTCTAATTAGACAGGCGACTGCTAGATGACTTGCAGAGACACACCCCTTATACCCTCTAAACTAGTGCTGAAAAGAGCATAAATTCTGTATTTGTCATCTTTTATCTTGGTTTTCCTCATGTAAAAAATAAAAATATGATGAATATAGTAAAAGATTTTTAGTAAATCACTGTGTTACAGAGATTATTGTGATAATTTTCTCTTTAAAGAATAGCTGGGTGAGAATGGGGAGGGCCATTACCTGGAGTTAACAACAACCATTACCTGTTTCTTTTTTTACCCTCTCCCTTTTTGATGTAATGGCACTATTGCCTGCAGCACTTCCACAAGACTCTCAGAAGTACCCATATAATGATTTTATGGAATTAGGAATATTACTAAATTTAACAGGATTATAATCAGATGTTCACTTAAATCAGACTTGCTTTTTTGTCTTCAGAGTAATAATTCAGCCCCAGAAGAAGCTTGAAAGATACATACAAAGCTTTAAACTCTACTTGATTCTCCCCACAGATTCAGATCGGTTGTCAAACAGATCGACTGAAAGCTGCAGTGTTGAAGAGAGCTCCAAACGCCCATGTACGCTTTCCTGTCACCTCTAAAATGACGCAGGTCTGGAACCTGTGGGGAGGACTGATTTACCTTGTGGCTCCACCAAATACCGAGGCAGAAGGATTAGAGGTTGTTGTACAAATGGCTGTTCCTACACCCTATTATAGATCAGGTGAGTGTAGAGGTTGAACAACAGGATTCCTCATGATGACTTTCACATTTACACATTTAACTTTGGCTTTTGGTTCAGGTGCATATAAGGAAAATAAACCCTTTAAAGGGTTTATAGAATGCAAAACCGAGTTTAGATTGTCATAGATGAATAACGATAGTTCAGTGGGTAAAATGGACATACAGAGAAGTTCAAACCCCATCGACGCCTTCTTCCGCTGCAAATCTCACGATTGGTGGTGCTGCACTGTAGTTGATCCCGGACAATTTTGAAATTCCCCTGGACATTTTTTTAGGTATTAAAAGTAGGACATGTCCAGGAAAAAGAGGAAGTCTGGTCACCATACCATATTAAAGATTTTGATGTTTCAATGAGTGAGTGCTTGTTGCTATGATGTGTCTTTGCTCAACAGCTTTGTTGTAAACCAACCAATCAGCGCACAGCTCATCTAAATATTCATGAGCATACCATAAAAGGAAGAAAACCTCTCGTTTCATTCTAGGTCTTTTAACCAGGCTTGAGTTAGGGCTCATAGAACAGTAAATATGCCATTTTCAGTGCAACCAATGTTACACACCCTATTCAGAGACCTTAAGGACCATTACCAAATACCCTATAGAATCATTCTAACACCCCTTTAAATGACTGGTCAACCAAACGGTTAACCATTTGCTCGGCAAAATGCAGTATGGAGGTTGACAAGGCCGTTAAAGGGTTAGAGTACTAACAATAATGAAGTTATTGCACTGTTGAACCTTGAAAATTTTTAACAAAGATTTAGTGCATTTCATTTTCCCGTGTAGAAGAGGAATTCAAAAGTGTTGTTAGTCAGAGCAGGTTCAAGCCCTAAATTAGTAGCTCTACCTCAGTAAATGTAACTATTTACTGCCCACCTTTGCAAATAATTAACAATTATCTGTGATTTCTTTTAAGCACAGACAATTAAATGTGGCTGTCCAGTTCTGTTCCAAAATGCTGGTAGTGATGCCAGTATTCTTAGGAAGATGGCCTTAAAGGAATTAGAAATAAAATCTCATAATTAAGTATGGGTTAATTCAATTCAGAATAATTTCATTGATCCCAAAGGGATCAATGAAATTATTGTCTAAATTAAATTTTAATTTAGACAAGGTGCATTATTAACAGCTGTTAGTGGGAAGGATCTCCTGTAACCATCTGTCTTTAAGCAGATCTAAAGAAACCTTTTGACTGAAGAAAGTCAGTTTTTACTCAACAATCTTCTGCAATGTCTATAATATTCTTTATTTTATGAAGAATTCTTCTCTGTGACTCAAGAGGAATTCCCAGTACAGAGTCAACCTTTTGCATCAGCTTGTTGAGCTTCTTTAAGTCTTTTGCCCTGATATTGCTATCCACATCCAGAATCAGATGTTTTTTTTCTCCACACCATGCCAAAAAGTTGTTCACCAACCCCTGTACCCAGCTTCTTGCCCATCTCTGATGAGCCCAACAACTGCAGAGTTCTAAAAGTATTTCTGCAGATGACAGATTTTTTTATGTTCTGGAAGTTGGAGATCTACAGAACATAGAGCAATGGTCAGAGGATTGTTCCTATGAGACTGACTACCTGGGTAGGCACTTGACCCTTCACTCTCACTCACACTGGAGTCTGTTTTGGTAGTCTTTGATCGAGGCGAGTGTTGAGGCCTCCACTGAGTCTAGAACTTATGACAAAGTCAATCAGGTTACATTGCATTAAATTCACTGAATGAATCAAAGAATGTGGTCTTTACAGTGCTGTCTGTCTTGTCAAAATGACAGTGCCTTTGTTGAAGCAGGTGTAGGATGGCATCTTCAACACCAACTCCATGGCAATAAGTAAACAGCAGGTGGTCGTGATAGTGGTTGTGTGGTTTGTTATGTGGGTTTAGCAAGAGTCTCTCCATGATCTTCAATATATGGGATGGTTGCTCAACATGTCTATAGTCATTGAGGACTGTTGGGTGATTTTATTTGGTACTGGAACAAAACAGGAAGTCTTCTATTCCAGAGGAACTGTCTTCTGGATGAGGCTAAGGGTGAAAGAATACTGCAGAATCCCATAAAACTGAAGTGCACATGCCTTTAGGAGTCTGGGGCTGACACTATTTGGACCTTTTGACTTATTTTAATGAACTCTTTCTAGGTGACTCTTGACTACTAGAGATAAATAGAGTTTAATGGGAGGAGGAGGCAAAAGGGGCAGCACCATCTTCTGTTTTGGTTGGGAAGTGACCGAATTTGTTCCTCAAGAAACATCATGCTTCCTAACAAGTTGCACCCACAGTATGCTTGATGATCTGGAGGTTGACTCTACTAGTTACCATCAGCCATCGCCAAGCAATTGCCTTTTCTTTGTCTTTAGTAAAGCAAGATTGAAGGATGTTAATAATTTTGCCGTATAACATGTTTTGAAGAAAGAAAATGTTTTTTTATTCATACAATAAGAGCCATCGTTCTCTTATTTACGTTCTTTTACAAATGTTACCCATATTTGCCTGGATGGATCTTTGGAAAAAGTCGCTGATGTAAAAGTATTCATAGACTGTTGTTTTTTGTACTTGGAAGTTTTTCTGAAATGAACACTCTCCCGCTTTATCCGGAACCGGGTCGCGGGGGCAGCAGACTAAGCAAAGACTCCCAGACTTCCCTCTCCGCAGACACCTCCTCCAGCTCTGTTAGGGGAAGCCCCAGGCCAGCCGAGAGACATAGTCTCTCCAGTGTGTCCTGGGTCGTCCCCTGGGCCTCCTCCCAGTGGGACGTGCCTGGAACACCTCCCGAGGGAGGCGTCCAGGGGGCATCCGAAGAAGATGTCCAAGCCACCTCAACTGACTCCTCTCGATGTGGAGGAGAAACGGCTCTACACTGAGCCTCTCCCGAATGACTGAGCTCCTGAAATGTGAACAAGAACACATTTTGAAGTTGGAATTCAAACTGGAGACAATGCCTCTCACCAAGGACCCAAAAGTTGTACACATTGCAGTTGTTGCTCGTTGAATTTGAAAGTTGCTGACATCAGCAATTAATTAAGATGGAGGGTCGGTATCTAATCCAAAACACATACTACTGTAAAATTCATTAAGTCTTTGAACTCATAGCATGGAAAGAAATATATCACTTTATGATAGTAACTACAGTTAGCAACAAAAAAAATACAGTTTGATCAGTTTTCTGATTTGCAACAAGATCTCTAAACTCCGATATGCAATCAGTCAGACTCAGATCACTTAGATTAAGTAAAAAAATGCTTCAGATGTTTCCTTCATATTGTGTTTGCCTAATTACTGTCAAAAACATTTTCATTAGTGCAGGTCTACAACAGAAATACATCTTTAATTATTACAAAACACTTATTGTGACAGCAGTTAACACCATAAACAAATAAGAAATACTTCTAGTTTTCTGTCTTGCAACAATAACTTTTTTTTTTTTTTTAAACAGTCTCCTGTCTGGCGATGTGGCAATAAGAATAATTGTCTTGATGCCAAAAAGAGCCCAACAGATTTTGCTTTCACAAGTGGAGCAGTACGGCTATCGCTATAGTGTTCCACTTGATTTATGCATATAAATAGCTTTATTATAATTTATGCAGGGAGTATTACAGATTATATGGAGAATCAGACATACTTTAACATTCCCAGTAATTTCCCTCTGGGATTATTAAAGTATGTTTGATTCTGATTTTGATTCTGACTGCAATGTTAGTAGAACAGGAAAGCAAAAACTGATAAAAAGGCGAAAAAGATGAAAGAAAGAGGAGATAAAAGGGGAGATAGCATTTTTTAGATAATGATAAAACATACAATAAAGTAACACCTTGATACTATTGCTGAAGTATAAGTAGTATTATTTAATCTTACATGTATACTGTGGTAGCTGAAGATAAAAATATGACTCTAAATATGACAATAACTCAAATTAAAATCATTCCTCAGCAGTAGCACACAGTTTTTTCATCTGTTATACATAATTTTACTAAATGTAAGGATGTTACTTCATACTTTTCAGGTGTAACAACAAACACTGACTGGTCGTTGTTGCGCTCGGCTCCTTCGCCTTGGGCGGAGCTGGAGTTTGATAACATCATCCTCACCGTACCTTCAGACGCAGTTAGAGAGCTGGAGAATCCTGATGAGTTGGCAGCACTCTGGAATGACATCATGAAGGCCATCGCTGACCTGGCTGCCAAACCCCACAAATTCCCTCGTAAAGAGCGTTTTGTTGCCGACATTCAGATTTCTCATGGTTGGTAATTTTCTGGTTTCACAGATCATTTTTATCCCGATGAATCTCCTAAACAGTGCCGTGGAACTGCGTGTTTTTATAAGCTTTTTTTCTGTTCAGGTTGGATGCATGCAGGGTATCCTATAATGGCTCATAAAGGTTCTGCAGCTGCATTGGTGAGCGTTCAAAATGCTAAGACCAAAGGCATGTGGGGACCCATCCATGAACTGGGACACAACCAACAGCGAGGCTGCTGGGAGATGCCCCCCAACACCACAGAGGCCACATGTAACCTGTGGTCTGTTTATGTGCATGAAACGGTTTTTGGGATCAACAGGGACAAGGTAGAGAAAATCCATGCCTAAAATGGTGAAATACTAAAACAAATTCTTTTGCATAGTTTAATAGCTTTATTATGGTTACTGTAGGCTCATTCAGCAATGGATTCTGCAAAACGAACTAAACGAGTCAAGGACTACATTGAAGGAGGCAGAAAGTTCAGCAGCTGGAGTGTGTGGACGGCCCTGGAGACATACATACAGGTAAGAGAATCATATCAGTTTAAAAACGCTGTGCTTCAAGGTCACATAGAATAACAAAGACAATGAAAACTTTTCCCAATTATTGAAAGTAATAATAAAGTGATTTCCTGCAAATCTTTCTAAAATGTAGTCATTTCACTATGACTAAATTCACTACTTCTCACTCCCCGTTGGTCACGTATTTCTGTCTCCCCGCACGGTTCATGTGCCATCTTTGATATTTTTCACCACTGTCACAACAAATCTCATAATGCATTGCGAGGAAAGCTCTCACAAAGCATTCTGGGATATATCTGCTCGTCTAGTGACCATGGATGATCACCACTTTTAAAGTTGCATTGTGGGAAATTTCAAGTCCACTAGTTTTTCATCCACAAGACACTCATTTAAAATGGCGTAACCACTATATTGTGCCCTATATAGTGATTATGGTTGATGTTTGGACACAGCCTATATCTTAAGAAAGAGTTGCACTTTAACCTAACAGAAAACTACATACAGTAAGTTTGCTTGGTCAGAAATCATGTGGATTAAATGGTTCACTAACGCTCTGTGTTTTGGTGTTTCTAGCTTCAGGAAAAGTTTGGCTGGGACGCGCTTAAGAACGTGTTTGCTGCCTATCATAAGATGAAAAAGTTCCCTAAAGGCAACCCAGAGAAGATGAAGGTCTATGCTGAGACGTTCTCCAAGGCTGTGGGGATGAACCTGACTGGATTCTTCAAAGCCTGGGGGTGGACTATTGAACAGGCTACTGAAAAGCAACTATCCAGCCTGCCCGCCTGGACAGATCACCCCATGGTCTAACATCCCTACCTGGACACCGAATCATTTCTGAGCATTGAGCAGTTTCTAAGATGGGCTATAATCTATGTAAATTCATCACTTATTAGTTTATAATGTGAATTGTTTCCCAGGGAAGAGGAAAGAATATAAGATTACTGGGTAATGTAAAAGTCTAGCTTAATATTTTGGGGTTGATAGAAAAATCAAGCCTTAGTTTATATTCTCATGAGTTCATTCAGTTTATAGTAACAATAAGGAAGGGGTATCTTAAATACTTAGAAGAATACACACACAGGAAGAACAGTTTTCCCATCCAAGGTGTGGATAAATACTGTGTTGTCTGTATGAAGTATTAATATTGTCATGTACTTTTACTTCTCCATTTGTTGAAAAATTACTGTATGTTGTTTACTTGTTACACTCATTTATCACTGGGAGGATTTTATTTTAATGTCTATTTTATTTTCAGCAATACAACACTGTATGTAACACTGCTCTTAAAAACTAATATACCGATTCACTACAGTGTTAGTTGCTATATGGATAAAAAATAATTAAAAAGATCATAACCAATCAGCCTTCAGGATGTTTGAAACAAACAGCTCATTTTCTTCCTGCAAGAAGTTTAGTGTCGAAATCCTCTCGTTTTTATTCTGTTTCTCATCTCAGGTTCATGTTTGCAATAGTTTCTTTATTTTATTTAGGTTCTTTGGAACAGGTTAGTTAGGTTTTTTTTTGTCATTTACGGATTTTCAATTATGTTTTTTCTCTATTATATAGTCACTTGGTTTCTTTTTTATGGTTTGTGTTCCCAAGTCGCTGGTTTTAGGTTTATTGTTTACTGACCAGCTATTGGAATAAAAAAAAAAATATGTATATATTGATGTTGTTTTAAATTATGTTAGATATCTTCCCAGTGTTTTTTTATTTATTTATTATTTTTTACTCCTACTCTCCTCAATATCCTCTCCTCAGCTCACTGTTTTAGTTTACCCTTCTGGTCCTGTACTGTATATGCATTTTTAGGAATTCTCTGAGGTATTATCTGCTGTAGTTTGATTCAGAAAAAGGTGCATTAAAACAACATGGCTGCTCTTGAGATAAGACCCTATCATGAGAGAACCTATTTTAGAATAGAGTAGGAATAACCCAACTGTAAGCAAGAAGAAACTTTGCGTCACTTTTCCTTTTGGGAAGAACAGTTTTTTGCAAAGCATTCTGTTCTATTCATTTGTTATTCCTTTCTATTTAAATTAAATGAATATCCTGCTAAACAACAGCAATTTGTTATAGTTTGAAAACTGCAGAATACAAATATTGCATTCATTGACTATATATTTCTTAAATATTTTTCTCTCACTTCACAATTACACATATTTTGGGATAATGTGGTTTGTATGGAAAAAGTTGAATTATGAAAAATAAGACAGAGTGCTGGACATAAGGAGCTAATAAAATGGATTTAATAAGGCACTTTAAACTAATAGCATATTGGGGGGTATCTTGTCACAACATAAACACAGCAAAGAAACATCAACAGGAAGGTTTGTTTAGAATCAATATTTTATATATCATTTGTATACCATAGACTCAGTGGTGGATGAGATGTATAGGCTACCTATAAAATAATAAGATCTATACATAATTAAAACACACCAAACAATGCATTCTTTGAGGAGGAATATGTTTTTAAGTGGCTGAGGCATATGACTCTAACCTGCAAGTATGAAAATCTCTTACAGGCCATGTAATTATTCTGGTTTAAAGCATTCCTGGAATCTTTTAAAGAGGCTATCTTCAAACTATCCTGCCTTCGCAATACTTCTTTTCTCTTGCCATTCAGTACCTCAATATGTGAGTGAAGAGTTTCTACTTTATAAATCACTTGTGTTTAACCATAGCAGATGACGACCGAGCATTTGGGACTATTTTTATCTCATAAATATCTTGTATACCATTTATTTTCTTAAAAGAGTTAATGATGTAATAGTTCTGGGAATATTTGGACTCCATTTACATACTTTACTAAGGAGGCTCAACATTTCACTCCTACATGTCGTGCCACTCCTTTGTTAGACTAGCATTGACTATACTCCAACTGTTTCACTTATATTACCTCCAGACCAAGTAGCCACCACCTCCACTAAAATGAATACAAAGCCTGTAAATGCGGATATTCACATGGCAACAGGGGAGGAGATATAATAAAATGTGTCTGACTAACTCAAACAAAGTAACAATGATTAACTAATTGAACAATAATTCACAACTAATGATTCCCAATATGTTAATTATAAGAAAAACAAAATGTCTCTAAAGCTACAGCTACTGTAATGACACCTTATAAAGTTAATAATCAACGCTTGTCAGCCACAGCTAAAATAATATTCGGTTCAATAATTATTATGGAATATGGCACATAAATAATAATGTGCATGATTGGTTGAAATGACAGAAATATTACTGAAATGATTAAATAAAATGATTAGGTGATGCTAGGTAGACACCGAATAATCCTGCTTGTACAGATTCGTAAAGAGATATTGCTAAGGAATAATATATGTTTATGAAAAAAAATTATTTTGTTGTTTATTTTTAAAGTGGGATTTTTTTTAACGCAATTGTAAACTGTTGGTAGATATTTCTCAAATAAAAGTTTTCTGTTTTTTTTTCTTCCCCTAACAAAGGTCATGTGATGTTTTCAGATCTGAATTAGTTTTATCAGCAGGACTGAATTTAATGTTTCTTTTTTTTCCCCCTCACAAATTCATGACTCTTATTATAACAAAAATATACATATATTTTTTTTTTACCCCTTTTAAGGTGTAAAAGAATAGATTTTTACAACATAATTTACCAAAAATATCACCAACCCACTGAAAATCAATCTATTCTCTTAATGCGAGTTTTTTTTCATTCATTTTAAAACGTTAGAAATGGCAATGTTGTTTCTTTAAATGACAAATGTCACACGGTACATATATTGAATATATGATATATTTTTTTATTCAAAAAAAAAAAAGAAGAAAAAAGGCCATTCAATGTTTGGAGTTCTAAACAAGCTTTACTTTGCCCCTTTTACAGTACAGAGCTGGTAATAATACCTGCTGCTCTGCTGCATCTAATACGAGGCACACTCTCTCAGTCAAATATACAAATATACTTTCCAGAACTAAAAATTGAGCAATCGCCTATTAGAGATAAAAAAAAATGTAACAATAATTTTATAGGGACGGCCTTTAAATGTAAAACCTTTCAGAATTTTACTGGAATGACAAAAATTCAGATTCAGGTAATGTAGGAAAATATTTTAAATGTTTAAAATGGTAAATTCCACTCCAAAGTAAAAGAAATACAATATAAAATTATTAATAGTTATTATCCAAAGGCAGAAACTCTAAAGAAAAGATTTGGATTTGAGGTGGATGCCTGCGTATTTTGCCTTGAAGAACCAGAAACTATTGAACATCTCTTCTATTCGTGTAGAGTCACAGTTTGCTTTTGGCAGAACCTGAATATTTAGTTAAGTAACAAAATAGATAATATAGCACCTTTTTGAGATAAATCAAATATTAACATACAAGAATGACATTCTGAAGGACTTATCTGACAATGGTCAATATTGTTATAAGTATGAGAAGATATATGCATGTATGTAAATGGAAAAATCAAAAACCTTCATTCAATTCAATTCAGTTTATTTATATAGCACCAATTCACAACACATGTCATCTCAAGGCACTTTACTGTTCACGAACTCAAAATCTTCTATTCATCTTTATCTCTGTTAGCTGACAAATATGGACATATACAAACATTATGTATTGATATGTCAAAATTAAGTTAAATTAAGTTAAGTTTAATTAAGTTAATATGATGCAAGGAAATGTCTGGTTGCATAATGAGTCTGTCTCTTTTATTTTAATTCAATTTTTTTTAAAGTTTCGTATGTTTCCATTGGTTGTAATATTGCCTCCTGTTTATTTATTTATTTCTGTTGCCGTGCACAAGTTGATCTCCTGTATATAGCTGTTATTTTCTCAATTTTTGTAAGAAAGAAAAGTGGAGATTCCTACTTGAAAATGTAAATTAATGTTTTTGCTCAATAATAATAATAATAATAATAATAATAATAATAATAATAATAATAATAATAAAATAATAATAAAACAGCTGCGCTTTACTCGTGTTCCTTCTGTAAATTAGGCTCGTGTAGAAAAGCCGCTTCAACAATTTAGTTCCGGATGGGCACCGGGCACGCATAAAACGAAACATAAATTGTAAGTTTAAAAACTGTTTTAACTATTTTATGTCGTCTGTGAATTTTGTTAAAAATATCTACCTTTTATTCATGGTCCTTTAGAGACTAAAACCTGTTAGTTCCTCTCATCAATTGAATGTGTGGAATATTTTGCGGGTGTGTCGTAGATGAGAATGCCTTCCTTTGCGGAAGTAGTGGGAAAGAAGAAAGCTTTAACAGCGAGAAGCATCATCATACTCATGTATTTTTCCACTGATACACAGACGTTCAAAAGGTTGTCTAGTTTTGCTTTTTGTTTTGTAAGTTGGCTTTCTTTAAAAACCACAACATTTTGCAGATTTAATAGCGCTTCCCAAACAAAACCCTAAAAAAAAAAAATCACCTTTGCATGGTGTGTTTCTTTATTTTCCTGGCCAGAATTGTTGCTATTGTCATCTTTCCTGCTCCAACATGTGAAACAGGTTTTACTTGATCTTTTGTTGAGGGTTGTCCTCTTTGGTGTTCCTCCTCTTTTTTGTTATTTTCCCTCAGATGGTCACTCCCTGCTCAGCTATTATTGACATTCCTGCTTCTCTGTTGAAGGCTGGTGATTTGTGAAGCACCTGTTCACAGCAGAGGATCTACAAAGTCAGCACTCAGGTATGCACAATGTCAAACAGATTTTCTTTATTTACATTATCGTGTTTTAACTTCCACTAATCTGGATTATATTTTAACCTGTTCTCCTTCTGTAGGTCTGACAGACTGATTCTGCAGTTCTTGACTGAAGAGAAGCGGCTAAACTTGATTTGTTTGAAACATTGAATCAAAAATAATCTGCAGTTAATTATTTTTCACCCACCTTTCAAGTATACCTAGATTACACTATGTCAAACCAAAGCATCCAAAACGATCATGAGAAGGCCTACATGTCTCTAACCAAAGGTTTGAAAGAGCTGGACTTCCGTGGCCCCTGTGTTCCCAGCGACCTGTTGCTGATTGGAGACCATGCCTTTCCTTTAGCCATGAACAGTAAAGGTCAGGTCCTGATGGCTGCTTCTCTGTATGGTTGTGGAAGGATTGTTGCTCTGGGTCATGAGGCCTACCTGACAGCCTTTCCTGCTCTGGTGGAGAACGCCCTGATCTGGCTGAGGGGCGACGGGTCAAGCAATCCCACTGTAGCTGTGCATAAAAATGTAAAGGCGCTTAGCGATAACCTCAGCAAGTCAACCTTCCAAGTAGAAGTGGTCGGCAGCTTTAGCAGGAATCTGCAGTCTGGTGTTTACGTGACTGACGTATACAACGTTGGTGCTGACCCAAAAGACTTGGTAGCCTTTCTGAAAGCAGGAGGAGGGGTGCTGATAGCGGGTCAGGCATGGAGCTGGGCTGCAGATCACCCTAAGGAGGATACATTACATCACTTTGATGGAAACAAGGTATCAGGAGTTGCAGGGATTTACTTTTCCAAGACTCCGGGTGAAGTTGAACACCTCCCAGTCTACCCACAGATCCCAGCCTCCTGGATGGCTGTAACGTGAGCATATACTCTACTTCTTCTATCTTAGTCTATAAGAAAAGTTTTCAACTTCAATCTAAAATTTTAGATCCAAACCTTCTTTTTAAATTGATATTTTTCTGAAAAACATAGTTTTCAAATTCACATTGTTTTTTTCTAAACTCACAAATGGAAAACAAATGTTCTGTATAAGTATGAGATAGATGGATAGATATATATGATTATATCTAAGAGTTAAAGTTTATGTTAGCAAACGTTTAGTCAGTAGCTGATAACCTACCAAAGTCCTTTGGTTCACTGCTGCCACCTTTCTAAATTTAATAATGTAAAACATGTGATCTGCTGAGTCATTTTTAATTATTCTTCATCACTTGTTTCCCTTTTAAACTACAGACTAGGGAAGGATTTTGAGGACGACTTGCAGTTCTTACTCAACGGTGTTTCAGAGCTCGCTATTCCAAAGGGTTCAGTATCTTCAGAGGTTCTGGTCCATGGCCCTCTAGGGTTCCCAATTGCTACCACAGGGGGTGGACAAGCATTCCTGGCTGCAGCCTACTACGGTCAAGGTCGGGTCATTGTTGCTGGACATGAAGGTGTTCTGAGCGCTGAGGTAATAAAGTTCATTAAATGAAAAAAACAAAACAAAAAAAACCCTTACATTTATTTTTGCTGTTGTTGACATTTTTGCCTTTCTCTTCTCACATGTGATCATAACCCAGGAAAATGCTTCATTTTGGAAGAACGCCTTTCACTGGCTGGATGAAGGCCGTAGGGGCGTTATTGGCGTAGCAGTCAAACATGGCATTAAGATAGCTGAAGACTCAGGTCTGAAAATGGAGAACACAGGATTCAGGAAAGACCTGAGTGTGTTTGTGTCCCCATCAAACCCGAACGAGGACTGGAAAGAGATCCAGAACTTTGTAGCAGAAGGAGGAGGTCTTGTGATTGGTGGACATGTCTGGTGGTGGGCACAGACACACGGTGAACTAAACACTTTCACAGATTTTGGAGGTAAAAAAACTTAATAAATCATTAGAAAATAACAATTGAAACCAAATACGTTTCTGGTGACTCTTATAGGGATAGAAACCAAGTATGCAAAAGACATAAGATAGAGAAAAAACCAATAATGGAGGGATGTTTAGATTGGTGATGATGACACCTTGAGGACAATAGAGGAATTGCAAGATATATATACTTTAAAACAGTGGTTCCCAACCTTTTTTGACCTGTTTACCCCTTTGGGCATTTTGACTGACCATGAGCACCACTCTCAGCCAAAAGTATTGATTACTGTTCAAAAGTGGGATGTACCACATCTGATTAGTATTTAATTTAAAAAAAAATTTTACTTGAGCATTGAATTATTTGACATTCTATTCTTTCCAACTCGTATAAAAAAAAATAATAATAATTGTGTTGCCTGGAAGTTAGTAAGGAATCAAAATGAATACAAAATAAAATCATACTATAAATCTACCTTTATAAAACTGGAGCTCCTCTGAGTAACTTAGACACACTCATCACATTAAGACATGAGGAATTAGGAACAAAATACTAAACCTAAACTATAGTAAGACATTTTTAACATTGTTTTCATTATTCATGATACATGAGCTGCTTTGTTGAGCTCAGGTGTGGAAAAACAGCTGATACCAGACAGTTCTTTACTTCCAGTCTGTTCCTCTGCTCTGCTATGATGTGTGTCAAAGCTGAAGGTGAACTCAAACATATAAGAAAAACTTACTTTACGGTTGATAAGAGCTTGTTTTATTTTTCAGTTGGGTCCTCACAAAGCAGAACAGATCCCAGCCCTATTTTATTGTACTACCTGAGAAATAAAATATTTTAATTTATCCCTTGCAATGTACTCTTGGACCACTAGGGGTCCAAGTTTCCCTGGTTGGATATCACTGCTTTAGAAGACGCATAATTATATGGAAAAAAAATCTATCACAGCTTAAATTAATACATAAAATAAATAAAATAAAATTGTCAGTAGCACAAAAATCTTACTGAAAACAGTAACTGACATTATAACTTTTTGATGATTAGGTCTCTTCATGCTGCAGTTAAAGATGTTATGATTCTACTGCAAATTAGTACTATTTTATTTGTTTTTTTTTTAATTAATTTAATTTGTTATAACTCTTTTATTTTATCTTTGGAAGGCTAGACCGAAGGCTCCTTGGGGTCATTTCGGTCTATCACTTCTCTTCATCTACCTGCAGCAAGAACACTTGCTTCTAACTTTTTTAGTAATATGAACTTATATCCTCAGCTATTGCAACAATATTAGTTTTGAAAACTTTTAATGTTTTTGAATTATGTTGTGAGATTATTTTAAAACCAAACTAACCAACCGTTTTGTTGATTTATAGAGTGAAGAATCGTAATAATGATAAAAAAAAAAGGACTTTTTTTTTTTTTTTGTGGAGGAGTAAAAATTTAATCTGAGCGTTTCGTCAGTGGTCTGCAGGTAGATGGAAAGGAGAAGCAGTAAAACTGGAAGAAGCCTTCAGGTTTTATTCTAATTTCCTAACCGAAAGAAATCTGCAGTGAAACTGAAACCTTCTGTAATTGGGGAAAAAGGCTACAGCATAGAATGAGGGAACCCTCTACAGGTTTAAAATGTCGCTCATTCTTTTTATAGTCGGATCTTATTTTACTGAGAATGTTAATTTTAATTTGTTAGACTTAATGGAAGCTGCCCCTGATTTACCTCCAGTCAGCTCTAACTACCACAGCCATGTGCACATGTCCTTTATACGCCTCATCTGCATGTTTTTGCTGTCCTCAGCCCCAAAACATGAAGATTAGATAATTTATGCTGTTTTTTGTCTCTGTGTTTCACTGACTTCTTCTGACTCTTTCAGGAAACAAAATAATAAACCAAATGGGGCTGAGCCTGTTGAAGTCGACTATTAATGCAGGTTCACACAAGGTTCCCGATCCCAGCCAGGCCCTGAAAGATACATACCATTTCCGTCACCTTCTCCACCGCTTTGCGAAGCATGTAACGTTGGATGAAAAACTCAGCAAACAAGAGGAGGAGTTCCTCAAAAAGCTGGGCAGCGATTGCTCCGTCTACTTGAACATGAAGGCTTATGACTGCTGCCACTACTCTCAGGTGGTGGCAACACTCACGGACATCTTAAAAAAGTCTGGCATACCACAGGTGAGCACAAATGGTTTTTAGAATTTATCCAGTCTTTATAAAACAGCAAAAACATTATATATATATATATATATATATATATATATATATACACCATAATACCATCATTTCTCATTTTTTTTGTTTTGTCCTATCTAAGGTGAGTGAGAAATGCCCCGTCAAAAGTCCCAAAGATCACGTACTTCTTAAAGTTGGGACGGAGGTTTATAAAGTCTGCCCAGATCCAGACGCCCTCCTGCCTTACCTCATCAAGGATAATCCACTCTTACCAGTTGTCTACAACCACAGGGTCAAGCTGGATGTCAACACAGCAGGTTTCTTTTATTTTTATTTTACTGCACCCTCCAGTTAAACCAAGATCATGTTTGTCTTATGAGGCAAATTCCATGGCCTTTAAGGGGATATTTATAGAAACTAGAGAGATTAGAGCTTGTTTCTGAGTAAAGGAAAACGTTTTTACTAAAACTACCCTGTTGTGTTCTCCTTAAAATTGTCTCTGCCTTTAATAGAACAGATCACCTCATCCTTATAAATAGGTTATTTTGAATGAATGGGCATATCAGGTGGGGCAATAGACTGGATTGTTTTCTACCTTAAAGTTAGATCATATCTCTTTCATGAGGTTATATAGTAGTTGCTTCCAGGGACCAATTCTATTTATTTTGTATATTATTTCCTAATATGGATAATATGGTATAATTTCAATGCAGATGATATACAGAAATATTTTTGATTTAAGAAACAGAGATGTTGACATAAACATTCACCATTGGCAGTAGGTTTAAGCTAGAGAAAGTTGGGGATGAAGTTTTTTGGAAAGCTGTGATCCACTAATGCTGAGATAAAATCACAGTAAATGTGTTTTCCACCTCCCTGACACCATATAGGGCTGCAGTAATCCCCCACTGCAGATATTAAAACGTTTGTTCATGACTTAATCTCATATTGGTTACTGCAGCATATTATTTTCTCCATTTAGTAAATATGTTAGGGGTTTATTTGTACAGTACAATTCAGTCCAAAGATAATACAAAGTGCTTTACATGAATCAAACAATAAATTAGAAGACAAGTAAATACAAGCAAGTAGAGCTAGAAAACACTACAAAAGCAGATAGGAAAGCAAATAAAAAAACCTTAAACTAATAATACCTCAGTTAGCAGTTTAACTTCAACAGTCAAAGGCGGCTCTAAACAAATGGGTTTTTAACTTTGATTTAAAGAGCTCAGGTTTTAAGGTACTTTAACAGTCCTATGGGAGTCTGTTCCAAATCAGTGGAACATAGAAACTAAATGCTGCTTCTACATGTTTGGTTCTAGTTCAGGGCTTGATGTTAACCATCGGCCGATCTCCCGGGGCAAGTAGTTTTTATTGTTGGGAGAGTACAAATTTCATTGCATTTGCCCGCCGGGCAAGTGCAATGATCGCAAAAAGAAATTATTTATCATCAAAATTACTTTAAAATCACAGACATTCGATGAAAACGACCCAAATGCGTTGTCTCCCCAAAAACCAAAGTTTAGTTTGAAAAAAATGTGCAGGAAGGATTGAAAAGCATGTTAACGCGGTTATGTAGGCTTGAGTTCATTATCTGAAGCATGCATATACACACCAGGAACCTGTAAACTTAAAAAATAGAATTACAAAAAACATTTAACAAATAAAAAAACATGTTTCATTGATAGATATATATATATATATATATATATACAAAAATGAATATTAGAAACTATATTTATCAAACATTATACTGGGCAAGTAAAAATTGTTTCTGGGCAAATTAAATGTGAAAATCACTTGCCCTTCAGGCAAGTGGTAAAAATCCTTAACGTCAACCCCTGTAGTTCTGGGTGGACAGTTTAGGCTTGAACTAGAAGACCTGAGTGGTCTGGGAGGTTGATACACTGACAACAAATCTGTTATGTATTGAGCTGCTGATCCATTCAGGGATTTATAGACCAACCGAATGATTTTAAAGTCTATTCTCTGAGCTACAGGGAGCCAATGGAAGGACTTCAAAAAACAAGCTGATGTGCTCTACTTTCTTAGTTCTAGTGAGGACACGGTAGGGCTGGGCGATAATTCAATAACGATATATATCGATCGATAGACGTGTGGCGCAATAGAAAAAAAGAGGGTCGATAAAAGTTCGATAAAAAAGAAACGCAGTTTTCCTTCCTTCTCATTGTAGCCTAGCATGTAGGTTTATGCTAGTCACTACTTCCTCCCAACCAATCACAGTCGCGGACCCAGGCACGCCGTCACCAAGCGCCGCCCTCTCAAACCACAACACAGAGCACATGCAGATGTCGCAGCAGGAGAGGCAGAGGAAATTGTTTCAAAGAAGGGTTTTTGTAGTTCGGCAGTCTGGCAGTATTTCGGTCATGGCAAGTCGGACAAAAAACAAACCACAGTCATCTGTAAAATGTGTCGGGAACCAGTGAAAACGAAGTCTGATAACACAACCAACTTTTTTTTTTTTATCATCTCAGCCGCTCATATCCGCAGGAGTACGAGCTGTGTAGGCCCCGGCGCGGCTCTCCTCCGAGGAATCTTCGGGAATTTCGGGAAAACATATATATATTTTCAGTTCTGGGCAGTTTCCCACGTAGTTCTAACAATTGAGAGAAAAATGCTGAGGGGCCAGAAACTTCAAAGTAATAACTCAGGTTAAAGCAGGAAACGGGGGCGGCGGTGGGGGGGCATTTATTTATTTGTTATATTTATTTTGGTCACTTTTCTGGTCACTTTAGTTTATTCTTTGTCAGTATTTAATAACATAACCCAGGTCTCTTGAGTTATTTTTCTTTAAAACAATTATGTTATGGTTAAAAAAGTTGGTTAAATAAAGATTTAATTCGAAGTTTGTGTTTTTTATTAAAATTAAATCATTTAGCAATATTATAAAAAGTCCAGGCAGAGCTGCACATAAAATATGGTTTCAAATCTTTTCAATAATTATCGATATCGATCAATATGCATTTTTTTTTATCGATAAGCTTTTTTTCTATATCGCCCAGCCCTAGGACACGGGCAGCAGGATTTTGGATCAGCTGCAGCTGTCTTTTTAGGCAAACCTATGAAGACGCTGTTGCAGTAATTAGTCCTACTAAAGATAAATGCATGAATGTGTTTTCCTAGACATTAGTCTTTTAACCCTGGAAATGTTCTTCAGGTGAGCCTCTGAAAGTTCAGGTCTGAGTCCATCATGACACCTGAATTTAAGCCATAATCAGTGGTTTCTAGCTGTCGTAGCTCAAGCTGTGAGCTAAGTCTGGATCTCTCCTCCTTTGGTCTGAATATTGCCTCAGTTTTGTTATTTAGTCGAAAAAATTATGGCGCATCCCTATATTGATCTGATCTAAGTATTTAGCCAATGCTCTGATAGGTTGGTTAGATGCATGACCGCTACTCTCTCAGCTGAAAATGCAGCAGTTTGGTTCATCACTGGGTCAAAATGGATCATTTCTATCCTTTGTCGTACGTTTTCCTACCTTAAAGCTGTTTGTGATATCATCCTTGAAAAATGCTGTAAAAAACACACTAACTTTTTTTTATTAAACACTGATGTACATATTGCTAATTATGACCTTTTGTGTTTATTAGAAAGGGAGGAGTGGATCAGCACGGGTCTCTACCTCGCTCCTGGTATGAAGACATTTGTGGCCATACCAGCAGAGATCATCAACAAAGAGTGGCAGGTAGGCTACTTCACATAAAATCCAGTACTTCTCAGTTGTTTTTAATATTTTTCAGCTCTACCAGAGGGATGAACTGATAAAATCTCATTTATGATTACCTTTATGTGTATTAACACAAAACATGACATAATTGTACATGAACTTACTTACTCTAAAGTGTGGTTAAAATGCCAAAAGGAAATAGTTATTTCAGACATATAATATTTTGATTCATAGAAAAATGAAAACTGTTTATTAATCAGGTTCCTTTAGTAGACAAAATAAAAAAGTGTGATATTACTACCACAGAAATCAGTGGCTTTTAAGTTAAGCTAAACTGTTAGAAATCTGGATGTAATATTAGACCAGACTTAAGACAACTTTTATTGTCATTTTGTGTACGCAGAGTGTGTACAAAATGACATTTCATTTAGTACAGCTTTCCAATTCAATTCAGTTTATTTATATAGCACCAATTGACAACATCATCTCAAGGCACTTTATAGAGACAATTAAACCAGTCAAATTGACTGAATGATCAACTCTTTGACTTGAAGCCAATCCCTCACACCAAACATGTTTGTAGTGACAGTGGAGAGGAAAAACTCCCTTTTAACAGGAAAAAACCTTCTGCAGAACCAGACTCAGTGTGAGCGGCCATCTGCCGAGGTCGACTGGGGTTCAAGGAGACAGAAGCAGAGATGCAAAATGAACTTGTCAACCAGCTCCACAGCCATCCAAGAAACACACAGCCAGGCAGACGAACTCCGAGCCAGTTCCCACATCAGAAGACGAAAAGAGCACATCCAGTTAGTCACAGTCAGAGAAACAGGACTACACTGAAAAACATGCAGAGCCCCAACATCTATAAACAAAGGTGTTGATGGCAGCAGCACAGCTGATATTTCTCTCCAGGATGTAGTCACAGTCAAACAGGAACAGACCAGATGAAGCTACTATGAGAAAAAGCAGAGCAACAGTAAATTAACATTTCCATGTCATAAAGTGCAGCAGTGATCAAATGTAAACACTGGAAGGAGGAAAAAAAAAACATGGTGCAAAAAACAAATCAACTCAGTATTCCAATCCAGCTTTTATCATCTGTGTTTGCTGACTAAAGTTAAATCTTTTGCATTGACTAAGATAAGCCATTCATGTCAGATTTAGATTGATTGCTGTAATTGACTTTATTTTAGTGTCCTTCAGTCCTCTTTAAGACGACTTCAGCTTGTCCAGAATACAGCTCCCCATCTTCTAACAAAGAGCTCTGTATGTGAGCAAGTTTCTTTTTCTACTGGCTTCCTGTACATTTATAATGTTCATTTGTAAAGCGTTAAATAATACATTTTTATTATAAAAAATAAAATAGCCTCACATATTTATTTGAACTCCTGAGTCTTCCTGTACATTAAAGATCTCTGAGGTTAAACTAGCTTAAAGGACTGGGATGATCTGGCCTTTTCTGTGGCTTCACCACTTGTAGAACAAGCTCTTGTAGAACAGCTCCCTTTAGACCTTGTTTAACTTCTGACCAGAGAATCTGTTAGTTTAAGCAGAGGGTTAGACTG
This sequence comes from Cyprinodon diabolis, assembly GCA_030533445.1. Taxonomy (NCBI): domain Eukaryota; kingdom Metazoa; phylum Chordata; class Actinopteri; order Cyprinodontiformes; family Cyprinodontidae; genus Cyprinodon; species Cyprinodon diabolis. The sequence goes on from CM060079.1 coordinate 6,630,380, forward strand.
GGTTTAACTGCTGTGTATTGGAATGGCCTTTTTTATTGTTGTTCTTGTGTATTTATGCTTTAGTGCTTTGGTCCTTAGCCAGTTGTTTTCTTTGCTGCATCAATCAATCAGACAGTGAATCACTCAATTAATAAATAAATATTAAATGTGAACTTTAATGAAAAAAAAAAGACATTTTGAACTTAATAGATTTACCTTAACCTAATTGGAAATCTGATATAAACTGGTGAACTAAACATGATAGTCAGCTGCTGATAAACCTCTCTAGCCTCTTGGCATTTTCAGCTAGTGTTGCCATGGTGACTGCTGTTTAAAACCTTGTTTATTTTCCAGAAAAAACACTTGCCTTTCTGTTTTGAAAATAATTAAATGTGTGAAAGTGATTGACAGTGCAATTAAACAGGTAAATGAGAGTCTTTGCACTGTAATTGTGCTCCAAAGAACCAGAGAAAACTCTGGTTCATTAATATTGGTAACTGCCCCTGCCCCGTCTGTCCAACCAACCTACTCCACTGCAACAGCAGGGTTATTTTTATTATTATTATTTTTTTCATTCTAATTGGCTAGTTAAGGAAGGCTACTGCATCTTTATGAGTTCAACCTGAGGCTTACATTTTGTTTTTCATAGCTTTATCTTGTTTTCATTTTACAAACAGATTCAAATCGGCTGTCAAACGGATGGTCTGAATGCTGCAGAGTTGAAGAGAGCTCCACACGTTCATGTACGCTTTCCTGTCATCTCTGAAATGACACAAGTGTGGAACCTGTGGGGAGGACTCATTTACCTTGTGGCTCCACCCAAAACAGAGGCACAAGGGTTGGAGGTTGTTGTGCAGATGGCTGTTCCTGCACCCTATTATAAATCAGGTGAGTTTGGTGGCAGAATTATGGATTTTTAACGAAGAGTCTTCTGATGTATTCAATAGATATTAATCGACATATTTAACACTGACCTCAGCACCGGTGCATAATTCAGTGGTGAAATTCTGTACAATATAATTTAGTTTTAAAAGTTCACTACAGAACCATAAAATCAGGAACCAACATGCTTATAAACAGTAATAATAATGATAGAAATATACAAAGAGAGAAGAGAATATAAAATAGGTTCAGACCAAATCGGATAAAGCAAAACATAAAATGAGGATCAAAACCAATGGTGCCAACACCTTTTATTAAATGATTTTTTTATGTCTAAACATATCTTGCCGGGCAGTGTAGTGCTTCAGTATTATTGTCTAAGCTTTAAGGAGAAGCCCAGCTTTCTCAAGTTGAGCTTTATGGCTTTGTTCTGCAAACTCCATTCATCCATCTATGAATGAAACTAAGGAGATTTTTCTGTACACATAAGATACCAGTGAATTCAAAACCAACCAACAAACCCAGACGAAAAAAGGTTCATCCTAAAGACAGAACACCAAACGCAAAGCTGAGGGCATAGTTTATGCAGTCACGTGCCTGGTGAAACCATTAGCGGCAAATTCATGGGTTTGTCAGGAAGAGAGAGATGCGTTTACAAAGTAAAACACATCCGCTCTGGGAGAAAATACAAAATAAAATCTATAACCGCACGGGGAGATTTGGAGTTGCAAAGATCATATATAGCAAGTGTGAGAGACTCGTGAAAAATAATGAATGAAATGAAAAAGAATAAAAAAGAATTCCCATGATTGAAATTCAGGAGGACAGAAAACGAATAAAGTAGATTGCCTTTGGGCCTCCAAATACAAGGAGGGACAGAAAGTGCAGTTTATCAATATCCTCAAAAAACAAACCAAAAAAACTTCAGGAAAAACAAAATAATGAGTGGCGTACAGAGCTGATAAGAGCGGCGTATCTCTTGCACATCTTAATGGAAAAAAAAGAAAGGAAAATCTTCAATCAGCTTCACATCTCTCTTTGGGAATTCCCTCTCAATCAGCATATAAACCAGCATTAATTGATGTGTTTTTCTTTTCTTTTGATGTAAATCTAATTTTGTATTTAATATAGGCGTATAAAGATTCTCTATCTGATCTGGTTTGAGATGCTGCACAGACTCGTTAAGTTGGGCTTTGCTGTTTAGAATCCGCCAGTGTTTTTATTTTTTTATTAACCCTGTAATGCCAAATGTATCATATTTGATATATACGGTTTCTGAAATGTTTTGTGTCTGACACCTTTTGCATAATTTAATGGTAAAAACTTTGCTCAAAATCCTATTGTACGCAATCAGATATACCTGTTAACAGAGGGCAGAAGACTACACAAAAAATAATCTTGACTTATCGCATAGTAATAAATTATTAATATCAAAAATGTATTTCTGTTTTTTTCTTTTTACATATTTTGTTAAAAGGCCAAATAAGGACTTCAAACCAAAAAAAAGTAATTTTCTGTTTTGTTTTATTCTTGGATCGGGCTTTAAAGGGTTAATAACTTTTCCTAATCTGTCCAAGTCAAATCTGGGAAATTGTTATAATTTGTGTATAGCAAAGAGACAGAAGTGAACAAAAACTGCACAGATCTGCTAACCCTGTCTAGTCAGAGCCTCCTTATACGCAGTCGGTTTGACATGGAATAAAATAGGATTAGAGATTAATAAGTCGTACGCAACTGCCGTGTTCAGGCCTTTAGAGTTGATGATGTCATTAGCGCGACAGAAATACAGAAAATAAACAATGGAAAGAAAGAACGTTAGGAAGCCAGGGAGTAGTCAGTGTGCTTTATTATTTCGCTCTTTCATTTGTGAAATATAAACAGAGTTTTTTTGGCTTGTTAGATAAGAAGCAACTGTTGAGAGCAAATACTTTCAGTTTTTAATAACTCTTAACTCAAAAGCAGCTGCAATGTCTGAGAAAAATTCATTTCTCAGCAGTCATACTCAGTCATTTTTTCACCTGTCATAAATTATCTTACGTTTCTTCATTGCTCAGTTTTAATAAATCCTCCTTCCCTTTACTTTTCAGGTGTAACAACAAACACTGACTGGTCGTTGTTGCGCTCGGCTCCTTCGCCTTGGGCGGAGCTGGAGTTTGATAACATCATCCTCACCGTACCTTCAGACGCGGTTAGAGAGCTGGAGAATCCTGATGAGTTGGCAGCACTCTGGAATGACATCATGAAGGCTATCGCTGACCTGGCTGCCAAACCTCACAAATTCACTCGTAAAGAGCGTTTTGTTGCCGACATTCAGATTTCTCATGGTTGGTCATTTTCTTTTTTCACAGATCAGTTTTATCCCGATGAATCTCCTAAACAGTGCCGTGGAACTGCGTGCTTTTATAAGCTTTTTTTTCTGTTCAGGTTGGATGCATGCAGGGTATCCTATAATGGCCCATAAAGGTTCCGCAGAGGCCTTGATTAATGTTAAAAATGCTAAGACCAAAGGCATGTGGGGACCCATCCATGAACTGGGACACAACCAACAGCGAGGCTGCTGGGAGTTCCCATCTCACACCACAGAGGCCACATGTAACCTGTGGTCTGTTTATGTGCATGAAAACGTTTTTGGGATCAACAGGGACAAGGTATAAAAAGAAAATGAGTACCTAAAACAGTGATATTTATTTGTATTAACCAAACTCTAAATAAAACTCTTTTGCTAACGGTGTTTATTTATTTGCACTGTTTATTTTTTTCTACTCTGGTTGTATTACAGGCTCATCCAGCAATGTCATTGGAAAAACGAAATGAACGAACTAGGGACTATATCAAAGATGGCAGGCAACTCAGCAAGTGGAGCGTGTGGACGGCCCTGGAGACGTACATACAGGTAAGAGAATTATTGCTGAGTCCGAACGACCGCCTTAACCAATAAATCCCTCAATCACTATAGAGTGGGGACTGTATGTTGGACTTTATAGTTAACTAGTTAAGAGACCAGCCAAACCAGAGCATGTGAGCAGAGTGGAGAGCGAGGGGTTTTCAATTCAAACCCGAAGCAAGAATTTCGCTTCATTGCAGTTCTCCTCAACCTTTTTTAAATGACCTAGAAATGTGTTTTGGGGGATAAAGTTCATTTCCTCTGCAAATATTGACTTTGCAATTAATTGCTGTTAAGCTGATCACTCTTTATAACAATCTGGAGTATATGCAAATTGCTGTAAAAACTGAAGCAGTAGACACTGTAAATATTAACATTTGAATCATTCTCAAAACTTTTGGCCATGGCTTTATATCTGCTCGTCTAGTGACCATGGCTGATCACCACTTTTCAAGTTGCATTGTGGGAAATTCCAAGTCCACTAGTTTTTCATCCACAAGAGGTTCTGACACTCATTTAAAATGGCGTGATCACTATATAGTGAACTATATAGTGATTAGAGTGGATGTTTGGACACAGCCTATATCTACAGAAAGAGTTGCACTTTACCCTAACAGAAAACTACATACAGTAAGTTTGCTTGATCAGAAATCATGTTGATTATCTGGTTCACTAACACTCTGTGTTTTGATGTTTCTAGCTGCAGGAAAAGTTTGGCTGGGACGCTCTTAAGAAAGTGTTTGCTGCCTATCATAACATGGACAAGTTCCCTAAAGGCAACCCAGAGAAGATGAACGTCTATGCTGAGACGTTCTCCAAGGCTGTGGGTATGAACCTGACTGGATTCTTCAAAGCCTGGGGTTGGCCTATTGAACAGGCTACTGAACAGAAACTATCCAGCCTGCCCGCCTGGACAGATCATCCCATGGTCTAACATCACTACATAGCAGCTCATCCGTTACGAGCACTGACATTGTTACGAGGACCAGTTCCTAAGATGGGCTTTTATCTGTGTTTTGACTTTTATTTATGCAATATAGGAGATGCATGCACTTTCTAGTCTAGCGTTATAGTTTTCCAGGGAAGAAGGGGATAGAATACAAAATATTTAATTATGTAAAACTTTATCTTAACTTTTTGAGTTTAGTAGCATAAATGAAGTCTTTGGTTATCTCAGGATTTATTGCCGTTTATATTAGCTATAATCGATGGATTGTTTCTAATAATCTGTTTGTTGAATCATGAATTGTCTGTTCACTTATTACACTCCTACTTCTGATTCATTGCAGTGAGAACTGTAATTTGGTGTAAACTCAAAATCTAAGGTTTTAGTTTTGCATACAAAAAATAAAAGGGTGCTAAACATATAAATAAATCTTTATTGTTTTTTAAAGTAAAAATCAAGATATACATATATTTTTGAATTGCAATGCCCCTGTCCAGAATCGAAAACTTTCTACTCCAGTTAAAAGGTATGTCCTCTACCTGCAACAAAGGCTGATAAGAGCCCTCTACTTTTACATGGTTATATAGATTTTTTCTTTAGTAAAAAGTCTGAGACCTGGGGTCCGTTTCATGAAGCACGTTTACCAAAAACTCCCACATTGTCGGAACCTGAAAAAACGGAAACTCTGACTTTTCCGTTTCACAAAGAGAGTTTCCTCAACCTTCAGCTTCAGTCACCATAGTAACATTCTACCCAGAGCTAACCTGCTCGGAGGCAGGTTTTCTTCAGTAAACTCTGAGTTTCCTCTGTCTTTGCTCTCCTTACAGCACATCATGCTGTTTTATTTCCTGATTTAGTGTTGTCCATAAAAAAAAAAAAAAAAAAAATATATATATATATATATATATATATATAAGATTAGATGAGCTTTATTGATCTCAAAGCGGAGAAATTCACTCGTCACATATTGGCATAGAAGTTACAGAAGGTGCAAACAGGGAGGAAAAAGGTGCATTAAGAATAAGCAATATATATACAGTATATCCAGGTATATACAGTATATCAAGAAAAATAGGATTAAGGTGCAAGTGTACATGTATCGCACACAATGAAAAACAAAATAAAAATAAGAAATAAAAAAAAAAAAATATGTACAATCCGGATGGCTTATATACAGGTGTAGAAATATTGCACATTCAGCATATTGCAAAGAATATTGCACAGTCAATAAATAAAAAGAAACTATAAAGTAGCTGCACAGTGGTTTTTACAGGAGTTATTGCGGTTATAGTGCATTATTATAGAGTCTTGTGGCAGCAGGAATGAATGACCTGCGGTAGCTCTCCTTTTTACAGACAGGGTGTTTAAGTCTCTGACTAAAGGAGCTGCTCAGCTCCTCTACAGTCTGGTGCAGGGGGTGAGAGGTGTTGTCCATGATGGATGTGAGTTTGGCCAGCATCCTCCTCTCACCTTCCTCAGCCGAATATATATCTCATTCACTAGGTTTGTAAGACACATTGGGTTTTAAAAACAAACATTGCATGTCTGGCATGGCAATTTTTTTTTTTTACAGAGAATTAAATATTTATAGGGGGAGGATTCTACAACTCAATTTTATTTTTATTTAGTTATATTTACAGCACATGAACTACTGAACTTAATTTTAAATTACACATAAATAGATTAATTAATAATTACTTTAGGGTTAAGATTAGGATTCACTCGATAATAACTAAATGAGACTACTGGTTCAATCTGAATCCATTCTATGGGACTGATAGCTGCTTATAACGGCCATTTTTCTGCAAACAGACACTTAACTGTGTAAAAGAAGGCTGAATCAACATGAGGAGGGATGCATGATAATCCACAGGTTCTATATATTAGAAGATTTTTAGACTTGCTTTTCACCTGCTGCCAGAAGATTTCACCTAAATAGATATATTGATCTACTACCATTCAAGAAGTAATCCCATAATATTTCCACGGTAACAAAACTATGGCAAGCCGTTTTGATATGTAGTTTACTGAATATGTATCCCTGTTATCTGAAAAAATTTTTTTTTTTCTTTGTCTAAATGACCATTTCAAACAAAATTACATTCTCCGCATCTAGAATAAACTTTCTGGATGTCTAGAAATTAATTTCAGATCTCCATATTCCTAATATTACTGGTCAACATTTGTATTTTTTTAAATATGACTCTTTTTTTTTCCAGATATAATTACATTTTCAGTCAAGCTGATAAATGTCAGAATGGCCTTTTAAAATGTATAAACATTTCTAGACATAAAACTGAATTCTTGTTAGTATAGTTTTATGTTGTTACTTCCTAAAATTCAGTTTCTGCTACAAAAATGTAATTTAGTAAATATATTATTATAGTTAGGTCTAAGAATGTGATTCTGATCAGGAAGAATCGTATTTTAATGATCTAGAAATGGAACAACAGAAAGGGGTGCTTTTAATCAGGGGCGGACTTAGGAAATTTTGGGGCCCTAGGCGAAGACAGGCATGGGGCCCTCTGAATTGAGAAGACAACATATAGAACAGAGCCAGTACAGTATACAGATACAGAAATTATAATAGAATAGACTTAGATTATTTTTTCTACCTTTTGTCTCTCTCTTCTTATCCTTTTTGTTGTGGTTTTCTTCTGTGTTTTTTTGTCCCTTTCTGTAGTAGTCTAGGCAAAGGCAGGCACGGGGCCATCTGAAATGAGAAAACAACACACAAAACAACAGAGTAAAATGAAACAGACAACATGAAAAAAGGACAGGAAGAGAAGGATAAAAGGTAAAACAATGCATGTTTATTCTCTTAAAATGTCAATTTGTATAATTTTTTTTATTATTATTTTTTTTACACTATACAGGCTAAACAAAGTTTCAAGTTTGAAATAAATCAATGAAAGCTGTAATATCGTTATGCATTTTTCTAGAAACAACAGCAAATAACAGAAGTAGAAAAGTTGCATCAAAAAATACTGCAAAAATATTGCACATAATCACTGCAATGAGTTCAATGCAATACCTCGGCTCCAGAGTGTCTACGTCCCCGCCCCCTTGAGAGACGCTCTGCTGCTCCTCTCCCAAATTGTAGCTGACCGCAAACAGTGCCGCAGACAGGAGCCCAGCTTGTTTGTTTTTATGACCGAAATTGCGGAAAACAACTCGTGAAGTTTGACCTGCTAGAAGATCGAGGTGCGCGAGAACGCTGGGACCCTTTTTCCACCTGGATCTCCGCTCTTTTTGGCCCTCATGTCCCTCCGTTGTCAGACTAAACTCGCCCTCACTTCCTCGCCGCCTCTGCCGTATCTAGACCCACATTGTGTAGCTCAGACCACGCTTCAATATTGAGCATAATTTATAAATGTCTGTGTCAAGCTTACTGCAACACACTGCTGTAAGAGTATAACCAGGAAGCGAGGTAGGAGGGCAAAATAGGTTTAGCGCCACCGCAGCACGGGAGGGAGAATTACGCCCAGGAGCAAATGGATAAAAATAGACCGGAGGAAAAAACAAAACATGAATCGATTATCTTGCGGACGTGTCGATGCATCGGATCGTCGGCTTTTGGATCGATGCATCGATACAAAACGATTTTTATTTACACCCCTACATTCTTGTTTAGTAATTGGTAGATGTTTTTAAGTTAAAAACTGCTTCTAGACTCCTGGGCCCTAATTCTGCTATGATCGGCCCTGCGTGCACTCAGTCTCTCTGTCTTTTTTTTTTTTTTTTTCTCTCCTGCCTGTAAGTGAACGGTTGCTCTGTGTGATTCACCTTTTGGAGTTAATGTTGGGCGTGGGCCTACAGCACTCACATGTACTAAACGATCTTCTTAGCTTTAAAATGTTAACTTCAAGACATCGTAAATTGTAAATGTATCAACCTCTTATATTTTAAGCTTTCCTTTCCAAGGTTCACCTCCAAAAATCTCAGAAACATCGACAGCATTTGCATATCGACACGAACGACAGATAACCAAAACCAAACACTTTCTAATAGACATTTTCTAGACCAGATCGTATTTCTTGATAATCTGTTTATACTGAAACATAACAAACATTTTACACCCCAGACAGGCATTGAATAAACAGCATACAACAGACAGTTAGACAGGCACGGAATATAAAGACAGACACATGCCGGCTTCTAACATAGTGTTGTTTATAATAATATAGTTCAGAATTTTTACACGAGCTTGTGACAACCTATCTTTGAGTGTATCTAATTAAAAACCAAGCCGAGAAGCGTTTGGAGGGGGCCCCTCTAATTCTCCAAACACTTCATCTTCTCTCATTTTTTCAATCCAATCATCAAATTTTCTAATGTGGTGTTCTGCATCTTTTCAATGGGAAACTCGCCATGATCATATTCCTCCCTTTCTCCAGACTCGCTTTTAACAAGGTATCTCTGGATTCAATTTCTAGTCCACATGCATCCATCATTCACACCTTTTGCTCAGACTGTGTATATAATGAGACCTCGACGTCTAATGTGAGATCCCTTGGTGCTTTTAGACTGTTTTCTACTATAAACTACAGTGAGCCGCCTTTTTCTAATGAAGTGTGTCCGTCAAAGAAATGTGTCCATCAAGGAAGTGTGTCCGTCAAAGAGATATGTTTGTCAAGGAAAAATGCATCCGTCAGTGAAAAAGAAAGAAGAAAAAAAAGAAAGAAGAGAATCTGAGAGAAAAGAAAAGAGAAATAAAGAAAAGGGTACCTTTTAGTTCACTCAAATACGTATATGTAAACATATAGCACTGGCCAGTCGCTCGCCAACAACTTCTAACTAGATTAGACAAACAAGTTGCCTAACCGGGATAGGTCCCTCCTCTTTTAAAGGGATTGTTTTATCGTCTCTCTTTTTTCCTTTTATAAGAGAAGAAAAGGAAAAAGAAAAACACCCCTAGAGTCTGTTTCAACTCATATCCCCTCGCTTTTCCTCCGCAGCCTCGCTCTCACATCAATAATCGCTGCCCTTCAGAGGATACTGCTTCTTTTGTAATGTCCTTAAGGGACGGTACGGGAAAAGCGCAACCCAATATCGATCGTCTCTTCAGTCTCGGTTTTTCGTAGAATCCTTAAGGGAAGTATACTGGAAAAACTAACCAATATGTTGACTGGTATCCGCTGCGTGCGTCTGTTTTCGGAAATGCATCTTTCGTGTCTGCAGGCAGACCAGGAATAAAATCACCGCCCCTTTCTGCATGCAGAAACCGTTGGGCTCTCCAACCAACTTATCCGAGTGGACAGTATAATTTTAAAAGGTGTTTGCGCAGGGCCTTTTAATCGGACTTTCAACCGCTACCCACAGCAGAACGCACGACTTAACTTTTTTTTGTCTTTTTCTTATTTTCTGGTGTACACTGTTATTTGTGGTTTTTCCTTGGATGTTAGTAAGGTTAAATATTAAACTGTGCCAGGTTTTTCTTTCTGAATGGGGTGATTAGTTAGAAGCTATTGTTCCATTCTTTATGCTGAGATGTAGGGAAAGGAAGGAGGTTTGAATAGGAGTTTCCTCCCTAGATTAGATAAGGGGAAACATAGATAAACAAGTCCTTATGTGTTTAAGATCCTCACGTCCTGTCTCTGGTGTGAACGGAAAACAGTTGTCTGAAATGTTTATCTGAAAGTCTATTGATGAAGTGTTTCTCTTGGGAAGACTCAATGTTCGTGTTTAAGAATTCTCTATAAATGCAGAGGATGGGTAGCGACGTAGTCAGAATCGCACTAGGAGCTGTTTTTAGCTGTATGTGTGATTCTCCTTTGCAAAGAAAATAAAACCTTTTCTTCTTACTCTCAGTGCTCATTTTTTACACCAAAATTTGGCGTCAGGAGAACAGGATCCTTCGCTGATCCGTCGGCTCGGTGGATTCTAGAAGAAGGGCTGATCACCAAAACCATATGGGTTTTTCCTCTACCTCAAATAGGCCATTTCAGAGAAGGAGGACTCTTCTGATGCTCCACCAAGTGGATTGATCTCGACAGGAGAACAATAACTTCAGGAGACTGGGAGAGGAAGAAAAAAAAAACTCCTTTAAAGGTACAAAAGAAAAAAAAAAAATATTGTTATAACGAAAGTAGGCCTTAATTTGGCTGAGCGTAAGTCTTTTTTAGACCGAGGGTAAGTCTTTTTTGAAAGACCGAGTTTTGAAAAATAGGCCTTGAATAGAGTGAGTTTTTTTTTTTAAAGAGAAAGTGTAGGTCTTACTAAGGAAAAGTAGACCAAGTGTTGCAACAAAATAAAAAGAGAAAGCAATGATCCGGAGTAATTGTGAGCGCTCAAAATAAGAAAAAGGGGGAAAAAAAAGATAAATAAAAATATCTCATAATAGAATATAACATATAATATAATGATAGGAACAACTTAAGAAAATTCACTGTTGTCTTATTTTTTCTAATGCACATCTTTATTTTCTTTTCTTTTTATTTTCTTTTTTTTTTTTTTTTACTCTTCTGCTTCTGCTGTTGTTGCTGTTTGTCTCCAACGGCACCACTGAGCACCTCCAGCCTGTATCCCACTTTACCACAAGCCTGCTGCTCTCTGCTCGGCCTCCACCTTATCAACCGAAAGGCTACAAATCCTTTTCAAAAAGAGGACGACTTTTATTACCCTGGTTCTCAGAGAGCCGAACCAGAGGAGGAAGACGATGGGGGCGAACTGAGACTGTCATTTGACCCCCAACCAGACTCACACCCAGACTTTAGTATCCCTGGGGCCAACAGCGGAGATCCATCTATCACCTTTGCTCCATGGTCACTCAATAGGAGCCACTATCTTCAACAGCCTGCAAACAGCCCCGTATGGACCAGCTCTCCGTATGGACCAGCTCTTCATTCAAGGAGGGGCCGCCGTGAGGACAATTTGAGTGACTGTGATAGAAAACGTGTGCAACGGGAAAAGAAAATAACAGACTTCCACTAAAGTGTTTAAACTGTTCTCCATGCAGCCCTCAGACAAGAACAGCTCTCCAAATGATAGTTGCTGCTACATCTGTGCCAAACCTGATTACCGGGCCAGAAACTGTCCACACAAAAAACGTGGGGGCAGAGGAGGATGTGGCAGAAGCTCAGTTCATCATGGGGGTCCACCACCCTACCATGGAGGCCAGAGAGGACAGAGAAGCCATTCTCAGTAAGGGGGATATCAGGCACAGAAGCGAGGTCATTCTACCACTAGTGAGGGAGCCGTTGGAGCGACCCCCGGTTCGACAGACTCCAAGTAACACACACACACACACAAAGTACATTATAGAGACAGATATTAGTTTCCTGATAATTTTTTATGTTTTACTCCTGTGAGTTGCAGGTCTCATGTAGGAATTGATATTCCTTTTTCATCTTATAATGGATATCCAGTAACTAAAACTCTCAATAACAGTTTGGTCAGGTTTTAATTAGCTTTCTCTGATATGCGGTATCCTACCGTAGCAAAACTTACTATTTTTCTCTTATCTATAGGTACCTTTTCTTTAATGATGTTCTATGTTCGAGATCTCTGAGGATTATTTAATATAAAACAGGCCTGTTTCCTCACCTCATAATATATGACCTCCGGAGGGTTTTTTTGTTTTTTTAAATTCTTTTATTTAATCTTTTATTTTATTTTATATCACCTAAGGGACCTAAGAAAAATGTGTAATGGCTCCCACTCTGGTGTTTTCCAGTCCACTTTGTCTGTTTAACCATGAATAGTGGATGAGCAGGGACACTGTAGATTTTTTGTATTGCTCCAATAGTTTGGTAACAAATTGGCAATAGTTACCTTTTCTTCTCGAAATTAAATGCTCTAATAACCACTCTGTCACATCTTTTGCGCGTTTGTGATTGTTACTACACTGCTATCCCAGCATTTCTTAAGACACTGTGGGTGATTCTAATCTGACCCCTTTCGTATCCCACCTTGTTATACCTAAAAATAATTAATTTCATAATTTTGCATTCAGTAAACAACACCTGAGGAAGTCCCACCTTATAACAGTGTTGTAAGATTAATAAGGGGCCCCTTTTAAATTTTCCTAGATCTGAAATGCTTTTCCTTTCCAGATCATTACACCCATAGAACACTTTTGTTATTTTGACACATGAGAAAGCATGTGTTAAAGGGGGGAGATTTATACAAGGGTTTGTATAATCATCTAAAATTTAGTAATAATATTATTGAAATAAATACAATGTTGATGTCATTAAATAATTCAATTTAGTCATTCAAGCTATCTCAGTCAAGTTTTTTTTTTTGGATTCGTTCTTTTTCTTAAATCTTTGTCATTCCTTCTAGGCTGATTTATGAGGCTGAACTATTTACTTAGCTGTCTGCCCAAAACCTGTTAACTGCAAGGCTGCTAAAGAGCCTGCTACATGCCCTAGCCTTTGCTAAAATGGAACTCTTAGACTTTACTTTTCTTTTTTCTCCTTCTTTTTTTCAAATAACGTCTGGTGGGGTTTTATATGGTTACCTAAACAATTTTTTGTGTTTTGACCCATAGGGGACCATGAGTCAAAAGGGATGTCCGGAGGAAGTGAGTTCCAGAGCTGGGTAGCAGAGCAAGCTGAAGGCTCTGCTTCCCATGGTGACAAGTTGAGCTGGGGGTACAGTGAGGTGGATCGAGGAAGTGGATCTGAGGTAGCGAGAGGAGGTGACAATGTGAAGGAGTTCTGACAGATATGGTTATGGATGGTTTCGAAAGTATATAGAATGATTTTAAATTGTATTCTGAACTGAACTGGGAGCTAATGGAGTTGGTAAAGGACAGGGAAATATGATGAAAGGAGGGGGTTCTGGTGATGACACGAACAGCTGAGTTTTGTAGAAGTTGAAGTTTATGGAGAGATTTAGACATCTTATGATAGATTTTATTGAACTAATTCCTTGTGAAGGAAAGAAATGTTGCTTGGTGATTTAGATATGTTTTCAAGATGGATTGAAGCCTAACATTTTGCAAGTGAAATATTACAACATATGCTGAAATGTTTAATGTTAACCTAATGAAGTTGTGTCTATCATCCACAGAGCAGAGGAGCTGCTGAAAGAGAAATTAGATCTGTGAAGAAATGGGTCTGAATTGGGTCCAAGCATTCTAATTTTTTTGATGCGCATGCGCCGCCGTAAAAAATCTAACCTTAAGTTTTTTAATTCTCTTTGCAGGACTGCCAGAGACTCATAAAACATCTTCATTTTCATATAATGATACAATGCTTAATTATTGCATTTCTCTTACAGCTCAGCTGAAGGCCGTGAGGGAGCAGACACAGGGAGGCTCCCTGCACCAGCTACTAAACCCTTGCATAATTTACAGCCAGGAGATTTTGTCTTTATCAGAAAGGTCGCAGAGAGAGCCACTTGGGTCCACACTTCCCACTGCAAGAAGTTCATTGGCAGAGTACCAGACCAGGCTAAAGAAGCAGACAAATATAGCTCAACCGGAGGAGCTACATCAAACATTTCCATCAGGAACCTTCATCAAGCACTTTGGGTTTTCCAAAGATGTTATCTACAATAACCTACACAGTAGGATCAATTCCAGCTGAGGCAGCTTTAAGAAATATGCCTGCAAGGAGCCACAGTGGTAAAAAGCTGTGGTTAAAAGGTGCTACAAAGTGCTAGATTTTCCATCTGGGATACGTGCTGTTCAAACTCTTCTTCTGGTATGTGGATACATCCCAGATTAAAGAACGACCTCCTGTGATTAATAATACTCAACATCGAAGACAGTGAACTGTGATATGATATTCCAACTTTTCTTGCTCTGTAACAACAACAGCTATCCAGATGCCTCTGTGCTTACATTCTGCTTGGAACATGAAGGAACACTGAGAAATGATATAATGGATAAGGAAGTTGCTCAGTTACAAATGTCCACTGAATATCAAGGTGCTGCTGTAAAGTTACTTTGCAATGAATTCCAGTCCCACTGCACGAAGCCTTTTCATTTGCTGTGGATGAAGTGTTGAATGTGGTTTCTACAACACACCTGAAGACTGACAACTTGTTTGGTAGAAGTATCAGTACACAGACAATGAGCTAGAAATAGAAGATCAGTCTGGATTCGGGGATGTAACATTAAAAGCTCCAAAATAAGGAAAAAAGGACATTTCAATATTTGATATTTAACTTGTAAACTCAAATGTGTTGGGGGAAAAAAAATGATTCTTTTCTAAATGTATTAAAAAGGTAAACCCATCTAAATTATGTTTTTTATATACTCAACGTTGCCTTTGTAATAGGAGTCTGTTAAAGCCTACGATTTTTTATTCAAATGCTATAATTTATAGTCATAGACTTGGATGCTTTTAAACTTTGATATACTGTGGGTTACAACTGACTGACTGTTTCTGGTCAATGCAGTTGATAACTTGTGCCATGGGATCTCTTCAATAGCTAATCAGATGCTTTTGTACTATGTAATCCGTGTCAATATTTAAGAGAATGTCTTGAGTGTCGTCAAAATCTTAACAGGGATTTATTTACAGTTCTTTTGTTCTGTCATAGCTTTTTATTGTAGAAATTGGTTATCAGATTAAGGCCTCATCATTTATCATCAGGTCCCGGATTTATCAAGATCCAATTTTGCGTGCAGTAATTTGCGCGCGATGGGCTGAACCATGGTTTGCGGGTGATTTAACAAGAGTGATTGCGTAACTGGTGGCAGGTGCAAAACTGTCTGAGACACCCTATTTAAATGATGGTTTTGCGCGTTTTGTGGTTTGCGGCAAAGTAGTTTGTAGTTTGTACAAACTAGTGCATTAAGAAATTTAAATCTTACAGTGACACCCCCACCCCCTCCAAAAAAATAAAATAAAAATATTATATATATATATATATATATACACTATATTGCCAAAAGTATTTGCTCACCTGCCTTGACTCACATATGAGCTTAAGTGACATCCCGTTCCTAATCCATAGGGTTCAATATGACGTCGGTCCACCCTTTGCAGCTAGAACAGCTTCAACTCTTCTGGGAAGGCTGTCCACAAGGTTTAGGAGTGTGTTTATGGGAATTTTTGACCATTCTTCCAGAAGCGCATTTGTGAGGTCGCACACTGATGTTGGACGAGAAGGCCTGGCTCTCAGTCTCCGCTCTAATTCATCCCAAAGGTGTTCTATCGGGTTGAGGTCAGGACTCTGTGCAGGCCAGTCAAGTTCATCCACACCAGACTCTGTCATCCATGTCTTTATGGACCTTGCTTTGTGCACTGGTGCACAGTCATGTTGGAAGAGGAAGGGGCCAGCTCCAAACTGTTCCCACAAAGTTGGGAGCATGGAATTGTCCAAAATGTCTTGGTATGCTGAAGCATTCAGAGTTCCTTTCACTGGAACTAAGGGGCCAAGCCCAGCTCCTGAAAAACAACCCCACACCATAATCCCCCCTCCATCAAACTTTACACTTGGCACAATGCAGTCAGACAAGTACCGTTCTCCTGGCAACCGCCAAACCCAGACCCGTCCATCAGATTGCCAGATGGAGAAGCGCGATTCGTCACTCCAGAGAACGCGTCTCCACTGCTCTAGAGTCCAGTGGCGGCGTGCTTTACACCACCGCATCCGACGCTTTGCATTGCACTTGGTTATGTATGGCTTGGATGCAGCTGCTCGACCATGGAAACCCATTCCATGAAGCTCTCTGCGCACTGTTCTTGAGCTAATCTGAAGGCCACATGAAGTTTGGAGGTCTGTAGTGATTGACTCTGCAGAAAGTTGGCGACCTCTTCGCACTATGCGCTTCAGCATCCGCTGACCCCGCTCCGTCAGTTTACGTGGCCTACCACTTCGTGGCTGAGTTGCTGTCGTTCCCAAACACTTCCATTTTCTTATAATACAGCTGACAGTTGACTGTGGAATATTTAGGAGCGAGGAAATTTCACGACTGGATTTGTTGCACAGGTGGCATCCTATCACAGTTCCACGCTGGAATTCACTGAGCTCCTGAGAGCGACCCATTCTTTCACAAATGTTTGTAAAAACAGTCTGCATGCCTAGGTGCTTGAATTTATACACCTGTGGCCATGGAAGTGATTGGAACACCTGATTCCAATAATTTGGATGGGTGAGCAAATACTTTTGGCAATATAGTGTATATATATATATATATATATATTCAGCACTTCCAAGTCCGAGGCCATGGTTCTCGACCGGAAAAAGATGGCTTGTCCCCTTCAGGTTGGAGGAGAGTCCCTGTCTCAAGTGGAGGAGTTCAAGTATCTTGGGGTCCTGTTCACGAGCAGTGTTGGGCACGTTACTTTGAAAAAGTAATTAGTTATAGTTACTAGTTACTTCTCCCAAAAAGTAACTGAGTTACTAACTGAGTTACTCCACGATAAAAGTAACTAGTTACTAGTAAAAGTAACTATTGCGTTACTTTTGCGTTTCTCGCCCCGGTAACCCTCACCACCCAGCCCCCACCTTCTCGCCGTGTGTTTCCAAAGCCAGCTGAATAATGCGGACGACAAAGACAAGAACCTGCAGAGAGTTTAGCATTTATTGCAACTCAATGTAAATGACATCAGGGGGGAACGCCATGTGAAGTTTTTTAACAGGGCATTCAGATCTGGTGAAATTAATAACTGGGGATGTCTAATTCTGAAATCCTGTGTGTTTGGGTTGTTATAGATACTGCAACATCTATCTATCATCTATCTATCTAGATGTATAATCTGTGTGTGACATAAAATATGGATCTCCATCCCTGCCACAAAGGCCATCAAATAATGTTTAAAATAAAAAATATAGTAGGTTGAGAAGGCAGACCATCCATCCATCCATCCATCCATCCAGATTTCTCCCTTTCTCCATATAGGCTATCATTTCTGGCTGTTGTCAGGTTAATCATTTGATCGTTCACGCTCTCCATAGTTCTCCTGTGGCGCGAGCACACTGCGACTGGTGCGCGCCTTTAGCTAGCATGCGCGTTTCCTGTCGCTTGCGCGGTGACTCGTGCCGCCTGCGCTGTGCGGAGATGCAGAGGAAACCGTTATGTGGTGGGGAAACGCAGCTCGACGTAACACCGGTATTTCCATCAGGAAAACGCTGTTTTGCTGCTGGATCCTCCTCACTCTCCATCTCTCTGTGTGTGCTGTACGTTAACACCCACCAGCAGAAATACCCACCTACCCAACTGACAGACGGAATCTCACTATACATCAGCCATTCTCATCCTCCCCTCTCATGACAAGGCGCGCACCTCTGGATGACCTAAAAAAATAATCTTTAATATAATATATAACAATATTTTTTTCTGCACAAATCTGCACTAACGTTGCACTAACCATTCAGTCTATTTGCAGAGTTTTTTGACGTGGGTGGGGTGTCAGCTTCACGCAGCTGCGCACGAGTCCTATCATGAAAAAAGGTTCATTGTGCGACCTGAGTAACGCGCAGTAACGGGGTGTCTGCAATGGTAACTGCGTTATAGTTACAGTCAAAGTAATTAGTTAGATTACTCGTTACTAAAACAAGGTAACGGCGTTAGTAACGCAGTTTTGCTCTATTTTTAAATACGCAGTAGAGGTATTTAAAGGTAGTAGAGGATATGTACCGGTATATAAAACCCGCGCCCTATAATCCGGTGCGCCTTATGTGTGTGTTAAATACAGTAATGGCACACATAACTGAGACTGCGCCTATTAGTACGGTGCGCCTTATGGTCGTGAAAATACAGCAAAAGCTTATGAATTATTTGACTGTCTGCCTTGAATACTGGGTCCCTTTGTTCTGAGCCCTGACAGCATAGCAAAGATGCACAGAGACTGGAGGAGACGAAGGGAGAGAATGAGCCAGTAGAATGAAAATGCAATTATTTTATGAGAGAATGATTATCAGGAGCTTTCTACATGCGCATTTCATTTGCAATCTGGATTCGAAGTGGTAAAGTTTCAAAATCAGAATCAGAAATACTTTAATAATCCCAGAGGGAAATAACTTTTGTTACACGCTGCAGATACATTTTTGTATATACACAACAAACCACACAAGATAATATAAATGTATACACATATAACTCTTAAGCAAAAACAGCACAAGGAATGAATAAATGTGAATTTCAGAGGGGGGGGGGGGGGGTCTGAATCACTGGACTGAAGCCTGGGCAGCGTCCTCCTCTCTGACACGGTGTGTCAGAGAGGAGGACGACAGTGAACAATGAGAAAGAGAATCCACGCATGCACAGGAATGTTAAACTTGCAGTTTGCATGTTCTCTGCTTGATAACTGCCTGATAACAAGTTAGAGGAAGTTAAATAGAAATTTCAAACTGCAAGACCTTGGACTAGTGGTTGTCCCCAGAACTTTCTTGCTGTAAGGCAACAGCACTTGGGAACTTATTTCATTTATTTTGTTAATACTATTTGGTAAGATGAAATATCTGTACTGAACAAGGGTTTTCAAGAAAATATAAAATCTAATCTTTTCAAGTTTGTTTGTCATTCCACAGTACAAGGCTATTGCAGCAGTCTTATTCTCCCTTGATTGCAGTGACTCAATTTCTGTGGAATACAGGAAGTAAAGTTGCGGTAAGATGAGGGTCGTATTTATGCCTGCAGATAGCTGTATATAAGGATAAGCTCTCTGTCAAGCCATTCTTGCAGGTTCACAGCTGCATAAGGAAACCAAAGGAAACCCTGTCTAGAGACCAACAGCTTGCACAGTGAGTCATTTTTGTTTGCTAGTTACAGTATAGGAATAAAATAAAGTACTGTTGTTTTTTTGTCATTTTTTAACTAGAAACTTTATTATGTAAACCAGTAAACATGTTTATTTTATTATAAATAAATTGACTTTTATGTATTGATTACATCTAAAATGTGTTACACAGAAATGTGTGTATTTTACTCTATTCATTTGATTAATTTACAGCTTGTTTGACAGAAGAAAAAGAGCAAAAAAGAAAAAAGAGCAAAGAAAAATGATAAGCTAACACTGAGACCTTATCTAAAGAAAGCAAACTGTCACCCTGATTAAATATATAACTCCAAAAATAGACAACAGCCTAATGTTTCAGAGCACAAAGCAACCCAAACATAAACAAATATGATTATTTGAATCCTAGGTTAGCTAAAACAGATTATTATGATATACTTAAGATCAATATTTCAAAAACCAATTTGCAATTTCTCCTTTAGGATGTTTTTGTAAGTATGACTAACATTTTAGCATTTTCTCCACCGAAATATATTGTATGTCTGCAGCCTTTTGGAGAGCATTTCATCACATACCAGGGAGAGAACATAGTTCAGCAACTACAAAGCTGAATTTATCAGTCTAAGACTTGTTTTAGCTTACAAGGTATTTGAGAAAAGAAAAACTAAGACAGAATATCTTGTGCATGTTTAGACAGGCGTGCATTTCTTTTTACAGGGGCCTGTAGAGATTTGTTTTTACTAGTGCATTCCAAAGAAAAAGGCAAGGAGGATAAAAATCAGATATTTCCTGTCTTTCCATAGAACGTCTTTTAACATTTAGTTGAAAAGGCTTTTACGCTATTTTGACATAAGAAAACAACCGCTCACTCATCAAGGACTATTTTCTTCATGTGAAATGGCATCTGTTTTGTTAGGTGGTTCAGACCTTTTTGTAAAAAAAACAACTCAAACAACGATGGCTGTTGCAAAGCAGTCCTTTTGGTGATGTCACCATTTCTCCTCAGTCCTCATAAGGTCTAAGTTCTTCCCCAGATTGCCTTGTATCGTCCACACCCTGTACTCCCACCTCTTCACTGTTGATCATCTGTACTGTGCTCTCAGCTTCACCCCAATACCCAGATTGTAACGGTGCTTCTTCTACCATCTCTTTTCCAGTTTATCTGTGGCTGTCATTCTACTGGCACACATCTCTTTTCCCTATTTCCATTTGTCTATTGTCTTTGTCACTGTCATGGGCAGATGGACCCAGTATTCAGGCAAGACAGGGAGTGGGTAGTTTCAAAATGTTGAAACGGGGGGGAGGCGGGCAACACCCATCACTGGCACTCTGATTGGGGAGAAACACAGGTAAGTGACCACGATAATCTGAGAGAAGATAATTATCTAAGTGAGTAACTTACCTGGTTTAACAGTTCAGTTCAGCTCCTAAGAGTGAGGCAGGATCCAGCCAATGGACTGGCAACGAGATGCGGTGCAGAGCCGCCCAGAGTGTCCCCGATACAGCAGCCCCGATGAACAGGCAGAAGTCCAAATCAGGTCAGGGAAACAGCACAGAACAAGGACGGCTGTGAGATCCAGAAGTCCGTAACCCTGTCCCGGTCACTCCGACCAGAACAGGAACAGACAGATCCAGGGCTCCAGGAATCCACAGAACATTCAGGCAAGTTCAGGGTTCCATGAGTCCAACAGAGTGCTCAGGCAGAAATGCTGAGTAGAAACAGGAAGGCTCAGCAGTTAAGAGGCAGAAATATGAGACGAAACTAGGAAACCTGCGGAACATTAAACTAGCTCCCCCCCCCTGCCGAGCCGAAACAGGAGAAGGTCACGCTAAGCGGGGAAGAGCCAGGACAAACCAATACGAGACTAACAATCCTCTGTAACCACTGGCCTCCATGAACGGAAACTTGAACTAGGGCATCAAAGACAAACACAAACAAATTCAAACAAACATCATACAATGATCTGGCCCCGATAGCTGGGCTGACATGAATATAAAGCAGCAGACACAGGCGGATAAGATGAGTGATGATTAGAAACTGGGCAGAGTTAGGCAGGTGAGTAAAATTAACAAATAGGTTGGCTATCAGGTCAGTCATCTATTGTTCTATTTGTGCTCCACAATAAAAGGTTGTTATGCTTAGAAAACATTTTTTTAATGTGCTATTTTAAACCCCAACATTTTGTCTTCATTGCAAAAAGAAGCTATGCCAACATCTCTCCAGGACAGTTGTCTTGAATCCACGGCCTCTTTCATCCCAACTGTTGAGCAATAATTAATTTCATCATGTCAACCCAATCAGCTCAGTCTTATCCCCAGGATGCCTACAAGGCTCTGCTCAATGGCACCAATTTACTGCTACTTAGTCCCAATGTAATTTCCCATTGGGAAGCTACTAGCACTAAGTTGGTAACTGGTTAGCAAGATGCTTCCGAGACACCGGCCACAACTAAACTTGCTTGCAAGCCTTCCGCCACGACACTTTATTCACTCGTGAAAAGTCGTGCACCACTCAGGAGAATTCTGAAATGCAACGGTTGGAACAGCCGTTTGCCTACGACTTTAAGCTAAACTATCTGCCCAGTTGATCAAAATTTCACTGAGTTTAAAAAGAAGTGCTGCAGAATTTCCTGAGACCGAAGATCTGATTAGTTTCTTCCTAAAATCCTAGAAATTGTAGTTTTTTTCCTGACCTATAAAGTTTATTGCTAAGACCTCAGAACTGAAAACTGGTTTTCTAAGACCTGACAACTTATTTTCTAATACATGGCAACTTTTCACTTAGGCCTACGACCTGATAACTTTTTCCCTGGCTAACACCTAGTAGCTCTTTACCTTTCCTTAGACCTGAGGATGAACTAAAATTTACAAACTATTGCCTTTGGCAATTTCAGATAAAGTGGTGTTGACTTGTGCAGAGACATTATTTAGACATTAATTTTCTTTTTGTCTTTAGGCTATTTCAGCCCAGATAAGAAGTTAATATCATCACAAACACACAGGTGAGAAGGATAAAATCGAACGATAATTCTTTTTTTCTGTAGCAGCACACTGTTTACATCAGGGGGTTAGTGTTCAATGCTGAGTTGATTAAACCAGGGATTTAATAAGGTTTTGTGGCTTTATATTGTGGGTGTTACCAAAACCAATGATGCCAGACATATGTGGAAACAACAAGGGCTAAACACTGAAAAAGCACATAAATAAACAAAGTCATATTTTCTTTTAATGTTTAACATATTTTTGGGAGATTTTATGGTTAGTTACCACAAGAATATTAAATTGAAGCTTTTTTTCAATTCAAACAGGTTATCTATATTGCCATCAAGTTTCATCATTTTTATTGATTAATTGACTTTATTGATCTCCCAGTGGAGAAATGTACTCGTTAGATCAGCTCAAATAGTCAAAAAGAGAAGAAGGTGCCAAAGGAAGAAAAATGTGCATAGAATATATACAGTATATACAGTGTGACCACAAATACCTCTTTTTTGTTTCTTTGTTTGTTATAGCAGGATTATTAAACAGGGTTATTGCACAGGTTGTTTACATAGGTAATTATATAGATGCATTTTTATATATAAAGTTATTGCACTGGGTGTCGAAAAGGTAAATAAGTAAAGCAAAATCAACTGACGTAACCAAAAAAAGAAAACACAACTGTTATAAATGTATTATGAATTGATTATTATACTTACTAATATCTATTTCTAAAGTTGTATTTCAGCAGAAATCACAGAAAAATCTACAGGTACCATAAAGCAAGAAATTATTCTCACAGCAGCCTGTGGTCGGCAAAATGAAAGATTAAATTTAATGTCTTACGTTTTATTTGCAGATCAGTTTGGACAAAGTCTAACATTTATTTACAATCCCTGATAAATTAAATTTTACCAAGTGGCACGATGGTAGATGAAGAAATAGTTATTATGACACAATTCAAACATCAGATTAAGTTTAGCTTTTATCATTGTTTCATTACTCGTGTTTCAACATACTCTCAACAGTTATTCAGCATTGTTTGGATGTTGGAACAGTGTTATTTTTCAACTGTCATTAGTCAGCAAAATTTTTAAAAGGCATATTTGTAAAAATAATGTTTATTAGACATACAACTTAAAAATGGTTGATGTTTCAACTCTGATGGTTTGTTAACAACACATTTCCTACTGTTTGGTGTTCAATGCTGTTGCAATGTTTTTCTTAAACTGACATTTTTCCAACTTTTGAACGATTAACTTCAGTCTAAAGCCAGATTGGTGCGGATCATTTCCTCATCTAAAGGTTTTCATTAAATCTCATTTTATTTCTTTTACACAGCCGTAAAACAAAAAGTATTTGGTACAAAAATTATCTTTAAATTTGTTTTAGAACCTTTTTTTTTTTGCTTCTTTTTTGTTTTAGATTCTACACTCACCGACCACTTTATTAGGTACACCTGTCCAACTGCTCCTTAACACTTAATTTCTAAGCAGCCAATCACATGGCGGCAACTCAGTGCATTTAGGCATGTAGACATGGTCAAGAAAATCTCCTGCAGTTCAAACCGCGCATCAGTATGGGGAAGAAAGGTGATTTGAGTGACTTTGAACGTGGCATGATTTTTGGTGCCAGAAGGGCTGGTCTGAGTATTTCAGAAACTGCTGATCTACTGGGATTTTCACGCACAACCATCTCTAGGGTTTACAGAGAATGGTCCGAAAAAGAAAAAATATCCAGTGAGCGGCAGTTCTGTGGGCAGAAATGCCTTGTTGATGCCAGAGGTCAGAGGAGAATGGCCAGACTGGTTCGAGCTGATAGAAGGGCAACAGTGACTCAAATAACCACCCGTTACAATTAAGGTGGGCAGAAGAGCATCTCTGAACGCACAGTACGTCGAACTTTGAGGCAGATGGGCTACAGCAGCAGAAGACCACACCGGATGCCACTCCTTTCAGCTAAGAACAGGAAACTGAGGCTACAATTTGCACAAGCTCATCGAAATTGGACAATAGAAGATTGGAAAAACGTTGCCTGGTCTGATGAGTCTCGATTTCTGCTGCGACATTCGGATGGTAGGGTCAGAATTTGGCGTCTACAACATGAAAGCATGCTTGTATCAACGGTTCAGGCTGGTGGTGGTGGTGTCATGGTGTGGGGAATATTTTCTTGGCACTCTTTGGGCCCCTTGGTACCAATTGAGCATCGTTGCAACGCAACAGCCTACCTGAGTATTGTTGCTGACCATGTCCATCCCTTTATGACCACAATGTACCCAACTTCTGATGGCTACTTTCAGCAGGATAATGCGCCATGTCATAAAGCTTTAATCATCTCAGACTGGTTTCTTGAACATGACAATGAGTTCACTGTACTCAAATGGCCTCCACAGTCACCAGATCTCAATCCAATAGAGCATCTTTAGCATGGGGTACCTAATAAAGTGGCCGGTGAGTGTATGTCTGTGTTTTCTGTGCATTCATTCAAAAGGCTTGTGGTATTATTGTGGTGGGTTGGTGATTTCAGGAACAAAATTCATGGATGGACAGAAAACAAGATGTGCTGTAATCTGTTAATAGTTGACTATAAGGAGACTTGTAAGGGCATGCAGGATCTTGTGTCCTGAATGCTCACTGGTTGGTGGTTAAAGTCCCTCCCTTATTTCCTCCAGTTCCCTTTCCTTAAAAGTCAGAAAAATAGTGTCTCTTCAACACTACCCTCATCCTTGGTAAAAAACTGCCATCTGAAGAGATTTAAATTCTCAGAGATTCAAGATTATAACTCAGGTAAAAATAACTTTTTTTAATCCTAAATATAATTACAATGTTTTAACTTAAAAGTATGAGTTGACATTTTTTTATTGACTTTTAGTAGATTAAATTTTACTGAATTAAAGGGATTCTGTTTGGGAAAAACAAACAATTTAAAATAATGACGACTGGGTTAATTACCTTGAGTCAATTAAACTTTATAATTTTGTCATTTCTTAGCTTATTTGAAGGTACATAATTAAAGTTGACATATTTTATCCAGAAGTCAGTGCAAATTGTTCTGCAATTTGTTCCCTAGGGTAAAGATTGAATGAAAATCCTACATAAAAATTAAACTTTTATTATTAAGACAAGTATAAGCTACTTATATAAAATATGTCATTTACCAGTTTTAACCGTCTGGTGGGCTTCATCAAATGCCTCTGTGGAGAAACTTCAGTATCGTTTTAATATTTATTATTTAAGAGGAAAACAAAACTGTCACACCAATATTTTATTCGTATATTCCTTCAAAAATGCAGACATACTACGACTGCTTTTAAAAGAGAGGATGGGTCGACTGCCCCAAGGTTGTTTCAGAAAGACTGCTTGGGTGAAACACAAAGAACGCATCTTATGTTGGTTTAAAATATCACTAATGCAATCTTAACACTAGTGATAGAACTATGCTAAATTGAGCTTCAGAAGCTGATGGCAACAGGAGTAAAACCGGTTCCATTCATTCTTTGCCTGAGGTCTTGGATTTTGGACTTAGCTTCATCTCACCAGTTCACTTACTGGACCTCTTCACCATGTAGATCAGGCAATTCTTAAATGTGGTCGATGGAAAAAGATAATAGCTTACTGGTTTTCAGTGTTGGTTACTAATTCCTTACTCTAGACTTTAAAAAAAATTACTTGAAAATTAGAAAATAAACTCAGCTAACAAACAGAAGTGAACCAAATGGATTCAATAATCTTTAAAATATGCATATGTATGCATTTTGGATTTTTTCATGTTAATGTTTTAAAATTTCCTTGCACCAAAGGTTTAAATTGGCGATGAGAGTTGGTGGGGACACCATAAGTGTGGGTGCTGATGCACCTGCAGTTACAGGACCTGATTTGTTTTTATTAATTTAATGCCTTCCTGTTGTTTAGAAACAATTGGAGCAAGTAACAAAATAAACAAATATTTCTAATTACAGATAGACAGACATATACCTTTTAGTCCCTAATTTATAAAGTCAGCAATTTTAATAAAAAATGTATATATAAAAAAAAAAACTAACAGTACTGGTCGATGTCAACAGTAATATATCGGGCATCCCTATTATGTCCACGAGTTTAAATAGAACGTTCCTAGAGGAAAGCCAGAGGAAGGCGTCCAGTGGGCATCAGAAAAAGATTTCCGAGCCAAGTCAGCTGACTCCTTTCAAGGTGGAGAAGAAACGTCTCTAATCTATCTCTATCTCTAAGGGAGAGCCCAGCCAGCCTGCAGAGGAACCTCATTTCAGCCACTTGTGTCCGGGATCTCATTCTTTAAATACACAAGAGCCTGCATGCCCTTAAGTCTCCTTATTGTCAATAATTAACAGATAGAGATTTCATGACCATAGATGAGAATATAGTTTAACTTGTAAATCAAGAGGTTTTCATTTTTTCTCAGCTCTCTCTTCACCACAACAGAGTAATGCAGCATCTGCAGAGGTTTCAAGTAATAAAGTACAATTACTTAGTTGCTATACTTAAGTAAAATTTGTAGGTATCTATACTTTACTCCATTACTTATTTTTCTTCCTACTCCGTTTAATGTTTTAAAAAACGTATTGATTTGCACCATCCAATTCAGATCATTGGTGCCATCCACATCTAGTGAAAACTAGTGTAATTGGATGAGTCATATAACGCAAATACTCATTGGTTAGCAAAAGGAAATCATCAGAAGGAAGCAGGTGTTCTTTAAACTGCAAACGTGCATTGTCTATGCCATTCTAGAATGTCGGATTCAGAAAAATATGTCGAAATGTCTGAAAGGTCGGACACAGGCGAGAGCGTATCGGGAGATGGAGACGGAGACCAACAAGACCTCCTACATCCTTGACCCTATCTCAAAGAATGTTTTCTAAATAGTCGAAAAACTGAGCTTTTAATTCATATAGTGGCATCTGGCTGTTTTTTTTAAAGGTTACTTTATAATTTTATACTTTAAGTAGTTTTTGGAGCACATACTTTTTCAGTTTTACTTGAGTAAAGAGGTCAAGTTGATATTTCAACTTTTACCAGAGTGTTTTCAAACTGCAGTATCTATACTTCTACTAAAGTAACAAATGTGTGTACTTTTGACACCACTGATCATCTGCATTATTGCAACCAACCCTCTATCAATGTCCTGCTCCATTCTGCCCTCCATGTTGCATATCCAAGTAAATATGTTTCATCTTTAAGTCTGCAGTTTACCATCCTTCTCTCTCTGTGCTGTTCTGGAAAACTTATAATATTAAGATGTTTACTGATTTAATGATGCCAGAGAAACCAAATATCAAGTCACCTCTGCATGAAACATGAATGAATCTCAGCAATTTGGGATTTTTACTGTAGAACCTCTACAGTCTGGTTAATTTCTTTTCAATTAAAAGTATAAGCATATTTTTACCTGGAACTGTGAGTCATGGTCCTCTGATGAGCCAAGCTAAATAACTTTTTTCACTAGTAAAGACAACATGCAAATGCTATGTTTTGTTAAACTCATTGCATTATCAAGCTAACCTGATTAGTATAAGCACTCTGTTGCAGTTTTATTTGTTTTTTTTGTGTGAAAAGATCTGTATATCTATCATTTTTTTCGGTGGCAACTTTTTTTTTTTTGCAAAATGATGCAAAACTACTGAATGTTTACCAATTTATCTAAAAATGACACACACCAAGCCAGGAAGTGCCTCTTCCAAAGTCTCAAGTTGCAGTATACTGTCTTTCTCACCCATGCCACACCATTACCATATAAGGTGATGCTGGAACCTCTCTGGTCATCAAAGATCATCTTAGCCTTCAGCGTTGAAATGTCATTCTAGCTCACTTGCACAGAAATTGAACAGACATAAAGAATGAGTAGTTATCCAAAACAGAAAATAAAACAATAAGAAATGAATCTTCAACACAGTGAATTACCACCATCAAGCATATTATATCTCAATGTGACAGATCCAGAGCCATAGAGTCAGGAGTCTTACCTGCACACCTCTAGATAGATCCAGTGATGTTAACGGCACAGAGAGTGAAAAAACATTGACTGAAAAAGCTCTGAAGTCAGGCCGCTGGGCCTGACCTAAGATTCTATTGGCTCAATTAAATGAGTAGAAAGGAAAACAAGTACTGAAGTTATAAGTGAGGTCTGTCTCTGCCAGGCATGTGACATGTCCACACCAGTCCTTCAGAAAGTTACGCCTGTGCCCGGACTGGTTGATACAAGAGACCAATTTTAAACAAACTTATTAAAACACACCACTGTTTAGTCGTTGAAGTCTAAAATAAAAACATCAAATACCACGTGTCTTATTCTTCCATCTTGTCTTTGTATTTTGTTTTGCAGGTAGAAACCCTGACACAGCAGCTATTTTTACACATCGACTTGTTCATCCCAAGTGCTTAGCCATAATTCCTTCAATCATGTCCACCCAATCAGCTCAGTCTTATCCTCAGGATGCCTACAAGGCTCTGCTCAATGGCATCCAGGAGTTGGACCTTCAGCATTCCAGTGTTCCTTGTAACCTGGTGCTGACAGGAGATGCCTTCCCTTTAGTGATAAACAGCCATGGCCATATCCTCATGGCTGCCTCTGTGTATGGGGGAGGAAGAATCGTGGTCCTGAGCCATGAGGCCTACCTGACCCTCTGTCCTGCTCTGGTAGAAAATGCTCTGACCTGGCTGGGAGGAGAGAAGTCTACAAACCTGTCTTTGGGGGTGCAGAAAAAAAGGAAGGCTGTTGCTGATAACCTCAGCAGTTCCAGCTACAAAGTCAGTCTCGTTGAGGAATTTAGCAAAGATCTTGGAGTCGATGTGTACGTAACAGATGCCTATGAAGTGGGCGCAAAAGCAGGAGACCTGGTCGCCTTCATGAAAGCAGGAGGAGGGATTTTGATTGGTGGACAAGCTTGGTGGTGGGCTTCACAGAACCCCAAAGAAAACCTGATCCTTCAGTTTCCAGGGAATAAAGTAACAGCAGTGGCAGGAATCTACTTTTCTGCTCAGTCTGGAAAGGCAGAAAAGATACCAGTTTACCATGAGGTCCCAACATCCTGGAAAGCTGTACGGTAAGTTTTAACTTTAGTTTGATTGAAGATTTCTTATTTTCTTCTTTACATTGGATCATCCTTTAATAGTTACATTTTCTGATGCTAGTGGTGAACTTTAACATTGGTGTTTTTATTTCAAATCTATTTTTCCTCCTTAATTCATTATTACAGCTCTGTGTCATGTCTCTGTGTTGTTTCCAAACAGAAATATGATGGATTTTAAAGGAGACCTGGAGTTTTTGCTACAAGGGGTTTCGGATTTTGACCTCCAGGGAGATGGAGTTCCCTCTTTAGCCCTGGTCCATGGTCCTTTCTCTTTTTCTATCTGTACGACAGACAATGGAGAGACCTTTCTGGCAGGGTCATACTATGGACTGGGACGTGTCATTCTGGTCACTCATGAGGCGTTTCTGCAATATGAGGTGTCGTAAAGTAACATAAAAATGTTGCCTTGTTTCACTTAGAGCAGTGGTTCTAAAACCTGGTCACAAGTACCACAGCTCTGATTGTTTTAGATGCCTCTCTTGCAGAGAAACCTGTCTTAAATTATTGCATGAGCTCATAGGCAGCCATTAAGTGCTGCAGAAATCTGTTAATCATTCCTTCATGTATGGCAGCAAGGAGACACCTAAAACTTGCAGGACAGTCATAATTAAGGACAAGGTTTGAGACTTAGAGGATAGAATATGTTTAATGGATTATAAGCCATGGGTTAACAGTACAATGTATAGGCCTGCGCAAATTTTCAATCATCCGGTTCATGCAACCACAAAATGCTTTAATAGGAGGCAACCAGACTTTCTTTTGCTTTTTTCTGATGGAATACAAATCTTCTGTTATCGGAATGACAATAATTCCTCAGTTGTTAGGGAGAAACAAAAAGACCACAAACATGTCAGGAAGCCAAACTGGGTGTTTGTTATGGTCAGATGAAAAACATATCAGGAAGAAAAACACAGAATCTAACGCAGAGGAGAAAGTAGAGCTATGCCAAACATTGCATTTCCATTTGTGACAAAACGTTTGTGAAAAACTCAGGAGGGATGGAATGTTTTTAGGGGGATGGGCCTCCAGGTAATTAAAAACATCAGCAACTCCATCTACAGGTTGCTCCAGCACAAACATGTTTAAGACTCCTGGAAAGGTGTGGAAATATTTTCAGAGAAAAAGGAAAGGCTGGTTGCCACTTGTTTAACCCTGTTTTGTAGTAGAATGGATAGTTTAAAATGACAATGTTTAAATTATCCTGTTTTTTCTAACAGACACTGGCATCATTTTGGAAGAATGCTTTTGATTGGTTGGACCAAGGCAGAAGAGGAGTTGTTGGATTTCAATCAGGCATTAAACCGTTACCCTACTTAGGGTTGCCATGTAAAACTACAGAGTTAAACCAGGAGCTGAGTGTGTTTGTATGCACAGCATACACTGACACTGATGCAAAGATGATCCAAAACTTTGTGGTGGAAGGAGGAGGCCTGGTGATTGGTGGACATGCCTGGTACTGGGCATCAACACACATCGGTCAAAACCCAATGCAAGACTTCTCAGGTATAAAACTATAATTACTCTTATCGAAGGTATAAAGCTATTGGATTGACATTGAAACGGAAATACACCGCATAAAAAAAGCCATTCGGTCTGTCTGTATCTGGAAGTCCCACAGGATCTTGGCTAGGTCATTCTCTACCATCTTTGGAGGTGTTTCCCTTTGACCATATGGTTTACAGCCCATACTCTGCACAGATATTCCTGTATACTATTCAAGCCACTTGGTTATGGCGCTTCATGTAAGCTTTGCCTGCCAGCAGCTTACACCGTGCAGTTATGTGCTGTATTGTCTCACATGCACAGTCTGCATCTGGGGTCTTGTCTGGTGTGGTAGATCTGGGCCTCTATTGCTCAGAACATTTTATATATATATATATATATATATATATATATATATATATATATATATATATATATATATATATATATATATATATATATATATATATATATACATGCTATCAACAGGTAAATATAAAAAAACACTCAACCATTAGTTGAGAACAGACTTAAGTGTGTTTACACGTACCAACTGGATCCTATGTGGAAAGGAATTATGCCCTACACCTAAAATGTACTTGTTCCATGTTTAGCCACAACTGACATCTCAAGGAATTCAGGAAAAAAGGAGTGTTTACAAGCTTGAGTAATTCAGGTGTCCTTGTTATGTACTTTGTTATGTACTTAAATGCTTTGGGATTTTGGCCAAAAACAATGTATGATGAGCTTGAAGTCCTGGTAGGGAGCAAAAGTCATCATCCCATCATTAAGATGTGTGACCCATTGAGGAAAAAGTGACAGAAAATCCTCAGGCTACCAAAGTCATGTTTTACAGTCAGTAAAGAAATCAACTTCTGTTCTATTATTCAACAGAATATTTTTCCTTAAGTATTGGAATTCATCAAGATTATGTTTGGCAAGGGAGATGGGTCTTTGTGATATTTTTTGGTCGGCAGTGGTTTAGGCCTTGGAAGCTTCCCTCTAAGACTATTTTACCCAATCGAGATTCTGATTTTAATTGAGGTCTGCAGTGCTTTTTGTGTTGTTTAACCAGCCATCCTCTCCTAGGCAGGGTCACCACTGCTCAATGTTTACTCGATGTCATGATCGATTCAAGAGATCTGACCCACATGCAGAGAACCACTCAGGGAACCAGGGGAAAGGTTGAACAGGTTTATCGAGGAAACAGTACAGGAATTGGATCTGGAACTCAGAGAACTGGTAAACCGGAACTGGAAAGTCTGGAGAGGAGATTACAGTGATCAGTTCAGAGACGGTCGGAAAATTGACAGAGTCTTTAGTACTGTGGGAGCGGGACTCACGTTTAAGGGGGTTCTTGTTTATCCTTGGATCCAGTAGGTGTGAGTTTATCCAGAGAAGAGGGAACTCGGAGAGCGGACAGGTAGACATTCGATGGACCCTGAGGAGCAATGGAGCAGACGGTCACTTGGATTTCCAAAAGCGACTTGAACGGCTTGTGTGGATGTTTTTCCCTGCTCAGTGTGAACTCAGTTAATCCTTCCAGGGGGAGAAGGCCAGGCATCCAGTTACACCGGAAATCTTCCTGCCGAAAGGCAAAGACAAAAACAATGTTAGACACAGAGAAACAAAGGCTCAAATTAGACTCAGCTAAACTCAGCTTGGCTAGAGAACCCAAAACTGACAAAAACTCTGGCCTCGAGGTAGTGACAGTCCACTGCTCAAATACTCTTCAGTAATGAACCAACGGGCCACAGGTGTGCAGGAGGGCCAACGAGGACAGGGCATCACCTGGTGGTGGAGGGAGAGAAAAACACACAAACAACCCACACAAACTGGATTCCTAACACTCCAGTTGTAAATGGTGCCTCTGACTTTTGTTCTCCAGTGTCCTGAAGTCTTAGAATTGATTTTTCATAATAGTATGTAGGTTTTTTTTTTCTTCTGCTTTTGTTAAAATATATATATATATGTTGGTATTTTAATTAAATACGTACAGGCAGTGATGTATGTAAGATGAAACCACGTAGAAAACAAACAGCAAGATCGAGGTTCAAGAAAAACCAAAATTATGACTGAATACATCAGTTAGATAAAGAAAGTTGAGGTATAACTTAATTCCTTGTTTCCAGGCAACAAGATCCTAAACAAAATGGGATTGAGCTTGCTCAAAGAAAATACAAGAGCAGGTGTCTACAAAGCTCCTGATCCAAGCCAGGTCCAAAAATTCCACATCCGTAATCTTCTGAACCACTTTGCTGGTCATGTTCTAGAGGACAAAGAACTCCCCAGGAAAAATGACGATCACCATAAAAAGCTAGAAGATTTTGCATCATTCTTGAAGATACAGGCTCATGACTGCTTCTCCTACATAGAGATTCTTTCCATTTTGAATCACATCTTGAAGAAAAGGGGGATCCCACAGGTGGGTTACACAAAATTCCTTTAATATATGAAGTCACTAGACTATCTCCTAAATTGCAAGGTGTATATATATACACACACACACACACACACACAGACATATATATATATATATATATATATATATATATATATATATATATATATATATATATATATATATATAATATATGATATTCTTTTGAGTATTAAATGTGCAGTTTACATCTGTTTTCAGCCCCATTATCCATAATTTAGGAAACATCCTTCCTATCGATTAAGAGCTGCAAGGCTTTTGTGCTGCTTCATTGACCAGCTTTGTTGAAAAAGGCTGTTGGACTAAATAATTTTATGTGGGAATTTATCATGTTGCATTTCTTTAAGGGATAAAAATTATAGAGGAAGAGCAAATACAAGGGCACACCACACTTTTTAGATTTTTTTTAATAAAACAAATATCCAGACCACCTTTACCTTCAACTTTACAATGATATGCCACTTCATATTGGTCTTTTAAATAAAACTACAGTATAGTACTTTGCACACGGGGCTTTGGGAAATAAACAGCATGGCCACAATTCAAATTCAAATTACTGCAGCAGTTTCTTCTTCCTCTTTAGTCCACCAGATAAACCCCTTCCCCAACACATTACTTTGGCTGATACCTATAAATGCAGCTCTCTTCAAATATAGAACAAGTCACTCCTGAATAAAATATTTATAGAATTCAGTGTTTTGAGGAAGATTAATCTCAACCTACAATGTGAACTATATTTCAAGCCGAGTGAGCAGAACCCTGTGAAGCATCCTGAAGATCGCATGCTCCTCACGCTGGCAACACATGTGTACGAAGCTTCGACAAACCAGGAAGAGCTTCTACCCTACATCATCAAGGATAACCCACCACTTCCTGTGGTTAAGGGTCAACTGATCAAGATCACTGCCCAGACAGGAGGTCAGATCATTTTTCTCTCATTGTTATTCTTTAACTCAAGGAAGATATGAAATAGGAATTTTTGTGTGACAGAAAACGAGGAGTGGATCAGTACGGGCCTGTACCTCCCTCCTGGTATGAAGACAGAGGTTACATTGTCGACCAAGCTTGTCCGGAGGGGATGGGTGGTACTGTGCTTAAAATCAAACCTTTACTCTCTTTATTCTATCCTCTAAACATTCTGCTATATCACACATGATCCAAATGAAATAATATTACCATTCACCAAGCCAGGCAGTAAAATACAGCTGCGCCTTATGCAGGTTTTAAATCCATAGACATTTGGTATGTTTCATCTAAAGATCCAGATTGGATGCCAAAGCGATGTACTGAAGCAGGAGGAGTTATGGAGAGCGCCATGTGTCATCAAGAGGTTCCCTGTTACAGCTGAAAGGATGCAGGTGTGGAACCTGTGGGGAGGACTCATCTACCTGCTGGCTCCACGTGATGTAAAGGTGGAGGAGGAGGAAATCGTGGTTCAGCAGGCTGTTTCTGCTCCCTATTACAAGTCTGGTGAGTGTGTTCTATCAGCTAATGTTCCATTGAAGAGATTTCTGAGGATTGGTGTGGCTGAAAACGTTCCCTTGATGAGTAATGGGTATTTATATCTAAAAACAGTGTAAAGAAGATATTCAGTTTTTTCAAGACACTGTTACATGTGGACTAAGCAAAAGTTCAACAGTATCAGTACAGTTGGCAAAAATGGACAAATGTTTTTTTTTTTTTTTGCAGTTTCAATTAAATAAAGTGTTGTAAAAAAATTTTAGGGGCTTAAAAAATAATCAAACATGTTTGGACTTTTATAGCTGGTTCAAAATCAGATATTATTTATCAGCAATATTGGCGATAACTAGTTCTTTTAGGGTTTTTAATCATGGAAAACTATGAGAATGTTTCCTTAAAAACACTCTTCATTACTTTAACTGTTTCCTACGAATAAAAATTGATCTACTGTGAAACTTAATCCAATGACTAAAGTTCAGAGAATGTGTATCTATGCATGGCTGCCATACATCCATCAAACCATACATATATTTTCTGTCACGCTTATCCCTGCTGGGGTCGGGAGGGGTGCTGGTGGCTATCTCCAGCTGTCAATGGGTGCCAGTCTGTCACAGGGCAACACCGAGTCAAACAGGACAAACAACCAAGCAGACACACACTAAAACCAAAGGAGAATTTAGAGAAGCCACTGAACCTAACAGTCATGTTTTTGGACTGTGGGAGGAATCCAGAGTACCCGGAGAGAATCCACGCATGCACAGGGAAAACATGCAAACTCCATGCAGAAAAGGCCAGGCCGGGAATTGAAACACTGCTTCACTTTGCAGTTTCATATGCATGGCTGCATTTGTATTAATTATTCATATCCATTTATTGGGACAATAACTAGTCTAATTGCAGTAAGTGATTTTGGTAGGTTAGTTATTCATTGTTCCATACATTTTTGCATTTTGTGGTGTTAAAAAACTGATGTCCTGAGTTTTTTTCTTGAAATTCTACACTTTTAGCCTCAGGTCTTGGTCTGGGGAAGTCTGGTTTTGGTCTTGGTCTCAGAAAAACCGGTCTTGACTCCATCGTTGGTCTTGAAAACATCTATATCTATATATTGTTTTGAATTTAAAAACACTGTGTACCCACTTTTTACTTCAGTTCAGTGACAAATGATCCTGTTTATTATTGATAAAAGTAGAAAACAAAAGCTCTACTCACTGTTGTACAGGATTTAATCAAATTTAGCAGCATCTACATTGCAATAACTAACTTTCCTCTGTAGGATCATGAGGGCTCTGAAGGCTAAATCTAAAACTTGATTATGTTTTTATATGTCATGCATTCTGTTCATAATTTCCAGTTCTACGTTTTCACATTAATGATCTCTTGCAGAGAGAATATGGCAACATGTTTAAAATATTTTTTTCCACCTGGGCTATTACTTTTCCCCAGAGGATGATACACAAGCAAAAGTTTGTTTTCAGTTATCTTTAGTCTCAGCATATGTATATAAAAATGTTCATAAATTATTTTGACATTTAAAGGCTTTTACCTCTTTTCCAATGCTGCAAGTAGTAGGAGTAAAGAACGCTCATGCTGGTGTTGTAAACGTGTGTAATGGAGATAATTGCACCCAAATGATACAGAATGGGTGTGTGCATGGACCCCACTCAGAATGACTTGGACAAAAAATCTCTCAATATCGGAATAAATTTATTTCAAGTGGAATCGGATTAGAATACTCAGTCTAACATTTTTACATTAAACATTTCATGTTTGGCTTAAGGTTCCTAACCCACATGCAGAACACACTGAGGCTGAAGAAAAGTTCAAAGGTTTATTGAAATAATTCTGCACAAAGAATAAACAGATCCAGGGGTTAATCAGATCCAGGACTGGTCACGAGTGGGTTCACTGCAGAGGGGGACAGAGGAGTTAGTGGATGTCCAGGTAATTTGCAGGATGTGAGTGAGCAGGACAGTACCTGTTCAAGAGTTACAGCTGAGCGGCAGAGGGGGGGGGACCTAGAGGGTCCAGAGGCTGTCGGCAGGCTGAGGGCTTGGCGGAGGCAGAGCTTGGTTTGAGTATTTGCAGATCACAGATTTGAGTTTCCCTTCCAGATTCTTCAGAGAGCGGGCAGGCAGGTTTTTGACAGGAATTATTCTCCAGGGTTCTTCAGAGATCAGACTGGCAGATTTCCAACAGAGATACTCTTCAGGGTTTCTGGTTTCAGGCAGGTTCAATCTGGGAAGCAGAAAGGAGAAAACAGATCAGGTTCAGGTTGAGGGTTTTCAGGGAATCAGAGATTCAGACAGGTAGGTTGGCTCAGGCTTGCTAACCGTAACTGGCAAACACTCTGGCACTGGAGAGACGTCCTCTGCCTCCTTAAATACTGATCTCCTGATGAACAGACGAGCGACAGGTGGTGCAATCAGCTCCGGCTCCAGGAGATCTAATACGCCCTCTGGTGGAGAAAGTGGACAGACCTCCAGATCCCAACAAAACATATGTAATCTGATCAGGCCTTCAATCCGATTGTGTCCATGTAAATGCTGCTAGTATGGAATTTCACCTTAACTTACACCTTAACCTTTGAAATGTTGTTTTTTATATTATACTGTCATTGGTGTAAATCTTGTATGCACTTCTTTTTGTCACTTTTACACCAAATTTTTCCCGATGTGGGAAAATGAAGGGTTTTTTTTGTTCTATTTGCAAACTTTTCCAACTTTTTGTTAGTTACATTTATTAGTAATATTCTGTAGATATTTTCATCAAACTATCCACCCTTTGATTAACTTAGGGGTAACAACAGCAGCTGATTGGTCCTCTCTGCGCCAAGCTCCGGCACCCTGGGCAGAGATGGAGTTTGAAAACATCATCCTCACTGTGCCGTCGCACATCATTCGTCACGTGGAGAATCCGATGAAGGTGGAAAAACTCTGGAATGACATCATGAAGGGTGTTGCAGACCTGGCTGTCATTCCACAGAAATTCATACGCAAGGAACGCATCGTGGCTGATGTGCAGATTTCAGATGGTAAGAGTGCTTTCTTTGATTAAAATGTAGGATTTGGGGAATTCTCTGACCATTATTTTGAAAATTTGCTCAATCAAAAACATTAAAACTTGACAACAAAAGCTTTGGTTATAACATAACTTTTTATATAAGAAAAGGATTAAAAAACAAAACAACATGGATGAAGTCAGTTCCATATTCTGCCAGACAACAGGAAGTTTGACCAAGAAAATCTCAACCTGGGTAATCCTTATTTTATTACTTTAATACCTGCATTTTTGTGAAGAGACATGAAAACATGTCCATCTGAGAAACTGATGCATTTAAAACTAGAAAAGCACTCGCAGAGCACAGACCTCCACCAAGCAGTGAATATTGCCCCACATTGTGACTTACACCTGTAGTTAAATCTCACACATGGTCATTACCAAACTTTTATGAATTGTTCCTTTGTATGAGGGGCACCTTTGTTAACAATTTCCTTAAAATCCTTTCATAAGTTTATAAATAAGTCACAGCTTGTGTCTGCAGCCTCTGGTGTTTGTTCTGCTCCCACCTTCTTCATTCACTTTGCTTGTTTGATCAGTGGATTGAGACTTCGAGCAAAGCATTTCTCATGTTTACTGTGTTTTTGTCTTCAGTATAATACTTCTGGACTATTTTCTTTGTTGAGTCAGATGCTGAAGCTGTCAATAGTCACTGCTTCCACTCTCTGGCTTAGGAGCAAACTGCTTGTTCAGCCAAATAATGTAAATTAATCCTAAAAAAAAAAAAATCTGATAGCAGATAATGTTTATCATCAGCAATATTCAATGGATTGCTTCTTTGACTGAGGTGCACCTTTATAAAAATGTCAATAAAAACCGTTCAGAACTTTTCAGTTATCCTATAATGAGTGAGAACAGAGGGATCCAGTATTCAGGCAAGACAGACAGTGGAATAACTTAAAAAACGTTTATTAAAGCAACAATGGACGGTTTAGCAGCAGCTAGGGCATCTGAGGCAGGTAACTCTGGCGAGAGAGAAAACCACGAAAAGCCGATGGAGCGTGATCTGAACTGAGTCACTAACCTGGCTTAGGGTTCAGACCCTTTCCAGAGAACAAGGTTGATAGCAGCCGGTCAGCTGAAAAGACACAACGCTTGTCGCACAGAGTTCCAGATGGCAAAGCCTTGAAGGACGCAGGACTGACAGGAGATCAGTTCCGAGCAGATGACGGAGGAAGACAGGATAATCCAGAGGGCAAAGTCA
The DNA here is from genome assembly GCA_030533445.1 of Cyprinodon diabolis. Classification (NCBI taxonomy): domain Eukaryota; kingdom Metazoa; phylum Chordata; class Actinopteri; order Cyprinodontiformes; family Cyprinodontidae; genus Cyprinodon; species Cyprinodon diabolis. Next base: position 6,669,423 of record CM060079.1, read on the forward strand.
AGAGGCAGATCCAGAATCTGAAGACAGGTCAGGCAAACAGATCAGAACAGGGGCAGGCAGACTCAAAGGTCCAAAGACAGAAACGGTTCAGGATCAGGTACACTAGAACACTATAAGTAATGCCAGAAAAACACTCACCTAGGACTCAAGAATAATCTGGCACTGATGGGCAAGATCAAGCAGTTTAAATCGAAGCAGGAGCAGGTGGATCAGATGAGGAGTGATGAGAAAGAGGGCAGAGTTAGACAGGTGAATAAAATGAGCAATTGAGCCAGTAATCGGCCCCGAGATCATGACATATCCTGTAAAAAGAAGGACAGACAAACATACACACAAATTCTCCTAAAAACATAACCACTTGGCAGAGGTATTCAAAATACATCAACAAACAACACTAACCCCATTTGATGCAATAGCACATTTAGGACAGATGAGTTTGTTATAATTTAGGCTTATGAGCTTAAAATAAAAAATGTAGATATTAACCCTATAATCAAATGGTAAAAATGCAACAAAAAGGATAATTGAACACAGTTTCAGTAAAACATGTACATCATCCTGCTGAAATCTAGCTTTAATACTTTTTGCAAATACTTCTTTTCTAAACTGTTACCCTTCTCTGATGACCCAAAAGTATTTCATCCCTGAATTAAAAAAAAAAAATATATTTAGTGGAGGAGCCGTATTGTGGCTGTGAGTAAATCAGCTGGCTGAAGAGTGGAAAATAATTTTGATATTCGATATTTTATTTTGACATTTAAACTCAGATTTTACTGCTTCTTTGCAGGATGGTTGCATTCCGGCTATCCCATTATGATGCACTCTTCAATAGGAGGTGAGCTGTTTAACCCAGAGGATGCAAGAACCAAAGGTCTGTGGGGAGAAGTTCATGAACTGGGACACAATCAACAGAGAACCTGCTGGGAGTTTAGTCCCCACACTACAGAAGCCACATGTAACCTTTGGTCAGTTTACGTGCACGAGGAGGTGTTGGGACTCAACAGAGCAAAGGTTACTTTCTCTTTCTTAACAGACACCAGGCCACAGATGCTTTGTTTTCTCAAGTCCAGTTCAGTCTCTTAATCACATTATTACTACTACTACTACTACAATTACACAAGGATGACCCAACAAAAAAAAGAAACAAGCTCCCCTTTACTCCTAACTGTCGTCCTACACTGAAAAAAATAAGCCATTTTTGGCCTATTATATACTTAGAACACAATTGTTTCATGTTAGCAGGGTAGGGCATAAAACAATTGTGTTAAAGTAACTAAATATGATTAAATAAATACTAAAAACGGAATTATTTTTTCTGTGTACTTCCATTTGCCATTATTTTATGCCATTTGCAGAAATAATAACTCAAACTTGGAGACCTTGTTACCTTTATCAAAAATTATATTGATGTTTAATTTATTTACTTATGGATATTTATAAAAATATATAATCAAACACTATTAATAATTCATCACTCAAACTAACATTTTCCACAACAGATATTTAAAATACAGCAGAGAAATTAGTCACTAGCATTTAATCATAATAATTAACAATCATTAACTGAATACCAACAATGTTACAGAATTCAAACATGTTGTGAAATTAGGTCTTTTTAACCTCCAGTGAATGTTATGTATTATAATTCATATCTGCAATCGACAGGCTCATCCCGAGATGACCTCACAGAGTCGGAAGAAATGGGTGGAGAAGTACGTTCAAGAGGGCAGGAAGCTCAGCAACTGGAAGGTTTGGACTGCTCTGGAGACATACCTGCAGGTTAGAACACAAACAATAAATCACATTCTGATAAAAATTTTATAGTCAAAATTATTTTATTCACTAGGTAAATTAGTAATTGTATTAAATGAGCTATCTGTGTGGCTCATTGCTCATCAAAACAAAAAAAAAAACATCTGCATAATCTTAACTCTTTACTTCTTGTAGCTCCAGGAAAGGTTTGGCTGGGCTGTCTTTAAGAAAGTGTTTGCTCGCTATCATGACATGAGGAACTTTCCTGAAGACAACGAAGAAAAGATTAACCTCTACGCCGAGACTTTCTCCAAAGCCACAAAGATGAACCTGACTGGATTCTTTAAAGCCTGGGGATGGCCCATCAAACCAGCCACTGAAGAGAAACTGTCCAGACTGCCTCCCTGGATCGATCACCCCATGGCCCGATATTCCTAGAAATCCAACCAGATCACAGTCAGAGGTTACTGACCTGGATTAGTTGATGATAGATCTTGGTTGTCTTGCTTTCCTATTTTAATGGTAGAAATGTTTAATGATAAACAAGCTTGCGTATCATACTGGATAAACAAATCTATGTGAGTATATTTTTAAAGATGGTGTAGGAGCCGTTTGTCCTTTCCTGTCTTTATCGCCACCAGGGGACGTAATTTATTTTCCAATTGTTTGATGGGGGATGGGATTATTTAAGGTCAACCATGATTCTGGTAAGCTGTTGTGAGGAGGCAATAGTTTTTAACTGTTTTCGGTTCAGATCGGTGTTGTATTTATAAATTTATGTAAAGGGCAAATAGTAATACTGTGGACATTGTTGTTATATTAAAGGGGAACACTTTTTTTTTACATTTGGCCATTTACCATTTTTTGGAAAAACATTGCCCAGTTTTGGCAATAAAACAGCGATAAAAGAATGTAATTGCATTCTTTGGTGAGTTAAAGGGGAATACCTTTTTCTTTTTTTACATTGGCCCCTTGATTTTACATTGTTACATCATGTTCTACTCACCCATATTAGTTTTGTGTCATTTGGAGCTGTTCTGAAGATATTCCGTTAGGTTATATCAAAGTAACGTCTTCCTATGGGCAACGACTTGAAGGCACAAACTAAACTGTTCATAATTTATTCTTTATGGTACGCCAGCATTCATAACATGTAGGCAAATCACTGTCCCCCAGACATCCGCGGTTATATTTTTATATATATATATATTTTTTAAACAAAGCGGAGTGTGCATGACGTCATTTGCGTGCGCCGGCTACCATTCATTCTTCCCGTCTACTGAACTGCTGCTACTTTTACTCAACTGCCTGGAAGATGTCTAGTGCTACTACCACAGATGACCTCGCTCTCAAAATGGAATTGAACAATTCAGATTAGCTAGCCGAACGAATATAAGGGGTAGAGCGTAGCCGCCTGTGGCCTGGGCTGCCTGTTACGACATCACTCCTCCACGGGGTACATTATGAATGCTGGCCTACCATAAAGAATAAATTATGAACAGTTTAATTTGCGCCTTCAACTCATTGCCCATAGGAAGACATTACTTGGATTACAAAACTGAATATCTTCGGAACAGCTCCAAACGACACAAAACTAATATTAGAGCTGCAACGGTGTTTTCACAGGTCTGCCTAAAAAGAAGATCAGACAGCTGCAGCTGATCCAGAACGCTGCTGCCCGTGTCCTCACTAAAACTAAGAAAGTAGAGCACATCACCCAAGTTCTAAAGTCCTTACAGTGGCTCCCTGTATCTCAGAGAATAGACTTTAAAATACTTCTGTTAGTCTATAAATCTCTGAATGGCTTAGCACCTAAATACATCACAGACTTGCTATCAGTGTATCAACCCTCCAGACCACTCAGGACTTCTGGCTCCAGCCTGCTCTGCATACCTAGAACCAGAACTAAACATGGAGAAGCAGCATTCAGTTCCTATGCGCCACTTATCTGCAACAAACTTCCAGAAAACTGTAAAAGTGCGGAAAGCCTGAGTTCCTTTAAATCAAGACTAAAAACACATTTGTTTAGGATTGCCTTCGACTGTTCTGGTTAAACAGTTCAACTAAAACATCATTAGTTAAACTCTTTTGTTTTCTTTACTCCAACTGTTAAGATTCTTTTTTGTTTCTGCATTTTTTGTTTTATTTATTTATTTTTCCTACTTGCTTTGATTCTGTTTTATTTTCCTATATTTTAATCATGTAAAGCACTTTGCATTGTCTTTGTACTGAATTGTGCTATACAAATAAATTTGCCTTGCCTAATATGGGTGAGTGGAACATTATGTAATAACGTAAAATCAAGGGGCCAATGTAAAAAAAAAAAAATAGTGTTCCCCCTTAACTCACAAAAGAATGCTAGTAAATTATTTTTTCGCTGTTTTATTTCCTAAAACTGAGCAATGTTTTTCTACAAAGTGGTACAGTCCAGGGGGTGGAATCAACTAAAGAACATATCTTTTGTGTGCTTTATCTTAGCACAAAGGTTAAAACAAGACAACTCTAAGTGTTTTAGCTATTTTCCTAGTATTTACTCTATCGTTTTTCTTTTAAAATAAATAGGAATTACTGCCAGACAGTGGATCTTAACATAGAAAGTGAGAAAGTACGAAATATGAGAAGAAATCATGTTTTTGCTCTACTTAATGTACAGAAAAGTCAGTTGTTTGGTACAGAACAAGCCGAGGTTGTTTCCATCAGTGATTTCCAGCTATGTAGCACCACCTACCGTCTCTTACAGACAGAAAAACAATGTGTATCAACATATTAGAGCAGAGGCTTTGTTTTCTAGTGTGTGCAGGAAAGATAAGAATGAGGAAAAATGGTAGAGCTTGTTTCAGGGAAAGAAGCTCTCGGGTTCAATGAGTTTTTATTGGCTCTTAGAAGATTGAAAAAATTATCTGTTATCCAGATGAAAAAAAAAACAAAACAAAGAAAGACAATTGGGCTTCAGTTTTTGTAGTTGATTTCAACTTTCAAAAAAACTCAGTTCAGCATTCAACCGGATTCCCAGTTACTTTTAGACCTATTCACACCTTCTTGCATGTGATGAATAATTTCCCAGTGAACCACGCCCACAATGAACTAGACTAGAGATGCCCTGGCATTAGGGGAGGCCACCATGCATGTGAATTTAAATTTACAAAATAGTTCATACTAGGAAAAGCTTAAAAGCTACGACCCTTTTAATTAGCTTTGAACTGTGAAAACATTTCAGATAAAAGCTAAAAAAAAAAACTTTTAAAGTACAAAAACCCTTATCTTTCTTTAGTGGTGTAAATTTCCAATTTGTGCCCATAGCAGGGTAGAATTGTGGTATCTGAAAGCAACTTTGATATACAAGTGCTGTGTTTTCTTAAACAAACAGTCCTGTTCTCGTACATTGAGTTCGGCTTGTCAATCCTCCCTCACAGCTGCTCAACATCCTCCTGACTAGACAATGATCACAAAGGCATTTATTATCTCCTCTGGATTTAAGATCTTTGGTTTTAATTGTTTACTGCTAGTTACTTTCACAATATCTTGTCCAGTCCTTGTCCTGGTACACCTAGTTGTAGTTTTTTTTTTTGTTATATTCTCTGCTTGTGATAAATTGTATCACATTTTTCCCCATACTATTTTCTATTTTGGATTTACCTCAGTCCTCACAAAAAATAACCCGTTATTCTGTTTTAATTTTCTCAACCAGCATGTTAGATCCAGCTATTGTGCTGCACCATTTTAGGGAGATTTTTTAACCCGCATCTGAGGTTCTGTTTTAAATGGTAGAACCAGGCCTGTAATGTTATTATGCATAGTGACATCAAGACCAGTTCAAGTGCCATCTAGGCCAAAATAAATAGATTTGTGGCTTTTGTGATGTACTGAGGATGACGTCAGCGCATATATACGTTAATGTACGATAATCCCCAGGACCAGTGTTGTAAGGGTCGCCCCTGTGCAAGCTAACATGGAGTAAAGACACCGAAAACTACACCCCCCGTGTGTGTCTGTTTTAATTCATTTACACTGAGTCAAAGTGTAACAGCTGTGTCTCATTTTCAGAATTCTGTTAGTGTCCAAAGATTTTCAATAGCATCACTGGTATCAATCATTCCAGATCCATGATGTCTGCTTATGGGAGTACATAACAAGGCGGACACAAATAAACAGCCATAATAGTCCTGTGAATCATGATTTTAATATTAAAGATGTTTAAAATGGGCACATGATCATTTTATCACCTTTAACCTCTTTTAGACTACCGTCATTTAATCTTTTTACTCATCAATAGCTGATAATACATATTCCACACATAGTGTACCATATCTGAAGCTCTTTGCTGCCATCGCATGGTCTGAAATATGCCAAATCTTCCTCGATTTATAATTCAATTAGCAATCAGCACCGAATTTAGTATTTGCACAACAGCAGAAATATTAATAGTTTATTAGGTGATATAGTTGTTTATAAATTTAGCCTGTAAGGGATTAGAGCCTAATAAACATAGCATTCTTCAAATATGAATGAATTTTGGTTATTGTTGTGCTACTTTAACCAATGGTGAGCATTTTTGTAAATGCCTCAGTCTAATTTCAAATTGTCTTTAAATGTAATTTTTTTTGTTAGTGGAAACCTGTCCAGGTTGTGTCCTGCCTCTCACATTCTGACTTGAATGAATGGATGTTTATATGTAATCTTGAATTAAAAATATTGAGCGATTACATTTTGATTTTTGTGTGCCTGTTATTTAAGCCTGGCAGTTGTTGTAAAACAGCTCTCCAACTGGTTCTGTGGAAAACTGCTGCAGGAAAGCCCCCAGGTCATCCAGGGAACGTTTCACAACATAGTTCTCCTCGGTGTTCCTTCCTGTACCAGCGCCGCTCAGGATGGGCCTGTCATTGTTGTCCACGCAGCAGTAAGCGTTCCACATGTAGTCTGGGATGTTGACACGCTTCACATTGTTTTTGATGATCCAGTTGTTTGCAGAGGGGATGGCGCCAACCAACACGTAAGCTTTTGAGCATTTTTCAAGGAAAAGAGTGGTGAGGTCTGACTCGTGGATCCTCCAAGCATCTTGATTCATTTTGGGGTTCTGGGGGACCACATTGGTCAAGGTGAAGGTAGCATTACGGCTCGGCACTGGAAGATGGATATTGTTATGAAATTAATAAGTAATTTAAATAAATTACATTACATTCACAACTAAAACAAAAAAAAAAAATCAAGGAAAATTTAACAGGCTGGTTCAGCTTATCAGTTTATCAATTATCAGTTATAAAGCATGCTTACATTACTTCTAAGTTAGGTTGACCAAACGTCCGTATTTCCCGGGACATATCCGTATTTCACGTCCTGTCCCGGGCGTCCCGGGTTTTTTTTAGAAAGTGAGGAAATGTCCTGATTTTTAAATTACCTGAATTGGACCATTAAATTTACAGGCACTGACCACGACGCTGCGTGTGACGTAATCCCTGAGCCGCGTCCGTGCGGGCAGCCATGTTCTTAATCAGAATATAGACAGCGTGGCTGTCAGTATGCCAACAAGATGCAAAAGCGCAAATGTATGTTTAACGACGATTTACAAAAGAGTTTTCCCGCTTTCAGACCGGGTCGAGACAAACGGGAGGCCTTGTGCGCAGTGTGCAAAGCAGGCACATATGTCTCGGTGTCCAATGAAGGTGCAAGGAATCTGAAAAGCCACCTGGACTCCGAAAGTAAAGATAGTCTATTGATATGTTTGTTTGTTTTTGGTACATTTTGAGTTATTTTTGCTACACAAGAGGTATTTTTTGTTAATTAGCTCATTTGTTAATTTATTTTTACCAATAGCCTACAGAACAGACATTATTTTGTTCATTGCTGAGGCTGAGTATTGTGTTATTGGGAGTTTAAAGTTATTGTTAACTTTTATTGTTGAGTGAGGGATGTTTAGATGAGACATTTATTTTATTGTGCCATTCATTCATTACAGGAATTGTTAAGCCTTTTTAATAAATACATTTTGAATGAAATTATCGTTTGTTATTGGAGTTATTGCTGTTGACTTTTACTGAAAAGCATTTTTTATAAATAAATATGATGTTATTGTAGGATTATGTAGGTCTATGTTAAGTGAGTGCATGCCACAGACATCCCTAGGTGTCCCGGTTTTACCAGATGAAAATATGGTCACCCTATCTAAGTACCCCAGAGACTAAAAACTTTTAATAAAATATATATTCCAAAATGATCAGAAGCCTTTCACCCCAAATACAGTCTCATCTATTCAAGGGGTAATCAAGTTTAGGTTTTAATTTAAATTAAGTCTACAAAATTATCCTTTTTTATCAAATTTCTACCAGTTATACACTATAACACTTTATTGTTTAAGATTCAAAAGTCAAACTTGCATTGATGGACATTACGTCTAACTTGTGAAGATTTGACAATTATAATTTATTTTTTGAATGTAGTTAGTTTTTTTTTTTTTATTAAGTGTAGTTACAGTTTTGTTTTAACCTCTGTTTGAGATCCAGTTTTTTGTAATCTAATTTAAAGGGTATGCACCTGTATGCTGCAAAGGAAGAAGTTATATTGTGTCTGTACATTAGGTACAAGTATTTGTACCTCTAAAGCCATTGCATCACCTGTTGTGCCTCAATGATGGCGCACCAGCCTATCCTACCTGGATGGTGTCCGTTAGGGTTCAGGTGGCCTCGGTCAAAGCCAGAGTTTGTGTAGTCCTCATTGAGGGCTTGTTTCTCTCCCTGGTAGACCCCCGGGAAATCCTTCCCCAGCCAATATCCGTCCTTCATCTCAGCTTGCCAGGACATATCTACCAGCTAAACCATATCAACACATGTAGAAATAGAGAAATAAAGAGTGTAAAATAAATCAAAAAGTAAATCAAAAACAATTATCCTTCAAGACCACCACACACTCATAAGCAAATCTTTTGTTGGACAGAAATAGAAAACAAGACATACAAATGCGGTTGAAGTAAACATTTTCTGATAATATTAATGACTAATGACTAATAAGGTGCACATTTTGTAAGAAGTAAGGGTCCATTAAATAAGCTAAAGAAGATGGGATTCATTAGTGGTAACTTTTTACGGACCATTTGGCCTAAGAAACTCTACATCCCAACATGTTTGTTCTCGATTAAATTAAATCAAGAACCGGCTGAATTTTATCAACATCCAGACTTTTTTGTGGAAGTTTCCCCACATCCCTTTATATTCTGATCATATCAAACAGGTAGTTTAGACAGTGTGACGTGGAGTGTCACCTGAGGCTCAACAAACCATCTCTTCTCCCTGCCGCCTCCGTTGCTGGGCTCAAACTGGTAGGCAGAGTAGACAGCAATGCGATGGTTGGTGTCATACAGTGTGGCAAAGTGGAACCTTAAAGCACAAAGATCATAAAACTATTGTTAGAAAAACTGTGCAGCAGCAGAGGAGAAACCAGCATGCTCCACAACTGGAGCAAGACAATGGAGACAACCCTAACCTTAAAGGGGAATGCCGTTTTTTTACATTGGGCCATTGATTTTACGTTATTACATCATGTTCTACTGACCCATATGAGTTTTGTGTCATTTGGAGCTGTTCTGAAGATATTCCGTTATGTTATATCCAAGTAACGTCTTCCTAAGGGCAACGACTTGAAGGCACACTCTGAACTGTTTATAATTTATTTTTAATGGTACGCCAGCATTCATAACATGAAGGTAAATCACTGTATATTGATATTTTTTAATAACAAAGTGGAGTGTGTATGACGTCATCTGCGCGCCGGACTGGAGCCCGGGGCCTCTGCCGGCTACGCTCTACCCCTTCTATTAGTTCGGCTAGCTAATCTGAATCGTTCAATTCCATTTCGAGAGCGAGATCATCTGTGGTAGTAGCACTAGACATCTTCCAGGCATGTGATTGAAACTAGCAGCAGTTCAGTGGACAGGATGATTGAACAATAGCCGGCGCGCGCAGATGACGTCATACACACTCCGCTTCGTTTTTTAAAAACAAAGCGAACATCTATAGGAAGACGTTACTTGAATATAACCTAACCGAATATCTTCAGAACGGCTCCAAATGACACAAAAGTCATATGGGTGAGTAGAACATGATGTAATGACCTAAAATCAAGGGGCCAATGTTAAAAAAAACGGCGTTCCCCTTTTACTTAATTAGGCAACAGATTTGCTTAATTGCTCACAAATTAAAAAAAAATCCCAATATTGGAAGGTAATTTTACACTGTGCAAGGTAAAGGTAAGGGAAACACACTTATTAAAATAACAAAAACAGAATATTAGAACTGTAACTATAAAGTCATATGTTTACATGACTGTTTTTCATCAAAATGTTTTTATCACTGCTGCTTACCTTATCAAGGCTGCAGTTTCAAAAAATGAAATAGTCAAGAGAGCTGTACTAAACAAAATTTCTTTTTGTTTACACTTGTGTGTACAAAATGACAAAATAAAATCTGTCTAAGTCTAACTTATTACTAGTGTTACTACCTGTTGACGAAGCGCTGACACAGACGGGCAGTGCCAGATGTGGAGGCTCCCCATTCAGGCACCTTATCCTTATAAAAGTATTTCAAGCATTCTGGTTCATCCTGCAGGAAGAATAAGAAAAAAAACCTTTTGAAAACATGAGTCCAAATACTCTTTTTAACTGGCAAGATTTTAACAAGGAAACAAACCTCAAAACGTTCCACAACGTCTGCATGAGCAGAAAAGAGAAGTGTCAGGAAAATGCAGAAAACTTCAAATGTTTGCATTTTGAGTAAAAGGAGATGAACTGAGGAGAGTCAGCTGGCCTGCGAGAAGATGAAAAAATACTGTGAGTGTGTGGTGAAAGCCTGTGGATTTACTACAAAGCTAACACATGGGAGGAGGAGCAGCAAGTGTGTGCCGTGTGTTTGCAGGAGTAGATTTCCACTCACCTGCTTGCTGCTGCGGCTTGACCTCTTCCACAGATGCCACCTTTATACAGGACTTCTCACCACTTTCTACCCAGATGACCCCTGTTTCTATTTGATCTCATGTTTACTGAAGCTTTATATCAATCTAGGATGAAGGAGAGGCTGACTAACACGTGATGTGTGGATGTGGTGGGTGTGCAATGCTGGGCCAAATGTGCTAAAAAACGTGCTATGATTAGCACCAAAAAGGTGTGAGCATGCAGTGACATATGCATGTTCATCATGTGTCAGCACACTTATACGTGTTATGGGATCATCATTTTATTCCAGATCCTTTATTACAGAGAACAAATGATTTTATTTAAATTTCCTAACTACAAACATTTAGTTTCACTGATTAAAATAGAAGCAGATGTCTAAAAAAATTTATTACATTCATTTTTTTGGGAAATTTACTGTAAAAATCAGATTTTTAGATATCGAATTATGATAAATTATAAATATTGTAGCGATAACATAGTTAAATTATGTTATAAACATTAGGAAACTATGGTCTACAATACTTTCTATAAATGGTAATAAACTGATTTGGATTGAACTGGCTGCTAAGAAATCCATTTTTACCTCAACAAGTTATAGTTTTTCTTGATTTATATTAGTAAAAACTATTTGTTAGCTATCCAGAAGATACTTTGTATAAGAAGTATTAGTCTTAGATTTCAGATAAGCGCAGTAAATACTTACCAGAGAGCAGCAGTTTTTGTTTTGGATTCATAATTTTACATCAAAATAAAAAAATCTGCTACCAGAAACAAATTTTCTTCCCCTTAAGATGAAGTAATATCCACTCTTTGTTATGATTACAGTACATATATAGAAGAAGGGTTGAAGCTTCCCCTACTTGTAATAAAGCGCTTTTATGTTTAGTGTTTTTAAACAATTAACACTAAAAATGTTTAGAAAATTCAACAATCTTTTTTTTCTTTGTTTCTTAATTATATATAATATATAATTGCTGGCATGTTATCATATATCATATCATGCATGCATATCATATTTTCACATAATTTGCAGAGGTAAGCCTTTTTATGGTACACTACAGTGTATTTTTAGCCACCACCTGATTCCCTGATAACAAAGTGAGGAACAATGACTCCAAGTCATTTAGGGATTGTCATCATTTTGCAGCTTTTCGGAGATGAACCTAATAGTTTATTGAGTAAATGAAAATCCCCAAAGTGAGAAGGGTCTGTATGGATGTTTGTTATCAGGATGTCCTTACCCACAATATTTTTAGCACCCTATGTTGACAGGTTCCCTCATAATCTTCAGCATGCAGCTTCTGGAAAGATAACGGTGAGATGTGTGCTCATATGCTGCTGTTCTCACCGCCTTGGCATGTTGGTCACAGCATTAAACATGACACTCGGCAACATTAGCTTAACAATATTTATTTAAATTGTGCCAAAGTTAGACAGAAACAATGTCTCTTAAAAGCCTGTTGGAAAACCAGGGTGTTGGTAGAAAGGCTTTGATCTAGATGGTGGAAAATTTGTTGCAGTGGTTTAGTTTAGTTTTAGATAATTTCTTGGACTGCTTATTTTTGGATTGTCTGTAGTTGGACCCTTTTGTGTTTTTTCCTTTCTTTTTTTCCCCCAGAAGCGATTGAAAAATCCATAAGAGATGACTCTCAAAAGACTTTTAAATATAAATAGGGCACAGAAATGGTTACAGATATCAGCGCTGAGCCTCATGCCAAATAACTGCACAGAATGAACAAATAGTTCCCAATCATGGTTACCTTTCATTATAAAAACACTAAAAGGGGGCACTGCCTCAGCTGATGTCAGTAGAAAATGTGTCCCCACCCCAGAGTTAACTTTTAAACTGTGTACCAGCATAGCATCCAAGACACAGTTGAGTGGAGAGTTATGAGGAGCCAAATGTAGAGATCAGGAGGCAGAGGTGTGTTTTGCAGATTTAATGAAGCAACTGAGGCAAATATCAAAAAATTCAAAAATACAAAGAACCCAAAAATCAGAAACGTCAGGGAAAACAACCACAAACAAGCACTGAGTGACTGCAGATGTGGAGTATATAAGGGGAACAAAACAAAGGACGGGCTAATTAGCTGAATATGGAGCAGGTGGGAGCGGAACTTACTAGAACGCTAGAAAAAAATCGAAATATAGACAAGTCATTTTTTTTCTGAAATAAATGTATTTGTTCTTGGATTGAGGAGATCAAAGAGACATTTTGCCAATGGAACAAGACAATTTAAACTTAAAATAAGAAAAAGACAATTGCATTGTCTTAGTTCACGTGCATATTATGTAATTATCTTATTTTAAGAGTAAAAATACTAATTCCATTGGCAAACTATCTCATCTACCTACTCAAATTAAATAAATATATGGAATTTAAAACATTTTTACTTATTTCTAGATAGTTTTTCCAGTGAAGGAAGCCAATGGGAAAGGAAGCAACTGTTGGGATCTGGAGATGTACCACCTTCCACCAGCAGAGTGCGCTGTGGGTCTCCTGGGCTGGAGCCCTCCAGCACACCTGAGACGCATCTTCTCATCAGGAGACCTGCCCTTCATAAACAGCTGCCAGACCTTTCTTCGACGCCGCAGTGTTGACCTTAGTTTGGTTAGCAACCTGAGCCTCTGTTACCTGAAGAATCTAAGTTGTCTCTAAGTGAGAAAACTGGTTCTAACCCTCCTCTGTCTTTGCTCACAGGAAACCTGTCTCAAGCCTGAAGCTCTGGGTGAGCTTAACCTGCCTTCCAGCCCTGGTGAGCCAAACCTGAAGATTCCTATTTTGGATTTCCCCTGCTGCTCTCTGTGAAGAGCTGGAAACTCTGATCAAGGTCTGCCATTCAAAGTCAGAAGCTAGACACTGCAGCTGCTTGAGCACTCTGCTGAACCAACAGTCTCTGGACCCAACGGTTCCCTCTCTCACAAGAGAAGTCTGGACCCCGTCAAGGTAGAATCAGAATTATCTAAAAGGACTCTTTAATCATCTGCCTGCCCAGCTAATCAAACTATCATCTCTGCAGACTTCAGTGAACCCAACCCCGTACCTGTTCCAGATCCAGTTCATGTCTTTTGTGTCAAAACATCTTTAATAAACTCTGTTAAACTTTTACCCAGCCTCCTTTGTGTTCTGCATGTGGGTTTGATATTAAACCGATCATGACAGCAACTGTGAGCCATTAAAGAACTAAACCCTGACAGGAAAAAACTGCAAAGGCAAAGAAACAAAAAATAAAGAGAGGTAATCACCCTGACAGTAGCTTGATGATGAGCAATGATCTCGTTTTTCTTTGTATGAATTTTTCTTTTGCTACTTAAAACAGAACAACTAGAGAAGAGGCTCATATTGCTGCAGATTAGCTCAGGAAGCTAATGGCAGCATGAGCTAATAGTACAATTATTTAATTATTTCACAGTTTTATCCACTCTGATATAACGTTTTTTCTACAAACGATCCAATGATGAACACAGATATTAATAACCCCTCTCCTAAATGTACAATCTCAGCTCGCCAAGATGGACAGAAAACAGTTTTCTTCTCTGACTTCTCAAGAAAATGAAAAGCATAGGTGAAGGTGAAGCTCATCAGGAGGTCCTTATAGAGGAATTGGTTCCATGAAGCAGATGCCAGATTGTTTTGCTTATATGTGTTAGGAATCCAGTTTGTGTGTCTCCTTTGTCCTCCACCGGGAGGTGCCCTGTCTTCGCTGTCCCTCCCAGCACACCTGCGGCTCGTTTGGATCATTATCTGGAGGAGTATTTGAGCAGTGGACTGTCACTACCTCGACGCCAGAGTGTTTGCCAGTTTTGGGTACTTTAGCCAAGCTGAGTTTAGCTGAGTCTAATCTAGCTTTGTTTCTCTGAATCTAACGTGTTTTTGTCCTTGCTCCTCAGCAGGAAACATTCCTGTGTTACTGGATACCTGGACCAGAAGGATTAAACGAGTCACTTTGAGCAGGGGAAAACCTCCACATGTTCCATTCAAGTACCCATCGAAAATCCGAGTGACAGTCCGCTCCATTGCTCCTCCGGATGTTTAGGAAAGACAAAATTTACCAGACAGGACAAAGCCTATTATCTATGGAAGGAGAACAGGAAGTTGGCAGCCATTAAGCCGCTGCCCAACTTCAGAAGAGCATCACAGCTGAACAGAACACCAGGCTAGACGTACTGTAGCTTTTATGAGGAGAAATGAGAGAAAAATCACAAGGTAAGGAGGTAGGTTCTGGTATTTACCAACTTTTGTCTTTATTGATACTGACTTGTCTCAATATATTACTGGCTTTCTCTTTTTTAGTGTTTGTTTGGAAAGTCTCCGCCAGTTCCCTGCCTCAAATCTCCTCAAAGCTCCTCCAACAGCAGTCCTTTTCCCTGGGCACCTTAAAATTGAGCTCTGTTCCCTCCCCTACCGCTCCACTCTCAGAGTGTCGCCTTATCTCCACACTATCCTGGAGGCAGAGATGGGAAGTAAGGAGTACAAATACTTCGTTACTGTACTCAATTAGATTTTTCTGATATTTTTACTTTACTTTACTACTTATTTTTATGGTGACTTTTTACTTCTACTCCTTACATTTTTACGCAAATATCTGTACTTTCTACTCCTTACATTTCAAAAAATTGGCTCGTTACTTTAGTTTTGAATCATTTCAATGGAGTTACTGTTATTATTTTTCATGTCATCAATACCAAATTCAATCTAATGGGATGGGAATCTACGTTGCATTTGACGCACCACTACAAGATGAATCGACAGATTTGGCGGTATTCATTTAGACATCCATTTAAAATGTAGGCAACGTCATGAAAAAAGTGGTTTCTACCCTTACTTTTATACTTTAAGTAAATTTAAAAAGCCTGTACTTTGTTACTTTTAATTGAGTAAAGAAGTTTAATCAGTACTTCCACTTTTACCAGAGTATTTTTTAACACAAGTATCTGTACTTTTACTCAAGTATGGAAAGTGAGTACTTTTGCCATCTCTGCCTGGAGGTGAAATAACAGACAAGAAAGCACCAATCTCCTGCGAACCTTTGCCTTTGTAGATATACTGACTTCCTCCTGAAACTGATTTCTTCACCACTAATAAAATCTTTAATTAACTCCTACTTAGACAGTTGTTTCACTCATCCAGATATCAAACAGCCATTTACCTTTCATCCTAAAGCCACCCTGGAATCCAGTTCTAGAAGGGGACCTACCGCTGTACGCTTTTCAAAACCTTTAAACCCTTTTGTGTTGTCAGTAATTGCTTAAGAGCAGAACACTGTCTTTAACAGAAAGGACTGAAAGCGGCATCTTCATACAAACGAAAGAAAGGTGATGAAGAATATTTTCTTTGTGGATGTTTTGCTTTCACAATTTTAAAAATATAAAGTAACAGCGTCAAACAGTAACGTCATATAAATGAGGAATTAAATAAACTATTTCTAAAAGCAGCCACAAACTTAAGCAGGTAATTCTTTTGCCTTTGAAATGACCAAATGCCTGTATTTTATTATTTTGGAAGTAAATTACGAACCTGTAGTTTTTCTTCTCTCTTTCTGGCAGTTCAAGCAAATCCTGTTACAGTTAATTTAATTTTTTTGTTACCCCTGTGTGTTGTTGGGCTGTTCCGCCTCTAGGCCGCACTGTTGCGTTGTGATTTCAAGTTGAATCTCTGAAAGAATTTCCTATCTGAACACTTCTTGCATAGCAGATTTTTATTATTCTGCCAAGTTCTCCACCTGGAAAAGTACATTTATGATCCAGTAGCTGAATAGTTATGACTGGTTCTGTCTGTATTTGAACAGGAAATCCACAGACTCTTCTTTAAACTGACACCTTTAAAAGAGCAGAGAAAATCTTCAATGTTTTAAACGCAGGAAATCAAACCACTGAAGGTATCATTTGTTGTCAGTCATCTTTTCTAAAGAAAGAAATGTTTTTTATAAATTATTTATGTATGTTTCTGATTTCCTCCCCTGAAGTTTAGTGGACTGCATCTTTAATGTGGGAGACTGATGCTTTGTCGCTCTAAAAGATCACAGGGAGTCGAGGGTCCCTGGGCGCAGATTAGGCTTAATCCTCAATTCAAAAGCATCTTCAGACTCTCTCTGCAAAAAAGAGGAAACTGCATGAAGTGCAACAGGAAAAGTTGGTGCAAGTGAGAGAAGCAGTAGATCAGAAGAGAGATCACCCACTAAAACCCGTTAAATGGAAATAGTTTCATCTAAACTTTTTTCCTTTATGAGTTCAGGCAATCATGCACATTGATTGTTAACTAATTAAACACATTAAGTTTAAGCAGGAATGTTGGAGGTCTCAAAACCTTTTATAAATTGTTAACATGACTTCATGATGGTAACACAAAGGACCGTATATATAAATCAGAAAAGCTCCAATGTTTTTATTAGTGATGTGGAATTAATCTTAAAGCATATTTCATCTACAAAGCAAGGAATGCTTTATACAATAGATGTGATGTAGGTTTTACCCAGATGACGAGGTGTCTGCTGCAGATCTTAAAAAATTACCAACTCACCAATCATTTACCAGGAGAAACTGTTTACCACTTTTGTGGTGAAATATTTGAATCATGGTCTCTTAAGGAGCAGGATGTGAGATTGTAGCCAGATGTTTGTAAAGTTTCCACATAGATTGTCCACAGAGATCGGTGGAAGATGAAATGGTGAAGCTGCATCTTACCTCCACCCCAAGGAAAGATGACCTGACAGACAAACACCTCAGCTCAGATGGAAAGAGAAAGAATGGAATTCAATCACAGAGAGAACGGCTGCCCCCATCTACCCCCCCAACCGATTTCAAATATCCTCTTCTCTTTTCCATTCCCTCCTTCATCATTTTCTCTCCCTCTTTCTATATTTTTTTTAGATCGCTTCATTTCAGATGCATTCATACATTTCCAATATCTTTATGTATGAGGCTCCCTCCTTCCTCCTTACTTCCCCTTGTCACCTCTCCCCTCCTCCCCCATTCTGTCTCTCTTTCTCCCATCCTCATCCTGCGTCCCCCCTCACTCCTCTCTTCCTTCTCTCCTTCCCTATCTCTACCCCTCTCCTTCTCTCCCTCCCATCCCATTACTGTAATCCATCACTCCTCCATCAGCCACCATGCAAACAGGCCTCCTGGTTGCCACGGCAACCACCTCCGGCCCGGCAGTGCGAAGCCCCTCTCCGATTGGCTGGCAGGGCCCAGGCAGTCTCAGTCTGTCTGGGAGATGTGGTAATTGGCTGGGAAGACACACACACACTCACACAAAAACTACATATACACACATTGATATTCACACAATGCAAAACACACACCTTTAAACACACTTGTACTAAGTCTGGGCCTTCAATAAATATACAAAAATATTCTGGTGGATATTAAAACGCACATACACACCGCATCAACATCCTCAGAGATATGAAAGGGAGACAGGGGTCAGAGTAATGAAGCTCATAAGAAGATGGGCTCTAGGCTCTGTGTGCGTCTGTGTGTGTGTCTTGGTGTGAGTGTGTAAAGTGATTTTGTGTGAAAGTGTATGTTCCTGAGCGCACATGTCGAAATTCGAGGCATTTTTTGTGTGGGTTTCTCTACAGGATGGCTGGAGTTGGGGGTGGTGTGGGAGATTTTGGATAAGGTTGGAGCTCTGCCAAAGGATGGATGGAGGGTCTTTTTTGTGTTGTTTTGTTTTTTTGTCAGAGAGCATAGTTAAAAATACCTATATTCTTCCCCTGGAACAGAGTGCGTAGTATTTTTTTGTCTCGTCTGTCTGCTGGGAGGCAGCAGGAAGGATAAAAATGAAACTGTTGATGAGCCTGACTTCCCCACACTGCCGTTGCACAGCCAGGTCGGTCCAACACGGCAGCAGTGAGGAATGTCTCATCTTCAGGAATATATCACAAATAAAAGCTGTACCTGCCCTGAATAGCAAAGCATACTCTGCACTGCTGTTCCTGAAAAGAATAGTGGACAATGGGGCTTCTTTGTCCCCTGTTTTTAGATTATCTGACCATCTTCGTGAAACATTTCTGTTCTCTTTTTTTGAGAGTTAATAACCAATTAAATCCTTTTCAGTAGCTTTGAGAGAGAAAAGAAAAGCACGGCTCTAATGAAGATGTTTCAGCAGATGTGGGTTTGATATAAATAGGAAATAATTTATTCACTGTTGCGTGTTTCAATAGACTCTTTTAATAGATTGTGATCTTCAAAGTGCAAAGAGGAGAAAGCGGTTGCTGATGACCCCGGCTTTGAGCTCTGACACACAGCTGCATTTTGCCTGAATAAAAAAAAAAAAGCTAATCTGACCTCTGAGCTGAAAAACAGAGCAGAAGCTGTGACAGGTAAAAGGCTGTTGTCTGAAAACACACACATTTAAAACATTATTTTCACCACAAAACTAAACAAAGAAACAAAACTGGTATAAATAGAGAAGGGGGACTGCAGTGTTAATTAGCTGAAAGTCATACAAAGACAGGAGATTCTACTTTCCTCACAATCTAAAGACTTGATTTAAATTTGCCTTCTAAAAAGCATCTCATATTACATGCATTAATTTGGCATCGTGATTTTTTCAGCTACTTCATTATTATATAAATTTTTATGTTCATATAGTAAAAAGATTAATATAAGCTTTAATAAGCTCTCCTGTTCGCCACTTTTCACCTGTCTTAATTGCACCTGTTGTCTGAATGAAATACACCTGTCCACAGCTTTAAACAGTCAGACTCCAAACCTAATGATGGTCAAACCAAAGAGCTGTCAAACAACACCAGGAAGACAAATGTAGACCCGCATGTTGGTGTAATTAGATTAACTGTGACAGCAAGGGGTGATTCTAGGATCAGAGGTTTAGGGGTGCTGAGCACCAAGAGAAAAATAACTTTTTAAGCCAAGGACTGTGTAGTGTTATACTTTTATAGATTTTATTTTTCTTTGCTTTTTATTTTAAAAATCACATACAGTTTAAAAAAGCCACTCAGAATTTAGCTGTAGTGTGATTCAATTTAGGGTTCCTCAGAAACCCCAGTAATGTGATAAAAACACCTATTGTTCCAGCAATTGGAAGAAAATTGAACACACACACAAGAACAACGATAATCTCCCTCGATCTGGGGCCCCATCCAAGATCTCATCCCATGGGGTTAAAGTGATCTCGAGAACGGTGAGCAATAATCCCAGAGCTACACAGAGGGACCTGATAAGTGATCTGCAAAGAGCTGGAACCAAAGCACCAAAGGCGGCCATCAGTAACACACCATGCAGAGAGGGAATAAGGCCCTGCAGTACCAGGTGTGTCTCCCTGCTTTAGCCAGTGGCCTGCATGACCAGACTAGAGATGCACTTATCCAGTTTTGTCAGCTCCAAACCGGTACTGAATCCTGGGCTGAGCTTATCGGCCAATATATCAGACACTGATCCAATTTAATTGTTTAATGAATAACCTATATATGCTGCCATGTGTTGGGATCTGGAGTTTCTGACACCTGTCTCCAGCAGAGAGCGCCCTGGGTCTCCTGAGCAGGAGCCTCAGGCACACCTGAGGATCATCAGCTGATCAGGAGACCAGCTACTTAAGCAGCGGCCAGACCTGTCTTCAGTGCCAGAGTGTTGCCAAGTTATGGTTAGCAGAACCTGAGCCAAGCCTGCTAGTCTGTTCTTCTACTATTCTGGGAAGTGATCTAACCTGTGTATGTCTTCTCTGCTTCCTAGACCTGTCCGCCTGCCCTCACGAGCCAAACCTGAAGAGTCGCAAGTTGGATCTGAACTCTGTTCTCAGGAGAGAACTCTGACGAACGCTCAAGGTCTGAAAATACTCAAGTCTGAAGACAAGCTCTGCCGCTGTAAACTCTCTGCTACTACCAAAAACTCTGGACCCAACTTGTTCCCTCTCTCATCGTGTCTGTCTGGATACCTTCAGGTACAGAACAACATCAAAACTCAGTCAAACTTCCCCAGACCCCTGGCTAACCAAACTATGCCTTCTCTACAGAGAACCCTCGTGAAGTCTGTCCCGGGCTTGAACCTGAATCTGTGATTACATGTTGTGTGCAACTTCAATAAACTGTTGAACTTTTTACCCCAGTCTCCGTGGTGTGTTCTGCATGTGGGTTAAGTCAGTGAAGCCCAACATGACACCATGTAAGTGAAGGCTTAACCCTTTAAAGCCCTATCCAGGAATAAAACAAAACAGAAAATTACTTTTTTTTGGTTTGAAGTCCTTATTTGGCCTTTTAACAAAATATGTAAAAAGAAAAAACAGAAATACATTTTTGATATTAATAATTTATTACTATGCTATAAGTCAAGATTATTTTTTGTGTAGTCTTCCGCCCTCTGTTATCAGGTATATCTGCCTGTGTACAATAGGATTTTGAGCAAAGTTTTTACCATTAAATTATGCAAAAGGTGTCAGACACAAAACATTTCAGAAACCGTATGTATCAAATATGATACATTTGGCATTACAAGGTTAAGCCTTGAAATAAACATTGTAAAAAAAAAGGTAACAAACAACGACAGATATGAATGTACCGTATACTATTTATCGACAAATAAGCTACAAAAAGTAATAATGTCAAGGGGCTCGAAACCTTGGATCCAATATTCAGACAGACAGAGCTGGAGAAGTTTAACAGACTTTATTTGGAAGCAGCGTGAAAACGGCGCGTCAGCAGGGTCGGATTTCACGGATCCTCTGGTTCAGAGTTCAGTCCGATCACTGAAGGAGAGGAGGAATCCGAGAAGAGGAAAGGACCTCCGCCGCAGGCGGGAGCGGCCCCCGAAGCGCTGTGAGGAGAGCGGCGCTGAAGCCAAAAGGCGCCGAGGAGCAGGTGTTGCCAGAAAAGGGAGATCCAAGCCGAAGTCGAAACAGAACCAAGTTCGTTAACCAGGAGATCAGAGAGCCGATGAGGTACCGATGAGGGAGTCCAAGCCGTGGTCAGGAAAGCAGTCCAGGTTCGGTAAGCCAGTAGCATCCAACACACAGTCCAGAGCCGAACAGACTAAATGAGCAAACAGGGGCGAAGCAAAACTCGGGATCCACAAGACAGAAACGGGTCATCAAACAGAAAAATGAGAACAGTAGTTTGAACGCTGGAGTTACTCTTACTAGAACAGCTAGAATAATCTGGCACTGGAAGCTTGAAACCAAACCGTATATAAAGGGGCTGGAACCAAGTGAGAGGAATAAGAAATGATGAGAACAGGCAGAGCTAAACAGGTGGGTGGAATAAGCAATCAAGCTACCAGTGCCAGGACCATGACAGAACCCCCCCCTCAAGGGCAGATTCCAGACGCCCCAACAGGCTGATCTGGGTGATTTCTGTGGAAATCCCTGATCAGGTCCTTGTCCAAAATGAAACGGGCTGGGACCCAAGAGCGCTCCTCAGGCCCGTAACCCTCCCAGTCTACCAGATACTGGAGCCCCCTGCCCCTCGGTCTGGACCTTAAAAGATGGTTGACAGTGTAGGTCGGACCCCCATCAATAAAACGTATCGGTGGAGGCGAACTAGAGGTGGGCACAAACCTGGAGGTTACAACGGGCCTGACTCGGGATACATGAAATGTGGGGTGTACCCATAATGAACGAGGAAGGTTAAGGCGGACTGCCACCGGGTTCACCACCTTGGAGATAGAGAAGGGCCCGAAAAAATGGGGAGCCAGCTTTTTACTGTCCACCTTCAATGGCAGGTCCTTAGTGGACAGCCAAACCCTTTGACCCACCCGATAAGCGGGCGCAGGAACCCTCCGGCGGTTAGCAGCTTTGGCCTGGCTTACCAGGGATTTAGAAATGGCCCTTCTAGCCCTTCTCCAGGCCCGCTGGCACCTAAGGGCCGAAAGATAGGCCGAAGGAACCTTGGATTCCTTCTCCTGAATGGTGAACACCGGCGGCTGGAAACCAAAAACAATGTAAAAAGGGGACAACCCAGTGGTGCTGGAGGGAGTAGAGTTAACAGCATGCTCGACCCAAGGGAGTTGGCTGGCCCACTTAGCAGGATCAGCTTCACAGAGAATGCGGATCTTTGTTTCTACCTCCTGGTTGGCCCTCTCTGTCTGACCGTCAGTTTGGGGGTGAAAACCTGAAGACAGGCTGACAGTGATCCCCAACAGAGAACAGAACTCTCTCCAGAAACAGGACACAAATTGAGAACCCCTGTCTAAAACAATATCAGTGGGGAGGCCATGAAGCCGAAAGAATTCAAGGATTAGAACCTCCCCCATCTCCTTGGCAGTGGGAAGTTTGGTCAGAGGTACCAGATGAATCATTTTAGAAAAACTATCAACGACAGTGAGGATGACGGTGTTACCTTCAGAGCACGGTAACCCAGTAATGAAATCCATGGAAATGTGAGACCATGGCCGGGATGGGATGGGAAGGGGTCGAAGGTAGCCAGAAGGAGGTCTTTTGGATGACTTAGACTGGTTGCAACTGGGACAGGCTGCCACAAACTCCCGCACGTCTGCAGACAGAGAAGGCCACCAAAACTGAGACCGGACAACACAAATAGTTTTGGACACACCAGGATGACAGAACAAACGGGATGTATGGCAGAAACTTAACACTTTCTGTCTGAGGGCATCAGGGACAAACAATCGGCCACTAGGACATTCGGAGGGAGAGGGTTGGTTGTGGAGGGCCTGCCTAACCTCCCTCTCAATGTCGACCATAGTGACAGAGCACCTTACTGTTTTGGGTAAAACAAATTCCTCAGCACCAACTGAGCTCACATCATCCGCCTCAAACATCCTGGACAAAGCGTCGGGCTTGGCATTCTTAGACCCGGGTCTGTAAGACAAAGAAAAATTGAAACGGCCAAAGAACAGTGCCCACCTCGCCTGTCGGGAATTTAGTCTCTTAGCAGACTGAAGGTACTCCAGATTCTTGTGGTCGGTCCAGACCAGGAAAGGAGTGCCGGCTCCCTCCAGCCAGTGTCTCCACTCCTCCAGAGCCAATTTGACTGCCAGCAATTCTCTGTCCCCGACATCATAGTTTTGTTCAGCTGCTGACGGCTTCTTAGAGAAGAAGGCACAAGGGTGGATCCTTCCATCCCCGGCCTCCTGACTAAGAACAGCCCCTACCCCCGTACTAGAGGCATCCACCTCAACAATAAACTGCTTGTCCGGGTCAGGAGACACAAGAACTGGAGCAGAGGAGAAGGCGGCTTTAAGCCTAAGGAAAGCCCGATCAGCCTGATCGGTCCAATAGAACCTAATCTTGGCTGAGGTGAGGGCGTGGAGGGGTGCAGCTACCTGACTGAAATTTCTAATGAATCTGCGGTAGAAGTTTGCAAAGCCTAGGAACCTTTGTAGTTGCTTCCTATCCTTGGGTAATGGCCATTCTGAAACTGCACGCACCTTTGAGGGGTCCATAGAGATCTGGTCAGGGGAGACTACAAAGCCCAGAAAAGAAATAGTGTCTACATGAAACTCACACTTTTCTGCCTTAACAAATAATTGGTTCTGCAA
Organism: Cyprinodon diabolis; assembly: GCA_030533445.1. Taxonomy (NCBI): domain Eukaryota; kingdom Metazoa; phylum Chordata; class Actinopteri; order Cyprinodontiformes; family Cyprinodontidae; genus Cyprinodon; species Cyprinodon diabolis. Next base: position 6,693,565 of record CM060079.1, read on the forward strand.
TAAGCGGAGCAGGACGGCTCTAACGTGCTGCCTGTGTGTGTCCAAGTCCCAAGAGTAGATGATAATGTCATCGATGTAGACAAAAACAAAGTGACCTACCATGTCTCCGAGTACCTCATTGACCAGGTTCTGGAAAACCGCTGGTGCATTGGTGAGCCCGAAAGGCATCACGAGGTACTCATAGTGACCGGTGGGGGTGTTGAATGCGGTCTTCCACTCATCACCCTCCCGGATTCTAACCAAATGGTAAGCGTTGCGGAGATCGAGCTTAGTGAAGATCTTGGATCCCTGAATTTGGTCAAAAGCAGAGTTAATTAGAGGGATGGGGTAGCGATTCTTAACCGTTACGTCATTAAGCCCCCTATAGTCAATGCAAGGCCGAAGAGATCCGTCCTTCTTTCCCACAAAAAAGAACCCCGCGCCAGCAGGGGAGGAGGAGGGACGAATGATTCCTGCTCTAAGAGACTCGGAGATGTACTTCTCCATGGCCTTAGATTCAGGGGCAGACAAGGAGTATAACTTGCCCCTGGGAGGGGTGGTCCCAGGCAGTAAATCGATCCCACAATCGAAAGGTCTGTGGGGAGGTAGGGCTGTGGCCCTTCCCTTATTAAACACCTCCTGGAGGTCATGATAATCCTCTGGAACACTGGAAAGGTCAGGAAAAAACTCAGAATCCTCTAAAGAAACTGGCGTCCAGGACCTAGCTGAACGCAAACAGGAGCTTGAACAAAAAGAGGACCAGCCTAACACCTCCACTCTCCGCCAATCTACTATATGGGGGTTATGCTTAGCTAACCAGGTAGAACCTAAGATAACAGGCACATCAGGTGACTCGATAATAAGAAAAGACAAAGTTTCTACATGATTGCCACCCACTACCAGTTCCACAGGTTCAGTTAGGAGAGAGGACTGACTAAGCTGGTGTCCATCTAAGGCTACTACCTTGTGGGAGTCCCGAGCAGGAAGCAGCTTTATGCCGAGTCGTCTGGCCAGGGCCCCATCCATGAACTCGGTATCTGCTCCCGAGTCCAAAAAGGAAGACAAACTATGGCTGCGAGAGGCAACAGACAGAGTCACAGGAAGCAAAAAGTCTGGAGAGGCAGGTAGTCTGGCTCGGCTCAGCAGGATCCTCCCTACTCCTACTGAGCCTGTCCTTTTACTGGGCAGTGACTTGACTAATGGCCCTCTCCGCCACAGTAAAGACAGAGCCGGAGCCTGAGACGACGATCCCTCTCCTCCCTGGAGAGCCGAGCGCGTCCCAGCTGCATAGGTTCCGGTCCAGGAGAACGAGGGGATCCAGGAGTCGATCTGTGAACCTCCCTGCCGGAAGAGGAGGTGAGGTGACGAACCTGGGGACCCCGCTCTCTGCATCGCTCCTGAAGACGTAGGTCAATCCGGGTGGCGAGCTCCTCCAGCTCCTTTAGAGATCGAGGATAATCACGGGTGGAGAGCTCGTCCTTAATCCTCTCGCCAAGGCCAGTGATGAAGACGTCCATCAAAGCCTCCTCATTCCACGGGCTCTCTGCTGCCAACAGGTGGAAGTCAATAATAAATTCGGATACGGACCGACTTCCCTGCTGGAGAGACAGGAAACCCCTAGAGGCCTCACGGCTGGGAAGAATGGGGCTGAAAACTGACTAATTCCTCAGAAAAATCCTGATAAGAGTCACACAGGAAGGAATTATTCTGCCACTCCGACGTCCCCCATATCTTCGCCTTACCAGCCAAAAGTGAAATTACATAAGCCACCTTGGCCCGGTCAGTCGGGAACGCGGAGGGCTGTAGCTCGAAATGAATCTCACACTGAGTTAAAAAGGCTCTGCACTGATCAGGTTCTCCCCTAAAAAGCTCTGGGGTAGACAGACGAGGTTCATGAAAAGCTGAAACAGTGGGCGGGGCCGTGGATACGGGCGCGGCTGCTTGGGAAGGATCAGAGGCAGCAGAACTCTGGCTGCGCAGGTGAGCGAGAATCTCAGTAACCCCGGATTCTAACTGAGTGATTTTCGAATCAACGCCCTTGCGCCAGGATCTGTCTGTCGATGGATCCATTATGGCCAGATTATTCTGTCAAGGGGCTCGAAACCTTGGATCCAATATTCAGACAGACAGAGCTGGAGAAGTTTAACAGACTTTATTTGGAAGCAGCGTGAAAACGGCGCGTCAGCAGGGTCGGATTTCACGGATCCTCTGGTTCAGAGTTCAGTCCGATCACTGAAGGAGAGGAGGAATCCGAGAAGAGGAAAGGACCTCCGCCGCAGGCGGGAGCGGCCCCCGAAGCGCTGTGAGGAGAGCGGCGCTGAAGCCAAAAGGCGCCGAGGAGCAGGTGTTGCCAGAAAAGGGAGATCCAAGCCGAAGTCGAAACAGAACCAAGTTCGTTAACCAGGAGATCAGAGAGCCGATGAGGTACCGATGAGGGAGTCCAAGCCGTGGTCAGGAAAGCAGTCCAGGTTCGGTAAGCCAGTAGCATCCAACACACAGTCCAGAGCCGAACAGACTAAGACCAGGCTCACACCGACTCCGGTCTTACCGTTGCGGTGCGGTGGGTGCGGCGCCGCAGTGATTCCAAGTCATTAAAAAGACGTAAACCTCTCTCACCGGCTGCTGAGCTGTCCGGCTGCGGTTACCGAGACACTCTGGCGCTGCAGAAAATTCGCAAGAAAGCTATCCTTGCGGGGTGCCGGAGCCCTCCGCAACAAGCTCTCGCAAATATCCTTATTTGGGCCGTGTTATCGCGTGAAGTTACGTGAACTCAAGTGAACTTCTGTTAAATCTCCGGACCTGTTGCCGGAGCCGCACCGCACTGTAGTCAAAAGGGTGGTGTGAGAGGGGGTGTGCGGGAGTTGCGGTCTCCGTCGGCTCGGTAACCGCACCGGAGCCAGTGTGAGCAAGGGGTTAATGAGCAAACAGGGGCGAAGCAAAACTCGGGATCCACAAGACAGAAACGGGTCATCAAACAGAATAATGAGAACAGTAGTTCGAACGCTAGAGTTACTCTTACTAGAACAGCTAGAATAATCTGGCACTGGAAGCTTGAAACCAAACCGTATATAAAGGGGCTGGAACCAGATGAGAGGAATAAGAAATGATGAGAACAGGCAGAGCTAAACAGGTGGGTGGAATAAGCAATCAAGCCACCAGTGCCAGGACCATGACAAATAAATTAATTCTATGTAAGGTGCACTGGATTGGATGTCTGATGTCCAATATCAAATCACTGATGTCCAATCTAAATTATTAGTCAATAACCAATAACAGATCCAGGTGTCTGTGCATCTCTAGAACAGGGCGGTCTGAAGTTTCCCAGAGAGCACATGGATGATCCAGAAGATGACTGGGAGATTATTGTCATTGGATTAAACCAAAATCAAACTTTTTGGCAAAAATTCAAACCATCATGGAGGAAGAAGGATGCTACTACACTGGAAAAACGATCAGGAAAAAGAAAATATTTCTTAAATTAAGTGTATTTACCCTTAAATTGAGTAGTTAAATGAGATGATTTGCCAATGTAATGAGTATTTTTACTCTTAAAATAAGATATGTAGATACAAAGCACTTGAAATAAGCACTAAGGTGTTTCCTTATTTTAAATGTAAATTGTCTTGTTCTATTGGCAAACTGTCTATTTTACCTCCTCAATTCAAGAACAAATGCACTTATTTTAAGAAAAAAATTACTTATCCAGATTTTGATTTTTTCCAGTGTATAAGTTCTCTCCCAATAACACGATAAAGTACCTACTGCAAAGCATAACTCTCTTCATATTCTTATATGGTGTCATATAATGTAGAGTAACAGAGATTTTAACAAAAATAATTCCACCTACCTTATTACAGTTTTTGTTCACTAAATGAAATGTTAAAAGATAAAAATGTCGTTTTTCAAAAAAAAATTATGAATTAAAACGTGCGTGTTGAATATTTTGTTGTCAATTAGTCCTGACAAAAACTACAAAATTTGAATTTATAACCCAATAACACAGTGTTACTGGTGAACTACACTATAAATGGCTTGCAGATATATCTCCCAGGAGGTCATCTGCAAGCAAGAGAACATTGTGACTCTCCATCCTAAAATTTAACAGAGACAGGAATAAAAAATATATCTTTAAAATAAATAATGGACCAAAGAAGTGAGAAAAGCATGACATAAGCATCTATAGAACAAGACAAAGGGTTGGGGCTCATTTTTCAATGGCAATTTTTAATGGAAAAAAGAGTCAAGGAGAGAAACTGGTAAGTTGGGAAAGCTAAATGAATTCACAGAGAATGACTGAGAGCAGCGATGGCAGCGATGCAGTCACAGTCCACACTTCAAAGCATTCCCAGGTACCAGACAGAGAAAGAGACAGGAGGGTGAGTGTTTGAGGGGAGGTTAAAAAATGTCCATGAAGATTTCATCTTCCTTCCAAGGTAGAAAATACAAATTAAAAATTGCTCTTCATCCAGTGTTGATAACACCATACAATCACATTTAAAAAAAATGGTGAGAATAAAAATAAAAACGTGCATTCGCACTCGCACACATACGTACTTACAATTAGTTTCAGGTTTTTGAGAAAGGAAACAAACAAACAAAAAACTGTGCAAGCAAAATTACACAATGACACTATACAGGACAGTTGCCCAAAGTCTGTACGCCGAGCTGCAGCCGCTCCAGCAGCCAAAGATCAGGGCAAACCGTGGGCCCGGTAGATCCGGTTGTGGCTTCTGTTACCCTCACATCTCCTTCACATCGGTTGGTCCATTTTGTACAAAGTGAAGGCTCACATTTCATTAGATAAGCCCAGCCTAACATGGCTCCCCGTCCCTCCCAAGAGTACAATCAAAATGAGTTTGACTCTGCACGTTTATCCCAAGAAAGCTCCCAGGCAGAAGGCTAATCATTCCCCCCAACCCAACATTATTTTTTTCCACCATTCATAAGTATAACACATCCAATATTTCCCCAGTAAGGCTCATTAAGAACATTTCCACTCAAACACACTTCAAGTCTAACTGTTAGCTCTGACTGGTTAATGATCGGAAACAAAAAGTCATCGTAAACCTCTGTGAAAATATCACTCTGAATTAACACATGAATGTATGAAAGACTCTTATGCAAGTGGAAGGTGTGAATTCTGTAAAGTCAATTACAATAAGGAGAATATCACCCCAGTGCAGTTTTCTGAGCTCTGGGTCAATTTGCCCTTTTGCCAATTCATTATCCCTTTCTATGATTCCATGCTGCCACCATTTCATCCGAACCTTCCTCCATGTTATACCCACGTATATATATATATATATATATATATATATATATATATATACATATATATATATATATATATATATATATATATATATATATATATGTATATATATATATATATATACATATATATATATATATATATACGTATATATATATATATACATATGTATATATATATATATATATGTATATATATATATATATATATACATATATATATATATATATATATATATATATATATATATATATATATATATATATATATATATATATATATATATATATGTATATATATATTCTTGGCAGATATGGTTTGTCTTTGAATGATGGTTATAATTATCGAAAATACACAAATTAGTTGTTTTGTATATAGTTCTGAATTTTTTTACGACATTATTTCCATTAATTAAGATTTTTGATCTTTGCTTGAACCAATTGACTTTTATGACATAAGACAGATTATGAGCCCCCATAAGACTAGAATAACTTTGATTGACTCTCAGTGGATGGATTACTGAGTTAATATATTTATGTTTTATTATGATAAGCTATTTTCTTGAAAATTATTAATAATCAACTCTTGCAGTAGAGCCAGAATATCCCAGGTTGGGTACGAATTGACATGTTGTCTGAATGAAGGTCATCTGGAAAGGAAACTGCCAGCATTACATAGAGTTATGCCATGCAACTGGATCCTCACGGAAACATGTTGTGGTGATTCTAAGAGTAAAGTTCCTGACTAAAAACAAAAACACTCTGAAGCAACAGATGTAGCCACACTGTAATGTGCAAAAAGAATTACAAAATTACAAAAGGGGAAAAAAAAGACAAACATAATGGTGATGAACATTTTTTTGTGTCATTACAGGGGAGAAACAACAAACATGAACATTTCATGTGTCATTCATGCACCATTAGAGTGACCCTGAGCTGAAGTAGCGGCACAGGCCTTTCATCTGCAGTCTTTTCCTATCAGACAGCTACTGTACAGTTTCGGTAAAAACGCACAAGGTGACTTATTATTCATCTTCTTTTGTGGGAAATGATTTCAATGAGATTCAGCTTTAACCAAAGCCAACAAAATTTGAGAGGCATAGATTTATACATAAAAATTAAACTTTGCATGGAATGGTAAATTGTTGCTCTGGAGTCTTTCTAATATTTCCGGCTATCATGCGAATCAATGACATTCTACTCGATTGTAGCAAATGACTTGGAAATGCTGAGTCGATCTTTCTGATTCCGCTCTTTGCCTATTAAGGTTGGCCATTGAAGTGGCTTCAAATAAAATCCATTGGTCATAGATAAAAATAATGGGACTTTATATTACAGAGTTATTTTAGTGCTACCTAAGCTAGATGAGAAACTGAACTGCGTTGAGTAAAGTGTGGATTAACCTTCCGTTATATTACCTATGTAATAGCCCCATAATAAATCAGGAACATATTGTCACTTCAGCATCAGCTTATTAGCAATATTAGCACAGAGGACTTAATAAATAGCAAAGGTTGTTGGTTATCATTAACAAATTGACATGATTCCTGTAGTGCACACAGGCTGTTGGATGGAGTTTCAATGCCATGGATGCCCTTCACAGACCATAGTGTCCATAGTGTTTTATATTAATTTGGAAACTGATTAGCCAGCCACTTAGAGATATTTAGACAACTAAGTTGGTAATATCATGACGAATTGAATGTATCCTGTGACACTGACCATGTAACACTTTCAGTCCTAATTAATGTGCACTATTCAGAATATAAGAGCATCAGATTTGTATCTCTAAAAACCAACTGTTTCAGTTGTTTTTTAGAGAGTCCTATTTTAGCCTAAACAGAATTCCAGCACCAGAGGCCTGTTTCACAAAGCAGGTTTAAGAAACTCAAACTCAGATCTTCCTCTCTGAATTGATCCAGCCTAAGTTTGGAAACTGAGTTTTCGGTTTGATAAAAGCAGCTGTGAGTTAGTTTAATCAATTCTGAGTAGGTCCACTCAGAGTTGAGCACGTGCATAACCAGTACGAAAAGCCATTATCGGCAAAGCACTTGTTCGGTGAGTCACCATCACAATAGGCACCAGGAAGTGCCTATTTCATACCACAGGAAATAGAGATTTGAATGCAGAAATGAAAGAAAAGTGGAGAATGTGTTTAAAAGACAAACACACAAGAGCAAAAGCACTACAGCTGCAGGGGAGACCAAGGTGATATAGGAGAAGACTGCTGTTAATGCAGTTTAATGTGGAGTTTAAATGGCAGGCCATTTTGACATTTATAAAAAGCTCTCTCCTCTCTGTTGTTCCGTTTGTAGATCACTTAAATATGATTATATCTAGTCAAAATCATATTCCGAACTGTAATAACAGATTTTCTAAATGACATTTTTGCTGCTATAACTGAATTTCGGAAACAACAAAAATTAAATTCTAATAGTAAGAATAAAATTGATATAGTTTCTACCCAGAAGGGTTTACACATTTTAAGTGGTCGTTTTCAAGTTTTTCAGCTTGACAGAATATGTGTTTATGATATCTAAAAATTTCTTGGTTTCTGATCTGAAAACAAAACAAATTAAAACCGCGAGCGGTATTGACGGCCCTCGCAGCTCAGCGCCGCTCGGCCTATCGCGACCGTCTGAGCCGAGCGACCGCCGCCCCCTTGCTCCTTCCCAGCCAGCGGAAAAAGCGCCACGCTTCACCTCTGGACCAGTCGGAGACAACCACAGCTTTGGTCAGGAAGGGTTAAACTAGGGATAAAAGATAATATCTGGGGATGAATCTCATCTGTCAGATAGACGCAGTGGCCATCTCTGTTGGTGGGTCAAAAGTATATATTCAAAAGATGGAGAAACAGCACCGCTAAAATCCACGGTTAGCGGTATTACACCCTACTCAAAACTATAAAAAATCATTAAAAATCCATAGTTTTCAGTAAAATCCCGAAAAAAATCACAGATGTCGAGGAATACATCCTGCATATCCTAGAATTGTTTGAGATTATTTACTAATTAATTGAAAGAAAGGAAAATCTTTAAAGTTGAATGCCATATACTGAGGCAGTTGAATACCCCATAAGATGCTCAAACATGCATAGATTCACGCCAAACTTGGCAATCTTTACTATAATCAAATGATAAATAAGTGTTCCAAATTTGGCTACGATTGCTATAAAACTTTTCGAAATACAACAATTTCCTGTTAACACAAACTTTTGAAAAATCAGAGTGACGGACTTTTAAGAAGAGCTATGCTCTGTTGACCATCAAACAAGTAGCGATTAGAGGAATATATTCCAAAAGTCCTAGCTCTTTTGGGAAAACGACTGATTTTTTAGAAATATTTTAAAATAGCGATTCTATTTTCATAAGGGTGCCGTTTGATTCAAAATGGCCGACTTCATGAGAGGTTTAGACCATGCCTCCTATGAAACGTTTTGTAGGTGGGGGGCTCATACAGATGTGTGCCAAATTTCATCATCCTAGGATCGAGCATGGCTAGGGGCTGAATTATTTCCTGGCATTATCTGTCCACTTGGCCAACTATTAGGCGAGAACGCAAACTTTTGAAAAATCAGAGTGACGGACTTTAAAGAAGCGCTTTGTTATTGTAACCAACTTACAGAAGGCTTTGTAAAGAACGTATTTTGAAAGTTTTAGCTCATTTGGATAAAAGGCTGATTTTATAAAATTTTTTGAAAAGAGGGTCTTGGATTTCACAACAGGGTAAAATGTAATTCAAAATGGCTGACTTCCGGTGGGGTTTAGACCATGGCTTCAAGAGGCTTTTAGTTGGGGCCTGATGAGATGCAAATGTGTTCAAAGTTTCGATATTCCTGGACTAAAAACGGCTTGGGGCTGATGGTTTGAAGTTTGTTATTTCTAGGGGGCACTGTAGGGAAATGAAGCCCCGCCCACAAAATATTGCTCTGGATTCCTGTTTGGAGTTGGACTAGGATCATCTCTTGTGATTTTGGTGCAGATCTGATTATTAATGAGGAAATGAGAGCCAATTGTATTTTCATGGTGAAACGCCTCACTTCGCCATGGTGCCAGAGCAACACCATTTCACTAAAGCTCTCTGTGCCTTAAACGAAGTTAGGACAACATGTTGTCTGTCTGCTGAGACAGTTTTAGGTTGATGAGGTCAAGTAGGACAGAGGGGGACCATTCCAAGTAAAAAAAAGTGACTTCCGGTTCTCAGGGGGCGTGGCTTCAATCATGTCAAAATTTTTATATACAGTTTTGTTGGGAACCCAGAGAGGATTAATACTACCAAGTTTGGTGTCATTTCAATTTCATATGTAAAAGTTATTGCATTTTGAAAATGTTGGCGAGTACGCCAACTTCGAGGCCTAGCCACACCCCTTTAAAATGCTGGAAAACTCAAAAAAAATAGATAAGTTTAGATCTCACATCCCTTATCTGCATACATGCCAAGTTTGAAGCCGATGGCCTTTGACCCAAAATGGCCGACTTCCTGTAGCTTTTAGAGCATACCCACAATGTAACTTTTTTCATGATTTGTTGAGATCTATGAACCTGCCAAATCTCAAATCTCTGCGACTTACGGTTTTCGCCAACTCACGTTAGGGGGCGCTGTAGAGCCATTTGGACACGGCCATTTTGGATTCAATTATCATACGTAAATTTCACTAGGGGGACAATTTACTGCCAAGTTTGGTGAGTTTTTGAACATGCTAAAGCCCCCAAAAAGCCGTTTCATTTAAGCGGAGAAAAAAAAAAAGAATAAACGATACAGGAACAATAGGCCTTCGCAGGGCTGAGCTGCTCGGGCCTAATAAGAAGAAGAATCATAACAAACGTAACAGGAACAATAGGCCTTCGCAGCGCTGTCGCTGCTCGGGCCTAAGTATGACCTATAACAGCAGGAATATGGAGATCTGAAATCAGTTTTTAGACATCCAGAATATTTAGAGTGTTTGTATTGTTAGAGTGTTTGTATTGTAAGAGTGTAACAAAAAAATAAAAAATAAAAAATCGGATATCAAAAATACCTATTAAGACAAACTAATAAATATCTAAACGGCCTGCCATAGCCTGTTTTTATTACAATAACATTAGGGGAAAAACTAACTTACTGGTTGAATGGTAGTTTATCAATGTATTATATTTTGCTGCAGTCGCACTGGAGAGAAGCACACCTGTCAGCAGGTTAAGATGGAGTATAAGAACCCTGTTCAAACAGATAGGATCTGTGTATCATCTCATAGGGTTCCTCCTCAGTTTTGATCCTGTCTCACATTACACAATAAATAGGTTTCTGACCTTGCATTTTTTTATAATGCAGTTGTCACATATCTGTATGCTCTCACTGATATCAAGATCAGATAAAACCCTGTAAAAGAAGTCTGCATGATGCTGCAAATGCATAGACAAATTAAGTTGCGGATGTATTTAATTAATGCCACTCGTCCATTAATTAAATCCCTTTCAAAAGGACATGCTATGTTTGTGTTTTTAATAGCTAATGTGTCTAACGGAGCTAGTGACTAATTTCCTTTTTATTTTTCACACAAAACTACAACAGAGCTCCCCTGACTAAATCAGGAACTAAAGAAACGTGATTGGCTTTATGCGGACGGAGTACACTCTGAGTTTACTGGAGAAAACCTGCTCCCAATCAGGGTAGATCTAGGGAGAATGCTACTATGGTCACAGAAGCAGAGGTTGAGTAAACACTCTTTGTGAAACGGAAAACTCATATGCTGAGTTCGAATTAAGCGGCTGTGTCTTCCAAAGGCCAGATTCATCATAGCACGGCACTATGGCCTGTTCAGATTGGAAGACTCCTCATTAAGTGGCCGACAGATGCAGCCTTTTTTTTTTGCTCGGTTTGAAGGACAGGTCTGGTGTATCCTAGCCTTGGGTGTCTTGTGATTCATTGCTAGTCCAGGAAAAACGGGGAAATGGGATCGAACAGAGAGGAATATTGTAAGTGGGTTTTGTTGACATTTAAGCACAAATTCCAATATCTGTGCAGTTTGGGGACTATAAATCTGAAATTTGCGACAACAGTACTGCTGTTGAATCTCTGTGAAAATGTAATTAGCATACAGAAGAATGTAAGAACTTTTGTTTCCATTTTTTGCATGCTTTGTGTGTCAGCTGTCATGGCTGATAGGCGACAGAGCATACAGACGGTGAAAGCCAGGGAAGGATGAACCTGTTTGATTTCATAGCCAAACTCTTCTGGCTTCCTTATTTTCACAGACCTCCCCGGATCCAATCCAGGTAGACCAGGTCCTTGGAGGATGCAGCCGCTGAAATCGAACACGCCAAAAGTTTCCCTCATTTCAGTTTTAAAAAACTTTTACTTTTTTCAGTAAACCTGCCTTGTTTAAAACAGACCCCAGGGTGAGATGAAGGGACATAAACAGACGTATACTCAATCTGCTGGAAGTACCACGGAAATATCAGACAGAAAGTCAGATGGCGACAATTGACGTTACTGCTTAACAGAACCTGGGCGTCCTGCAATGCCTTGCAGTTATGCAACGGCTCAGCATGGTAAAGGAGCAACCAATATTAAATTAATTAATAATCTGGTCTCAATGCATATCTAAGTTACAGGCCATCTTCACCAAAGCCTCCAATCAGATTTTCAGCTCCTAACAAACGCAAACAGGGACACAGCTTCAAGCTAAGAAATTTTTCAATTAAATAAATAAAAAATTCCCCTGTATAAAAAATTTTCATTGGAATGATTTAACACTTTAAAATGCTATTTCCCTTGCAAAAGCAAGCCTCTGCAGCTTTAGCTACCTCTTAAGTGAACACGAACACCTCTGCTAGGGGGTGCTAATTAGCTTAGCCCATTACATCCTTTTTAACCCCTTCACACATCTGGAGTATTGTACCTCCATTGGTATTTTGAATACACTCAAATTGTATTTCTACTTACATAACAAGCACAAACAAAATGCAAACAAAAATTATACGCCAGCAGGACACGGTAATCTTTCAGAAAAATGTAGTACAGTATGCAACCACGGTCAGCTACTGCGGCATCAATTTTAAAATGTCAAACAAGGGGACCACGCCACTTTAAGTTTGAATGAGTCCCCTTGGTCTATGGAAACAATAAATACACTATATTGCCAAAAGTATTTGCTCACCTGCCTTGACTCACATATGAGCTTAAGTGACATCCCGTTCCTAATCCATAGGGTTCAATATGACGTCGGTCCACCCTTTGCAGCTAGAACAGCTTCAACTCTTCTGGGAAGGCTGTCCACAAGGTTTAGGAGTGTGTTTATGGGAATTTTTGACCATTCTTCCAGAAGCGCATTTGTGAGGTCGCACACTGATGTTGGACGAGAAGGCCTGGCTCTCAGTCTCCGCTCTAATTCATCCCAAAGGTGTTCTATCGGGTTGAGGTCAGGACTCTGTGCAGGCCAGTCAAGTTCATCCACACCAGACTCTGTCATCCATGTCTTTATGGACCTTGCTTTGTGCACTGGTGCACAGTCATGTTGGAAGAGGAAGGGGCCAGCTCCAAACTGTTCCCACAAAGTTGGGAGCATGGAATTGTCCAAAATGTCTTGGTATGCTGAAGCATTCAGAGTTCCTTTCACTGGAACTAAGGGGCCAAGCCCAGCTCCTGAAAAACAACCCCACACCATAATCCCCCCTCCACCAAACTTTACACTTGGCACAATGCAGTCAGACAAGTACCGTTCTCCTGGCAACCGCCAAACCCAGACCCGTCCATCAGATTGCCAGATGGAGAAGCGCGATTCGTCACTCCAGAGAACGCGTCTCCACTGCTCTAGAGTCCAGTGGCGGCGTGCTTTACACCACCGCATCCGACGCTTTGCATTGCACTTGGTTATGTATGGCTTGGATGCAGCTGCTCGACCATGGAAACCCATTCCATGAAGCTCTCTGCGCACTGTTCTTGAGCTAATCTGAAGGCCACATGAAGTTTGGAGGTCTGTAGTGATTGACTCTGCAGAAAGTTGGCGACCTCTTCGCACTATGCGCTTCAGCATCCGCTGACCCCGCTCCGTCAGTTTACGTGGCCTACCACTTCGTGGCTGAGTTGCTGTCGTTCCCAAACACTTCCATTTTCTTATAATACAGCTGACAGTTGACTGTGGAATATTTAGGAGCGAGGAAATTTCACGACTGGATTTGTTGCACAGGTGGCATCCTATCACAGTTCCACGCTGGAATTCACTGAGCTCCTGAGAGCGACCCATTCTTTCACAAATGTTTGTAAAAACAGTCTGCATGCCTAGGTGCTTGAATTTATACACCTGTGGCCATGGAAGTGATTGGAACACCTGATTCCAATAATTTGGATGGGTGAGCAAATACTTTTGGCAATATAGTGTATCATTGCATAGGAGCGCTGTAACAAAATTTCCTCAGAGGCTGTAGTAAACGTATATTCTTGCATTGCAAAGAATTTTGACTGGCATTAAACTTTATGGGAAAAAAAACACATCATATGTCATCCAAAACTTTGGTTAAAATTTGACTTTATGCGTTATGATTGAAAGATCAACCATGCATTTAAAATTTGTTGAGAGAAAACTGAGGCTGACAGCGGCTTTACTGGCTTGAAGTTGAAAGTGATGCCTTTGATCTTACATACAAATAGATTTGGTCATCAATTGGCTTAGCATATCTTCTCTAATTTCTTTGCTTATTCAGTTAATACTTTGCTAACCTATTAACCTGGCAGCAGATTACCCTAATCCAACATAGTCACGTCCATTACTCTGTAAATATATAAGTCCATGTCTAAATCCAGGGCTTCCTTGAATTCCATTTGTAGTCACTTGTAATTACTTATTACATTTGAGCCAACAAGGATATTTTGATGAGATCAGTTGATCACCTGTTCTGTGAACCCATGGATGAATGTATAGGAGTTCATGAACACTGGGTAAATGTGACGCCAGTGTGAGACGCTTTGAGTTTTTGATATGACTGATTCGTATAAAAATTCTGTCCATTAATAGACTCTTGCTTTGTGTTGAATAAACCCAGTTATGTTGCTTTGGCCTTTTAAAGCTTTAAAACTATGTATCACAGATTATAAATGGGACGTTTCCTGTGTTTACGTTGCATTATGTGCCAGACTGGTCAAATAAAAGATCTCGTAAACATACTGGATTCTTTTAACTAGATTTTTTCTTTTCATTTTACCAGGGACTTTAGACCTAAGACTTACAATGGGACTTGCATCTCAGCCAGCCTGTCTATATGGTTCATTCCTCAGTTCTCCTTAATTCATTTGAATTAATGACTACCATTTGTCCTCCTTAACTGGTAACTTGTAACTGGCCACAGTCTTTAAACTGCTCAAAGAAACTCACAGACAGACACAGGCACAAACAGAGCTTTAAACTCACAACAGGTGGCTAAAGAGTTTGTATCACAAACACGTTATTGCGAATTAAGTGTGCTTCCTTTTCCATTTCAATTAAAAGTTTCATTAAAAAAAAGAATCAAAATAACAACATGCAAATGAACACATACAAATAAAAGGAATCATAGAAAACATTTTTTAGGCCTCTGCATGAGCTCTGCATTACCCACACACCAGTCCTACATTCTGAAATCATAGACAACACACATCAAGCACCAGAAGTTTTACAGTTTTCACACTGGCTTCACAGTCAGGGTTTCAAAAGAGCTCAGACTGAATGCAGATCAGATACAGGCTTGCAATGGATGCTAACCCAAAACTGTTATATTTCAAATACAGTCTGATCTGATCAGAAAAAAAAAACCCTTCTATCCAGGCGTCGTAACCATGCACTAAAAACCTCCTGTGTCAATCTCCAAAACGCACCATTAAACTGTAGGAACCCCATGCATGGAGAGAAGAAAGGGTGAGGTCAACGATGGTCTAAATTCCTGACCGGATGCTCCTTATTTACCATTGAGATGAGTCTTTTTTATCTTCGTGTGGTTCAAAAATCAGTTTTAATTCTGTACAATTCCTGCCCCTGTTGAAAGGGACATCCAGACAAACACCAGAGGAGAGTTCAGCATCTCTGCAGCTCTGCCGCACACAAAGGAAGGCAGAGAGAAGAAAATAAAATTTTGGTTAAATGTACATTTCACAGTTGGGAAAACACTGAGACGGACTGCTCCATGGTTCTCCACTGCCTTGTCCTCTCTCGAGTATGTCGCCATCGTATTAATTCTTACTCACTACTTGACAGAGTCACAGCTGAAGATCATTAGGGCTCATCTGAGGGCCCTTATGAGGGTTCCTGTGGATCAGTTCGCCTCAGAAGTGCCCTTGGCGGGCTGAAGTGTGTGTCTTGCTGGCAAACTTATTGCCGAATGATGAATTCCTCTGCTGAGACGAAGGAGGGGGAGGCAGAAGTTAGGGTCAAGCACAAAAGGGAATAACAGGAACAAAAGAGGACGGAGTACGGCTTGTCGCTGGAGAGACGTTCAAGAGCAGGAGCAGCGCTGTGGCTAATCTGCACGCTCCAAAGGTCACAGGGACAGATTGAGGAGAGAGCGCCGACAAGTAGATCAGTGGAACGGGGAGAGGTGGAGGTGCTGAAGAACACGGGAGGAATGACGGCGGTTTGGGAGAGGGCGACGGGCAGATTAAGTGAGGGTGATGTAGGCTGAGGCCTTCTCCTTTAGTTGTCTCAAGCACAGATGACAGCTCCAGCTCCCTGTAAGACACAAAGATCAGGAACATCACAGATCTGAAGTTCAATCACTGCGATCATAAAGCCTGCTGGATTAATCTGTAGTTTCACACAGAGAACTGAGCAGCGCTGTAAATTAAATCTCGGTGAAGAAACACTACATGCTGTGTCCGTAGTTTGTAGATGCAGGGGATTTCACAAGTAGCTTGGTCTGCAGCCTGCCTCTAGATCTTGTGACATTTATTCATCACCTGGCATCCCAGGCGAAGATGTTGAGAGCAGTAAACACAGCGGGGATGGTAGAGCGTACACCATGTAGAGTAAGTTTACCATCCCTGAGTGTTCACCTCAAAGGAGAGGCTGGCTTTCAGGACACGTTGCTGGTAAATCAAAAGTGTCTGGTTGTGTGTGGGCTGAGCTTGACACTGTTACCAAGCGTTAAACACAAGTGGAACCGCTACTGTGTCTTCAGCCACTTTTACCATGGAAACAAGGTATCTTTCCACAACTGATTTCCATGACAACACCATCAAACATCCTGAGGCAGCCATCTTATATGGAAAAATGACAGCTTGATTTAAATAGATGTTCCTGCACAATTAATGGGATCGTAAAGGCAGTGCCAACTCTCTCTCTCTCTTGCAGATTACAATGTTCCAGCAAAGGCTTACAGCCTCTTTTCACTGCATATGAAGTCTGAGACAAAAACTAAAAACATATATATATATATATATATATATGTATGAATATGTCCTGAGAGTAAAGAAAAGATAAGGTGCCTACACTGATGCTCAGATATTCCCAGATGGTGGTTCTGGTCGGTGTAGTGTGACCACACCCAGGCGCCCCTGAACTTCTCGAAGCATTAACACACAACTACAAGTTAGTATTAATGAACCAACTGTTAGTACGTACCCTCTGGTGGTTCAGACATGGGAGGGCTCAGACAGTACATATGGTAGCCTCTGTCACAATCATCACAGAACAGCAGCTGGTCCTGCAACACAAACGAAAAACAGACTTCAACAATAGTGAACAAGATGAACGACTCTGAACATACAACTGTGGATTCAGATACAAACAGATTTATTGCAGCAGGGTTTATTTGGGAATTGCACATTGTAGCAAACATCGGTAAAAGATATGAGTTGAAAATTACTGTGTTTGCATGTTAATGCCCTTCTTTTTATGTTTTTTATATCTTCAATAAATGCCTTGGTGAGTGGATTGGGATTAAATGCGGGAGCAGCACCCTCAGCAGTGACAGACGTTGACAAATTTGTTACCCTATGAGAGTTTTAAGACAGTAACTAGCAACATTTAAAAAAGTGTTTCAGTGAAACAAAAATAAATGTATACCTGCATGTCTGAAGTATGTGGTGGAAATGATATATATTTTTAACTGTGAATGGCAGGGAATTTAGGATTTATTTTACAAATATATAATAATGCTAAGGTTCACCAGGAACAGGGATGACCAAAGCCTTGAGAGGAGTGTTAAGCTATTCCATCAAAGAGTTTACTTGAATATTAAAAGGACAGGAGTGAGGCTGGAGTGCTGCCCATGTCCTCACTAAGACTAAGTAAGTAGAGCACATCATCCCCAGTTCTAAAGTCCTTACACTGGCTCCCTGTATCTCAGAGAATAGACCTTAAAATACTTCTATTAGTCTATAAATCTCTTAATGGCTTAGCACCTAAATACATCACAGACTTGCTATCAGTATGTCAACCCTCCAGAGCACTCAGGTCTTCTGGCTCCAGCCTGCTCTGCACACCTAGAACCAGAACTAAACATGGAGAAGCAGCGTTTAGTTCCTATGCTCCACTTATCTGGAACAAACTTCCAGAAAACTGTAAAAGTGCGGAAAGCCTGAGTTCTTTTAAATCAAGACTAAAAACACCTTTGTTTAGGATAGCCTTCGACTGTTCTAGTTAAACAGTTCAACTAAAACATCATTTGTTCAACTTTTCTATTTTCTTTTGTCCAACTGCTTTTAATTTTTTATTTTATTTTTTTTCCCTCCCTGCTTTGATTCTGTTTTATTTTCCTGTGTTTTAATCATGTAAATCACTTTGCATTGTCTTTGTACTGAATTGTGCTATACAAATAAATTTGCCTTGCCTTGCCTTGCCTTGGAGTCAACCCATTAAGAGTCCTATATATCGGCTACAAGTGGCTAAATCCTTCTGTCAGGGCACTTCTGAACCAGGTAACATAAATTCAGACTGTTGATCAGTGATCCAAACCTCTCTTTTCATAAGAAGATTGTTTTTCATTTGGAAATCAAGGTTCAAGAATCTATAAGGAGAGTAAAGGAAAACAGAGTGTGTTGCTAGAACTCCAGTTTGAAGATTCAACCATTACAATTCATTTGGGTTGCCATCTCATCAACTGGTGTTAGTTCACTAGGTTTTCTGGAGACCACAGTCAATGCATCCATCTACCAGGAAATCATAGAGCACTTTATGCTTCCTACCACTGACAAGATTTAAGAAGATAAAGGTTCCCAAAGCTGGGTGAATAACCATACGTAGTGCTACTGGGCTTGATGGATCAACAAAAAAGCTTTCATCTTCACCCCCAATATGTGAAGAGGAAGATGAAAGACAGCAGTCCCAACAAGACAGATATGTCAAAGCAACACCGTAGCTGATCGCCCTCCATGCTACACAGCATCGATGCAGTAACAAAGGCATCAGTCATGGGAACAATGAGCTGGATAAACGTTCAATTTTCAGAGGTAATTCGAAAAAATGATTGATGGCAACATTGAATACTGTTAAACTGTAAAATATACAATAAAATTTAAAATAATTTAAAAAAGGTAACTTTATTATTTAAAGAGGATTATAGTTTATTTTGTTGCAATATTGTTCAGTTCAGTGGACGTTTTCTTTGTTCGACTGACAAAAACGTTTGCTTGGAAGGGACATGAAGAACTTCCTTTAAATTAAAGGGGGATCTAACAATAAAAAATTGGGAACTACCCTGCTCTGTAAATAAACCCCCCTTGCCTATTTTCCAATACACTGAAATGTAGGGTTTTCATTATCTGTAAGCTTTAATCATTACATTTACAAGCTTGAAATATTCTACTCCAAATAATTTATGTGTTTTGGTGCTATAAATAGTGATAAAATCAGAATTGTTTCACAATAATCAAATACTACTAGATGGATTCATTGGCTAAAAATAATTACAAAGACTGATTGGCATCATTTAGTTTTAATCATAGTCTTGTTTAAATCTTTTAAGCTTCTCTTTCCACATTCAGTCTTTTAAAAGATAACCTAGCTACCCTAATTCAAATAAATTCAGTTTTTATATTTATATAATTTATATAGCACCAATTCACATCACATGACATCTCAAGGCAGTTTACAGTTCACCAGATCATACAATAAATTGATTCAAAGTTTTCTATCTAAGGAAAACCAGTTGATTGCATCGATTCATTGACTTGAAGGCAATCTCTGACACTAAGCATGCTTGTAGAGACAGTGGAGAGGAAAAACTCCCTTTTAACAGGAAGAAACCTCCAGCAGAACCAGACTCAGTGTGAACGGCCATCTGCTGAGGCCGACTGGGGATCAAGCCTTAACACCAGATTATGCTACTGAAAACTTGCTCGCCTTTGTCCTTCACTCATAAGGCTGCAATCTGGAAGCCCTTTAACATAGAAGACAGGCTCACTGGGTTTCCCTGTGGTTTTAGCTTAGGCTCAGCTGAGCCCACAGTCCCAATCTGGGCTATAATGGACATAATAGGAGACTCAAGAGGGGCCCATTAATGAGATCTCGCAGAAAATCACCCGAAAGCCTGACAGGATAAGGCTAAAATCTGAGCTGATAGCCTCCAAAGTTTGGAGGAGAATATAATTTAAATAGAAGAATATCACATAAGTTTTAATTTTACTAAGAGAAAAAATAACATTTAAAGAATAGACAGGAGCACCATAGCTATTGTGAAACATGGAGTGGAAATTATTTCTTGCAGCTGTAAAATACTTTGGAGCAAAGTCTGAATAAAACCAAAGGATCCTGTTTATGCCAAATGGTTCAGCCTCTCCTCTTCCATTGGTCATGGAGCCTTAAACACGGTTATAACTCACTTAAAAAAACTTAATAATGACCAAAAAAAAAAACTCTGGACTCATTTTAAACATCTATGGAAAAGTCTGAAAATTACTCAAAACTTGATTCCAAAGACAGCCTGAGAAGTTTGACCTACAGGAGAGGAACAAACTACCTGATATTAATAGCAGAAATTTCATTGAGACCTGCAGATCAGAGTCAGCACCATGAAGTAATTTAAGGTTACCATCTGCTTTAGTCCATGACATTTAAATTTGTCTTCTTTAATAAAAAAATAATAAAAATACTGGATTAATAAACAAAAAGCTACATGATTTTCTTTAGAAACTGGATTGGATCAATCTTAAGGAATGCAATTAAGCTACTCAGAGTATCCAGTTATTTTGGAAATGTTTTTTTTGGCTTTCTGTGCTAACTTGTTTTAGAAAACACCAAGAAATTTGTCCACGTCTGTACTGCTGCATGAGTCAAAAGATAATAAGATGTTCAATATTAGACACTACTAAGGGTGCATCTCGATAAATTAGAAAATATATCAATGTATCTGATAAAGAGAATCATATCATATTTAAGTATTAATTAAGAATAAGGAAAGAAAGTCCTAAATTCAGCTTCAGAATATCAACTGCAACCAATAAAAGAAGCTTTCTGCTGCAGAAGTGATTGGTCTAATACAAACATGGGAAGACTGCTACCTTCACAGCTGTTAGGCTAAAAATGCAGGCTTTTCGCAGATTGATGAAATTTAGGATCATAAGAAAGTTAAATAAAATAAAAAAATTGCACAAGCAACAGAAATGCTGTGTCCTTGAGAAGATTGTAAAGTAGGTTGTTTGAGAGTTAAGGAAGATTCCCATTATATGGACTGCAGTGGGACTTCAGCACTTACTATACATATATACCCTGAACATGGGCTACTGCAGTCCTTGTTTAAAGTCCTGTTTTGGACGGAGGTAAATTTAAAATTTTCATTTAAAAATCAAAGTCTCAGAGAAGAGTTATGAGAGAGAATCCATGTTTATGAGGACTTGAGTGAAGCTCCCACAGTCAATCATGAATTGGAGAACCATGTGGTGTTGGTCCATTTGGGTTTATCAAAGTCCAAATTTTGAAACACCTTAATTCTCCTTTTGCTGACGAGCTTTAGAGAGATGCTGGTTTTATTTTCTTGCAGCACTTGTTAATTGCCTCAACCTACAAAAACAGCTGCTTTGGTGATCATGGTATCACTAAGCTTGATTGGAGCAAACTGACCTGCCCTGAACTCTACACGGAAAATTTGGAGAACCCTCAGGAGGTAGAGGAAAGATGGTTAAGCTAACAAATGACTTAAAGACAAGAAAGAAACCAAGACTCTCCTCACCTGAGCCACAAGCTGAGGTGGCTGCAGCTCTGGATCAATACAACAACCAATTAAAAGGAGCACCAACAAAGAACTGGGAGCGTACACTTAATCCTTTCTCATTGATTTTAGGTAATATTATAACTTTTCAATAAATCAAATGTAGGTTGACTTTAGGCTGAAAGCAATATGATAAAAAAAGGGAAATAAATGCTTGAAATATATCCCTCAACATGTAATGAATCTTCCCTTTTTGATAAAAAATATAAAAAACGTCAAACATTTAAATTTATCGAGATGCACCTGCGCATTGATTGGGTGTGTGTGTGTGCGTGTGTGTGTATGTGTGCATGTGTGCAGCCACGTATGTTTGGAGTAAACATGTAGCATGGTGCAGGGATCCTACGTCATTCTCAGAGGTGCCACACAGGCTGCAGGACTTGCACTCGATGCACTGCCAGCGATATGTCCTCACCGCAGCCGTCATGTTCACTGTGAACTGCAGACAGGACGGGTGGCCTGGGCGCACACACACACACACACACCCACACACAAACACAACACATGTACACAAGCAGATGGCCACACAGTATTTTCTGTCATTTCTTCTGTGTTTTGAGGACAGTAATTCACAATCTATATTATTGATCCGTGTAAAAGCTTGTTTGTGTCATGCTTGGAAAAGTACGTTCAATGTGTTTGGCTATGGATAAGATATGTGTTATAACGGGATGGGCAGCATTTAAGTTAGAAGAAATACATTCAGAAAATTACAGAATCATTTAAGTCAGCAGAAGTAATTAAACCATTTTATTATTATTTAAATGTTAAACTACCTTTTCCTTTTATAGTAAATGTAAGAAAAATTATAATATTGTGAAAAGTTTCAATAATTTGTTACATGGTATAAATTAATTACATATTTGCTTAACTATTTCAAGGATCTATGGACTGTAAATTAGATATCTGTGACTTACAGATAACAAATACCCAACCTTTATTAGCTTAAAAATATTGACATTTTGGAAAAAGGAAGATATTGGAGACCTTTGGAGTTACACTGCAAAAAATGGAAATCTAAATGAGTAATTTTTGCTTAAATTAAGTGCATTTTTTCTTGAATTGAGGAGGTAATTGAGATACTTTGCCAATGGAACAAGACAATTTACATTTAAAATAAGAAAAAAAAATGCTTTGTCTTATTTCAAGTGCATATTATTATAATTATCTTGTTTTAGGAGTAATAATACTAATTCCATTGGTAAATCATCTTATTTATGTACTCAAATTAAGGGCAAGTACACTCAATTTGAGAATTATTTTACTTAATTCTAGATGGTTTTGCAGTGTAGACCCTAATCAGCTAATGAAGTCAAAACTTCTGGAAAAGTTTCATGAACCTCATAATGGTGTCTCACTGTGGTAGAAGCTGGTTGTTCTCAAAGAGCTGCATCTCAGCACATAAAAAAAAAGTTTAGTGGAAGTAAAAAGTACTCAGGTAAAAGTTGCACCGACACAATTTTATGGGGATTGTTTGGAAAAAAAATCTATCCAAGAATTTTGGGGAGCTTCACATGACTAAATCTGGAGTCACTAAGCAAAGATAAATCCTAAACATGAGCTGAAAACTGGACTTCCTCCTGACTACCAGACACAATACATGAAGGAGAAAAAGAAAAGGAAAGTTAAATAGTGGTTTAAATGCCTCCTTTTAAAAGAAACATGCATTTCGTTTGGAAATCAAGGCCCCAGAGTGGAGGGAGTCCATGTCTCATGCTGGTGAAGGTCCACTCGAGCCCATAGTCTGCAAACCTATCTATCAGAAATGATTGTAGCCCTTCATGTTTCTGTTGCTGAAAAGCGGAATGGAGATGCTTATTTTATTTTCCTGCAGGACTGCATTGGGATGCAAACTGGCCAGACCTGAACCCCTTAGAGAGTCTATGGGTCGTTGTCAGGAGGAGAATAAATGACACCAGGCCCAACAGGGCAGATACCCTGAAAGCAGCTTTTAAAGCAGCCTGGGCCTCTATTCCACCTTAGCTGTTGCTGTTCAGGATAGTTGATTATCTGTAAGCCATAATGATCAAATCTATATAAAAAATATATTTTACTTTCTAAAATTTTAGACTTAACATTTAAATTTTCACAATATTTTCATCTGTTTTGAATGTATTTGTTTTTGTTGTTTTTTTGGTAACTACAATAAACAGACGTGGACAAATTTGTTGGCACCCCTGGGAAACAGATGCAAAAACACTTTAAAACAAATTCATCTTTCACAGAAGAAAAAAAAAAGCAGCTTTAAACATCAGCGCTTTCACTGAGAGGGAAAGATAAACCAAACCTAAGAATGAATATGGTTTTGACCAAATAACACAGCACATCTATTGGCACCCCTAAAAATGCCTTTCAAATAAATTAAGCTTCATTGTTTTTCTATTCATTCTGTATTTTTTTATATTCATCAGGGTTTTTGGAAATTCTCATTAGTTTCTCTAAAATGTGACCCAAAAACAGACATTTTTTAAATAATGTTGTTTCTTTTTTTTTTTTTTAAAGGCAACTTAAAATTAAGAAAACAAATGGCTTGTTTAATTGAGGCATTTGCAACAGATATTACCAAAAGTCAAAGTTTTAAATGGTAAATTTAGTAGATGTGCATCAGAGCTCTTTTCTTATATGAGAGCATCTCTTAGGTGCCCCATGCAGCCATGTAGCTTCTTTCTCACTATACCAGGTGCGTATTTCCATTCTAAGATTTAACTAAGCCTAAAAACACACCCAGGGGTGAGTCTGCATCTGCGATGTTGTTCAGTTCCAGGAAAACAGAGCTGATGTACACTTTGGAAAATTCCCAAATGCACATTTTATAAACTCAGTTCAGACTTGGTTGACCTCTGCCATTTGGTTTTTGCAAATATCAGACTTTACGATCTTGGCATATTCCTCAGTTTCATCAGTGTTAAAACAATCTGACCTAAAACATCAGAGAAAATCGTATTTTTTAACTGAGTGAATTTATCTTGATATGTAAAATGAATCTAAACATTTTCTTTATTTCAAAGATTTGATTCCCTTTACTACAATCCTCCTAATTTAGCTATCATGGAACTGGGACTTAAACTGAAACCCTTTACTTTTGGACTTTTTTTGTTTTTTCTTTATTCCAACTGCTTTTAATGTTCTTTCTTATTTCTGCATCTTCTTTTATTATTTATTTTTAATATTTTTTTCTACTTGCTCTGATTGTGTTTTATTTTCCTATATTTTAATCATGTAAAGCACTTTGCATTGTCTGTGTACTGAATTGTGCTATACAAATAAATTTCCCTTGCCTTGCCTAAAGTTATGCTTCACAGAAAAAAACACTCCAGGGGGTTTACAGTTAGAAATATTTTTCGACTTTTTGTTCTGGAATCCGTACCGGCCCACATTAATACCATGGCTAATGCATTAATGCATTCAACAGCCATGCCTTGAAATCAAGTTAAGCGCATGCATTGCTGCTCCTTCTATCTGCTATTCATTGTTAGTGCATTGAAGAAATAATGCAATCTTTTTTGGCATTTACTTAATCATAGTTAGTTACTTTAACACAATTGTTTCGTGTTATCAGGGTAGGAAATGAAACAGTTGTTTTAAAGTATCTCAAAATGATTAAATAAATGCTAAAAGGGGTTCAATTATTTTTTTCATTGTGTTTGAGTTATAAATGTCTCTTTTTGTATCAGATAAGGCATGTGCAACAATTGTTATCATTGTGTCTTTTTGTCATTTAAACGGAGAAAAAAACAGTAAAGTTTTTTTTTTTTATGTATCGGTCGATCTCTTTTTAAAGTACAACATTACATCAATATAAGGGGGAAAAAGTGGCACTATCCTCACTGTGAAGCATGTTAGAGGAGCTATGGTGCTGTGGGCCTGTTTAAAAGAATCCACTTTTATAGCGATGCACCAATCCAGTTTTTTCCAATTCAATCCAATGCTGATACCTGGGCTGAGTGTATCTGCATATATCCCATAATAATCTGATTCAACTGTTAAATGACGGAACCATGTATTTTGCCATGTGACTGAAGGATTTATTCCAGACATAGACGTTGTTAAGAAAAGGTAATAAATGACCTCACTTATAAAAATAATTTATATTATTTATAAACAAATAAGCAGCAAAATAAACAAATAACAGTTCTTCGTAAAGTGCACTGGATTGGATGTCCGATATCAAATCTCCAATATCTGATTGACTTTATTAGTCAATATTGGAGCCAATATCTGATCCAGGTATCTGATTAGTGCGTCTCTACATCTTATAAAAAAAAAAAAATCTGGTAGCTTTTTCAATTTAATAAAATACAGAATAGGAGAAGATGGCTGAATGTGGCTGTTTAGATTTTTTTTTTAAATAAAGGGGTATCGGTAACTGCAACTCCAGGGATTTTATGAAAAAAAATATGGTATTTTTCTCCCTACTCAATAAATTTCCATTTAGGTTTGCTTTTCTAGATGCCTCTGTGTGAAATTACACTCTTGCAATAAAAAATAAATTTACTTTAAAGCTTCTTACACGTTATTGCCAGGGGTGCCAATAAATGTGTCCAGGACTGTAGATAGAGGTTCATGATAAAGATAAAGATTTACTGTAACTTTTCAAGCTTGTCCTTTTAGTCTCTTTAACCGTCAGTGTCGGTGGAAACAAACAGAAAGGGACCATACCAAAGTTTTTTTTGTTGTTTTTTTCCATTAGCCCATTCACTACAGCTCACAAAAGTGATGTTTGTTCAGTTTTCTTTTTTATTTTACATAATGACAAAATGATGAAAAGAATAATTATAAATGTATCCATACAGTACATGCAGTCATGGTAGATCGATACAAAAGTTCTGCACCAATTACACAGCATTGGTTGGTTTTACATGCAACCAAAATGTACAATAACTCTCAATAGCAAAACAAGGTTGACGATGGAAAAAGTAACACAATCATTTAATAAAGAAAACCTTCAGTCATGAACAAACGGAGACATTCACTCTCACAGATGACAGTAAACTTATGTAACAGTTATTATATAAAATGACAATTAGGAAAACGTATTATACAAGGTTGTTCACAGATGGCTTCTCTCTGGATTTATTTATGTAAAGTGGTTTAAAAATATTTTATCCTGGAACTGGAGAGCAGGATTTAGGTTTTTTAAGAGTTGCTGCAGGTCCTAAGCACCATTTGTTTAAAATATGAGCTACATCAAACTCATAAGTCTACTACTTTATATCAACACATGAAGCCGGGAGGTTTATTTATTGTTATTGTTTCCTTTAAACTGCATTATTATGTCTTCATTTTCACATCGATTTGGATAAAAGTTTCCACCAAATACACATACCTAAGCATGAAAGGTGAAACCTGAAATTATTCATACCCCTCAGGGATTTGGACGATATACAAAAGCAGCTCAATCATAAGGTTTTTTTTTTCTGATAGGAAATTAGATTTGCTTATCTAAAAAAAAAAAGGGGTGGGGGGGTGGGGGGGTGTAATTGTAAAAGGAGTAGCAATTAAAAAAAAAAAAGTTCAGTTTAAATTACCACTTTAAATTGATAATATATTTATGCATTTCAGTTTAAAAAAAATCCTTACTGGCAATAAATTCCTTCCTATAAAAGATTGCTTGCATGTTTTAACTGGTATGTACAGAGCCCCTAAAGGGACATGGAGGGAAAAAATAAACTTTTGTGGGAAAAGTTCTTTTTTTCCCCTCCATGTCCCTTTAGGGGCTCCGTAGGTATGCTACTCTCAGCCTAATCTTTTCTATTACTGTAGATTTAAGTCGTAACTTTTGCTGAGCCAAACATTAACATAGCCAAAAATTTCAATGTAACGTTAAACCTAAAACTTCTAGTAGTATGAATAACTTTTTGGCTTTACTGTATACGTAACTGATGTTGAAATCCCCTGAGCTGTAATAAGGTTACAGAACAATAAATAAAGTGATGAGTATAAACAATCACCTCATACTATATGAGCTGCTCTGTTTTCATTTGCTCTTTCCTCCCAGACACTCATTCCTTCTCAATAAACATAACCAGCTGGCAGTGACTGGATGAGTATTTGAATTTATTGATAACTGTATAATTTATATTTTGATGTTGTAGAGCATGCTCACTTATATGCATTAAACAACAACAAAAAAGCCTTTTTAAAAAAAAAAAACAAATAGCTTTCATGCAATCTGATTTTCACACTGTAGGGTATCCGTGACATATAAGTCCATGAATTTTATTGAAAGGGCTCAAATACAAAAAAAAACAACAAAAAAAGAAACAATGGCATGGTCCTTTTATCTTTAAAGGGATAGTTCAGATTTCTTGTGTTGAGGTTTCATAAGTTTATTTAGCCATAATAATTCCCCCAGTAGCAGACATCAATATGTAGAAAAGTATTCAGAGCAAGTAGATACTTTACTATAAATAACAGGATATAACTTATCTACCTATTTCTAAGACATTTTTGTTAACTTTGTTGCTGTTTTACAGTGAAATAACTGCAGTGTTGCTAAGCTAAAGCTAAGTTATTGGAAGGTGGGCGCAGTATTAATCCACCAAACAGCTATAAGTTCTTCAATCACACAAGAAAATAATCATTATCAATGAGAGCCTGACATAAAATCTAAATATTTGCTCTCTATCTGGAGTTACAGCACGTTGGCAATGATTGATACGTCCCACTTCCTTAATCGACAGAAGCGTAGGGCTGGGCAATAAAAATAAAAAAATCTAATTTTAGATTTTTTCCCCCCAACTAAATATGATTGTTTCATTTTTTTTTCCTAATTTAAGTTTCATAGTAAAAAATATAAACGACATATTACTTTCAAAACCTAGCTTTTAGTTTAATATCCCTTCTGGGAACTTATTTTAAAGGGTTAGGGTTAGGTGTATTTGGCCAATATGTTTTTTTTTTTTTTGAGGATTGTTTGTTTGCTTAAAACAGCAAAGAACATCTTCGTCATTATCTTCTAGCCTTCCACCACTCTATGGTTCACCGTTCTACAAACATAATGGCCGTGTCCATGTGTTGGGCCCTAATCACTATATATGGCACTATATATAGAGAGGTTATACCATTTTAAATGAGTGTCCGAATGTCTAGTGGATGGAAGAAGTAGAGGACTTGAAATTTCCCATAATCCACCTTGAAAATTAGTGATCATCCTTGGTTACTAGACGAACAGATATCCCTGCATGCTTTGCGGGGAGAACTCTCTACGTAAAGCATTATGGGATTTGTTATTACAGCTACAAATAGCAAAGATGGCGCAGGCACCGTGCAGAGAGGCTGAGTCACATGACCAATGGGGAGCCAAAAGTACCGATCATCTGACCAAACGGTCAGTTAAATGAGTTCACTATAAAGTCCACTATATAATCCTTGCTCTATATAGTGATTGAGAGATCTAGGGGTTAGCATGGACGTTGGAACACAGCCGTCTATGTGACACCTGGTGCTGGGCTATAGGGCTGAAAAATATATCCCTACATAAACCTCTCATATCGGTTAAGGTTGGCAATTATTGTTTTTTTTCCCCTTTTTGAAATGAGAACCCATAAAAAAAAAGCCTGAAACTAAACTGTAACCCTTACCCTATTTGAACATAACCTCTAACCTTTAAAACAGTCCATTCCTACTACCGGTCTTGCTTAGTTTGGCAATAAGAGAGTGAAACGCAAAATTAAAGTTCATAAAATTTTACCAGACATATTTTTTACTATTGTTGCGCTGATGCCATTTGACCCGATACCGATACTCGATACCTAGCTGTGCAGTATTGGCCGATACCGATACCAAAGCAATACCATCTGTTTGAAATTGATGTGTGTATATATGAAGAACTGCATACTACTTGGATGTAAAATAATTGCCATCATGGCTTTGTCAAGCTGCTGCCTACCTTTGTGAAGCAAAAAAAAGACTAATACAAAGTGAATCCAGTATAACCTTTTATTGCCTACCTGGAATGGGTCACAATGGTTGAATAAACTTTTGGCTCTCAAAATGGTATCAGTGCCCTAATTGTTGGTACTCCCCAATACTGATACCACCATTTTAGTGCTGGATCCGGGCCCCGCCTGATACTGGTATTAGTATCCGTGCAACACTATTTTTTACATTGATATTTTTCAGGCGTCTATCACAATATATATTGATATGGATTTATTGCCCAGCCCAAAGACATCTCTGTAAGACAGGGAACGATTGCTCATAAAAACTTCATACAACCTCACTTTTAAAATTCAGAACTAACCCTTTAAGTTTGGTCAAAATGGCTAATACTTATACTTTTTTAAAAACACAAATGGTGTACTTTGAAAATGAAAAATCTCCAAACTGTGGGTCATCAGATGGCTGCCTTCCTCCTGCCAATCATTCCCTTCTGCGGTGTCCTACCTGAGCGTCCACAATCCGCACAGGAGATAAGGTCTTCAGGACAGCCCGTCTTCTTTGAGCCTCCGAGGCAAAAGTCGCAGTAGCCGTTGGCGATCACCGAGCCGTCCGGTGCTTTCTTAGCTGAAAGAAGAACAAGAAAAAACAGGTACTTTAGGTTAACTGCTCTCCAGAGTAAAAGTGGGTGAAGAGTAAACTGAAAACTCATAAGTCAGAGTTATGAAGTGTTGTCCTGGGATGGGGACCCAGTGTCAGTCTCTTGACAGTAAAAGGGATTGAAAACTGTTGAAAAACTAAGAGGTCCACAAAGCAGCCATCACCGAGATGTGACGAAGAGTACCGTGGAGTATCACTAAAGGAGTGTGATTACACACAAAATGCTGAGATGTAAGACAAAGGAGAAGAAAAGAGACAAGTCACTAAGCCCCTGTTGTCCCTGTTGTCTCGTTATGTTTCCTTTAAAAAAACATCAGGCTGCGCCGGAGCCAGGGACTCGACAAGCCCAAACTCAGGAAGGAGGCAGGGGCTTCAGGTAAATAACGCTGGGAGAAAAGAAAAAGATGAATGAGAAACTTAAGACAGAACAGAAAGCTGATAGGACTGAGTGTACTTGTTCCTGACGGAAAGATGAAGGGACTGACCTGACATCACACTTAGCAAAGGGAACAAGTGCTCAGTGTGGCGCCGTTTCATAATAATTATTACCAAGCGAGAGATTCCCCCTGCCTGCCGGAGAGCTGCGTACGTACAGTACGTGGGCATATCTGTGTGTATGTGTTCCACATGTAAACCCAACCATCTTCCAGCCTGTCTCTCTGAAGCTGGTTGCATAATCCCTTTAATGGAGGCCATCACTGCACTCTGCTGTGTACGTAGGCTGTCTTCTCTAAGATGTAGCATGGCACTTCAACGGTGAGTCACCAAGCAGGATGGAACCAAAATACAACACAATTCACAGATGAACACTAAAATACTCGCAGTTCCTTGCAAATGCATGCATACCCCTTGAACTTCCTCACTTTTTGCTGAGTTAGAGCCAGAAACTTCGATGTTACTGAGCCGCCTGATTCAGTACTTTGTAGAAGCTTTTGCTGCAGTTACAGCTCCAAGTCTTTAGGGACTTGAACAACAAGATGATTTAAAAAAAACATCTCAAAATCAGACGGATGGACTGCAATGTGGATATCAATATTAAAGCCGTGCCACAGACTCACACAGACACTTTTAAGTCTGAAAACGAAGCCTCTATTTTTGCCAATCTTCCTCATCGCCTGTATTATGTTTAAAGCTTTGAACATTGTTTTATTGAGTTTTCACAGCTTTAAAGGGGTCATAGAATGCAAAACTGAGTTTACATATGGACGTACAGAGATGTTCAAACCCTAACAACACTTCCTTTCCCTGCAATTCTCACAATTCTAAACTTTCACTATAAAATGGGAGAATTCAAAAGAAGCCCTGAATTGACATCAATTCAGGGATGTTGTGGCCCAAGAACATAAATAGAGATAGATGTAAGACACCAGTTTAGCTGTTTAGCCAACAGATTTCCTGCAGGAAATCTTAGGAAAACTGTATGGGGAATATACAAACATAATCAGTTGCAGAGTCCAATATCAGTTGCATCTGTATAAATCTACATTTTAGGTTTATACAAAATATACCTTGAATTATTTGATTCTTCTAGATCACACTTAAATATCCTAAATTATCGCTTTAAATTTTAGTGCTGAATATTTTATAGTTTTGAACACAACCCAGGCCTACAGTTTACCCTCTTCAGCCTCTTTCAGATCCGTTTGTATAATCTGAAGGTAAAGGATCATGTCAGCTGTGTGTCTAAATGAGCGCCCGGGTGCTTGTCTCTAATAAAGTCTGACAACATGTCACCAGTCCCTGCTCTATACAGTCACACTAATGGATAGGCAACCAACAGGCATTGGTGTTTGTTTGTCATACCCTCTGCTTCCCCCAGAGAAATCCCATGTTTCTTGTCAACACATATATAAAAATGGTGCTGTCCAAACTTTTCTCTGGGTTTTTATTTTTTATTTTTTTTATCATTAGCCGATTCAGCTGCAAGATAGAGGCCAAAAAGGAAACAAAGTTATGATGCTCTTCGAGATTTGCAGCTGCGGCTTCTCTCTAAAACAAACAGACACTGGATCCGGTCAAAAAGCCATTTTTATAAAAGGTTCCTCCCTGAGTGTAATGACCTATAAATATTAAAGTGATAGCCATGATAAGTGCTGTTCAAATTTCCCAAATGCTGAGGAAATGAGATCCAGTGCTCGCTTTATTATCTGATTCAGCAATACATTCACTGTCCAATGTGAAAGGAGAAAGATGATTTCTATTCCACAATCCTTTGCAGCTGCAGCAGTTAAATTATATTTTTTTATGTTTTAAATCTGTTGTTTTTTTGTCTTTCATAGGAGCAACATCTGGACTTATTTTCTGTTAAGCTGTGTAACTGTCCTGTGGCCTGAGCTACTACAGTTCCATGAACGGCTTAATGTTCTCCTCTAGATCAGGGATGTCAAACTGGTTCCAGAAAGGGCCGTGTGGCTGCAGGTTTTCTTTCCAACCAAGCAATAGCACACCATACTCCAGTCATCTTATCAAGTGAGTCCTGTCTTAACATGATGACTTGGTGAGATGACTCGAGTCTGGTGTGCTACTGTATTGCTTGGTTGGAAAGAAAACCTGCAGCCACACGGCCCTTTCTGGCACCAGTTTGACACCCCTGCTCTACTGTAGATGATCCACTAGGTCCTAGCTGTCAGTGGTCGACTCTGTCTCATAAACAAAGCTATAGACTTAGCTTTTTACCTGCTTTGTCAAGCAGAGCCACTACTGCCACTAAACTTTGTCTTTTCTCTTCTGTTGTAAATTGCTTTGAGAGAGTTGTCCTTTTGGCGCTAAATTGCTAAATCTGATTTGAACTGAAACTACTGTCAGAACACTGCTTCTGTGCTTTCTAAGTGTCTGCAGCCTCGATTTAAAAACCCATTCAACTTTTCCAGAAGGCTGTTCACACAGATCCCGGTTTTGGAGATTCCTTATACATGATAATTTTTTTCTTTCCACTGTCGCTACATGCATGCCTGGTATGATGGACTGCTGCAAAGTAAATAGTGACAGTGTACAGGCAATGTAATCTGGGAGGATTACATTCTGCCTTAATGACTTAATGCAATCTGTTAAGTTTCAGTATGTAGAAATGTTTGATTAATCTGAATGCTAATCTAAACTTAAAAAGTGTCTTTATGATTCCATTTAATTAACTTCTTTATTGAAAATGTTTGTGAGACAATATATGCTGTCATATGGCGCTACATAAATAAACAGAGAAAATAAAATACAATTTTAAATAGTCAGATTATTTAGGGGTGATGTTAATGAATATGAACACTGATATCTGGGGCACCAAATTATAATTACCTATTTCTATATTCCTTTCTTCACTCACAAGAACATTTCACCCAAATTTTAAGATTTATGTAAGTTAATTACTTAACAAATTCCCCTAAGCTTTTTTTTTTTTTGGTAATTTTACTACAAACATATGAAATATAACTTATGATGCATATTCATTAGTTTAATGTATTATTTCTTTAAAATACATAATCATTAGGTTTATGTATTTATAATTAATGTAGTACAATAATACTAATGAGTCTATTTTATTGTTTGAATTGCATAATAATCAAGTTACATGTTATTCAAACAATAAACTTTATGTATTTGATATAAATACATAAATACAGAAAAGAAGAAGAAAAGGCTCCAAAATTGATGTTTTAGTTTTATTACACTAAACCTGGTGTTTAGTATTGGAGATAAAAAAGCTTTGATTGGATTTGCAATTCCAAAAAAGTCCTACTGTGACATGTTTAGTTGTTTGAGTGTGAGTCTTCTGAATGAATCCTCACAAACTTTGTTTCCCATCGGCTTAAATCTTTATTTGATGAATATAAAGGAGCAAAGATGCTCCAAATTAGTGTAATAAATAAATTGTTCAATTCTGTCTGAAAACAAAGTAGCTACAAAGTAGCGATGATAACAAAACAAAATGAACAAAACAGAGAATGGATGATGAAGTATGTTCTACGTTAATATGGGTCAGTTAAAAAGTAAAAATTCAACGAAGAGCAACAAAACCGTACATCATTCTTAGACCATTGTTGATTTGATAACTGACTATTTTGTGAAAGCGCTGATGCAACACATTTTGGTTTTTGGTGACCTTTCCATTGAATATCAAAGGTGTTGAGGCAGGTGCTGCCCTCTTAATTTGCTCATAGTTCCCAGTGGCCCGGACCTTCAGCGATCACAGAGGAAAAGAACTGCCTGCAGACTACCATGTTCAAAGTGTTGGCTAACAAAGGAAGACTGCAGAGAGCAAACACACCAGGACTGTATGATTTTTAATGCATTGATTTAGAAGAAATACCAAAAACATAATTTTTTATTGGGGTATAAGTATTAATGTTGAAGTTTTGTTCAAGTATATAATATGAAAATTGTATATGACTTTCGTTCTCAGACTTTCGTTTCCCACAAGGTCCATCCTGCTAACAATACCACAAGGTGGCGGTTAAGTACCAAATTGTTCGTAACTATAGCTCTTTTTAAAGCTTTTTTCCACATCACAGGACCTCAAAAAGAAAGTAAAAAATAATATAAATTTTAGACGACCACAATTTATTTTTAAAATCTTGCAAACAGGAAACTACGGCTACAGAGGATGCAGCTGCAGGACATAGAGCCACCACTCTAGATTGATCCATCAGACAGACGAATAATGAAATAATTAACAAAGGTATATTTGGGGGCGGGCAGCGATGTCAGCTCAATCAGAGCAGTGGCTCTCCACCCAGGGTGACGTTCGTTGATGGGGGGGACATAATGTCTTTTGCTTATCTGGACATCCATGTAAGGCATCTTTCTGCTGCTCCTGATCAGTTCTGTCAGGAAGTACTAAATGTGTTTGTTTGTATAATATTTACCCCCTTTTTCTATCTTATCAGTAACAGAAGATCTCCAGTAAAGAGTCAAACTGTCTAAATCATGTGCATCCATTACCTTTTGCAGTGTTTATCACTTATTTGTGGCCTGATAATCCCTGATAATAATCCAGGGTTATTGTTTTACCTATTAGAAAATATAATCTTGAACGTTTGGCAACAAGGCATCCGCAGGAAAAAGATCAGGCTTCTCACATACCTTTACAGGCCTGATGATTCTAATGCATGTGTGTACCTTTTATGAATGAAATCTCACTGTTTAGTTTTTAATATATTTCATTTCAAAGGATCTTCTGTATCAGTGTTTTTTTTTTTTAAACATATTGAAAGAGCAAATGAAAATTAAATTCCATCCATTAACAAAAAGATCATTTGTGGGATGAAATTAATCAGTGTAACTCTGTTCTAATCCAGAGTTCACATTTTTAAACTGGGTTAGCAAACTGAAAGTTTTGTTAGCCGATTAAAGTTTTAATGAAATGGTTTAACTCAAAGCCCATCTAGCCTCTCGATATGGAAACACATTCGAAATGAAGTCCTAATAAAACAAAGAAAAGTTAAATGGTTGTTTTAAGCTGTGTGAGTGAATGAATACATTACATACAATATAAAACCTTGGTGAAATGGAAAAACAAATGTATGCTGGTGAAGATCCTCAGTCACCGAGGTCATAGTCATTCCAAATAGCCTCGAACTCAACTCTAATCCAGACATTTTCCTGGAAGCGAAATGTCTTCAAACTTGGAAATGAAGTCCAGTGGATTATTTTTAACTTTTTCGGAAAAACGAATATATGTTCATCCTACAGAGTAGACGACATTAGCTGTACTCTTTTTTTTTTGATAGTTTGTTTTATAAAGCCACAGACTGAACATATAACAGTTTGATTCTACTCCGTTAGTCTTTAAGTTCATAGACTCTGGAGGCGTAATATCTTCTAATGTAATGGTGCTAACGGAGGGGTTTCACTGATGGGGTAGAGTGAAGATAGGATGTTAGCTGAAGTGCTTATGAAAAAAAAATGGTATTTAGGAATGTATTTTAAATTGCATAATGTGTACAGTGATGTGGTGTAAGATAAAAACAAAAACAACTGTATTTGAGTTGTTAGCTGCATGTTGAATCTAGGAAAATACTAATATTAGCCATGTTCCAACTGTTTCTAATATTTAGTTATGGAGTGTTATTCAGTATGTTCATAATTAAACTGTGTTCACTTATTGTTTAAAGAAAAAAACACAATTTTTAAAAGGAAATAAAAAAAAGTGCAATCCAGAAATTAAACTTAATAAACTTTGATGTTTCCTTAGCTTTTATTTTTCCAAAACCAATTTTATATTTTCACTTTTAAGATTTTTTTTTCAGATTAAGTTTTATAAATTGCAGTCTTTCAAAATTGCATTTCATTCTCTTCAATTTAAGCCCAATAAAAACGGTTGTTTAAGACCAATAACATCCCTGCAGGCAAATAAAAATAGTTCATTCCTCAGTCCAGAGGACAGCCCTCACTCAGAAGCGAGGAGAAAGTGATCTTTGTAATATTCAAATTTAAAAAATAGGAACTTGAAATTCTAACATTTGAAAACAAAAAATGGAAAAATTTGATTTCAAGAAAAAAAATTTCAAGAAAATAATTAGAAAAAATTTAATTTGAGAAAACAATAAAATTAGCCTTAAAACTTCTTTTTGATTGAGACGTTTTCCAAAGTTTCACTGACAAAGTAAACATTTTTATAAAGTTGAGCTAACAACAAAATATCCTCTGGCAGAGCCAAAAAAGATCAGAATATTATAGCTTCTCCTGCAGAGCTTGCATGGCTAAAGTCGATAATTTTGGACCTGAATGTGAGAACAAACTGAAGAAGCTGCAGAGAGGGTGCTGGTGGAGGCTCCGTGCATCGATGTGTATTTAGTTATTAATAAACCAACAGAACCAGATGTTTGCTGAGAGTAGCAGGAGGATGTGTAAAGCTGCAGAGCCGAGGCGTGCAGGCCTGAGGCCAACGCAAACACATTTCTATCATCTTGTTGTGACCAAACAAATTTATTTTATCTCACTGCTTTTATTTGGGCTAATTGCTGTTGATTGCATCTCAGATTCCCTGGTGGGAGAAAAGCAGACAGACAGTCAGACACACTCTAACGTCTAAAACACATTCTGTCTGCCTTTCTTTCTTTTTATCTGTCTGTGTGTGTCTTTGTTTGCGTTGTTTTTGCGTGATTTCAAGGACTCCAGAGAGTGAATCAGCAGGTCCTGATGTACGTGAGTGAGTCGAGGCTGCCCGCTGGCCTGCCTGCGCAAAAGGAGAAGAAAAAAAAAAAGCTCCCATCAATGATTAAACGCTTGTGGCCATGTTTCAGAAGCCGCCTGCAACCACAGACACGCCAGTGCTGCCGAGGGGGGGGGGGGAGGGAGGAGAATAGTAATAGAGGGAGACAATATAGAGGAGTGGAGATGTGGAGCTAAAATAGAAAGAAAAGTAACAGAGGAAAGAAATAAAGTGACCCAGAGAGGAAAGAAAAAAGCTGTATGATGTTTTTAATTCAACCTTTTCTCCTGACAATGCCTTGCTTCCTTACTTACCCCTCATCCCTAAATTTTTTTTCCTCCTTTACCTGACCATCCTCTCCTCTCTCTCCCTCCCCTCCTCTCTTCCAATTACCAGGAGGAGTACGAGCAGAACCGCACACTTCACAGCTTTCAAGTGTTGGAGAGAGATCCTCCTGGGAATTATCCAGCAAGAGATGAATTCTCCAATGGCCCCTCTCCCCCCCAAATAACACCAACCCTTCTCCCTGCCTTTCTCCCCCCAACAGTCTAATTTTCTCCTCTTTTCCTCCTCTATGCTGCTCCTTCATTACAATCTGTTGTTATTTTGCTTTCGAGCTCTCGCGACATAATTTCAAACACTTATGTCTGATAATTTTTTATCAAAAACAAGTTATTTCTCTTGTTTTTCATCTTTTTCAAATCACTTTCATCATGCTTAAGGCAAAGAGCTGAATATTCCTTAAAAAAAAAGTCTTTACAGATGTAGCTCGAAGGAGCGCTAATTTCCTTTGCTGTCTGACCTAATTGCTTAAAATATTACCGTCTTTTTTAAGACATTAAATATGAGGAAATCTATTTTGAATGCTTTTAAAACAGATAAAACGATCCAATCTTTAAGAGATGAATCTTTTTTATTC
The DNA here is from genome assembly GCA_030533445.1 of Cyprinodon diabolis. NCBI lineage: Eukaryota > Metazoa > Chordata > Actinopteri > Cyprinodontiformes > Cyprinodontidae > Cyprinodon > Cyprinodon diabolis. Next base: position 6,731,570 of record CM060079.1, read on the forward strand.
CTCAGTTTTTGGTTCAACAGGTTTATTTTTGAACCATGCAGCAAATACTGCCGTACTAGTTGGTGAGAGGGAGACAAACAGGAACTGCTTAGTGATCAGAAAAGAGTGGATTAACAATGCAAACAAGTCAATATCCCAGATCAGTATTTTTAGTCTGATATTAACCTTCAATTTACTGCCTCTCACCACCTTTGACGTTCAAATGCCATAAGGTCAAGGAGCCAATTAGTTGAATTCTTAAAAGAGGAATCAAAAACCTTTTTTAAAGGTATTCAAAAAAAAAGTATGGCTAGCAATTGTTGCATTTTTTCACACAGTGAATAGTTTGACTTAAAAATATGGTAGTTGTGAAGTGCAGTTGATTAACTGTTTAAACAACTATTTACTGCAGCTGACGTTTTGTTCAGTTGCTGAAAAGGTTGGTTGGGGGTTAGGGGTAATGTCGGGGTGAAAACTTTCTGTACACTAAAAAGACCCCCAGAAAGAAAAGTTTAGGAACCTTTTTTTTATTTTCATTAACAGATGGTCAGCCTGAGGAAATCTTCTGTTATACGGATGGTAAGATGAGACACAAGGTTCTTGGGGTCAGAGAAATCCTAAATCGAACTATCCCCTTGGTAGACACGGTAGTGGGAGCTTCATGCTGTGGGATCAATTCATTCTGCAGGATTAAATAAAACTTGATACGAAGATGGGTGGAGATAAATAAATGGTCATTCTAGATCAAAGGAGCAAAAACATGTTATCCTGGGGGGGATGTTCACGAAAGTAACAGAAAGTATACAGCTATATCTTTAAAGAAATTCTTTAAATAAAATCCTTTGGTAGGAAGATTCAGTTACAGTAAGACTTGTAAGTTTATGTTTACGGATACTCTTCCCCAAACCTCCCCCCCCCAAAAATAGGAGTGGTGGCCTAGTGGTTAGGGAATAGAGCTTGGAATCCTGAGATTCTGAGTCCAAGCCCCACTCCCACAGACTGCCACTCTTGGTCTCTGAGCAAGACCCTTAACCCCACACTGCTCCCCGGGCACCCAACGATGGCAGCCCACTGCCCCCCAAGGGGATGGGTTAAATGCAGAGAGAAATATCTCCAATGTGAGATCAACAAAGTTAAATTATTATATTATCCAACCCAATCAGTGATGTTGTGGTCACACCCAATGCCTTTTGGGCACTAGGGGCATCCAGTTACATGCAAAGTCAATGGTGGACTTGAGTCAAAGTAACCTGACTCCGCTGGATGGATTTGCTGGATTTGCTCCATATATCCATCTGGAAACCTTCCGTTGAAGTAATTTTGGGAAGGGGCGAAAATACTGGTTAGCTGATTGGCTTATGTTGGTGATAGACGGGCCAAATAAACCAATCAGATCAACGAAGCATATGATGTACTAACAGAGCGACAACGAAAACACAAGCCAGGCTACTCTTGCCGAAACCAGTTGGGAGAAGAGCAAAAACATCTTTTCCTCTGAGAAAAGCCTCCAGAGCAGTGTTTTGCTCTTCTTTCAGTGAAGAAATACTCTGTAATTCCGATAAAACTTGCTCGATAGCCACGCTAACGCTAGTTTCATCGGCTGAAGCCGCCATGTTCTTTAGACTGAACTGTCGCGCTTCTCGTTGCGTCACACCTCAACCCGCCTCAAAGCCAACGCTGATTGGATGTTCGTTTGGTGAACGGCTCCAAATTTTCTTTAACGGAGAGTCTCCAGACTGATCTGCGAGTGAAACCTTAAAAGCTTGCGAGATCAGGATGGTCTCACGAGGCTAGAGTCAAAGGGCCTTGTTGTGCAGAACGTCTTGACACGTTTGCAGGTTTGGGTGCTCTTAAGGCTTTCTAAGCTTCAAGCTTTAACGTGGTTGGAAGATCTGAGCTTTTACAGCTCAATGCGACACGTCAACCAATAAGAGACGCTGATCCTAGAGATGGGAGGGAGACAGTGACTGCATCCAAGTCGTGATCTTTCCTACTGCAGAGCTGTCATCATAAAACCATGAAAAATGAGTATGAAAATATACTAACAGGTTACACTCTGCTAGGTTTACAATTTAGAGAGATTTTTTTTATGTAACTGCAAAGAAAAGTGTGGCGAAAAATATTAGAATTAATACCTACACAAGATCTAAAAGTGTCAAAACTTCTGGGCAAAAATGTTATATTCTGGTATTTGCAGTTTTTATCACATTCTTGGAAAAAAAACACTTATATAATCTTCAGATGCTTTGAACAGCAGCGGGGTATCCCCCAGTGATTGGCCACCTTCAAGGGAGCTATCACTGGGATTCCCAGAGCTAACGCCTGCCTGAATGCAGAATATATAAAGGTAGGATTATCACCTTGATGAATTGATTATGGTGTACAATCTAGCTTAAAAATATTTAAAAACAATAATAATAAAAAAAAAACATATTTTCCCCACATATCAACACTAAATAAAGTAAAGCCACCGTGGATTAAATCTGCTATACAGAGAAGACCAACATTACAACATTAGCTGATTAACTGATTCATCCATTGTCTACTTCTGCTTATTCTTATATGGTCATGGTTGCTTTATGCCTTTCTTTCTGCTTAGTTTGACATATCTGGCTTACTAAAAAATAAATGCTTCATAATAAGGCTTTTTTTTAACTTAAAGTCCTGTCACATCTCAGAGTGACTTCTGTAGCTTTTCGTGTAATCTGATCTGAACAGTACGCATGTTGGGATCAGTGCTGTGGATTTTACAGAGCAGAAAGCTGTTTCATTCTATTTATGTAAGTTTCAAATATTTACAGAAGAAATTTACAACAAGGGTGACATGCTTAGGGTTTACCTTCATTTTTAAGCATCCAGCATACTGTGGTGAGTGAATCCTCAGTGCACATAGGATAGCACTATAATCTGTAAACTGTCCATGTTTTTGTAACTTTAAAGTAAACCCGTGTAAGTTTGAGGCAAACAATTAGCTTTACTATGAGATATATGAGGGGATTTTTTTTTTTACATTAGTATACAGCACTTCGCATGTTTGATATTTGCGTATTTCTCTTCGCAAAATCTTCCTTATGTAACTTGAGAGAGTCTGATCTGTCACTGAATGAGTAATGTGACAAAGAGTGGCGCTTTACGGCAGTCTGAGCTCCCCTTAAACGTACTAAGCTAAAGTTTGCTGTTAGTCAACAAAAGACATTGCAAATCTTAACAGATCAGACACAAATTTGGTTCTCTGATATAGGTTTTAATCGAAAGTGGTGAATATGGTTGCGTTCTCAATCTTTACAATGCCACTGCACTATAACCTGGAGTAAAGACGCTGCAATAACTGTGCAATAACTATTTAATATCCTGTGCAGTAATCCTGCATTGCAAGAGCCGTCACCTATTTCAGTTACCTCAGTTGTTTTATCTTTTTTTTTTTTTTTTAAACAACTTATACCTATTTTAGATTTTCACTTTTAACATTTTTTTTTTCAGATTAAGTTTTATAAATTGTATTCTTTCAAAATTGCATTTCATTCTCTTCACTTTAAGCTCAATACAAATGGTTGTTTAAGACCAATAACATCCCTGCAGGCAAATAAAAATAGTTCATTCCTCACTCCAGAGGACAACCCTCACTCAGAATTGAGGAGAAAGTGATCTGTAAAGCAATTAAAAAATAATACAATTTGTTGTTAGTTAACAAAAGATGCCCTGTTTTTCACATTTTCTGTACCTGCCACAGCATAAGATGCCTGTACATAAGATACATTAAATCCTTACTACAGTATATATAATTTCTTCTTTCTTCTTCTTTATTTTTTACCATCCACTGTATATATCTGGATGCACTGTATATACTTCCAGTGTATTCTCATTATGAGTTCGTATGAAATCGTACGAAAAGTTATGCACCGTAATTTCGTACGTTTTGGACGTTTTTTTCGTCGTATGCGCATGCGCATCTGACGCACCATTCACGAATATAGAATGTAAATTACAAATAGCCCTATCCCTGACCCTAACCCTAACCCTAAGATATAAAACATCAAGCAACGTAGTTAGAGACATGAATAAGTGATGATTGCACTGTTTTTCCCAGTTTTACGTCCGTCCGCGGATCTGCTTTTTTTTCTGTCTGCCAGCGCATGCGCACTGATGTGGTTTTTTTGAGGAAAAACGTCCAAAACGTACGAAATAGTGTGCATAACTTTTCGTACGATTTTATACGAACTGTTAATAAGAATATGTTGATACTTCATGCACCTTTTCCTTCTTTGTGCACCTTCTGTTGTTTATAAGAGCCGATGTCACAAGTGCATTTCTCAATTGTGAGATCAATAAAGTTCTATGTGATCTAATCTAATCTAATCTGCTGCTCTGAAGTTATCTGCTATTAGATTCCCAATCACCATAGGAGACAGGTTCATTTTGCAACAGTAGAGGGTTGCCAGTTGCTTTCAGGGGTGCTAAACCTGTAAGGTATGGCCTAAACTTACACAGTGTTGCTTTAACTTTAGACATCGAGTCATTTTAGGTAGGAACATTTTGTACAACCTTTAACTCAGGGCTGGATGTTGATAACTTGGATGCCAAGTTATCTTTTTTTTAATATTTGGTAGATTTTAGTGTGTCTCTTTGAATTACAGTCTCTTTCAAAGTTTCTTAAGAAAAGTATTTTTGTTCAATAAGTATATCTCTTAGTCTTTCTATGTGTGCATTAATATTTCTGGGTTTTTCCTCTGAAATGCATCTTTTAATATTTCCAGTTTGTTTTCTTTTTTCAATTCTCTGCTGCTTGATTGTACCTCTAATGCATAAACATTCAAATGGCATTTTGCTTTTTAATGGACTGACTGAAGTGAATAAATTTGACGGGGGTGGGATGGGGGTTCGCAGCAGTTATACAAAACTAGGCAAAGTCTTTACAGAGAGTAGCCATTTTGTTGTATTTTTCCTTTAGACTCAGGACCACAGGGCTTCCAGTATAGCAGGTTCAGATGGGAGGAGGAAATGATAAAGAGGAGTGGGAGGGGGGAAAGGCAGGGAGGGGGTAGGGTTTGAGCAAAAGTGAAAAAAAAGAAAATGAGGAGGAAGAAGATGAGGAGGAAGTGAATAGGAGAGAAGGAAAGGAAGCAGGGAAAAAATGTGTCCATGTTGTATCGAAGCAGCAGCATGTGAAAACACACACTATGCACTCCTGTCGCCTTGCTGCTTAATGAGGAAAGCCTCTGAGGGGTAGTGCAAGCCGGCACAATGAGAGCACATACATGCATGGCAAAAATCCCACACATACAGTAAGCAGCGCGTGCACATGCAGAGATTTACCACTATGCCTTTGCATAATAACTTTGGCTGTCCAGTTTCCCTCCCTGTTCATTTTAACACGATGCACAAGAGCCTCTCTAACCTCTCTGCAGCCACACACACACTCACACATAGGGAAATATATTTAAAGTAGCAGATATTGTTCAGAGGACAACAGACACTGGATGTATGCAAAGCAGGAGAAAGTATAAGGCACAGACCAGCAGCACCTACTTCACATTCACACTGACAGAACCCCAAACGCTTAAGGAGACATTTTCAGGGTTTTTTTTATGCAGAGAAGGAGACAGAGATGCAGTCAGATGGAAAACGTCAGTCACAGATGAAAAGTCACTGGCTTCCTTCCTTCCTCCCTTTCTCTCTCTCTCTCTCTGCTTCTGTCCTCCTGCCATCCTCTTCCTCTTTCTTCCTCCTTGCAGTTTCTCATTATTGCTACTCCTCTCTCTGCTTCTGATTTCATCTCTTCTACGCTTCATTGTGCTTCTATTTTTTCTTCACTTTTCATGTTTCATCTCTTTTTTTTCTGTTGTTTTTTTTTTCTTTTTCTTTAGATGCCTGCTCCTGCTTCACTCTCGGAGAGGAAATTGGAACTCTTTGCTGCAATCCATCTGTTGTCACACTAATGCTTGTGCCAGTGCCGTCCCCCCCCCACACCCACCCCCCACACCAGTCCTCTGTTTCTCCCTAAAACCTGCTCGTTTTAAACCCCATCTCTATCTTCACCACACCCTTCCTAACCTTCGGCCGTTTTCATGCACAGCACAAAGAAACAAGTGTTACCTCCACTCGTGTCCACTCAGCAGCTTGCGTAACTCTCGGTGCATTATGGGACCGGTTGTGTTCTTTTGTGTGTGCAACGTGAGTTAGTGTGCTGAGATGACATTGCAAAGTAAAGAGGACGGAGGCTGTTTTGGTGCATAGTAAAACTTGATATATGGCTGCACTGTAATCACACTGACCCAAGACAACACACACACCACAGAGAGTCTATCTATCAGGCTCTGCAGCCCTCTCATGCGTGCACATACAGAAAACACATGCAGAATGCCCTCCCGCAAACAGACATGCAACCACTCCCATAAATCATCCATATAAAGAAATCAGCCTTAGACAAGCTTACGGCATGATTATGTGTGTGTGTGTTTGTGTGATTATTTTGAGCAAATGTGCTCACATTTGCAAACTCTCAGGAAAGAGCCACTTAGCCAGCACAGAGCAATGTCCCCGTCGATAAAGAGTTAAAATGCAAATTATTAATCCTATTTGGTTCAAGGGGAGAAAGCCGGCTGGGAATGTGACTGTGAAATCCTGTTTGAATCGCGCCCAGCCTCTCATGGTCCACTGTACAGCGTTTCCGGGCCTGCACCATCATGTGGAAATGTCAGAAATTACCACTTGGGACAAAGCGGAGTGCATAAAAGGGGAGAATTTCACACAAAAAAAAAGAGGGGGGGAAACGCAGCATCCCATTTTTTGGGAGAACGTTTTGATCAGAAATATGGAGTTTTAGTCGGTAGATGCTGTTTTTATTTAGTTGTTTACTCCAAGCAGAATTTTAATGCAAGCAGCCTCGTTTTCTGCACCAGGTTTGATAGAAAGAACCAAATACATGTTCAAGATTTAAAAAAAGATTTAAAAAAATACCCCTCAGACTAATAATTAGTGTTGCTTACAGATCATTTTATCTGTAATGGTTGCTGATTGTTTTTATTTAAAAATGTTAAAGTCACTGTTTGTTTTAGTTACATGAGGAAAAGAACGACCAGAAACTGATGGAAAGCATTGATGGAGTTGGTGGGAGGGTGGTGTGCTGTGGTTGGCTTTTCCAAACATGGCCAAGATCACTGAGGGACCACAGAACATCCAGGCAGAAAGCCACAGCTCCACATCTTGAGACAGAATGCCAAATGAAGCAGACTCCAATATTACGCTGCCTTCTCCCTAGCAGTCAGAGTGTCAGGGGGGATCTATATGATGAATCATAAAGAGATTTTTCTTTTCCTGGTCCTCAACTCTGTGTGCCTCGCTCTGCTTCTCTCTTTGTCTCCTTTCTCTCACTCCTCCCATTCTTTATGTTATTTTTAATGAACTCCTCTGAGCGACTCTATGCTCTTCCTACCACTTGAACTTCTCAGATTCGGCTTTCCTTCATTTCTTCTTCTCACAATTTCTGATCTTTCCATAACTCTCCCCCCTTGCTCATCTCCTCCTCTTCCTCCTCTTCCTCTCCATCTTTCTCTCTTTTCAATGTACATAGCTGTTTACTCTTTAGGAGGGAGCACTGGCGGTATCTATGGTAACCAGATTGCTAGGCAACAGCCATCTCTCCCCTTCCTCTCTGTGGCGCCACACAGCAGCAGCAGCAGCAACAATTAACCAATCAAAACCTTAGAGGGAATGTCAGAGTATGTGAAAAGTTCAAAACAAATAAACTGTCTGAGCATGGGCAAAAAGTGCGCATTGAGTCAATATTTCTTTGCTTTGGATGTTAAAGTAATCATGTCTGAGTTGCTCTGGATGCAGCATAACTCTTCTTGCTGCATATTAAAATAAAAACCATACTGAGACATCTTATTATAGTGTAATGATAACATCTAACAAATGACTCACAGAGCTTTTGGTGAAACATTTTGCTAATATACTTTATTTATTGCACCTAAACAGTCTGGGGCTTTATTTGGTAAATATTAGATTAGGGAATAGAAATGATAGATTAGGGTTTCTGCCTAGTGCTATACCAGTTGATTATTTTAGTAATCTATTAATCTAATGAATATCTTCTTAGTTAGTCTACTTATGTAAAAAGAGATACTTTGAGAAAACAATTTTCAAATCAACAAATATTTGGAGTACTCCTTCAGCAAATGCCACCTGTGTGCCATCACTCTAGGTAACAATTGATTTTCATCACCAAATTAGCTGACGGTTATTTAAATAAATGAATAATATCAATTAATCCAATTAAAAGTTTAAGGAGTAATTCTACCCAATCCCAGAGGAGGAAAAATTGGATGTTTATGAATTTGTAGTCTGGAAACAATTCTTATTTACTACAGATGCTTTAAAAAAATGGGGGGAAAAAATGATCATCTACAAATGATGAATTAGCTTGTCTGAAACTCAAAAATGCAATATTTCTCTGATCAGTAAACTCACAGCAAGACTCTCAGATTTGAATTTTACTGGATCATGTAGCTATACTAAGGTGTTTTAAATAAATTCGGAGCATGTAGGAAGCTATAAGGAGCTATTTCAAAGAAAAATGTATTTTCTATACCATATCAAAACAACTGAGCGATGTACAGTGACTGGAGGGCAAAACAGAGTACGGTTTGGGGTTGTACTGCATTTAGAAACCTTTTCAGCTTTCTGGAAGGCTCTATGCAGAGAGTCGATGTTTTAGTAATCCTACTACCTCCACTAAACACACTGACGGCTAATAAAAATGCTAAAGAAAGTTGAAAATTTACACTTTGGTTTGGATAAAACCCTGTTTTATGTCCAACAGCAGCGAGCCGTCCTCTCTGCTCCTCATGTAAATATTTAATAACCCTAAGGAGGCTAAAAAACAACTTAGGATATTCTTAGAGTTGAAATCATGTCATTACTAAATAAAAACTCATTTTTTTTTTGTTTTCACCGCCTGTCATCAAACCAGAGATACTGTAACTATTTTCTGTTTTTGTTAGGTAGCATAACCGAAATTACAATGACATGAACACAAGATTAATGAGCAAGAATTTCCTTTAGAGAATATTTTGCTCTTCTTCAAAGTCAGAAGTTCAGTGAAATAAGATAATTACACTTTCAAACTATTTGTAAAAGCCCCAATTCCCTGTAATATTGTGATAGTTCACTTCAGAACATTTGAGTTAAATGAAAACTAAACAGAGTCTGTGTTTTACGGCGACACATCAAACACACCGTTTCCTTTTGTGACATCAGAAAACAAATCAAGGGAAATCAGTCGAGATATCAGGGAGAGAATTGTGAGCCTCTTTAAGCCTGGTTTATCATTGGGTGTAATTTCCATCTGGCTAAAGTCACCACATCTGTTCAAACAATTACATGCTGGCATAAACAGCATGGGAATGTATAGGCAGCAGACCATTCAGGCAGAAGACAGATTCTGTTCCAGAGATGGATGCTTTGGTGCAAAACATGTGAATTAACCCCAGAAGAGGGGATCTTTTACTGAATTTATTAAACAGTTTCCCCATTGATGGCAAAACTACTTTTATGCTTCTCTCAAAAGGTGACATAAAACTAACAATTTTGCAGGTCCTCTAACCTAATGAAACTTAAAATGGAGAGTTTGGACATTATAACCTTTGAAGGAAAGAGATAGAATCTTACAAACATGAAAACAAAACACTGTGAAGTTCAAATCACAGTATAATGATGAGTGGGTGTTCTGCTGCAGGAGGGACTGGTGCACTTCACAAGGAAAAATGGCATTATAGGGGGAAAAAAATAATATGAAGCAACATCGAAAGATATAAACCAGAAGGTTGGAATAAAAGGGGTAAAAAAATAAAATAAGAACAAATAAATAAAAAATAATGTTAATGTTTGGACTACAAAGCTGTGGTTGTGGTCCCATTTTATATTTTCGGAAAGATGGATGAGTGCAAAATTATCAGTGAAACTAATTGATTCGGGTTATAGCAGAATGGACCAAACAGTCATCAAAGACTTATGAGAAACTTTTAGAAGAACACCTGAAAAATCTCAGCATGCAATATTGTTGGCATATAGAAAATGCTTACAATTATGGTAATCCAATCTGTAAAAAAAAAAAAAAAAAAAGCTCTGTTCTTCCTGATATCATAAGACTGAAAGAGAAATCCAAATTTGCTTGAATGGGTACCGATAGCTCAACTCTTTGCAAAAACTAAAGATCAAAATACAGCCATTTAATTCTAATCAGTGTATATTTATTATTTGCATGTATTACAGGCCATCACCTATTTGAATTTTAAAAGGCCTGGCCTGATGCATTTATACTAGAAAGTATTAAAAAAGACGTTTATTTCCTCCTTTAAAGCAAAGTCATCACATGCTAATTGACACAAATAAGCTAAAACCCTGATTTTTACAAAAGTAAATGTTTTCAAAATACTTAGTGTAATTTCAAGAGCATAATTGTCAAAATAAGTATAAACAAATCATAGAAGTGATGGATTCTCAGTTTATCAAGATTCCAGCATCAATTCAGATTGTCTCATTATTTTCTCAGGCATGTAGATCAAAGTGACTCCTGCTGATCAGAGTCTGAGTCATCCTACCTTAAATGCCCTGAAGGAGCGTTCAACAATGGACTCTTTAAAGGCTAGATCCCAGATATACAACCAAACTGTCCCCATATGTTAAAACTGTTATGTAGAATCTTAGGTTCAATGTTCCAGCTGCAGTTTACAGGGTTCTCTTTTAAAGCTATTTTTAGATTTAACCATGCAGTCATACCCGAAGTCCATGCATTGGCCTTAACTTAAAGGGGAACACCGGTTTTTTACATTGGGCCCTTGATTTTACGTTATTACATCATGTTCTACTCACCCATATTAGTTTTGTGTCATTTGCAGCCGTTCTGAAGATATTCGGTTTTGTAATCAAAGTAACGTCTCCCTATGGGAAACGAGTTGAAGGCACAAACTAAACTGTTCATAATTTATTCTTCATGGTCCGCCAGCATTCATAACATGTAGACGAATCACTGTCCCCCAGACATCCGCGGTTATATTTATATTTTTTTTAAACAAAGTGGAGTGTGTATGACAGGCATCCCCAAACTCGGTCCTTGAGGGCCGCTGTCCTGCAGGTTTTAGATGTTTCCCTGCTCCAGCACAGCTGATTTTAAATGATAGTTGATTAACAGGCTTTTGGTCTACTGCAATCCTCATAGTCAGCTGTGCTAAAGCAGGGAAACCTCTAAAACCTCCAGGACAGCGGCCCTCGTGGACCGAGTTTGGGGATGCCTGGTGTATGACGTCATCCGCGCACCGGACTGGAGTCGTAACAGGAACTACGCTCTACCCCTTCTATTCATTCGGCTAGCTAATCTGGTTCTATTCCATTTGGAGAGCGAGATCACCTGTGGTAGTAGCACTAGACATCTTCCAGGCATGTGAGTAAAACTAGCAGCAGTTTAGCGGACAGGATGAATGAACGGTAGCTGGTGTGTGCTGATGACGTCACACACACTCCGCTTTGTTTTTAAAAGATATAAATATAAAAAATATAACCGTAGATGTCTGGGGGACATTGATTCGCCTACATGTTATTAATGCTGGCGTACCATAAAGAAGAAATTATGAACAGTTTAGTTTGTGACTTCAAGTCGTTGCCCATAGGAATACATTACTTGGATATAACCTGAATATCTTCAGAACAGCTCTAAATGACACAAAACTAATATGGGTGAGTAGAACATGATGTAATAACGTAAACTCAAGCTCTGGCTCATTGTCTCAATAATTAAAAAGCTGTTCTATCTGGACTGAATAGTTTTAATTAGAAAGATTTCTGGAAATAATGTGCTTTCAAAGGCATGAATGTGAGGAAAGGAAAGTTCAGCACGTAACAATTGGTGGAAAGAAGTTAGAGAAACAATAAAACATCACATCGCTCTCTTCCCAGTGCTCGTTTTTCAGGAAAAACTTAAAGATGCATGTAGAAGGACCTGCAGTATTAGCTTAATATGGCTGTTTGTAATAGATGCAGTTTAATCAAAACTTGTCCTCTATTAAACTGACTGAACGCAGCAGGTGGAGGACGGGGCTGCCATTTTAAAAACACAAGATGGAAAAAGTGAAGGGGGGGGCATACAAACCTTCAATAGGGAGAAGGTAGAGAGGGAAGCTGACCTTCAAAGGGCTTAATTGCATGTCCCAGACATACAGTTACGCACTGGAAGTTGGGCATGATTGGCTGTATGGCACATTTACACACCCAGCCGGTAGAAATAGCCACACACACATAAATGAGGATGTGTGTGTCTGATGTGAGTGTGTCAATTTTCCAAAACATGCATGCAAAATACACACACACACACGGATACCAGGAGTCCCTGCTGCTCTGCACCGTAGGACCGTCTGTCCGTCCAGATAAAGTGAGCTCTGAATCAGTTCTGATTTTACAGAAGGGGGGTGCACCCCCATCCTCCTTCTCTTACCTTTCCTCCTGCCATTTTTTTATTCACATACTTTGATCTCTTCCATCCCTTAATATCTCAGTGTTTGCAACCTTTTCCTGAAAATTCCCCCAAAATTCCTCCAATCCATACCAATAAAAAACAATTTACACGTTGAGCGTTGTAGGTCCGACATCCAGCATCAGCACCTCCAGCAGCCACCACAGACACCTCCTCTTTGTCTTCTACCCCCACCCCTCCCTACCTCACATCAATGCCAAAAGAGACCTCCGCACCTCCACCCTACCCGCTCTCCCTCTACACCTTCAACCTCTCCTTCTCCTGTTCGGGAGCAAAAGAAAAAAGTGTATATGTGGTGCAGTCATGAATTTTAATGCTGCTGCTCTGTCTGAGTAAACACTATAGTGGCTCGCATTAGTATATATACGGGTGATGTTCGTAATGGTGGCTGATTTTAGAGACGTTGTATGCAAAACAAAGAAGAAAATAATTGTAAGGGGAGCCAAAGCTGATGGATGAAGCAAAACACTGGAGAAAGAAAATGGAAAAACGGGGGAGGCAGAAAGGGATGGAGGAAGGGGAGAAGAAAGTGGTGAAAGATGGACCAAGAGAACGAAGGAAAATCTCATCTCCTTGTGGAATAATCTGCCATTTATCACCCTGATGGTAAAGAACAGGAAGAGAACGCTTCGGAAACGCTCCGCTTTCACAGCTTCTGTGATGTTTCTTCAAGTATCAGCTCACACTTATGTCTTAGTAGCTGCATACATGCTATAGAGTCTAGACAGCCAGGACATAGCATAAATTATGCATGCAGGTTTTGCTCGGAACTAGTAGATATATTAATATTATTACTCGTGCTGCAAATATAGAAGGGTGGACCCTCAGCAGATTGGGTTAATGCCTATCGGCCTGCACACATTTACATCAGTGCATACACAAACACTGCGAATAAATGTGCACGCACACACACAGTTCCGACCGACAAAAAGGCTAAGCTTCCTTTTTCATTTCAGCAGAGAAGATTGCATTTTCTGAAGCAGTGTGTGCATTTTTTGTGTTAGCAGGAAGTGTGTGTTGGGGTGGGGGGTGGAAAGGGAAGAAGAATTAAATGATTCAAATGCTGTGAGAAGACCCAGGACTCCATTCTGACCATATAAATATATATTTATATACCCTGGGCCAGTTTGTTGTTTAGGGCAAGCCAATTTAAAAGCACGCCTCCAATTAAATAACAGGCAGCACGGCTTCGGTCTGGACAATGTTGCAGTGCAGCATACACTGAACAGGCAGAGTGTTTATCTGCTCTGAGCAAATTGTTTGCTTTTGAAGACCTTGCAGAACAAAGAAGGAAGATACTCCTTTTTTTTATGTCTGTAAGTATTTCTGTTGCCTTTCTTAGAATGAAAACTGTAGCAATTTCGCTGAACATTACCAACCAAAGCACAGCCTCTCTCAGGATAAACGCATGCTGTGTTTCTTAGAGGAGTGATCAGAAACTAACAAAACATGGAGACACAGGAGAATACTGCGCACAAATCACAGGGAGATGGAAAACCGGCCCTTAACCACGCGACGATTCGATGGCTCGCCATCCAGACTGTAGGGGTCTGAATCTAGACTTCCTCATAGGAACCCAAACCCTTGTTTGATTCATTAGCTGCTAAAAAGATGCAGTTAAATGTTTAGATAGATAAAAAATGGGGGAAAAAAATTTATTTTACAGAAGAAGTGTGCAATTGATGTCCTTTTCTACTTTTACCTTTCCATTTTCTAAAGACACAGTCAAAACATGAGGGGAATCCTACAACAATCTCAACGCTCTACATCTTATTCCTTGATTTGGGGCATTGACCTACAAACATGCTAAGAAACTCTCGATGCAAATTTAAATTCTGTAGCAAAAATAATATTTACAAGGTTGAAAATTAAAAGCAATAAAATTGAAGTCATCGTCAAACACACAAGGGGTTTTTATCCTGTTTTCGGTGCTGGTATAAACTCTCAATAACATTAGCCTAAAACTGGCCTAAGGAGCAGAAGGCATTAGTAAACAATACGGTAGATATTCATTACGAACTCATGATATTATGCACCAGTGAACTAATGGACAATTTGTAAGCCATTGAGCCACACTGGGTGCTGTAAATGAAAGCATACACTCAGAGTTTAACTATAAAGAGTGTTGTGGATTAAGAGGTTTGTGACAGTATTACTGTTTGTTCTTCAGAGCTGCTGAATGTTGTGTGAAGAGTCATTTGTTCTCTCATTAAGCTGATATGTAACCTTGCAGCAGTTTCAACTAGGTTAACGTATGTTGCACTGACTGGAGCTTTTTATAAATGACTTTAGACAAAGCCGCAGCGCTCCGCATAAGAGAATTTTTATTTAGTGATGCAGAAACTAAGAAATGCAAAAATCACTCTCAAAACCTTTAAAGTTATTAATCTGTAAATCTAATCTTTTAGAATTATGTAAAAGCGTCCAGGTTTACTAAGTGTCATGTAATTATTATGCACAACAAGATCAGCTAAAGAGCTTCGAAGTTCCCTGCTTTAAATATCTTGGTATGCTTGATGATAATTTGACTCAAAATTCCATACGAATAATCTTTAGAAAAGCAAGAGACCAAGGGTACGCATGGCTATCTGTCTGTCTGTTTAGTTGCTAGGAAAGCATAAATCCAGAGCACATTCTTATGAGTTTTAGGATTTGGTAATATCATAAATGGATGTACCTTTTGGTGCTGGTATATCACGCTGCTCTGTGCTTTGTGACTAGATAAAAATCTTAAGGAAATGTAATATTTTAGATTTATTTGACATTATTTCCAGAGTGTTTGAAGCATTTAACTAGTTTCAATACACAGAGACTTTCTGGTGTCTAACAGGAAAGTTTCCAGCTCTCCTGTTTCCCAAACAGTAATAAAATAATATATTACATAATAGGAAAAATAGTGGCTTCAGGGTAAAAATGTTATCCATTAATCAGTGAAGGATGTGCAAATATGTCCTCTGACTTTTCTAACTAAGAACTGTGCACAGATTGTAAGCGTCTCAAGATATTAAAAGCAAGTTAGAAACAAAACTATGAACACGAAAGTCAGACCCTTCCTGTAGGTTAGACCAGGGGTCTGCAACCAGTGGCTCTGGAGCCACATGTAGGCATTCTATAATGGCTCCTCATCACCTTGGCAAAAATGATAAGAGCAAACTAATCTTTTAGGTATTTATTCATTTTCATTTCATAAAAGCTTTTTCCTTCTTTTTAAACCTACAATCTGAAACGAAACTGTGGTTGTCAGGACTCTTGTCTTTGTGTTTGTGTTACTGTGTTTGTCTCCCTTCATCCACCAGGAGGCGCCTGGTTCTGGTTCGCCTCCTTACACACCTGCTGATGGTTTCCTCATTAAACGGAGTGTTCTTAAGCTGCTGACTGCCATTACCTCGACGCCAGAGTGTTTGCCAGTTTTGGCTACTCTAGCCAAGCTGAGTTTTGCTGATTCAAACTGAGTTTTTTTCTACCAGAGTTTAATTTAGTTTTTTGTGTTTGCCTCTTGGCAGGAAGTCATCCTGCAAACTGGTTTTCTCAGACTTTCTCTTCCTGGAAGGATCAACTGAGCTTCAAACTGAGCTGGGGTTCAAACAGGAGGTTTGGATCCACTTTCCCCAAGAGATCGTTTGAGCTTCTCACTGAGAAAGGGATTATTCTCCCGTTCAAGTACCGCAGGAAAGCTGAGTGGCAGTCAGTTTCTCCGTTCACCAACTAACAACCGCATTCTGGGTAAACCTGTTCCGCCCTCCACCGAATCAGACAAACACAGGAACCACGGCACACAGTCAGGAGTCAAGGATTCAACAACTTCTCTGGAAAACGTGAGTCGGCAACGAAATCATCTTCTCCAAGTTCACAAGTCAAATTCCCCACTGAGCCTGAACTAACCGCTGTGTCTTCCCCTCACTTTACAGTTCCGGTTGAGAAGTGTTCAGAGCAACACTTCTCCCTCTGTTTAACTTCTTCAATAAAACCCGTTAAACATTTTCCCTGGTCTCTCTGTTCGGTTTTCTGCATTTGGGTCTGAACTTTGTAACATCATGACAGTGGTTGTTTAAAGACATGATTGATTGATTGATTGATTGATTGATTGATTGATTGATTGATTGATTGATTGATTGATTGATGTCATAGTGGAGAAATGTACTCATTATATCAGCTCAAATAATTGATATAAGGTGCATGGATATATACAGTATATACAGTGTGTCCACATATGACAACTTTTTCTTTTTTATAGTAGGATTATTATATAGGGTTATTGCACAGATGAGGAAATATCCAGTAGAGTTTATTAAACATACATTTGTTTCTGTTGTTCTTTTGTTTTTTGCTTGGTGTGAGGGATTGCCTTTGATTCAATGAGTCGAATCAATCAGCTGGTTTTCCTTAGATAGAAAACTGAACCAATCTGACTGTATTATCTGGTTGAATTGTCTCTGTAAAGTGCCTTGAGATGATGTGTGTTGTGAATTGGTGCTTTATAAATAAACTGAATTGAACTGAATGCAACTTTTTTAAAGGTTTTGTAATGTTCGCAGCTCTAGGTGACTTTTATGAGCTGTACTGAAGTCAAAAACGTTGCTTTAATTGTAAAGGTTGCAAACCGCTGGGTTATGCATTCCCCTACTCTGATGAAATAGCCTCAGAGTAGCGACTGCGCTCTTCATTTCACAACTTAATGTTTAGAAATGTACAATTGTCTGCAGTTAAACTAAAACTGTGCCCTCATTAAAATTTACTTTTACTCTGTATAGAAATAGATATCCTAGATACCTCCAGCAGGGGGCAAATAATAATTCTAGATCCATACTTCCATCTAACTATGCAGTCATCCTAACTTCCTAGTCATACTGTTTGTTAAAGATGTGTTTTTCTTTTACTTTATCATTTAGAAAGGCTTTTACTTACATTCACAAAAACACAATGTAATGTTCTTAAGAAACTCAGTTATTGATACGTCATTTATAGAAATGTATTTATGCAACAGCGATTAAGAGCTTCCGTGTAACTTAATTGTTTCAGATCCTTAAAACGGTCATAGAATGATTGGTGCTGGTTCTTAAGGTCTCTGAATAGGGTGTGTAACATAGTTTGGACTGAAAATGGCATATTTGCTGTTCTATGAGCCCTAATGCAAGCCTGGTTAAAAGCCCTAGAATGAAACGACAGGTTTTCTCCTTTTATGCTATGATCATGAATATTTAGATGAGCTGTGAGCTGATTGGTTGGTTTACAACGAGCGAAGCTGCTGAGCAAAAAACGCATCATAGCAACAAGCACTCACTCACTGAAACATCAAATTGTTGATACGGTAGGGGGACCAGACTTCCTCTTTTTCACAGACATGTCCTACTTTTCATGCCTGAAAAAATGTCCAGGGGGAATTTTGAAATCGTCTTGGATTTTGGTCAACTACAGAGCAGCATGTAGTCGAAACAGTTAGCCAGCGGGGGACGGAGCGACCGAACCCGACCCGGTGATGGTAGCCTGGACAACGGCGGCCCCGTGCTTCCCAACAGCCCAACAGTGTTTGGATTCACCCGTTTTATGGTGAAGGTTTAGAATAGTGTGATTTGCAGAGAAAGGAGGCGTCGATGGGTTTGAACTTCTCTGTACTCGGTTTTGCATTCTAAGACCAATTTAAACATGCTTTCAATTATTACAGATTATCTTTGAAGGCAGTTACGCAATGGATGTTATTTAGCATATTAGAATCATTCTTTTTAAATATTTATGCACCATTTATTAGCTTCTAATTGCAAACATTTTGGAAAGTCATCAATGGCTTTAAATGCATCCAATGCATTAATATATTTGTGGTTTTATTGTGACAAAAACAGAACAAGTTGAAGAAATTTGAATACTTTTAAAAAGCCCTTTAGGTGAAATCATAGAGATTAGATCTTAAATGATTTTATTGAGGATGATAACTAATAAATATTAGCATGACACAAGAAAATCTTGGTTGGTATATAAGGGATGTAATGTTAACCCATTTCCTGTAACAGCAAGAGGTTAGGTAACAGTGCACTGTTGTGATTCTTGGGCGTTCTTTATCTTTCTCTAAGGCAGTATTATAAACACCCCTATTACAGTTGGGACTGCTCGGACCTCAGATCTGTGATATTTAACATGTTGGATTATCTTGGCTTGTGACGTATAGCCAATCAGAAACTCAGGGGATGGCATATCTTGAGGAAAAACCCAACTCCATATCAAAGTGTTGAAAGTACTGATCCTTTCTCCGTTTATCTTTTTGTTTTTGTAATATTTTTTTTTCTCAGTCAAAATAAGAACACAAAATATCTCCACTGCTTCTTCCTCAAGGGTCCTTTTTATTTACTCTAAAATCAATGTTTGATCCCGAGAGGTTTTGTGAGATTTCCCGTCTAACATCTGAATTAAAGTGAAATGTGCTGTGTCGTGCAAACAATGTAACTGTGCATCAAACACTGTAGGACTAAACCTGTAATATCTATTTTTCTTAATTGACAATTTTTATGTGAACGAGGCATCAGTTTAATCATGTATTATGTTTTTTTTATTCTATTTGGATTCATTTCTCTAACATCAGTGAAATGAAAGGCTGTATTTTCTTTACGTCTAGTTCAGCTTCCTTTTCATAAATGATTAGCATCCCTATATTCAGCCTTTTTACATCAGTATATGGGCTCACTGGTTTTCATCGTTCCTAGCTGGTTTCTTCTATTACGATATCCGTTACACTGTCTATGTGCCATGTCCTGTTCAAGACTTGTGGGTTTCATGTCTTATTTTAAACCTTCATGCTGCTTATTTTGACTTTTTGTCCTCATTTTGGTCCAAGTTCAAACTTATACAATTTTCCATGCAGCTATTAACAACATGCAGCAAAAGGAATGACTGTGATCAAGGGAAAACAGTTGAATTTTTTTGAGCAGATATGCTGAATTTTACGAAGAATATTACTTATTCTTTTACATTGTTTTAATTAATAATAAGTATTTTTTTATGGATATGATGTATTCTTAAATTAGGTTTGTTTCTGTCATGTTGCTTGGGTGAATGCTGTCTTAGATTATTAGTATTTCCATTTCTCGGTGGGAAGGTTCCTACCTTGGCTTTTCTTTTGGTATTTTATTCATTAAGAGGAACAAAAATAATGAATAAAATACCAAAAGAAAAGCCAAGGTAGGAACCTTCCCACCGAGAACCGTGTACATGTGGATGGTTTCTTAATCTGTGGACTGCAGAGCCACAGATTACCCTGTTTCCTGTCCAGTGACCCATTGAACTCGGTAAATACCTATTGAGCAATAAGCTCAAAGTAAATCTAAAAAAAAAACACACTTTCATTCAAATATAAAATTTATCATTTCAGTAACCACTGTATTTCAGCGCAATACTTCTCCAGACAAATTAGTCAATCATGCAATATTTAGACTTGGAATCACTGTGAAATCTCTTGACCCAGAACTTCCTGTTCATTGTTTCTTCATAAGCGTCACATGATATGGATAATGGACAAAGACAAACAACTGAAAGGTAAATATTCAGCCGGCAGACTCACGCTTGTGGTTGCTCTTGCGTTGAAAGGGAAGTGTGTGTCTCTCTGAGTCCTCTTCTCCCTCCTCATCTGCCAGATGTGTGTGAGTGTAATGGTAGCTCAGCCCTGGACGGTTCTTATATCTCTTGCCACAGACTGCAACACACACATTTGTTTTATGGTGAGATTGTTATCAAAACTTTTGCAAAAAAAAAAATTTCTACAATTTCATTTTTTATTAAACAGCATAAACTTCTTGCTTTGTTAAATGAATTCAGCCTGTTTAGCCAAAGTTACTTGTTTTTTTTTCTTTTCTTTTTTTTTGTTTTTCATTGCATATTTATCAGTGGAATCACATACAGATGAAAATACGAATAAATGAAAATGAAGTTTGTTTTTGTCCAAAAGCAACAACATTGAGAATGGCATTATACAATTTACAGTAACTAGGGGCCTTGTTACTGTAAGGGGGCTTTTACATCTCACACTATAAGATCTTACGAAAAGAAAATAATAATCATCATAATTCTTACCAAAGAGATTTTTTCCCCCATATACCCATAAAGCAGGAAGCTATTTTACCAGTTTAAAACGAGGTGCTTTAAGCAGGACAACCTGATGTATCTGTGTTTGACACTCTCATTCTGAAGTGCTAAGGAGGTATTTATTTGTCGACAGAGTCAGCTGATAAAGCTTGCTCACCATCTGGTCAACATCACTCAGTTAAAGTGGCCTCCACCATTTTAACCCTTTAAAGCCCGATCCAATAATAAAACAAAACAGAAAAGGACTTTTTTTGGTTTGAAATCCTTATTTGGCCTTTTAACAAAATATGTAAAAAGAAAAAACAGAAATACATTTTTATATATTAATACTTTATAACTATGCGATAAGTCAACATTATTTTTTGTGTAGTCTTTTGCCCTCTGTTATCAGGTATATCTGATTGTATACAATAGGATTTTGAGCAAAGTTTTTACCATTAAATTATGCAAAAGGTGTCAGACGCAAATCATTTCAGAAACCGTATGTATCAAACATGATACATTTGGCATTACAGGGTTAAAGTCTTTGGTTGACCGCATTTTGGACATTTGAGACAAAATAGAAATGCTGACAGGATGAAACATATGATTAATGTGCAAAGAGGATAGAAAACTGTCTGTTAGTAGCCAACAGCAGCAGCTGTGGTATCTGACTTTGCTAATGTGATTAACTTCCCTTCTTACAGCACTTGTTGTGAAGTTAGATACTTTAAATTTGAAACCTTTTATGTGTATTTTACTATTACTAACATACACATAATGTACGCCAGTGAAGATTCCCAGTCGTCCCAGAACCAACCTTAAACAGAGGGGGGGGACTCAGGCTTCAGCTTTCAAAAACCTACAATGCAGCATCCCTTCTTGCTATCAGCGCAGCCCCAGCCTCTGTAGAGGAGAGCTGAGGACCTCACATATTCAGCCAAGCCAACAATCCCCTTTAAAGACCGACCTTTCAGACACTTAGACCAGTATGGGGCATTGCAGGCTAACAAAAGAAGCCAAACGGTGTGGACCCCTTCGTCCGTCTCAATTTGCATGTTTTCAAAACAAAAACAAGACTTTGTTGGGCTACTGTATGAAACCTCAAACTCAACGCTATTCCCGACATTTTGAATTGAAAAAGCTTCCTGGATGGGAAGTGAAACGTCCTAAAACTTGGAAACAAAGTCCAGTAGATTGTTTTTAATTTCCTTGTTTTTGGTACACATAACGTAGTTATATTCACTTTATCTAAGTTCATACATGCTCATGCTGACCACACACCCACCCACATGCATTTATGTCAAAGGGATTTCCAAGTCTGCTTTTTTGGACAAGTTTAACACCTTTTCACCTTACATGACCACAACATATTTTCTTGTCCCAAACAGGCTCTATGCACGACTCCACTACTTCCAAAACATCATCCAGCTCCTTTGTTTGCTGTCTTTCATTACTGGAAAAACCGATTAATCCAGGTGTGTCTGACCTCAGTAACCAGACAGACACACACTCCATTTTGTTGTTTAAATATTTATAAATATGTAAAAATCATTACTTTCCCAGTTTCCTTATCTCATCTTGATGAGATTTATTTCTTTTTATCTACGAGCTGAAAAGGTCCCTAGATTTTATTTCCAGAAGTCACCCTACTGTACCCCGATTGACCAGATGTCCCAGATTGTGCGTGACTGTGCCGCATGTTTTTACTTCTCTTCTGCTGTCCCACAAATCAAAACAATGTCCCAGATTTTACTGATTTAAATTAAATGCTCTTAGGATATGGATGCTAAAATAGAACAGACAAAAGACAACGGAATGTGAAATGGGTGATGCAGAGAAAAGTGATTGTCAGAGAGCTTTTTGTTAACTTTACTCAAGTTATTTTTCCAGTTTGATATGAGGGGATGTTAAGCAACACTGTAAAAAGGAGTCGCTAAAGAAAAATACAGCTTAAAAGGATTGCTTTTTTTTTTGCTTTTTTTAAGAGATCTGGAAACACTGCCTTTACCAAAATAAGTGAGCATTTGATCAGCGATTGTAAAGATATAACATACAGTCGAATCAAATGCAAATTTCACTTAGAGATTTATTAATCATTAACTCCTTTATTAAAACACAACTTTATTCTTTCTTGGACTTTTTTCCATCAGTACAACCTTAAAATAAGACATCCATCCAATTCACTGAACAAGGAATAAAAAGCCTGGACTCAATCGTTCTACACAGTTTAAAGATTTTTGTAAACCTTTATACTATATGTGAAAACAGAGGAGAGTAATTATGTCAGGTTTCTGTTTCTGTTATATTTTTCTTTTTAGTGTTCAGTCTTGCTTTACTCCTTGTTTTCTAGTGTTAGTGGTTTTATTTTTATTTTGGTGTGTTCTTTTTTTTTCCAGTTTCTGTCCTAGTCTGGGTTCTGTTATGTTTTCTTTTGAGTGTTTAGTTTTCTTTTCTCCATGTTTTATAGTCCTAGTAATTTAATTATTTTTTGTTAACATCCAGTCTTCCAGGTTTCTCTTTTTTGCTCTCTGCTGCCCTCTTATGTTCTCCTTGTTCCCAAGCTTTTTCCCTCTCTTGTTCTGTGGACACCTGCTCCCAGTTTACTCATTAGCCCTCTCTTTGTCTCAGTCTCCTTTAAAAACCTCCTCTCTTTAGTTCCTCTTTGCTGGGTCCTCGTCATACACCATCCAACTTTGTCTGTCTGAGCCTTCCTCTTGAGTTTTTGATTCCCTGATGTCTCCATGGTTTTCTGGTTTGTTTTCTAATAATTTTTCTTATGTTTTGAACTTTGGATTCCTGGTTTCTTGTTTGTTTGGACTTTGTTTTTCCAGTTACTCTTCATTAAATCTACCATAAATTCACCTCTGCCTGCCTGCCTCTGCTTTTGGGTCAACTAACCATAGCCAAATTTTACAAATTATTAGTTTTCTTAAAGAATATTGCTAAAATCATATATTGTTTCAAGTTGCATGCATTTTTACACCCTTAATAATAACATATGAGGCATATTTATGAAGTTGTGTTCCTGTCATTTTGTTGTTGCTATTTTTAAAGCCAACAAGTTGTTAAAGAGTGTCTGTTTTCTAACAAAAGTTAATGCAAAACACTGTATAATGAATAAAGATGATAAACTCAGAACAAAAATAAAAGGATGCAGATACGACATTGTAAAAGACATCACGCTCACTGTCACAAACGTAAGGCTTATCTCTGTCTTCAATGGCAGGCAGCTCTTGTCTTTTCCTCATTCCTCCGACACCATAGGCCTGTAAATAAACACCCACACAAACACACATGTAAGAACTCTCCTGAAAAGGTAGACACAAACAAAGTTTGAACTGCTGCACCCCTTCACATGTGGCTTGTATGAAGGTGCATGAAAAAAAATAGGAGCATAACAGAACAGCCCTCGCTTGTGTGTTGGAGTGTCTCCTCGAACAGCCATGCACGTTTGGATTCTAATCATCTGCTCTCAGTGCAAAGCTACACATCCAGCAGGAGGGGGCTGATGACACCTAGCAGGGGAGCAACAGTTCCAATTAGCAGCCCTGGTGTCTGTGTGTGTGAGCGAGATAGTCTGTGTGTATCCCTGCATGTGTGTGGGATGATTTTTCAGGAAACATTGTTATCACTTGATTATTCTCCCATAGGATGCACAAAAAGAGTAGGGAAATACGACCTCTGTGCTCTAATCAAAGTTGTAAAAAAGGAACAAAAAAAAGAGGTCACCCCAGCATGGTTTAATCTCTTGATCTGTTTGCTTTTAATCGGGCCAAGCCCTGCGTTGTCAGAGGAAATCTCATTACATTAGCCTAGTATGCAGAGGACTGATAAATGATTACATGTCACACTGTGAGACGGAAGACTCTGATGTACTTTGGGTTAGTCCATGGTAACACAGAGGTCACCGTTTGTTTCATCAGTGTTTAACTCTGAGCTCTGGCTGGCCTATTTCTCACTTTTCTCACATAGAACGTCAAGCGGACTTTCTGGGATAAATTGAATACAAAGAGAATAATGGAGGAAAGAGGGTGATGTGCCGTTCCTGTCTTACCCGTGCTTTGGTACGGTTCTTGCGCTTCGGTACGTCTTCCTCCATGTCGTCCACTTCCAGCTCATGAGGAAAGTCCCCAACCAGCAGCTTCTTTAAAGACAAAAACAGATGAACCATCAGAACAACAAAGAGTTTGGCGAGGATCACTTCTGTCCTCCCTGCAGCACAGGTTAGATCAACTTCCACAGAACAAAGGAATGACAAAAGGGAATTTACTGCATTTCTGCCTCTTCATCACAGGAAACATTCAGCACCCATCATATACATGGCTGCACAAAGTAAAAATGTGAGAAAAAAAAAATTCTTGCTTTTGTAACACTTGTAGATTTACACTTAAACTCAATTGTGTAATCTGGTACTTTGAAATATTCCTCTGAAATAAAAGTTTTGAGGTTATGGTTGTGTTTGTACAGTGGAACTCGGTTGACCTAATGTCTCAAGGATGGGAATCAACTCCGTATATTGGGTGCATATTCTACCTCTACAAATCAGGATTTCCTTTTTCCCAGAAGTATAAAATGAAATTTGGCCCCATTTGCAAACACCACTGGCAGCTTGGCTCTTTGGGACAGATGTTAAAAACCATGAGAAAAGTAGAGTTCACTTTATGCCACTGGGACTCAAACAGGAACCAATGGGATATAACCAGATAAAAGGAGCTTCTTGTCAATGCAAATCCACTTTCAGTTAGAAAACAAAGAATGAATATGTTGAAAAGCACCCCATGCAGACCATTAGGTGTGTTTAAAGGATCTGTGATGCTGTGGGTCTGTTTCAATGGGTGCACCTTTGGGTCTGGCAACAATATACTTGATCAGATTCACACATTAATATCAAACCGGGAAAGAAACAAAACAAAATTTCATCCAGACCACCTGAAACTCTAAAACTAGATCCTTTAGAAAAAAATCTGGAGTGGGCTCCAATCTAGAGTAAAGATCCAGGGTGTACAGAGCTGTAGTATTTTCTTGTGTCATGTTGGCACATTAAACTCACCAAACAAACCCTTCTGTTAATGCTATAGCTATATAGTTTTTTGGTGAACTTTGTTCTGTTTTTTTTGTGTCAATGTGTAGCTCATACACCAGCGAAGAGTTCATAAACCCCAACATCATTGAGGGCCTGGTATTGATCCATATTAAATCTCTGGATCTAGTACATTTCCCCAACAGAGACAAGGGTAATGGATGATGCAACAAACATGGCTCTTCAGCACATCCTGCAGCACCTGGACTCGCCTGGAACCCTCCCCAGGTCCTGTTAGTTGGCTTCAGCTTTGCTTTCGCCACCATCCTCACATTCCTACTGCAGGTTAAGCATACCCAGCTCCCGACTTCACCTGCAGGTGGAGCATAGACTTGCTGACAGAAAGGATGAAGCAGGTGAAGATGGATAAAGACGTCCATAAATCTCCTGAGGTTTGTAGATGATACCACTCTCATTTTAGGGCGTAGGTCTTCAACAGGGGGTCCGCGACCTCTAGCGGGTCAACGGATCTACTGCATGGGGGTCGCAAAAGTTTTTGTCGATAAGACTTTTTATTATATTCCCCGCTGCAATTTTTTCCACTAACTGAAATATCTTTAAATACACATTAACATGAATTCAACACACTGTAGTAAACAGATAAATGGAGGCAAAAGATGTCTTTCAGTCATCAATGCTCACATTCAGCGACACACAGGAGCTCTTTCAAGCTGGGCACCGTTTCATTCACAACACCTGTCCCATCAACCAGGAATCAGAATCAGAAATACTTTAATAATCCCAGGGAGAAATTACTATTGTTACATTTTTCCATATGTAATAGAGTGAGTATAGGACCAGTTTGATAGAACACAATTTCATAGAATATACATAATTAGGGGTCCCCGCTCCATCTCACCATCAGTTCAGGGATCCTTGGCCTGGAAAACGTTGAAGTCCCCTGTCTTAGGGGGATTAGTTTGCCTATTGGTGGAAGATCATACGTCCGGTTACCAGTCTGGAGCTCAGTGCTCTGAAACCTTCCTTCAGTAGCTGATGAGTTCAGCCAAAGACAATGATGGTTTACTTCTACTCTGCCATCGAGTCAATCCTTTTCTTCTTCACCATCCATTACGCTGCTGCCACCAGCAGAGACAAAGGCAGTCTACAGCACATCATTCGCTTTGCACAGAAGGTG
Organism: Cyprinodon diabolis; assembly: GCA_030533445.1. Classification (NCBI taxonomy): domain Eukaryota; kingdom Metazoa; phylum Chordata; class Actinopteri; order Cyprinodontiformes; family Cyprinodontidae; genus Cyprinodon; species Cyprinodon diabolis. The sequence goes on from CM060079.1 coordinate 6,758,342, forward strand.
ATTGGCTGTGATCTTCATATTCTTCAACTGTACACCTCCAGGACCTTGAGGTGATCAGGTATGATTGCAGCTGACCCCTCCCACCTTAAACTGTTTCAGACTTTGGCAGAAGGGTGCGTTCCAGCAGGATCAAAAACTCCCATCATAAGGACAGCTTCTTCCCATCTGCTAATAGCTACCTATGCAAAGCCTGGGTTTCACACTGATACTTTCCCATCAAACAAAAACCCCAAAATATCTGAGCACATGTGTGTACAATTTAATTTAATTTGATCCTATGGTTGCTACATATATTAGATATGTGTCATGGTGCTCTTCCTCTGCAGAGGTTACATTATTTTTTCCCATAACATTCTCAAACAAATTGTAATTTTTTATTCTATATTATATATTTCCAGATTTTTTATATAAACTGTATATTTGCATGCCTGTGTGTAGCACCTTACAATAAAAGAAATGACTCATACGTGAGACATTTCAGTAACAAATGCTTTCGGTAAGGTTTGTATAAAATAAAAGACCAGTATGAGGAAAAGCACATCATGCCTGTTTTTATAGAAGTAGAGGTTCTGTATAATGATGCTGTGGGTCTGTTTCTCTACCTAGAGGCCTGAGGTCCTCATAAAAAGCGCAGCATCATGAACTATTTAAGATACCAGTGGATTTGAGACAAAAATAAACCTGCTAAATAGGCTTCATTCAGTCTTTGGATAAAGATCCAACCCAGAAATAGTTCAACATAAAAATAACTTTCTTTCATGGTTTTTCTACTGAACAGATTTAAGTCCTGTAGAAATCCCATAAGGTGAATTGAAACAAAGACAAGATAGATGACTCAGTTTAGAGCGAAACGTGTGAAGAGGAACGGTCAAAGATCCATTTAAATGCTCCTTCTCTGTTCATTTACTCACTTCCGTTGCATATTGTATTAAGAAAACAGCAATGGCTGCAGCGACTGAATATATTGATTCATCTCAAGATGATTTTTATTTATGTATTGATTCATCTTAAAGGAGATACAGCAGATTAACTTTTCAGAATAAAAAAGCTCACAATTTAGCAAAATATAAAATGTTTTATTGTGCATTTTAAATGATTTGTGAATAGAAAAAACATTAAAAGATATATGCGTGTATACACATATTAAAGGGGTCATAGAATGCAAAACAGTGTTTACATTGTCATAGGTGAGTAACGATAGTTCAGTGGCTGAAATGGACGTACAGAGAAGTTCAAACCCCATCGACACCTCCTTTCTCTGCAAATCTCACAATTCTAGACTTCCACCATAAAACGGACAAATCAAAATGAAGCCTCGAATCAACGTCAATTCGGGGATGTTGCCTTATCTAGTTCTGGCCTGTACTTTTGTCACGCCCCTGAAATTGTCATACAGACCAGCCTACTGGTTCACGGCCCAAGAACATGGATAGAGGTAGATGGAAGACACCAGTTTAGCTATGTAGTCTACAGTTTCTCTTGAAAATGAGCCAGAACCACGGGCGTAAATGCAGTGTTCCAGGTTGGAGAAAGGGGACATTTTTCACGGTCTTCCCAAGGATCCGAAGACTTGATAGGCATGGATTATTTTTGTCAATCAGAAGATCCCTGCAGTTTGATGCTCAGCGGTTCATTTGCTCTAAGCATTTTACTGAAGACAGCTTTCAAAATCTTCAACAGTTCAAGGCAGGATTTGCTTAACTTCGCTGACTGGACCTGACCGGGCATTCAAACCGAGCCATCCGGGCATTAAAACCGAGCTATCATACTTTCACCGGTGACAGTATGCCTCGGTGGGGGAAAGCACAGGGCCGTGGCTACAGTCACCGGGTCAGGTTCGGTGGCTCGCTTCCCCCTTCGGCCGGAGTTCCCGGACCAGCCCTGGAGCTGACGGCTGGGTTCTGCTGCACTGTAGTGGACCAAAATCCCGGACGATTTTGAAATTCCCCCCGGACATTTTTTTAGGTATGAAAAAGAGGACGTCTTGTCACCCTTCCATATCAGCATTTTAGATGTTTCAGTGAGTGAGTGCTCGTTTCTATGATGCGTCTTTGCTCAGCAGCTTCGCTTGTTGTAAGCCAACCAATCAGCACACAGCTTATCTAAATATTCATGAGCATACCATAAAAGGAAGATAACCTGTCGTTTCATTCTAGGGCTTTTAACCAGGCTCGCATTAGGGCTCATAGAACAGCAAATATGCCATTTTCAGCCCAACCAATGTTACAAACCCTATTCAGAGACCTTAAGGACCAGCACTAAATACCCAATAGAATCATTCTATGACCCCTTTAAGATTTATTTTAGCCTATTTTTTATATTTCCTTGTGGAGATTTGTTCTAATCTCTGCTGTAAGGTTATACTTAAAGAAAGGGGCATGTTTTAGAGTCTGTGTATCATTAATCTGGGAAACTATTCGATTTACTTACCACATTAGTTGAATACAATCAATTATTCGCAATTATATATGATTAATCTGAGCATAAATATTGTTCTGTTACTCTATGTCAGAACCTCTTCTATCCCCATTGTGCTATTTCTGTTCCTTTCCTGTCCCTTAAGTTCTTGCTATTTAAAAACTATGCTCCTTGCAACCTCATCTTTACATTTAGGTCCACAACAATGCAAAAACATTATAGCAGAAAGCAGTAAAATGAGAAAGCATGCTTCAGCTCTTTTCACCGTGTTGTAAGTTCTTTATGTCAATATTCAATTTGACCAATCTGATCAAATCAGTGAGGGGTTATTTATAGCTCAAAGTGTGCCAATGTTTTGTTTCTCCTCATTAATAGTGGTACCTTGTAGCTGCGCTGGTGCTGCAGCACTGATTGAAGTTTAATAGTACTGCAACATGAGATTATTTTGTTTTTATTCAAGTTGTTACGGAAATAAAACAAGAGCTGGTTGAGAGAGGAAAGAACCAACTAAATTAATTAGAATTCCCTAACTTCATTAACTCCTTATAAAAGATGTGCTCTTTATTTTCACTTTTCTATCATGGTTTTATGCGTTGATGAAAGGAAATGCCAAATTCTTTATAGAAAAAAATGTTAAGAGTAAACTATCACTTCTACAACTTGGTGTAGCTGCTGCTAGGAGTCCGCCTAACCCTTAATCTCTTTAACAGCTTCCTGCAGTTTAACTGCAGAATAAAAAAGCTGAAAAAATAACCATGCAGAAAAACATTTCATTTTTTTTTTCCATCACAGTACTAAAGTCTAAATGACATCACCCTAAATAACATTTGTTTGCAGTGGTGAACCCTCGATTAAGGAGAAGCAGAAATAGGTTGCACTGATGAGAAAACGAGGGTACTTGCTCCATAAAAAGAATGATAAAACCAAACTCCAGTTGTAGACAGACCCCATTTTAGGTCAAGCTCCAAAAACATGAGATCTTACTCCTCCTGTTAAACAAATTGATGGCCTTTTTTATTAGACTCCTGTTCGTCCTAAATACCCAGCATCTGTGTGGTGCCTCCTCCATGAATAATCCCAGCATTGTGGGTAAAAAATAGTTGAGAGGCCCTGTTTAGACAAATGATTTTTGTCACCTCTATTACATCTTATCTTTATCTTATTGTCAGTACATTTGATACAGTTATGTAAGGCTTAGAGAACAATGGAAATGAAGGAGGAGTAAATAGTGGACATGGAGCATTAAGAGGGCACAATGTAAAGACAGGGGAAGCCCTGGATTAGATACCTTACAGACAGCTTTAATCCTCTAAAGGCCAATGTAAGCTTTATTCTCTCAAGTGCTAATCAATTAGCCGTACAACTGAGTTCCACTGTATGTTATACAAAAAACCTTGAGGTGTAAATGTGTTTCTTTTACCAACAAAAACAGTTTTCTGAAAAGAGATATTCAGACTTCTAATTGATCGGACATCTGAGGCAGATGTCTGCAGACAGAGAGCCAGTAGAGAGGGTTCAGAGCCGCATGAAGCTGTGTCAGCGCCAGAACTCGCTCTCCAAGAGACAAAGGCAATGACAAACAAGGATGCACAAGCACATAAAAAGAGACAGATGCTCTACTATGAGAGGGGAAAAAACACAAAAAAGAGTAAAAAAGGAGAAAAAGCTGAGAAAAAAAAGGAAGGAAGGAAAAAAAGACACACCTGACATTCACTCATTGGCTCCTCTTCCTTAGTTTCCACCTTCTTGTCCAGCGTTTCCCCAGCGAGCAGCGACTCCAGCACGGGGCCGTCTGGGATGCCCCCCTCCTTCTTTAGAGAAGACTCGTAGTCTATAGAGCCATGAGACAATAAATGTGAGCAGATCTCAAATACACATAGATGTGTGCAGAGGAAACTGAACTTAGCTGGTTAAAGGAAAGTTACTTCTTTACTGGTGCAGGCATTAAAGCAGTATGTTTAAATCATAAAGGCAGCTTGTTGAATCTCTTTTACAAAAATATCAGCACCCTGTCAACATCAGGCAGCATTAATAAATAGGTTCATAAATTAAAAGGAAGTTTTATAAGGGAGGACGAACCGTTTTCTTTTAAGTTAACACCACAAAGGCTGCAAACGCACATTTAAATCAATAGGTAAGATTGATCAAATCATTTGTTTCTACACTTTGAGGTCAAACACGGTGAAAAAAATGTACAAACAAAGTTGCTTTTCTATGAGCAAAGTTAAAGATCGATGTAAAAGAAACGCTTGGTCACTTTTAGCCACTAGGGGCGCTAGACCTGTAACTTCCAGGGTTAACAAACCAGAAAGCAACAGCTAATATTGCACTGTCAACATACTATATATTCTCTGTCTGTGTTTTGGAATCTGACCACAGAACAGCAGATTGAGAAGTCATGGAGTTTCTGGTAAATAAAAGGCCATTTTTAACGCTAAACATTCAATCTTACATGAGTAAACCAATAATATGTCTGATAAGCATATCTACTTTGTTGCCTGAAAGCGACTTTATGCTTAGCTTAACCTGCTGTAAAGCGGCCCTCAGGGTCAGATGACAATCAGCGACGGATAGATCATACCCTCTCAAGTTACATGGAAGGGTTTTAAGAAGGGTAGCCAGAACAGAGCATCAATACAGGCCAAGAAATGAAGCTTAAGCGAAGGTTGGTACCACACTACCTCCGAAGCCAATCACCGTTCATCTGAACATCCACCCATCTCCTCCCTCCCCTCAGGCTATTTCCAGTCCCATTTATCCCATGGCTTACTCCCACACCAGTGTCCGGGACCCAGGGGGAAGACTACTTTAATCCTTTTTCTAAGCTATTCATCTAAGCGCATGTCAACTCACAGCATGAAAATCTTCTGCCGGGTTCCGAGCGCCAAAGAACTTCTTTCATTCATGTCAATAAAATCTTTGTAATTGCAACTTTTCTCTGTGTCAGTCTCTCTCTCCAGGTTGAAAATCATTTCATAAATCTTAAATAATGCTGATCCACCTGCACTTGAAATCAGGAATGACGAAGTTTAAAAAGTGGGTCTAAAAACCAATAAATGTTCCCATCATGCATCATGTTTCACATATATCCAGTCTTATATGAGTTGCCAAAGAAAAGGTAAAGAAATAATGCAGCCCGGCCGCTTCCCTATATGGTGCTACACACTGCTGGTTAGCTGGCCCTCAGAAAGCTGCTACACTCTTTTTATTTATTTGATAGAAATTGTCAATCTCAGCTGTTTGGATTTATTTACCCAAGTAAAAACCCCCAATTTTCCTACAAAAACTGAGAGTCCCCTCGCTCTTATTACAGCAACCGGAGCTAAAGTTGGCAAACTATGCGTGTCCTGTCTGTTAAGCTGCTCCCTGCGTGTAAACACCTAAAATGATGACTGATCATCCAATTGGTTTATAAAGAGCAGAATGGAAAAGAGTCAAATATTATGATAATAAACACTTAAAAAATTTAGTCAGACTTAATAAACACCTAATTTTGTCAGACTTTATTTAACATTTTTCCCTAAATCTATGCATCAAAATCAAAGCGCTATAAAAGTTGTACTGATAGCATAATACATCCAACATATTTCCTTAGTATAGGAAGAGGAAAGTAGGAATATCATTTTGTTTTCTTTTTAAAATAAAAGCAATTAGATCCTGTTGAAGATTTTGTTTTTATTTTTAAGGAAATAGGGTTACAATAAAATTTGACTGACTTTGATTTTTTAGTTTAAGTTATTATGTGTTTTGTAATTATGTATTTGTAACAATGTTTTATTGTGAGTTATTCTTATAGGTTTGGCAAAAATAAGCCTTGGGGCTTTAGCTTATTCCCTTTTCAATTGCTGTCTGATGGATTCTTTTAAAAAATATATATTACTTTATTTTTTGTTTTTAAACCAAAATAAAGTAATCAGTCATTCATTCATTCAAGTACAGAAAATGTGGCTTATTACTTATTAGATTATGTTGAGATTTCGGTAGAGGGAAAAGTCCACTGGGCATTTCTGATCTTAAGAAACACCCTGTGATAAAATAATATATATTTTTTTTATTATTTAATTTATTATGATGGATTTAGAAGAAAAGAAATGATCAAATTCTTGATCCTTAAGCTGTTTTTTTTAAGTGTTCAGAAACATTTTGTTTTCTCTTAAAGCTACGGTTTTAGTAACTTATGGTTCACCTGGTGGAAACGGTAATTAGAACGTCTGTCTGAAGGGTCAACGTGTTGAACTTCTAACCTGCAAAACTAAAACTGAACTGACTGGGATCACTTCAGGGGTAAATTGAAAGAACTGGACGACTAAAGAATAAGTGAAGCTATTTATTGTGAATTTGTGGCAGAGAGGAGTTTTATAATTTATTATTTTGCCTCCGGTCTATTTTCTGTCTTACTCTGTTTTATTGTTTCCCTCTGTTTTGTACTTGCTTTTCAAAGCTTGACAATAAATATACTTTTTTCCTGGTTAGCCTATTATGAATGTCATAGTGTTTGTTCACATGTAACTGCCTTTAAAAAGACTCTAATGAACAAATTATAACAAGTATTTTAGAGTTAACAAGAACCTTAAAAGAAGAATGTTGTAGCTTCTAATGTGCACATTAAGAGCTGATCTCACATATTGCCATGCAGGTCTACAGTTTGCATGACATGTTTCAGAGGAGGTGAGACGGCAATATTTGAGGCACCATTTTGTACTCTGGGATTATCAGATCTGCCTGGTTCCAACCCCAAAAAACACCTGAAATTAAAGAAAAATCTGCCTCAATCTCAACTGTTTTTTGTACTCTAAGAAATGCATGAAGAGGAACAATTCGTCTTTGATTCTCTTTAAAAATCAGGTGGAGCTCAGATTTCTGTATCAGTATATATGGAATATGGATCATCATCTGGGACGGCATCAACCCACAATTTTAGCTCCACATAAGCCCCATCCATTTCTGAATATATATATATATATATATATATATATATATATATATATATATATATATATATATATATATATACTAATCAAAGATGCTAAGTCTGACATAAGATCCGCAATTTACAATAAATAGACTAACAACATGATTGCAAATACAAATTTTATGGAAAAGATTGTCACTTTTCACAGTGGCAATTATTCTAATTTGTTCCACTATAATTTCTTTCTATGCAGCAAATTCTGTGAAAACCAGCCCAAATTTTAACAACTGGCCCAGAATTATTTTTTCAGCCCAACAGGCAAAACTGATTTTACTGATTTATTTTTTTCTTAACTATCTGGCTGCACAGAAATATTCCATGTTTTTTTAAATCACAGCTACAAAGTTGTTTACAACAGAATTTTTTGTGATAGGAGAATGATTAATGTGTTATTGTGAAGTGTATGGAAACAGATACATGGTTCTCAAATAGTTAAACTAAAGAAAACTGTAAAAATGGATTATTGTATTCTCTACTACCAGGTCAATACTATGGAGGCGTATTTTCCACATTTAGAGAAACATTTTTTTTTGGTTTATCCCCAAGAAATTTGGAGATCTGAGGATTAAGCTCTTTTGTTATCATTTTTATGGATAACTACAAATTTTCCCTTAAATTCTTCATTTATTTCAGGTCTAGACTTTGATCCAAATATTCTATTGTATCTGGTGGTTCAAGTTGTTCTGTTGAAGGAGAATCTTGGCTTTGCTCTGAAGATTTTGTAGCCTTTTAAAATGTTTCTTAGCATCATTGCTATTTTTTCTTTGCACAGTTCGTCTCTAATAACGAATGAAAATCCCCAGAAATCTTAGCTTAGTTAAAAAAATGCTTAACAACTGCTAAAAGGTTGTTATTTTCAAAAGGTACTTATAATCAGACAGAGAAACTCATTGGAGCTAATTCTGTAGCGCTTGCATGAAACTTTAACAGACTGCTGCATCCTAGGTGCACAAGAAGCGTTATTGCATATCCTTCCGACTAATATAATTTATAGCATGCATTGATCTTTTTAATAATTACCTTATTCATTTGCAAATGCCTTTAAATATGAGTATTCTAGCTTTAAGAACTGCACAGTATTTCTATATTTTGCTTTAAATTTGTACCTAGTGTACAGCATCTTATCTGTACTTTCTGTTTTTTGATTTTGCCTTGGTGTGAATCTTCAGGTTTCTACATGTTGTTCACTTTGCTGATGGTAAATCCTCCTCGCTGAGAGATATTTCAGTTCTTTCTGTCTATTGTTGTTTTATTTCGTCTTGTTGATGTAAAGCCTCATAAAAATGCACCCTGTCTCATACTGACCAATTTTGAACTCAATGGGTAGAAGCCGTGGATCCTCCAAGATGTTTAGCCGCCTCTTCTTTCGCCAGCAGCGGGCTGGATATGTGTACAACTGACCGGGAGCATGACCTGAAACACATGGTTAACATTGTTTTAGAAAAAACTAAATTAACCTTTTTTTTTTTTTTTCATGTGGAAACTCAAGTTTAACAGTAAGTTCTAAACTCTTAACGCACATATTTCTTATGGCAGCCCCCAGCCAGCCTACAAACACAAGCACACAAGAGCATTCCTCCTAAGAGCAGTTAGTGCCAGCGGCACCTCGTTGCCTACAGGGGTGACTGAATCACTGCCAAAATACATAGATGTTACAGAGAAAGAAGAAGCGCAGAGGAAATACCCCCTGGGGAAAACTGGAGACATGGGAGGTGGAATAACGCCTTAGAAAGTAGAATGAGGGAGCAGAAATATGGAAAGTTAAGGTAAGAAAGAGATAGAAATTAGTTGGAGAGAATTGTGTTTATTCGGGGTCTGCAACCTGTGGCTCTAGAGCAACATGTGGCCCCTCCGGCCCCCAGATAGCACTGATAGTTATGGTATATTCTATTTATTAGGTTAATAATTTCCTTTGTTTTTAAAGGAAAATCTGCATTTAAATTATGAAAAAGGAACAGTTGTGATATAAACGACCGTTCCACTTGTTCTTTGGTTATTTTTTCTATTTTAATTATTTTCTATCCCTTTTTTGTTTTTTGTTTTTGCTCTTCAGCTTAATAAAGATTTAATGGTGGTTAATTTTTATCCATCTATTGAAACATGTATCCCTTCCTCTTTTGTTACAGTTTTCTTTTTTTCATATTAACAGGGGCCTTCAAATTTCTACATATTCCTTCTAAAATGACTTTTGAACCCATGGGGAATCCTTTCCACCCGATTCCTTCTGATCATATATGCTCTAAATAATTAAATGAAAAACAAACACATCAGTTAGGAGGAAAATATAAAACCTAAAAGCTGCGATAACTTGGCTGCATAATGATTGCAAAACCTTCATCTATTCCTCTCTGCAAAACTGTGTCCATCCTTTCCATGACAAACTCTTCGAAACATCCATCCATCCATCCATCCATCCATCACACTTTATCACAGGTTGGGTCTCGTGGGGTACTGGTGCCTATCTCCAGCTGTCTACGGGCGAGAAGCAGGGTCCACCCTGGACATGTCGACATTGCAGGGCAACACAGAGACAAACAGCTCAACCAACCATTCACATACACACACACACCTAAGGAGAATTTAGAGAAGCCAATTAACCTAACAGTCATGTTTTTGGACTGTGGGAGGAAGCCGGAGTTCCCGGAATCTTCAAAACAATGTTTATAAAAACAGTTTTCTCCTTTTCTGAATGCTCAGGTAAGTTATTAGGTTTAAGAGTATTATCATTTTGTTGTAAAAATGTCTGCAAACCAACAGGCAACATGCATGAAGAACGCTTACACACACTCATACACACCTGGTCCACGGTGGTTCTTCTCCATCCAGATATAGCAGTTGCTCTGAGCCACACCGGTCTGGGAGTCCAAGAAGGGGAGCCGCATGGAGCGCTCCGCACACAGACGTGCATTGTAGCTGCGACAGTGCTCAATGGCCTCCTTATAAAACTCCTCTCCGAGGCTGACAGCCAACACAGAGAGAGGGGACGTGAAGGGGGGAGTTCACAGGTGAGGGAAAAGGAAGAAACACACCATAATTTTTTTTTTAACAAACAGGAAGAGTTTGACCATGACTTTCAGGAACATGCAGAGGACAGGTTCATATACGAGTGTGTGCTCAGGCTTTATGTTGCACCTATAGAGAGCATGTGTGTAAGTCAAAGGGGTTGCCGTGGAGATTCCATTCTCGTACAGTAAAACTCTACTGCACAGTAGTTCTCCTCCACACTGCTGTATTTTCTCACCCGTAGAAGTGAGTTTGATTAACATTCACTGTAATATCCCCCCCACCCCCTCTCCACCTACCTGTTCTTGATGACTGCACCTCCAGATTGCCTGCAGGGGGAAGGCAGAAGAAAAAGAAGAAGAAAAAACACAACAGATGTGTGGTGAGTCACTCAGTTCACCCCACCCCAATTTTCTCCACATTTTGTTTAGCTTTCCAACACTTCGCCTTCACTTTCTTTCCCCCCTCATTGAAATGTTGCTTCCCATGTTTAACTTTCACACCCTCCCTCTCTCTGTACTTCTTTCCTCTTTTTTATTTTATTTCATTATTCTTCGCACTTCTCTCTTTTTTTTTCTCCCTCTCCTGTTAATCACTCCTCTCCAGTGTCTTCCTGCTGAGTGCAGACATCAAGGTCACTCGGCTACACAGACTGTAGATACAGGACACACAAAAACCACACACACACACTCACTGTGTTACAGTGCAGAAGCAGAGCCAAAAGCGGCCTCACAAAAAATAGAACAGAGAAGCTGCTGGTAGCAATTTGCTCACATTTTTGAACTTTTTCTTGTGCCATCGCCAAAGAAAAAGACTGACCGATTGATTTTTACACAAAAAGATTTCACTGCAGATGTGGATGTGTAAAAAAAAAACTATATTTGGCTGCTCAGGGTGTGGTAAAACTTATAAAGAAAACCTGAAAGGAATGAAGATGAGAGATCTCTATGGCATTTTGGGAGACAAATGAATATGGTTAGTGTTTTTGAATGGTGCTTTGTTTGTTTTTTACTTGTTTTTGTCACCATTTAAGGTGTAAGATCTTAATATTGTACAAAAAATAACAGAAAATAAGTCTGCAGATAATGATTTAATTCCTTAAGGAGGAAAAAGCTCGCCTTAAGTCTAAAATGTACCTGACAGAGCTAGAATTTATTTTTCATTATTTTACGTCAGTGTGGACGAGCCAGGTTAGATTAGATGGCTTTTTCCTCTTAATAATAAATGAAATGAATGATTTAAAAACTGTTTTTTATTTACTCTTGTTATCTATGAAAGACTTTTAAATTGCTTCAATAATCTGAAACATTAAACATGACGAAACGGCCTAAACAGAAGAACGTACAACAGGGGGAAATATTTTTTCACGGCTCTGTATCTGTGATAGCAGCAGAAACTGAATCATAGGGGGAAAAAAACAAACACAAATAGTTTATTTATTCTTTAAGGGAACAACACAAGGGAATGCCTGCTGTAGGAGCTTGTTAAAGACTTCAAGAAATATTTTGACATGCAATCAACACAGAAGCAAAAGAGGATCCTGTGTATCAGCTCAGACCTCTGCAAAAACGATCTAGAAATGAGTACAAATTTCAAATCAAGTGTATTCACTCTTAATTTGAGTAGGTAAATGAGATAGTTTGCCAATGGAATGAGTAATGTTACTCTTAAAATAATATAATTAGATAATATGCACTTGAAATAAGACAATGCAATTGTGTTTTCTTATTTTAAGTGTAAATTTTCTTGTTCCATTGGCAAAATGTCTCTTTTACCTCCTCAATTCAAGAACAAATGCACTTATTTTAAGAAAAAATGACTTATCTAGATTTCGATTTTTTGCAGTGCCGGTGTTTCCAAATTATCTGTATCAGAGCAACTGGCTGCACTACTACTGTAAGTTTTATTATTAGTGCTTACAGGGTGCTTTTTGCTGAAATAAACATGCTTGAAAAAAAAAGTTGGCAGAACTTAAAATGTTAATGCAACAAACTGCAGAAAATGTTTGAGATTAGGACTTTGAAGGTATAATTGAGGATTTTTGTGAATTTTTTAAAAGACCTGTCCTCTCCACTTAAAAAAAAAAAAATTATGCACAAGCACGGTACCTGCTCCTGAGAGGGAACACTTATTTAACTCGTGCGAGGGCATGCATGAGCCCATTTCTCCTTGTGCACGCTCTGTTTAAAAGCTGCTATTTGCATCGCTCATACAAGCTTACTTTCTAAACGATTTGCAATTCTTCCACTATGTCAGACTCACCACCGGTAAGTGAAAAATGGGAGCGAGCAGGTGGGACGGCCTTATGTAAACATATCACCAGAATGATTGAAAATTACGAGGACCAATTATTTTGATGATCCACCCATAAAAAGAACATCCACCACTATACCTTTAACTTAATCAATTTAAGTTTCGCTTTTAAGTTTGCAAAAGTTTGAATTCTATCTTATTGTAGAAAAGATGCTAAATAAACTACATATATTACTTCTTACTTAATAAATCTATTTTATATCCTTGAGCACCACTGTCCTGAAGTTTTTGCATGCATCCCTGCTCTTACACACCTTAAACTAAAGGCCAAATTCCCTCCTTGGCATGTCAGTGAGTTTAGCAGAAGCCTGACCTTTAACCTTTCATTTCATTCAAACGTGTTGAAGAAGGGATGCATGCAGAAGCTGCAGGACAGTGGTACTCCAGGAGCGACATCGCCTACCCCTGGCTTATGTGTAATATATATTTTTATCTAACTATTTTATTTTAGGGACAGTAGCAATCTAAGATTTAAACCTCCAACCTTAATGGTTGCACCAAGTAATAAAAGCTGTGCTTTCTAAACACGAGGCAAATCTATGCTGACTTTATCACTGATTTCTGATAACTGAACTGTTGGTCGACTTTAAACATATATAGGAATTAAATTAGGCTTTGTTGTCGTTGTACAGGAAATATTTAATTTTCCGAACTGACTTAAATCCCTTTTAGGGCTGAAAAAACTAATCGGATTAATGCTGATTAACTACTAAACAGATGAATTGATTTGCAAAATAATCATTATTTGCAGCCCTAGTCCCTATCACTTCTTGTTTCAGTTTGATCCAAGTGAAAATTGTTTAGAACCCCAATGAACCCAAAACAGCCTGAGCAGTTTATGCTGTGCAGCTCGGAAATAAAATACACAGTTTCACAATAAAAACCTCCATTCTTTTCTTTTTCATTGGATTATTTATAATTATTACATAATTATTTCATTGTATATGTACTTACTGTTGTTTATAAATGGAGGTCTAATGCATGTACACTGATAAAGCTGCTCAGATTCAGGATTAGACAGAAGGTGAATGAATTCAACTCAATGGGCGGCCATCGCTGAGGTGGGCTACTATTGGCTAATTAGAAAAGTGCCATGCACTCAAGCTCTCTATATTAGAAATATATTTTTAGGTTTTTGTTAGTTTGGTTATTCTCATTTTTAGTACAGAAGCTATTTTTCCCAAAAGGTTCTTCCTGTGAATTTATTAAGAAACTACAACCTGGTAGTTTCGTTACAAAAATAGGGTTTGTAGTTATCTTGCCGTTGCCATGGAAACAGTGATTTTCTTTTTCTTTCCAGAGGCTGGATAAACTATTCTTCAACAGGAGTCAATATCTGCAATGATCCAAAAGCAGGAACACTGATTAGTTAAGCATTTCTTTCCCATTTTGCCACGTTCACCAATATTATCACATTTTTTTCTTTTGTTCTAAGCTTTGTCGTGGTTTAGCTTCATGGCACATCTGCAATGTGGCGTCACTCTATGCGACAATGCAGGAAATACAAGAATTTGATGGAGGTTATGGAAACGCTTCAGACTTTGCTGGCAACGCAGAATCACAGAATCTATGGCTACAACTGTGTGTTTTAAGTAGTGTTGCGCCGATGCCATTTTTTGGCCCCCATACCCGATACCTGGCTGTACAGTATCGGCCGATACCGATACCATAATAATGTAAAATAATTGCCATCATGGCTTTGTCAAGCTGCTGCCTACCTTTGTGAAGCAGGAAAAAATCTAATACAAGTTAATCCAGTAGAACTTTTTATTAAAAAGTTGAAATGGTATCAGTGCCCTATTTGTTGGTACTCGCTGATACCAATACCACCATTTTAGGGCAGTATCGGGGCCCCGTCCCATACTGGTATCGGTATCGGTGCAACACTAGTTTTAAGCAGTTTAAGGTTTTACAACTAAAAATACAGGATGTTAAATTCTTCATTTTATAGTTAAGCCTAAAATCATCCTCAGTTGTAGCAAATTTCGATTTAAAGCTGTTTTTATCCACAAAGTTTATTTCCAGTAGCCAATATGAAATCTCCCAAAAGATAATCAGATCGTTTTTATTATAAAACATAAATAAAATACATCTATCAATTAGGAAAAAAATTGAAAACTTCTTGTTTTGAAGCATTTTAGCAAAACAGTTATGCTAAAATTGTATCAATTTCATCATAATTATCATTACTGAAAAATGTTTTATTTAGTGTTTCAATTTTTCTTAATAACAAAGCAACATTTTTGCCCTGAAGCAGAAAAATAAAGGATTCAAAAGGCAAATCGCAAATCAGAGTTAATCTTCATGATCATTTCCCTCTGAGCCTGAAGCCCAAAACTGAGAAACATCTTTCATATTTTTAGGTTTTTGCTAATTAACGGAAAAAAAGCAACAAAAAAAAACAACTCAGAGGCTTCTTACACCTCACTGGCATGGTTTATTATTTCAGTCAGAGTGCGATTCACGACACAGTCCAGAACATATAATCCAAATCAGAAGACTAAGAAAGCTTGTGATGGTGTTGTTAGAATCAGCAGTCCTGGGTGGAGGTCCACACAGATGCTGGAGCGTCCTGACAGGCAGAGCATCACAACATCAAAATCTCTCAAAACCAAATCTGCAACGTTGTGGGTCATAGCTGGACACATGGCATTAAAGGATGTGACTGGAGTGCAGAGTGAGCTGAGGTTCACCAAGTGAGCAAGCACGCCTTTTCCCAAAGAGAGAAAGTGCTTTTTGACAGAAATAGTAGCTGTCAGCACCCAGAAAAGAATCACGTATTCTGGGCAGGTTGGAGGTTCGTCACCAAAATCTTTTCTTTTTTTTTCACCTTTATCCAGTTTTTATTTCCTCCCAGCCAAGGAAACATTCTTTAGCATAATATTAGGAGCTTTGGATAGCAGGCATCCTCAAAATCACTGAATATATATCATCTAGCAGGAGCTCATTAAAACGAGGGACAGTGAATATAGAGAGGTGCAAATAATCATGCCTGCTGTTTGGATATAAATACTAATATCCAGGATGAAGAAAGTCTAACAGACAGAGGTGCTCAAACGTTGCACAAACACAAGCATCAAAACGTGCTGCGATTGGAAGTACAAAGAGTATCCTCATGGATGAGAGACGTGGACTTCAAGGGGGCTTTAGTGACCAAATGGAAAAACCAGGCAGAGTTAAAAGAGAGGAAAGAGGGGGGGGGACATATTCCAAATGCAAAACCGTTCACTCCTCAGCTCCTGGTGCTTCCCTCCTCCCTCTGCATCCCTCCTCCAGGCTTCCTTCACCTCCATCTCCCCCCCCCCTGCTGCCTTCAGAGAAGCTGCCGCCCCACCCCAGCTCAATAATAAGGTGACAGCTGAAGAAAATGGCGTCTTTCAATTCCAGTCCCTCCAAACTCATTATATTGAGATTGGAGAAGTTGCCTGACTGCCTGTGTGGAGGCTTCAATAGGAGCCGGTGAGGTGGATGTGCAAAAAGAGCAGAGAAAGTTAGGACACGATGCAGAGGAGAGAATCTCCTCTAATCGAACTCGACTACTGAGCAAATAATTCAGTTTCTTCAGAGTTTGAATTATGATGAGAAAAATAATCGACTCATGCCTTTAGAGTTATCTCAAAAATTCATCCAGGTCTGAGGCCGAACCGCTGAGCGAGCAAGATCAGCAAACATTCTCTCGTCGTGCCGGACGGTTTGCTAAATAGCATCAACCTGAATTGCAGAAGCATAAAGCTATACTTAGCGCAACAAGGGGGCAGCTTGAATCCTAAAGGGGCTGCAGCTGATACGCAAATAACGCTTTCAAAAAGGCTCATGGCTGAAGGAGGCGTATGTGATGTGAAATCCAGTCTGAAGATTTTCAGATGATCTTATCTGTTCTGCTTAAAAGTGTCTCTTTTACATCCAGATATACCCGACAGGAGAATTCCACTAAAACAGGTGCTTTAAGGCCGATACCTTTTATTTTAAAAGAAGTCTAACCGCTCTATACCTGCTGACTAGGGCTGAACGACTTTGCAAAAAATCTAAATTGCGATTATTTTCAACCAATAATGCTATTTTATTTTGACAATCCCTTGGACTAAGACATGTTCATATTTTACTCCAGCGTTTCAGTTATTTCACTACCTTGAAAGTCTACTTGTAAGTAAAGTAAAGGTTTAAAATGCTTTCATGAAAACCTTAAATTAATCTCTACACAACTATTAAAATGTTTACATTTTAGGTAATTACTTATGTGAATTAATTTTAGAAATAGTTTTAATTTTTATTGATTTCTATGCAGCTGAATATTAGTTGTTCCAGTCTGTTTACGTTGTCTACCTTCTGTGTAGTTTGGTTTAATTGGCTGGAGAAGTATTAAATACCTTTAACATGAAAAAAAAAAAAAAAAAGAAAGTCTACTTGTCCAGAATCCAGTGTTGTAGGACTTTACTATAAAAATTTACACAAACTAGTGCTTACTTCTCCTATAATGTATTAATCTAGGTGCTAGTTGCAACTCTCTCTGCCACCTAAAGGGCTGGAAGGACAAATTTAGTGTCTTACTCTTGTTAAATGTATTATGACTAAAATTGAGTGCCTTGCTATTTGAAAATTGCAAATTTCTAAATTGCAAATATATTGCAAATGTAATTAATTTCCCAGCCCTACTGCTGACTGTTTTGGGAAACTTGTTCTTTAAGCCTTTTTTGCTTTTCTCTTCCCTCATTTGCATGATAATACACCATTGATAACAAAAAAAAATAAATTTTTAATCTAACAGCACATAGAGGGAGCAGCAAGGCACATGATCTCAAAGCATGGCATGCATGAACTCATGCAAGTATCAACCGATGCTAGAAAAAATGCTAATATCAAACCAAAATATTGGCCAATCGATATATCGTTCTAACCTCTACTGCACAGGGTCTTGTTAGCGTATTCTTACCAATGTTTTTCATTTTCTTAACATAAAAAACCCTAAACTTGAATTTGTTTTGGGGTATTTAATGCATTTCACCCGCACAGAGTAACACATAACTATAAAGCGGTACTTCCTTTGAATACAAAAAGAATACGTATCAGAAAATAAGGTTTGCATCTGGGTTCGGCCCCCTTTTACTGTGCTGCCCCAATAGAACTCCAATAACGCCATCACATTCACCTAATTCAGAAACAGATTAGACCACTGTGTAATTAAATATTCCTGGAAATCCAGCTGTTCAATGAAGTCCTCAGCAGTCCGTTATTAACACAGCAGGAAGATCAGGGCTGAAATTGAAAGCACAACTGGAAACCTATCGAGACGTGGCTTTCCAACTCAGCTGACAAGTTAGAGTAGATTTAATCATTTTGTCCTTAGATATATATATATATAGATGATCATATTTTATTAACTCTCTCACTGTGTAATAACGCAGGCTGTCTCCATTTCATGTGTTTTACTTTTGTTTTTTGTTGTGAAACAGTTATTTTACATGCATGTTTCACAGCTGGAATTTCATCTCACATTAGTTTTTGTAAGCGATATATGTCTTTTATTATAAAACTCTGGTAGGAAAAACAAAGAGAGAAAGAAACGAAGAGATTGCTTGCATTTGTTTTGAAAAATCTGAGATAAGATTTTCAAGGCATTTCATAAAGCCCTATCAGCTCTGTAAGAAAAACCTTATATAGGCTGCAAAATACTGAAGACTGAGGCAAACAATCCTTTACAAACAGTCAGAGCTATGAGGGCATAGATTTGATAGTGAGATAAAATAGCCCAGTCAAAGTCCTGACCCTGTTTCAGTTAAGAATCTGTAACGAGTTAAAAAACTGGCTACAGAAGCTCTCTGTCCATTTTTTTTAATAAACTTGAGCTATTTTCAAAGAAGAATGAATGAAAATGTTAATATCAAGATGTGCAAATTAAAGATGCCCTAACAAAAATTTCTGATGAGGATAAAACAGCTTTGAATGTTGAGTGGCACAGATATTGATCTGATACAATATCAGCACCAATCATATAAAACCTTTACTACCTTTTCAGTTAGTGTAGGACATTAGAAAAGGCTTGAACAATAGTGAACAACAAAAGCTAAAGGAGCAACTGATCCATGCATTATTAACCAATGGGTTACATAAAAAGTAAACAGAGGCAGATAGACGACTGTAACCAGCTTTCTTATATCTGGGGTCGTCACGATACTAAAATTTCTGACTTTATATTAACACCTGAGAAAATGTTTGTTAATGGATACTATGTTCGATACTCTCAGGATAAAAACAACGCAAATTCATTAAAAATATTTTCTAGTGTCATGAAAAACTCCACTTTTTTAATCTGAACATTTCTTGCTTTCCCAACAAAATCACAGATGACAGTTAAATCAGCGTCCAGATAAATGCTTAATAAATAACATCAATGGAACACAATCTGACAATATTTTAAGGATGTCTGAGATGTTATTCTTTTATAGGGCTGGGTAAAAAAATCGATTTAATCGATTTTGAATCGATTCCTTTACCTTTTTGGCAAGATCGATGTCTAGGGAATGAGATCGATTCATTTTTTAGTGACCCGTGTGACGTTCACCTTCAAATAAGCAGGAAAGATTACCTCAAGCCAGAAATCTGCAAATATAGCCAATAGGTTGAAGACATTAACAAATGGTGCCTGACCAGCAAACACCCGTTAGTTGTTACAGACAATGCTGCAAATATGGTTTGTGCGGTTAAGATAATACAGCTTGTGAATGTCTGCTGTGTCACATCTGTTTGCTCGAGTGAGGCTTCACTTTTTCACTTTTCACAAACAAGTTTGCACTTTTGAGACAGTTTTGTTCACATCTCGAGTTTAAACTTTCTGATTTACAAGTTTGCACTTTGAGTTTAATGTGACAGGAAGAAACACAGTTGAACCACTTTCATTATTGTAAAAACAGATCGAATCGAAATGAATCGATTTAGAACTGTATGAATCAAAATCGAATCGATTCAGCCCTATTCTTTCAATGTGCAAATTATCCAGAACTCTAATCTTTACAAGTGCAAAAAAATTTATGATACCATGATAAATTAATATTGTTTCTAGATGCAACGTTCTAGTATTGATTAAAACTGCAACTAACATTATTCTGCAAATCGATTATTATTTTGATTAGAGAAGACTTTTTTTTAAATTAAACCAGGTGAAACTAAAAGTTTTCAACTTGAGGAGTTCTGGATAGAAAATATTGACCAAAAATATTTTCATCCTAAATCCTAATTTTATTTTATTTTTATTTTGGTATAATTGCTGCTCAAGGTGGGTTTCGCTGTCAGATAAAGGCATATTCTAGTGGGATAGTGGGAGAGTAGGGGTGGGCAAAATAATCGTCATGATGATGCATCGTGATTCTAATTTTCATGATCTACTGCATCGATTCTTGACGCCAAGTATCGATTATTAATTTAAAAAAATGAATAAATAAAATTGCATGAATGGTTGGCGAACATCAGCCAAAAGCAAGTGTAATACAACTTCCAGTCCAGTAGATGTCGCTGTGGATGTATTGACGCATGCTGCCTTGTGTCACAAGCATTTCCGGCTGCGGGATACTGCGCAGAGTCATTCAAAAACAAAACATTGAGGAGAAAAGATTGCAATGCATTGCAATAATTCAAGTATCGTGATGCATTGTGATCGAATCGCATCGTGGCCTGTGAATCGTGATTCGAACCGAATCGTCAATTCTGAGGCAATACCCACCCCTATGGGAGAGCTTGTTGGATATTTTTGAAATCTCTATTTATATCTAGAATTTTAGGTGTACGCAAATATGTTCTTTTGCTGATGTTAGACCAATCTCCAATATCAATAGTTAGAGACCTTAAAAAAATTCAGACTTACATTTTTAGTTCTATAAATGTAAAGAGGTCTTTATTATGCTTTACCTAGATGTAAAAGTGTTACATGGGTTTGAGCACATTCCCAAAATGGAGCAAAATTTATTTAACCTGAGCAAAGGCAGAACCTTTGCAGGCGTTTCAAAAAGTGAAGGAACGCTCTCAGAAAATCCCTACAGCTGCAGCTTGCTGGCTTGTGGCCATTGTGGTCCTACATACTGAGCACTTGCTGAAAACACAGACCACAGAGAGCGGCAGTGAGAAACCAAACTGCCTATCATCAAACCACACAGCTGATGGAGCCAAGCCAAGACCAGATTTTAGACTAAAGGACACAGAAACAGCAAGCAGATCCTTCTGACTGCTAAACTATACCAATCAATGAGAGGTTAACCAGAAAATTAAATAGTCATCTTGAAATAATACATTTTGTTTGTTTGTTTGTTTTATTTCTTGCTGTTTGAGGTTTGCTTTAAAAACAAACAGTTTGTATGACTCCCAGACAAAGAGAGGTTTAGCTGCAGCAGCTTTAGGAAGAAACTGGTGAAAACCCAAATATTCATCAAACTAGAGTAGACTACCCCGAATAACCAGGCAGACATGACAATAATGTGGCTCTGCACTGTGGTAGGAACAAAAAAACACAAAGGACACCTGCACATGTATGCACGGATGCAGAGCGACATGGAAAAACGTAAAAACAGGCCACCAAATACTTGCATCCAGATACAGTGGAGATATGAACCTCGGAGCAGATCCACACATGCATGGAGCTCACAGACTGCATGTGTGTGAGAATGAATCCTGAGCCCACACTGAGCTGTCTGCCTCAGCCTCCACTGAGCAAACAGCGGGGAGGGAGAGGCATATATGCCACAGCACTGGTATTACTGGGAACAGACACACACACACATAACTAAAGGTGCTTCGTGCATTTGACAGACAGCAGCAGAGACAGAGCCATCCTAGAAGGCACAGCCAACCCACCAGGCCCACTGTGGGTAAACCATTGTCTGAATCTCTAGGTGATCCCTCTAGTCCCATCCGAGAGGAGCGGTCCACTTTAGCTCCCACTGAGCTCCCTCCACAGCCTGAGCACAAATACACAGACATACCCACACTCAGGGAGCAACAGTTCCTCACTGTGCTGAAATTAACCATCCCAATTAGCCGCCTCTATGACCGATAGGGATACAGAGAGCTCCCCCTAGAGGTAAAACTGCATCATTGGAGGATCCCAAAGAGAAATATCAGGGAATTGGGAAAATTAGTGCCCAATTACGAGAAACTTCCTAACCAACAAGAGATTTCACATCAATGCCAGGAAAATAGGTGATTAAGCTTGGAGTGAATTAAGTGCTCCACATTTAAAACAGGCTCTAAATGAGCTGAAGGCAGGTTGTGTTTTGCAGTGATGCGATGACTGTCTTTTCATCTAAAATGTGTGTCCTGGGCCTTTTATTTTAGACCAGTAAAAATGCTTCAGTCTGTACACCTTGCCTGCACGCCAGTTTTGTCCACTATTGTCCATCTGGGCAGCCGCTCATGCTGCAGACACACACACACACATGCATGTGTGCCCCTGCAGAGCTTTATGTGAGCGTGCACAGAGGAAGGCTGATATCAGGCATCCCACCACCGCTCTGTTCCTCCCCTCCCCCATCCCCGGCCTTTCCAAGGCTGAACTCAACAGATTAAACTATGCAATATCACCCTTACCAAGTCACCCTCCACCACCCCTCCCCCTGCTCCTCAACTCCCCCCCCAATTCAATTTCTTCTCCACTCTCACTCAAATGATTCCCCCACCACCACCTCCTCTCTATCCTCTTCCACTTTTTCCCTCCTTCTCTGATGTTGGAATCAAACTGGCACATGGAGGGAAATGGTGGCTCACAATGTTCAAACATGCACTAATAAAACTTGCGCGTGAGCGCGTGTCTTTCAGAGCAACACAAAGAGGCCGCACACTCGGTTTGACAGTGACAGACAGACAGATGGACGGTAAGGAGCCAGTGTCTGTGCAGGAACGACACGCCTGCCACAACACCAGCTGGAAAACGTCAGTTCCGTCCAAATGCTGTCACTGCACCGGGTCTGTCCGTGTGCATTTGTTTTTAAATGCATATTTAAAACACAAGAGATAGAGAGTGGCAGGGCAGCCATATGCAGAGATGTGCCCAAGATCATGTTGTTTCTGTGAGGGCTTTGTGTTACCTACAGAATAGGTTTCTAATGAGGGGTTTAGGGTTTCCTGCCTGGATCTACCTCTTTGTCCGCTGGGTGTGGTTTCTCTTGGCAGTCCTTAAATCACAGGGTTTGTTTGTGTATAAATCCACATGCAGGCTACTGTTGGTGCACACCTCTTTATGCATCCTGTGCAATACTTTCCTGGTCTGAGTGTGGGTGTGTTTGCAGTAGCCCATGGCTGGCTGCAGAGTGTACCGAGGGTAGTACATCAGGGTAAGGCAATCTGCCTCTGAACAGCTCCTTCAGGTGAGATTTATCACCACTGCACTTGGCCTCTTATTATACCTCTGATTCTGTGCAGGGTATATGTGTGTGTGTTTGTTGGGGGGGGACATGGTTGTGTGTGTGTGTGGTACCCTCCCAAAACCCACCCCTACCTCTTCACCTCAGTCTGCATCCTTATTAAAGCTCCTCAGCGAAAAATCTGCCTTATTTTGGCTCCACCCTCACAAACTCCTGATATAGACTCAAAAGAAACGCAGAGGAAATAAAGATGCACCGATCCACTTTTATAGAGCAACTAGATCCTGCTATCTAAGCTTAAAGATCAATTGATATTAATTATTTCCAATTCAGAGTACTTTTTCTTATCACTAACCTTTTTTCTTTAAATAAAAATTAATCTTAAATTGCAAATGAAATAATCACATTACGGAGAAATATTTGAACCATGTGATTTTGTTTATTTGGTGTATGCTACAGGTTTGAAAGTAGATCAAAATCATCTGGGCAATATTATGCAATGGTGCTTAGATAACCAGGAAGCAAAAAGGGAGGAGGAGGAGGAGGGAGAAGATGTAAAAAGTGAAGTAAAAGTATGTAAAATCCTTCTTAAATAAGTGTGTTTGCACTTGATTAGAGGAGGAAAGTATAATGAGCTTCCAGAGTTATGGGAGTTGTGCATTTAAATAAAATAAAAAAATATCAGTACCATATTTCAATTTCAGTGGCTAAAAATACTCGTTCCGACAGTAGAAAATTAAAGCTACTTGCTGAAATTAAGAGAAAATGTGATTATTTTGAGAAATTTGTACTCTATTTATCCCCAACTTGAATCGCTTATGAGTAAAAAAGAAGCAATATGCCATCATTAATTTATGCAAATAGTTGTTTTTTTATGTTGTTGGTTTAACTGGCTTGCCAACATTAACACGCTTATTTCAACACCCACATTTTTCCTGTTATATGGGGATTTTTCATTGACTTCAATTCAATTTAATACCCTAACCTAGACCCTTACACCAACACACGTCAACTCCACGAGGTTGAAGGTCATATTAACACAGGTCATTACAATATCAATGTGTTCTGCCTACTTTAATGGAATCTGGATTCAATAAAGTAAATCACACAATTAGGATAATGTCTGGAGAGATCATTTTGAAGAGCAAAACTGCTCTGGTGCATGTAAGCAAACATTTGCTATTTCAAATTCCAAAGCAAAACATATTTAAAAAAAAAAACAACATAAAACTGATTGCATTTTTTCACATGAGGTTTTTTTGTATGAGCTGCAGGTAATGCAGAGAGCAATTCCCCACCGTGAGCAAGCTGCATCAGTGTGCAGTAAACAGATCCCACAGTTTTAAATGGGCTTGTTTTGTCCACATCAGGCTGGATGACCTTTCCTACCTGCCTAAACAAAGAGGACAGTCTGAATAAATGAAGTCTGAACTATTTAAAGTGGACCAATCATCTCTGATGTTAAAATCCCCAAAGACAAACACAAATAATTTATTCGGCAAAGTTTGAAGGTAATGAAAAGTTCACATTGACCAGGATATTGTAATCTCACTTCTCTAAAACATTGCTCATTGAAAATTAGAGAGGGTAAACTTCCCCTGTGAATTTCATTAAATAATTGTTCCTATATTAATTGTTAAATTCATAAATGAGTCATTTAATTGCATTAAATGTGCACTAAAACACACTTGATTCCATGAGTATGTTCTACATTAACAGCTGTTTAGCACGCCATCAGATGCTCTGGAGTAGCTGCATGCTGCAGGTCAGTCTATGAGAAATCCCCATTAAGGGTTAAGCCTCCGTGCATTTAAGCAACCAGCGAGAAAGTAGGGCCCTGATTGGACAACACCTAAAACGCTGTCTATTCCAATTAGGTTAAACTAGGTTGACCAAACGTCCGTATTTCTCGGGACATATCTGTATTTCACGTCCTGTCCCGGGTTTTTTTTAGAAAGAGAGGAAATGTCCTGATTTTTTAAATTACCTTAATTGGACCATTAAATTTACAGGCGCTAGGGCACTGCGCACGACGCTGCGTGTGACGTAATCCCTGAGCCGCGTCAGTACGCCAACAACATGCAAAAGCGCAAATGTATGTTTACCGACGATTTACAAAAGAGTTTTCCCGCTTTCAGACCAGGTCGAGACAAAACGGGAGGCCTTGTGCACATATGTCTCGGTGTCCAATGGAGGTGCAAGGGATCTGAAAAGCCACCTGGACTCCGAAAGTAAAGATAGTCTTTTGATATGTTTGTTCGTTTTTGGTACATTTTGAATAATTTTTGCTACACAAGAGGTATTTTTTGTTAATTAGCTCATTTGTTAATTTATTTTTTCCAATAGCCTACAGAACAGACATTATTTTGTTCATTACTGAGGCTGAGTATCATCTGTTATTGGGAGTTGAGAGTTATTGTTAACTTTTATTGTTGAGTGAGGGATGTTTAGATGAGACATTATTTCTTTCATTGTGCTATTCATTCATTACAGGAATTGTTAAGCATTTTTAATAAATACATTTTGAATGCAATTATCGTTTGTTATTGGAGTTATTGCTGTTGACATTTACTGAAAAGCATTTTTTAATAAATCGACTGTAAATATCATGTTATTGTAGGATTACGAAGGTCTATGTTAGGTGAGTGCATGCCACAGACATCTCTATACATGGGAACAGAGATCCAAGGTGTCCTGGTTTTCCCAAATGAAAATATAGTCACCCTAGTTAAACCTCTTAAGTTGGGGTAATGCTTGAAAAACCAACAATTTCTGTGGAAAATGAGCCACCCATAACAGCGAATGCAACAGTTATACTCTAGCTGGCGAAAGGAGGCATGTTCGGCACAAATCACGAGCTGAAAACACCGCACTACATGAGGCAGAGGAAAGACAGCAGTTTACATCATTTTGAAAGCGTCTTCATGCCATCAATGACAGTCATTTCTTTGCAAGCATTTTTTCAACAATCTGTTGATACCATTGGTGTTTATGGGTTAAATTACAGGATGTCTCAAGATGTTTACATTTGCAAACCCTCGTAAGTAGGAGCTGTTGGTTGCTCGCCATGTTTTACCACAAGGATCTGTCATAGTTACAAATGTTTCTGGGTTTCTGTCCACATGAACGCTGTATGGAGGGGCGTGGAAGCCTAAAACGACACCAAGCATATACAAAATGTAATGGGGTCTATGAAGCAGGGGCGCGACAGGGGCGGGCCGGGAAGCTGGCTGCTCAATGCTGATGGCAGAACACGCTAAAAGACTTTTGACTGATTTTTGATTGGCCAGACACAGACCAGACAGGAATAAGTGATCATTTAGAACTCCGAACCTTGCCCTGGTTTCTGCAGTTTATTATTTCAGACCACCCAGCTGGATTGTTTATAGACACTGTACAATAAATAGCACATTTTATGCTTTCTGACATTTTCGCACTGCTTGCAGAGCTTTTTGTGGACCTTATGAATGTTTTATTTAAAGTCTAATTTTAGATCACTTTTAGAACAGAAAGTTTTGTTCAGTTAAAACCAGAGTACATGAAAAGGTTTTAATTATAGCATTGACCAGATCTATCACTGCTCCATTTGAACTTTGATTTAAAATTCAATTTTTGCAAACAAAATCGGCTAAAATATAAGCTCCAAACCCACTCTCCCACGATGGAGACCCAGCCTGATCTGATCCAGGAATATTGTCAGTATCTACATTGTCAGGTCTGATTGCAGTATTGATTGGGATTGGTCCCAATTCATGAGGCATGACTCCAGAGAGTCTTTGGTGCAGACGAGAACAAAAGAGATTTGGTTTGAATTATCCTCGTCTTTCCTCACCATACATCCTTTACATCCAGCAGATTTTCCCCAAATTTTCTGGCTGGGAAGCTCACAGGGTCCCCAAGCGTTGGAGCTGACTGACAGTCAGTTAGGTAGTACTGTAGAAATAGGTCATAGCGCTAAAAATACTTATCCAAGCTTCCCTCTTTCTTCCTCTCTCAGCTTCTTCTCGCCTTCCTTAAAAAAAAGGGCAACAACAACATATAGAAAGTCAAAGTAATGGGGATGATGAAAGGAAAAACTCGGAAAAAGTAACCCTCTTAAAAACATCAGACCTCAGGCTCACATCCATAAGATTACAGAGAAAGGAAACTCAGAGAGAGGAGAAATGAGTGCAACAGTGTTTGTTTATGTGCAGCTCAGGCAGACCAGAAATCAGTGAGTGAGGGAATGAGAGGGTGAAACCAGGAGAGAAAGCTCTAGAACTGGCAGGCTGCGGCCTGTGCCATCACACAGGGCTGTTTGCACACAGAGCCGGTTATTACATGGAACTCGTTTAGCCGGGCTCAGTCAGGCAGGGCACAAGTAATAATATATAGACCCCGCCGCAACTGCCTCCAATACAGCAGCACGGGCTTATCTGCATCTGGCCCTTCTAACCAGCACAAAGAAGTAATATCACTGAGAGACACCAAGCGACCACACACCCAGAGTCCTGGCTGCCAGGGAGTCACGGATGTGGATTTAATGTCACTTTGTTCCTTGTTTGAGGATTTTAGTCATTTCCTAATCCAAGCATAATGTATGGGATATAAATATCCCATCTCAAAATGTGAAACATTATATAATTTGCTAACAGCAGACTATAAACCTTTCCTGTCAATAGATTTGCGTCCCAATCCCCTAAAAAATCTTTTAAGTATAAGCTATCTAAAAGGAATTCCACGGATCTGATAAAATGGATATAAATTATCCTTCGCTATAGTTTCTGCTGAATATTAACGCATATAGAAGTGGTGTGGATTAAATCACTTGAGCCCAATATGAAGTTGGACCGGGGAGCAATATGAATGGAAGTAACTGAGCAAAAAGGGAAACAAGTGGCAGTTGGAGATAGTGAGGAGGAAGGTAAAGATGGAGATGGGGCAGCGAGTTTGGTGTGAGGAAGAGAGGAAGTATGATGGTGAGGGAAGCAGGGAGAAAAGATAGAAGGACAGATTAACTGTTCATCTAATCCAGCAGAGAGACAGACGCGCTGATTGGGAATGGTACAGGCGATCCGAACATTAGCTGGTGGCAGAGCCGTAACAAGATCCTCTAGGGCCCAGAGCAGACTTTGACTTACGAAGTCCTCCTCCTGTTTAAACCATCTTCTTCCAGCCACTTAAATTGCTTTATTATGCAGTTTAACACCCCTTTTGTAACTTCATACCCTGTTGTACAGCTAAACACCGCCATCTAACCTCTCCCGACTTCCATTCGATATCATTTAACGAGTGGTGAAGTGATCCATCTGTCCTAACAAGTCGAGAAGATAAACAACACTGGTTCCAAAAGAGAAAGATTGGATTTTAGCAACATGTTGGTAAAATCTGATAAAAAAAATATTTAATTCTGTACACAAAAAAAAAAGTTTAAAACAATCTATCATCAATAGAGAATTTCTATCCAGCTTTGACGAATCCCCATATTGCTTTATGGTTTCATGCTAAGCTAATTAGCATCAGAGATCTTCTTTGCAGAGTTTTTTTTTTAATAAAATTCCAAATAAACACTGTATAAAATTATCTATTTCATGTAAGATTACGGTAAGTGGTTTATATTTTGAACTAGAAATGATAAAATGCAGTCTAAACTCATTAGAAGCTTTAGTAAGTCCAACAGAAAGCTCCAGAACAGATGCTAACTATAGCATCTTTCGTGGCTAAAGTTTAGCCATGGCTAAATGAGGCAGTGCTCCAATAAGTTGTTTGAATCCTGTGTCACTGCCATTCCATGCCTTACTTTCATTTTGTGACTAAACTAATTTTATACAATCTTTTAAGCTAAGTATTTTCATGCAATGCTAACATAACTTATTTTCTATAGTTGTGCTGTTTTCTGAAAATCTTTTTCAGAAGGGATTGGGGCTAAATTGTGAAAGCAGACTCCAATGCATAATAACAGCTTCAAACCCCCAAAAACCTGCTGGAACCTCATAGTAAGCAGTGGGTAAAAAATTTAAAATTACTAAAAGTCATAAACTTTCTAGGTACCCTAGTGGGTTTTAACTGAAGCGTGGAAATTAGCAGAAGAACCTATTTTAGATGGAGGAAGAAGTAAAGAACCATACGAACAAAACTGCAAGGGTTAAAAAAAAATAATTATGCTACATCATTTATTAAAGCAATATAACAGTAAACAAACTACAGAGGCATTTGTAACTTTTTTGGTCAATAGTTGTGTCCATTATGGAACTTTTTAACATGGAACTTAAAAGACTTTAAATTGCTTTAAGCTTGATTTTTAGGAACCTTATATCTGGTACCGCCTGATGTCATATTGACTCTAAAACAATAAATATCTTAGAAAACCAGCCATCCAGGCTGCCATATATGTTGTGGGCATGTTAAAAGCTTTCACAAGGGTTGCATCCCTCAGCCATGTTTATTTCTGCCACCGCTACACTAATGTTGCAGTTCTCCATTCAGCGTGCCAGATGCTAGAAAACCTACAGTGAAACTAAAGCATCTGTTTGATCGTTTGGACCAATTCAATTCAATTCAGTTTATTTATAAAGCAGCAATTCACAACACAAGTCATCTCAAGGCACTTTACAGTTCAACCAGATCATACAGTCCAATTGATTCAAATTTTCCATCTAAGGAAAACCAGTTGATTGCATTGACTCATTGACTCAAATGCAATCCCTCACACTAAGCATGCTTTTAGCGACAGTGGAGAGGAAAAACTCCCCCTAACAGGAAGAAACCTCCAGCAGGACAAATACTGCTATTATCTGGCCAACTGTGAGAAAAACCTTGGAGCATTTAAACACCAATCCAAGTTAGTGAGTTGAGCCTCAATGTGACGTAAATCAATCAATAAGACCATTTAAACTGATCAAAATAAGTTATTATGATTAGAAATTTGGCTTTAGCAAGGAAATGAAAGAAGGATGAAAGACTTTAGTAGCATTTACTGCCCAGGTTGCTCTTACTGTAGCTCCCTCACTCATGCATTGGGTCGGCTGTGGCTGGTGACCATGCTGCTCTGTAGAATGCAAGGCCTGCTTGTTTGGCATCAATAAGACCTCATATTACTGACTTTATTTGTCAGCCTAAACATTTTTAAAAGAAATTACAGGACAGAACACCATTGTTTCCGTCTCGGGCTCACAGCCAGCCACCCTATTAGTGCTGACTTTGAACCCAATCTCGCTGGTTGTTTGGTCCATTTTAACAGCATAGGCCTCTAATTTGTGAGCCTCTTGTAGCAAGTTTGTTTGGGGACGCGCTAATTAAAAGGGCTGGTTTAAAAGCACATTCTGTGTTGTGACTGTAACGTACTTAAAGTCATTCTGGGTAACGAGGACATTTATATAGTCAAGGAGATGTTAAAAGGAGCTTCGATTGCGGCGGTTGAATGATCTAATACATGCATTTGCAGCTTCGCAGAGGCCACACTGATTTGGTGATCTAACATCTCTGCAGAGCTGATACTGACTGACACTTTGTGCTGCTTTGTTTTGTGCCTCATTTTTACCTCCTTTGTCTGACTTAAAGCACTTAGAAATCGATACAGGACCCCCGTTTGAAAGTAGGCTGTTGTTCATTAGTCACTGGCCTTCAGTCTGGCATTTACTCTACATTCCCTGTGCACCTTTTTTTAAAAAGCAATCCTATTCTCTTCCTTTGCTGCCCAACCTCTGCTCTCTCTCTGACTCTATGCAAATCTGTCAATTTAATCCCCTGACATGGTTTCACGGAGAGGCCTTTGGGAGCAATCTGGCCACACTTTTGCTTTGCTTGGATGAGCATGCCAAGGACCGAAGATGACTTCGAGTAGGACGGCTGAGGAGAAGATGAAAGGTTTCACATGAAACATCCCATCCGCTTTACCTGCTCAGTTCTGTTCAAATCTTAATGCAAGATTATCATAAACATTTTATTTATGACACTGATTTCAGTTCATGCATGTATTATTTCCCTAGGTAAGCTCCCTTTCTGCCTCCCCACACACGACCAATCAAACACAAACTTCACCCAGTTGTGTCCAACTGTCACTAGACAAAGGGCCACACACTGGATAGCTCATAGATTCAAAAAACTAAACATTTTTTTTTTTTTTTTACATTTATATTAGAGGTATTATCAATAATCTGTTTTAGAAGATCTGAGTCAGAATAATTCAATCTAAGATATACCAGTAAATATATTTAGATTTTCTTAATCTAATGAAGTCCTTTGCTTTTTTTTAAGATTTTAGATTTCCACAAACAAAAGTTAAAAGAATCCCAAACATCACAATAAAATTTAAAATATCTTATTTCTATATCTGATCAAATACAGTTCAGAGATTAAAAGAAAATGTGAAAACAGCTTTTAATGCATTCCCAAATAGCCATGTTGAATCGAATACCAGCTTTGGCATCATTACCCAGCTACAGTGTCGGGTAATGTTTTCTTTAAGTGCTTTCACTGTCCACAATCCACATTGAGTAAATCTCTGTTTCTATTTTTTTTTACCCCTGGCATAGTGGTTTCATAAGAGATGGTCAATATTGCCAAAATATAGAACCTCTAGGGGCTCAAATTATGAGCTGCAAATCAAATCTTAACTTTATTAGCTGTAACAACTGGAAAAGAGCAGCAGTTCTTCCTTACAGTTTTATTGCCCATATCAGAAACACTGTATGGCAAACAGGAAATTCACAAAGAAAACTCCTCAGTTCTCATTCCCTCGGCTCAGCATACACCCTTAAATACTACCTATGTCCAAACACTGGAATCATGGCACACTTTAAGACTCCCAGGAACTCTCTTCAGTGTGGATACAATTACTGAGAGAAGAATATTCAGTTATATTTTGATGGTAAGGATGTCCAGGAGTTAAAAGTAACCATGTAGGCTGTAAGAAGCTTTGTGAAAGGGAAATACACTATATTGCCAAAAGTATTTGCTCACCTGCCTTGACTCACATATGAGCTTAAGTGACATCCCGTTCCTAATCCATAGGGTTCAATATGACGTCGGTCCACCCTTTGCAGCTAGAACAGCTTCAACTCTTCTGGGAAGGCTGTCCACAAGGTTTAGGAGTGTGTTTATGGGAATTTTTGACCATTCTTCCAGAAGCGCATTTGTGAGGTCGCACACTGATGTTGGACGAGAAGGCCTGGCTCTCAGTCTCCGCTCTAATTCATCCCAAAGGTGTTCTATCGGGTTGAGGTCAGGACTCTGTGCAGGCCAGTCAAGTTCATCCACACCAGACTCTGTCATCCATGTCTTTATGGACCTTGCTTTGTGCACTGGTGCACAGTCATGTTGGAAGAGGAAGGGGCCAGCTCCAAACTGTTCCCACAAAGTTGGGAGCATGGAATTGTCCAAAATGTCTTGGTATGCTGAAGCATTCAGAGTTCCTTTCACTGGAACTAAGGGGCCAAGCCCAGCTCCTGAAAAACAACCCCACACCATAATCCCCCCTCCACCAAACTTTACACTTGGCACAATGCAGTCAGACAAGTACCGTTCTCCTGGCAACCGCCAAACCCAGACCCGTCCATCAGATTGCCAGATGGAGAAGCGCGATTCGTCACTCCAGAGAACGCGTCTCCACTGCTCTAGAGTCCAGTGGCGGCGTGCTTTACACCACCGCATCCGACGCTTTGCATTGCACTTGGTTATGTATGGCTTGGATGCAGCTGCTCGACCATGGAAACCCATTCCATGAAGCTCTCTGCGCACTGTTCTTGAGCTAATCTGAAGGCCACATGAAGTTTGGAGGTCTGTAGTGATTGACTCTGCAGAAAGTTGGCGACCTCTTCGCACTATGCGCTTCAGCATCCGCTGACCCCGCTCCGTCAGTTTACGTGGCCTACCACTTCGTGGCTGAGTTGCTGTCGTTCCCAAACACTTCCATTTTCTTATAATACAGCTGACAGTTGACTGTGGAATATTTAGGAGCGAGGAAATTTCACGACTGGATTTGTTGCACAGGTGGCATCCTATCACAGTTCCACGCTGGAATTCACTGAGCTCCTGAGAGCGACCCATTCTTTCACAAATGTTTGTAAAAACAGTCTGCATGCCTAGGTGCTTGAATTTATACACCTGTGGCCATGGAAGTG
Organism: Cyprinodon diabolis; assembly: GCA_030533445.1. Taxonomy (NCBI): domain Eukaryota; kingdom Metazoa; phylum Chordata; class Actinopteri; order Cyprinodontiformes; family Cyprinodontidae; genus Cyprinodon; species Cyprinodon diabolis. The sequence continues at coordinate 6,791,491 of CM060079.1, forward strand.
ATTGGAACACCTGATTCCAATAATTTGGATGGGTGAGCAAATACTTTTGGCAATATAGTGTATATATGCAAGACGTACTTCACTCATTCATTCATTCATTCAAGAGGTAGAACATAGAGCAATTGCTCTGTTTCATTCCTTTGAATTTTAAGACTACCTTTAATCATATTTGAGGAAAAAATGGGGCCTTTATAAAATATATTTGGGCACTTTTAGTTACTTTAATACTAGTTTCATGTCAGAGGTTTAAGGCATAAAAATGTTGTGGTAAAGGAACTAAAGATGCTTACATAGATGCAACAAATGCCCAAATTCTTTTAATGCCAAGCATTAAGATAAGGAGTTCCTCTATAGAAAATAAACAGAGGCAAAATGCTGAAAGTTAACATAAGATGCTGCAGGATTAATAAAATACTAACATTTATAATCATTTTTTTTTTCAGAAAAACATTGAACAACTCTTACATGTCCAGATTAATGCATCTGCTTGAGATATAAATAAGTAATAACTCCTCAGGGCAGAAAAGCTACAAGATTTTTTTTATTTTGTTCATATATGCTGTTGATAATAAGAACTATACCTGAGTTTAGGAATTAACATAAAATCTCTGATTTGCACACGAGATGGAAAAACAGCGAGCTTTTCATTCCTGAGGACTGGCTGCTATTTAATTACAATAGCAATCAACCAAAAACACTGAAATACCAAGCCAGCCAATCAGAGCAGTCCTCCAATCAGCACCATGGCACTCCGGTGCCATGGTGCTGCCTCCTGTGAAGTGATATTCAAAGCAGCCACATGCAGGCTGGCTGAGCTCCGGATCCTGTGAAATCTCTGCTTACTCCTCAGAGTAAAAGACAGAAAAACAGCCCCTATGCACGATGTGTGCTCAGGTACAGAACCTGCACAGGCATCCGATGTCTGCCCTGCTGCTGCACACAGATCCTCAGACTTTTCTTTGTTTCAAACTGCTTAAAGCCGGAGCGGCTTGGAGCGCTCTGGCGCACCACGGTTGGCTCGTATTGGAGCCATTCTGGGATATTTTGGCTGGATTAGTAGAAGCACCCGCTGACAGGCGCACATCCGCTAACCTTATATTTTGGCCGGGAGCCCATCAGGCGAGCAGCCTCTGCATTCCTCTGAAATAGCGAGCCTCAAAATAACACTAATAAAAAAAAAAGGAGAAGCACTAAAATCAGGGAGTAAAGTGTAAAACTTCACGCTCTTTTTGGAGGTAAATGTGATGCTGAAGGGATGAGATGCGGTTTGGATGCGCGTAGGAAGAGCGCAGCTTGCGCCTCCGGTCTGTCCATCTCTGAGGGGTCCGGAAGGCACCGCTGCATCCTAAAACCAGCAGCTCTGTTTACATTCTCCTTGCCTACAAAATAACGCTCAGCTCGGAGATGCGTAACAGAAGCTGCAGTCTCCCAGCCCCTCCACCCCAGCCTGGCTTTGACCGTGATCCTGGCTGGCTCCACTGATCAGGGACATGCCGGGTCACCTAAACCTACCTCCAGCATTCATCCATACCCCCTCACGCACGCTGCCGTTGGATCCTAGGGTTGATTTTATGCACCGGAGCGCACACAACACTTGCATTCCCAAACCGTCACCTTTAAATTCAACTTTTCTCCTCTCTCTCGCATGCCCTGAGATGATCTCAGTCTCTGCTGTTTGCATTGTATGTATCTAGACGCGCTGATGATCATGCTGAGAATCATCTTTGATTTATATTTATTTTTTTTCACTAAAGCGCTGAGGTTGCGCTGACAGCATGCAAAAACACACACAAAAAGGCGCAAAAGCCCAGAAGATCTTGGTTACTTACGTTTTGAGGGGGTTCTGTACCGCTGTGGCCATTTTGGTATAGTATGATAGAATGCAACACCGCAGAGCCCGGTATTGTACATGTAATGTAGCAGCTATTTCAATTTCATTCATTCTCTGGGGCTGCGGCTGCAGCCAGCCAGCCAATGGGAAGCGGGAGCGCTCAGTGACAGCTTCGGGGAAGTGTAGTTTTTTGCGCATGTCTGCTTGTCATACGGCGAAGCTGCGTGCACTACAAATACCAGGGGGGGTAGCGGTGTTAGTGAACAAACAGGCCCGCCTCGGACCTGCACAGGGGAAGACATCCCCCACCCCAATTAAAACCGTTTGGAGTTTTGCTTCATATGAACCTAAAACTGTCTAATCTGTGGATCAGTTAGATAATTTGATCACACTAAGCTTTTGAAAAGTCATTAAAGAGATTTCAATATCTATCTTTCAGCATGGAGTTTGCATGTTCTCCCTGAGCATGTGTGGGTTCTCTCCGGGTACTCCTGCTTTCTCCCACAGTCTAAAAACATGACTGTTAGGTTAATTGGCTTCTCTAAATTCTCTTTATGTGTGTGTCAATGGTTGTTTGTCCTGTTTGTCTCTGTGTTGCCGCGCAATGCGCTGCTGACCTCTCGCCCGTAGACAGCTGGAGATAGGAACCAGCCCCCCTCACAACCCCACTTGGGATAAAGTGTGTCAGATAATGGATGGATGAATATATATGCAAACGAAGGTAATAACCTACCTGTAAGATTCTCTCAGAAAGTATTGTTACAGGAAAATTACAAACAAACACTATTACAGACACATTGATGGGCACTCCTGTAAAATGTGTGAAATATTCTAATATGTGATCTTAATTTATTTCAGTAGTAGGCCAATGATGCTGGTGAAGGTTCTCTGTCATCCAGGTCATTTTTTATCATTTTTTATAAGGGTGGCCAGACAATAACCAATGTACGCTGAAGGGTGGCCGAAGGTAGCCTGGGTGCCATTCCGAACTTAGTCCCGCCCACAAGGTTTGAGGTCGGGAAGTTCGGTCTGGCTCTGCTCAATAGTAGCGCGAGTATGATCGCCCACCCTCTGGCGATCCAATCAAATTGTCAGGGCGGGCTTTATGCGATGATGGACAGATGATCAACAATAACGTAATCAACCACGTCACCAAAGAGCGCTCGGGTGACAACAACAATGGCTGCCGCCGGAGAGTTAAGGTGAGTAGATTCTGCTATTAGGTCTGTTCTAGAAGATATCGACAGCAAATTAATTTTAAAAGAGGAACAGAGAAACGCGATCAAGGCTCATCTTCTGATTCTAGGCGTGCAACTGCACGCTTTGATTTTTGTTGACAACAACTATGCATCGCTTAACATACGTCACGCACTCCATTTCTCTTATTGGTTGTAGGTCTATCCAATTGAGTGCAGAGGCATTTTTTTCCTTGTTCATTCGAAACACGCCCCATAATCACAGCTCTATGGAGCAGTATCAGACTCATATTCTGACTAGAATTGAGTAGGACTACGTCAGGCTAGGCAGAAGGCGGACAGGCACCAGAACCTCAGGGACAATCTGTTTCAACAGGAAAATTAACAAGCAGAACATCCATATTTTCTAAATAAAGACAAACTATATTTTCCTACAGCCTTTGCTAACGAATATACGCATCTATTTAAACATCTGTAATTTCTAGATAAAACGTATAGTGGATAAAACTCTTTCAGTTTTAAGTTCTGGGGCATAAATCTTTTCCATTGTCATTACTTACCTACTTATATCAATAAACATTCTGTATAAAATTCATATTTACAGGCACTAATATCTACATAAATTTATTATTTTTAAAAGTTTTTATTAAAATTGTTATTTATCTATGATTTCACTAAAGAGTCTCAGATGACTTGCAGAGACGCAGTTTTTTCTCTTTACCCCATATAACACAAAATCTAGTTCTGAAAAGGGCATGAATTCTGTACTTATCATTTTTTGATTTTATTATATTTAACCACCATAAATTAAAATGTTTTGGATATTCCACTTGAGAGTATTACTGCTACCACCATCTGTATTAGAGGGGAAAAAATGGTAGGGGTGGCCAATGATTGGCCAAGGGTGGCCATGGCCACCCCTGGCCCCCATATGGCTACGCCCCTGCATAGTCGTTCAAAAAAAAAAAAAAAGAAATTAAAAACAATCCACTGGACTTGGTTTCCAAGTTTGAAGATGTTTCACTTCCCATCCAAGAAGCTTTTTCAATTCAAAATCTCAGGAATAGCATTGAGTTTGAGGTTTTATACTGTAGCCCAAGAAAGTCTTGTTTTTTGTTTTTTGAAAACATGCAAATTGGAACAGATGAAGGGGTCCACCCCTTTGGAACGGGGGTCGTTAGGTCTGTGATCTAACACTAGGGAAAATTAGGAAAAAGTATTCTTTTAATATTTTTCAGGAGCAAAATTATTCTCTTATTGAGAAATAATGTATGTTTATTTAATCATTTATGTTCATGACAGTGGTGGTTCTCACAAAAGCAGCACCCAGGGCAGCCCCCCGCCACTCACCCTTTCTGACTCCACTTTTCTAACCAATTAAAAGGGAGGAATTCTCTGGCATTCAGGATGAGATATTTCCCCTTTCTGAGCAGAAAATAGAAGGGGGCAACTAATCAAGACCACATTTTATGCAGGAAAGATTGCTATTGCCTGTCCTTAAAGTCCCTATGTAATGCCATAACCTAATTTGCATATTTGGTTATTATTTTTGATCCAGCTTGAGAGCAATATCAACATCTGAAAAAAAGTACGTGACTAAAAACACAGAATGTGTTTAAAACAAAAAAAGAGACTCTTTAAAATGATTTAAATAATTAATCAGTGTTTTACTCAAATCAAAAGGACATAAATCATTTTCATTAAGCTTTAAAATTGAACTTAAAAACTTAAAGTTTCTCTAAATACACAGTGTATGAGAGTGTAGTTGATTAAAACAACTTCAAAGAAGACATTATGTCAGGTATTACGTTTACATATATATTTACATTGTTAAATTTTACAACAGCAACAAAAATATACTTCATCCATCCTGTACATTCCTATTAATATACATTTTATTCTCTACTTCTTGTTTTTATATACCTGTAAGTATTTTTTTCTATTTATATAATTTGATCTTGTAGCTAGCACAATTTGATCTTGTAGCTAGTTTTTGTATTTTATTTTTTATATTCGGATGTAACTGGGGCCGTGACTCTCAATTTCGTTCTACCTCATGTAACACGTGATGTGAATGACAATAAAGTCTCTTGAATCTTGAAAAAAGTCATTAGATATGTGGCTAGTTGTTTTAAAAAAGTCACTAGAGGGGTCTGAAAAGTCAATGAATAAAAAAAGTGTTATAGACATTACATATATATCTGTATAAACTATAGGGTGCCATCAAAACAGGTGTATGTTTATTATCTGCTGCCACACCCTGCATATGCCCACATGCCCTGTATCAACACCCACTGTTGCGACTCCTGCTGCTTATAAACATATTTTACTAACAGGACAGGATTCGTCTTTTACAACATTTCATACATTTTCTCTAAGATTTTCTCCGTTAACAATTTCTCTAGATCTTTCACGTTATTCATCCTTTTGTTTCATATCAGACCCAACCTGGAGAATCATAAATGCCCAGAACCACACATCTGACGTAAGCACACCATTCCAGGTAAAATGTTTGTAAAGTTTAGAAAATTTCAAATGTTTGTATTAATGATTCTAGGACATTTTTTTTTTTCTGGCATCCCTCCTGACCAGTTATGAGTGAACGGTGGACAAATGTTAAGCTGTGTATGTTGGCAAAATAAATAAATTCCTCTAATGGCCAGAACTAAAAATAAAACAAATCACCTTTATGTCATCTCATACTGATGTTCTAAGATATCAGTAAATGAAGGTTAACTATTTAGTAGATGCTGAACAATTTATTCGAAATAAACTTAAAAAATATATAATAAGTGACTTGAACCAACAATATTCCACTGCTGAATCCATCAAAAAAAATAATAACAATAATAATTGAACTTTTTTGATCTCACTCTGGAGAAATTCTGCATTTGACCCATCCCCTTGGGGAGCAGTGGGCTGCCATTGTGCATCACCCAGGGAGCAGTGTGGGATTAAGGGTCAGGAACCCAGAGTGGAGGCTGTGGGGATCAAACCGGGTACTTGTAACCTTCTCAGAGCACAAGCTTTAAACTCCGAAAAAGGTTATTGTCGACTGGATTATAGGTTAGATTTTCTAGATTTTCATGATTGAGATTAAGTTTCTGCATTGAAAGAAACATTTCCTGTCTCTTTACCAGGACTGCCAATAAATGCGGCTGGCTTGCTGTACATTAAGCGATGACGTGTAGACTGATCATGTGTTATTTCATTATCTACGAAGCCTGGAAAGGAGCATCCTAAATTATTAACTAATCAGTAGCTATGGCTCAGGCCTAGGTCTGTAATTGATTTTTTCAGACAAGTGTCTGCACTGGATTCGCCCCAAGCAAAACCCTCTCCAAGCTCTTTGTCACTTCATCCGGTTTCTTCTGCATATGACACATATTTCTGCTTTATTTTTCTAAAAAAATCTAATAATGAGAAAGAAAGCAAAGAAAGAAAGCAAATTGGGGAAATTCTTACAGAGCCCACTGACATCTGAGATTTAGCACTGATGTTAGGTTTTCTCTCTCTGTCATGTTAGCAGCAGTGGCGCCTCTCTGAAGCCATTCAGTGACATGTGATATTTATAGATCTGAGCTAACAAATATTTCATGAACATTAGCAAACCAACTCTAACATGGCAGCACTGTTCTGGTGCTGACGGTGAAATGGGAACTTTTATTTTTACAAAGTTTCTGTATTTGCAGCTTTTAAGAAATGGAAATTATTAAGTTTGTGTAGCAAAGATGTGGACTTAAACTTTATTCAGTTTACAGAGTTAATTAGTCCATCTTTGAATATAGATTTCAGGTAGGAGTAAACATGCTGGTCATTTTTTTATTTGTATATTTTTTTTTAAGTATCATTTTTTTTTTTGTTTGGTCCGAATATAATTATGACGTTGCGTGTAATTCCACGTTTGACCAAACGGTGGTGCTCACGCACCGTGAACCGATGCATCAATGACGCTCGACGCGTCATAAAAAAATGGTTCCTCAAGTCCAGCCAAATATGGCAAGTTATTATAGTATAAAATAAAACGGGACTTTAACTGTTTAATCCGGTACATCTTCTTTCAGCACCTGTTAAATTTTGCATAATTACGTAGGCAAATTTTGCCCTAGAAGGTTAAAACTTCAATTCTCAACAAATAGCATGGTTGTCATTCCACTTTATCAAGCATGTTCATAATATGATAAAACTAACTTGCCATACCCTACACAGCGCCTCCATTCCTGTGGCTCTTGTTATGATTGACAGTCATGCTGAACTTTCGTTTTGCTCACTAGCGTCTCCGATATGTTTTGAGCGTTTAAAGGACGATGTCAGATATACTGATGAAAGAAATGGAGAGTCTATCGATTGGCCCCATGAAGCCAGAGCAGTTAGGGGACGGGGCCCGGAGCTTCCTGCTGGTGGACGAACAAGAAAACCTGCAGGTAAAGTTAACCTAGCTAAGGCTAACTGTTAGCTGTTTGGCTAAAGCGGTGCTAACACCCCCTCTACTGATATAATTCGCTAAATGAATGCTTTAAAATGTATTCTATATCTTTATATTATATCATTTTTCGAACGTTAAATATTCAACATTGATTTATGGTAGCTAATTTCAATGCTTCGCTCTTTTCAGCCATTTGTTTACAATAAGGTGACCAGATTTCTGAAATCAAATCTGGGGACATTTCTTGCTCGTGGATAAAAAAAAAAAAAAAACATCTTATCGAGATGAAATTAGGAAACGGGGACAGTAATGGTTTCATATATTTTTTTACATATTTATTAATATTTAAACAACAAAAATCAAGTGTAAAAGCCAGGAATGTGCCTTTCCAAACGTTTAGTATATCCTAAGATTAATAACATGAATAGTGTTATTAGTAGAAAACTAGAACTGTGTCTCTGGGTTGGGGCAAAGTGGTGGGGGTGGGAGCGGAGGGGTCAAGGGTCATTAGCAGGGCTTTCCAATTTTGTCGGGCCCAAAGAGCTCTGCCGCCTCCTAAGGGGAGAGTGACATGAGGAAAAGAAATTTAGAAAAGTAAATACAAACATTTATTCTATGCCTGTGGCTGTCTGTTGAGACAGAGTTCCCCCACCTCTTCAAAAAAGTGCAACAAATACTTATTCTGTTTACATCTACTGTACATACCTATAAGAAATATTTTTTTTCTTCATTAACATAAAAAAACAAGTAGTAGCCAAGCCTGCAGGTAAAGGTTCATACAGTGGGGCAAAAATGTATTTAGTCAGCTACCAATAGTGCAAGTTCTCCCACTTAAAAAGATGAGAGAGGCCGGTAATTTTCATCATAGATATACCTCAACTATGAGAGACAAAATGAGAAAAAAAAATCCAGAAAATCACATTGTCTGATTTTTAAAGAATTTATTTGCAAAATATGGTGGAAAATAAGTATTTGGTCAGTTACAAACAAGCAAGATTTCTGGCTCTCACAGACCTGTAACTTCTTCTGTAAGAGGCTCCTCTGTCCTCCACTCGTTACCTTCATTCATGGCACCTGTTTGAACCCGTTATCAGTATAAAAGACACCTGTCCACAACCTCAAACAGTCACACTCTAAACTCCACCATGGCCAAAACTAGAGAGCTGTCAAAGGACACCAGAAACAAAATTATAGACCTGCACCAGGCTGGGAAGTCTGAATCTGCAATAGGTAAACAGCTTGGTGTGAAGAAATCAACTGTGGGATCAATTATTAGAAAATGGAAAACATACAAGACCACTGATAATCTTCCTCGATCTGGGGCTCCACGCAAGATCTCACCCCGTGGGGTCAAAATGATCACAAGAACTGTGAGTAAAAATCCCAGAACCACACGGGGGACCTAGTGAATGACCTGCAGAGAGCTGGGACCAAAGTAAAAAAGGCTACCATCAGTAACACACTACGCCGCCAGGGACTCAAATCCTGCAGTGCCAGACGTGTCCCCCTGCTTAAGCCAGTACATGTCAAGGCCCGTCTCAAGTTTGCTAGAGAGCATTTGGATGATCCAGACGATGACTGGGAGAATATCATATGGTCAGATGAAACCAAAATAGATCTTTTTGGTAAAAACTCTACTCGTCGTGTTTGGAGGAGAGAGAATGATGAGTTGCATGCAAAGAACACCATACCTACAGTGAAGCATGGGGGTGGAAACATCATGCTTTTGGGCTGTTTTTCTGCTAAGGGACCAGGACGACTGATCCGTGTGAAGGAAAGAATGAATGGGGCCATGTATCGTCAAATTTTGAGTGAAAACCTCCTTCCATCAGCAAGGGCATTGAAGATGAAACGTGGCTGGGTCTTTCAGCATGACAATGATCCCAAACACACCGCCCGGGTAACGAAGGAGTGGCTTCGTAAGAAGCATTTCAAGGTCCTGGAGTGGCCTAGCCAGTCTCCAGATCTCAACCCCATAGAAAATCTTTGGAGGGAGTTGAAAGTCCGTGTTACCCAGCGACAGCCCCAGAACATCACTGCTCTAGAGGAGATCTGCATGGAGGAATGGGCCAAAATACCAGCAACAGTGTGTGAAAACCTTGTGAAGACTTACAGAAAACGTTTGATCTCTGTCATTGCCAACAAAGGGTATATAACAAAGTATTGAGATGAACTTTTGTTATTGACCAAATACTTATTTTCCACCATATTTTGCAAATAAATTCTTTAAAAATCAGACAATGTGATTTTCTGGATTTTTTTTCTCATTTTGTCTCTCATAGTTGAGGTATATCTATGATGAAAATTACCAGCCTCTCTCATCTTTTTGAGTGGGAGAACTTGCACTATTGGTGGCTGACTAAATACTTTTTTGCCCCACTGTATATGTTTCTTACTGTCACCTAGCCACATCAGGGGCCTGTGTGTCTCAAAGTAGCAGGTTCATTTTTCCTACTAACCTGAGTATACAGCCACTCTGTGTTCCACAGCATACTTTGCACACTACATCACTCAATATGTTAGTTTATCACTCAAATCATGTCAACGCTTTATCACTTGAACTTTATTAATACATATTATACATTTTAAATGTTTGAAACAGAAATATGAACTGAACAGGGTCTGAGGCAGTGGCCCTGGTAATTTGGGTAAAATAATATAAGAGAAGACATAGCAAGTAAAAAGCAAAATAACCTTTTTAAATGTCTTAAACAAGTTTAACCATTGAACAGCAGAATAGGCTTAACATCAACACAATGTATATAATCCAAGAATAGTCCATATTTATAAACAGCAATAACATATACATATATAATTTCCTTCTTTTCACAGCTTCTGTATTGTGCATTAAGGCTTCCTCTTATGTTTCCTCTCTACTCCTGCTCTACCAGTCACTGTCAGTTTCCCAATCTCTCCCTGAATGTTTCCTCAGTTATTCTGCATATTTTTCAGATGAATGTATTTTCTTCAGGATGGCTTTTTCTTTGACAAGCATCTCCATGAACTCCTGGCAAGGGAGGTTGATGTTTGTCTTCACTGTAAGCATGGCCTTGATAGTTGGAACAGTGAACCTATTTCTGCTATCAGTCCATATATCATTCATGACTGAGAACACCCTCTCTACTGGTGCATTACTTCCAGGTAAGCACATGATTACAGACACTAATCTAGTCAGGTTAGTGTATGGGATGTCATTTTCTTTAAAGTGGTTGAACACTTTGCGCCATCTCTGACTCCGTGGTGTCTCAGATTTTCTCCATTCATCAAGCGATCCACCTTTAAAGAACTCGTGCAGTGCAGAAACCTCATCAAATAAATCATCCTCTCTGATATTAACATTTGGGCATTTTTCTTGAAGTGAGGCTGTTGCTTTCTGGATCTCTTGACGGAGGGGCGTCTTCTTTAACAGGAGACAGTGGACGTTGTTTAAACTATCTCCATGGTTTCCCCATGCTTGCAAATACTTCAGAGCTGTACTGAAGAATGACTTTGATGTTTTCAGGAAGGTTTGTCTTGTCATTGCTCCATTTTCCTCAAGCCCCCTGAGCAGTCTTTGCACCAGATGAGGGATAAAATGGTCATCATGTCTTGCTGTCAGTTTTGTTTCCAGGTTTCTCAAAATTGCTGCTGATTCCACAGCACAGCAGTCCTGGGCTTCAAGCATTTTGATGGCATCGTTGAATATGGGCAGGTTTCCATGGGCAAAGGCCAACCACATTTCAGTTAGTGGATCTTCAAACATCCTCTGCAGGACAACAGGGCACTTTTCTTCAGAGAGGAAAAGACATTTTAGGGGTGCATACATTTTTAACACTCTTTCCAGAGCAGGGAGCATGGACAGCCAGCGGACATTGCTGTGTCCTAGGATATTTTAATACTCTTGGCCAACAAACTCACAAAAACTTTTCAGTCTTTCTACTCGAACAGTAAAAATATGAAAATATCCAAAGATTTTTGTGAGAAGGTACTCCACATCAATAGGAATTGTATCCATAGCTGTTCTTGTTGCATTATGAATGATGTGAGCAGGACAACCCAAGCCAATCACCTCCCGTTGTAGAGAATCTTTCACTTTGGTGTGAACATTGACCCTTCCTGCCCTATTCAGCCCTCCAAAGTTGGTGTTTGTGTTGTCAGCGGAGATTGCCACTATTTTTTCCCCAAGGGTGTATTTTTCTATCACCACCAGGATCTGTGCAGCGAGCTCTTCTGCTGTTTCTGCTTTGAGCTCGACAAAATCAAGCAGTTTTGTTTCGACAGATGTGCTGCCATCACATATTTTGCAATACCTGACTATTATTGGCAGCAGCTTTATATGTCCATGATTGGATGAATCTATAGACAGGGACACAAAATCAACCTGTTCTAGATCCTGTGTTAGTAGAGTGGCTGCCCATGGTGCAAAAATGTTCCTCACTATGGCATCACCTTTGGTTCTAGCACATGAAAACTTTGGCTCATACAGTTTCCTGGTCAGCTGTGCTGTGCAGTCCATGGAGCGGTAACTATGGGTGTGTTTGAGAGTGTGATATGCTAAGATTCCCTCTTGTATGGCTAAGTCATATTCTTTTTGAGAAGGCTCAGCCTTTTTGAAGAATGTTGTGACAGAGGGCACACCTGCACTGGCTGTTAAAGAGGCTTTGTGTTTTTTTGTTTGCTGATGCTCCACCACAGCAAATCTCCCACCACTCCCGATGGAAAATGAGGATTTACAAAAGGTGCAGTGTACCATCGTGTCATCCTGGTCTGGCCGACAAGGACGTATAAATGGAAATTCTGATTGTAATTTCTCCGTAAAATGACACTTCCTCTTCTTTGAAAGAGCTATCTGGTCATTCAGTCTTGTCTGTTTTCTTCCCTCTCCACCTTCGCTTTTGTTTCTAGCCCTCTTCTGACTTCTGCCTGCTCTCTGCTTTACTCCCCAAAGTAAATTTTTCTCCCTTCTTGTCAACCGTTTTTTCTCAGAGTTCCTAGTTTCCTCCTCTCTCATTCAATCTCCTTTCTGTCTTTCTATCTTCTTCCTCACTCCTCCAGCATCAATCTTACATTATTCTAAAACAGAGACATTATATAATCAAAATCACCTCCAAAAAAATTAGGATGTGCAACATGAAAACCTATTATTATTATTATATCTCATCTAAATACTAAAAAATGCTAATTACCACAATATTAGGAGCTACAAGCAAAAACCACATAATAAATGAACATTAAACAGGTGGTTATCTCTTCCTCCATCATTCTCAGATCATGTAGATCTTGTCTTATTCAGTTCTCCTGTTACTGACTCCTATTTTTTCACAAGGAACTTTCATATATATCCAAACTGAGCAGTAAAAAAGCACACCAAAAACTGGAAGTCTATGCTCATAAATCACAACCACAAATCATCAAAACAAATTGAAATAACTCTACTTATAATAACTATCTGAAATATAAACTAAAGGTCACCTATCCATTCTAAAACATCTTTATACAAACCCTTGTTGATCCCTGGAGAACCAGCGTACCAGATTAGCGCCTTACAAGGAGTTTTCAATAATTTTGCTACATTTTAACCCAGCGTCTTTTACTCATGCTCAACTCGTGGTCTTGTCTTACTTTTTATTATTGTTTTAACCTGGACACAAACCAAACATTCATCACAAGATCAGCCCGATCAGAATAAAATTAATTGATTAACACACTTACCATCACTCAGCGTAGCTTCCCATCAGTTGCCACAGGTTGTAAAAAACGAACTTCCACTTCTTCTTCTTCTGTTTTAAAAGTGATGCGCTCTTCTTCTTCTTTGTGTTTTAATGGCAGCTGACATCCAAAAGGATCATTACCGCCCTTCCAGTGGTGCGCTCTGTTCCTTATCTTTATGTTATCAGCAGCGCAACCAGCTACCGTAATACCTATTTTTGCGCGCAACAGCTCTACCGTAATAACAGTCTACACGCAACATTTTTCGCCTCGGTAAAATCGGGGACATTTCCAGGGACAGCTTTAGCCGGGGACAGGTGGTCCAAAACGGGGACAGTCCCCGGAAATCAGGGACGTCTGGTCACCCTAGTTTACAAACGCAAAAACTTGAAGTTTGCCGTTATTGATATGTAAAGTGTAAATAAGATTCAAGCAACGCTTAAAATAGGGTTCAAAGAGCAGATGTATGAGGCAGAGCAGCATGTTGACCTATTATTAGGGAAAGTACCCAGTGAGTCATACCCATGTGACCCGAAGAGAGGCAGCCTCACCTTGTGTTTACATTTGATCAAAGTGCAGCAGATAGGCGCTTTCTTAACTGGTCTAAAAGCGGTAAAGCTCAGCAGCGCATTGCTGATAAATATAGCTACTGGACAAACTGGTTTCTTATTATGTGTTAATGATCCTGCTTCACTCATCCAGACTCAGTCTAATGAGGTCATCTCTGGAGCCAGGGATCCCATAGCAAACTGTGCAGACAGAGCTTTCTCTTTAATCAGATCTCCCTTCTTGTTCCAGGTGCAAAACGAGGCTGAGTTTGTGGAGAGGCTCGGCTGTGCAGACGTCCCTGGGGTAAAGGTGCTCTCCATCTTTGGCAACACTGGCGATGGCAAGTCCCACACGCTCAACCACATCCTGTTTGGGGGCAAGAGCGTGTTCTACACCTCCAAGTCCCCCAGTTCCTGCACAGTAGGGGTGTGGGCCGCATACGATCCCTCTCTGAACCTGATCGCTCTGGATACTGAGGGTCTGTTGGGAGCTGCGGCCAATCAAAACCAGAGAATGCGCCTCCTTTTAAAGGTGAGTTTGGAGGTTTCCTGGGGACTGTTTACTAGGGGTGTGGGAAATAATCGTTTTGGCGATATATCGTGATATTCGGCTGCCCAATATAATATCGATCTTTCACTTCTTAGTATCGATTTTCAACAAAAAAAAAATGGTTACATAAAACATTGATGGGAAAATGGGCTACCTCTGCACCATCACTCTGGCAGAAAGCGCTGTGGAGCCCTTTAACTGTGCGTGCAGCACCAAATCTGTATTTGAGGCAGTCACAGTGGAAGAAAACCCCAAACAACATGGATAATAATACCAAATCAATATTTTCTGATGAAAATATACAACACTTGCTGTTTTTTCTCATTATTTGATTTTGATAGCTGGGGAAAATATGGCAATATATAGTGATACTGCAATATCGTGATAATATCGTATCGTGACCCAAGTATCGCGACATGTATCGAATCGCAACACTCATGCCAATACTCACCTCCACCTGTGTTTCTTGTAAATTTGGTCTTAAATTTTTATTTCAAGTAGCATTAAAAGTCTTAAAAAGTCTTGAATTTAACTTGCCTTATGCCGTAGGAACCCTGTCGACAGCAAACTGATCCGTTTCTGCTAAAGATATTTAGTGGCTTTATTGATTGACTCTACTACCCATTGATTGGAGGCATCCAGTCATTACCTATGTTGAGGTTTTAACTGTAACCATCAGTCAGACTAGAGTTTGTTTGCGTTAGCCCAGCAGTGCATCAGACGATTTGCTCCGATTGGCTAACATACTCTATCTATGACATACATCATCACTAATATGATAATTGCTGGGAGTTACTAGCCTAAAATTACAAAGTTTTCACAGTTTTTCAAGTTTTTCGGAAGGCGCAGCTACAGTTCTTTTTAAAGGTGATCATACCTGTGAACCTTGTCACATTTTGTTATCATATTTTTAGAAAATCTAATCTATTAGGGTGGATTTTATGTAATAGATTAACCAAACATAGCTCATTTATGTCTAAGAAAAGTTATGAATGATTTTCAGATTTTCTACCGAAAATATTAAAAAGCAGCATATATAAGTTGAAACACTCATACTCTGACACCCAAAAGTTAAAATCCAAGTCAACCAATTGCATTGTGAAGTTGCAGAAAAACTTTTCTATTGTCTTTTACAATTAATTAATTAAAACTGTTTCCATCTAGTAAAGGGGTTTGTTGAAAGTAATGTAACTTTAGTGTAGATCAGCGGTTCTAAAAACAGCTTCCACCAACAAAGTTAACTTTGATTTTAGAGATTATGCTGAGGACCAGTCCATAATTTAGCATTTAATTTTTTTTCTCCCATTTTTTGCCCAGACATTTTGAAATAATGCAATTTAGACAATAATATTACCCTGACCCTTTGATACATTTGTCAAACATTACCATGCCATTAAAATTTCATACCAGTCCATGCTCAGATGGATGCTGTGATTACATGGTAATCTGTCTTTCCATATATGTACAGGAAAAGTTGTTAAAGATTTTAAAATAATGTTTACCAAAAGTGCAGCTCAGTCCTAAGAACAATCCATTAAATTGTGGTTGTGCTTCGGATCATGATCTCGATGTGGGAATTTTTTTAAGGATTCTTTAACATTATTTAACGGAACAAGCAGTTCCCCCCTAAACCAGAGGGTGGCAGCAGTGACTATTGACCACTGATCTCTATTTATTCACTGGATAGCCGATTGGCCAAATAAACTGAAGTCACTTGCAGCCATCTTGGTACTCCCTACTCTCGTGCCATAAAAATACAATTTGGAAATAGAAAAATACTATAGCATTACCAGATATCTACTTATAACTCAGTCTTGATGTTATATTTTTAAATTATATGTAATAATGGATTACCATAACAATGTAATCAATACATGTATATTACATGTACATCATCAATTTAGCACTTTTTGCACATAATCAGATACAGTGTGTGTGTTTGTGCTCGTGTGTAATATTTTTAATATCTAAGTACAGTGTTATTATGCTCCCTTAACACACTTATTTTGTTGTGATGAATTTGTATAATATGTTATATTACATGATTTATAGACTTCATGGAGCAAGTGTGTGTCAGTGATGACTTTATCTTTATTTAAAAAGTCTTAAGGACCCCCCCCTCCCCCCGCCCATAAAGAGAAAATCCTCATTGTTTGATGCTGTAACACATTCTATACATTCTAACCAGTCTAACTTATTGATCTCTATGAATAAAAACAGAGCAGTGGTCTAACTAAGGAGTACCAATATGGCAGCTGGTGATTTTACAGCAACGTTTACTACCAATGGCCTATCAGCAATCCAGTGAACAAATAGGGATCAGTGCTATTGACAGCTTCAGCATCAGATTTTTAAAAAATCTAGAGGTTTTATACTGAAGGTGAAGAAAAAATAAAAAAAATTAAAAAAAAACAGGAAATTGGGGGTGTTGAACTTGTGAAAGTATTTTAAAGAAACTTTTACCAGAGGTGCGCCTCATGATGATGAACAATTCATTTAAATTTGGTAATGATCCAGATCATGTGTGAGTTTTAGCTATAGGTGTAAATACCTATATGGGTGCTTTTCTAGTTATATATCTATTTATATATTTGAGGGTCTTTTTGCTTTTTTAGCCTGATATCGATGTCTTCAGTTATATTGCCAAATCAGCAGAAGTATTTATTTTGTCTATATTAAAGAAAATATCATATCCCAGTTTATTACTGTTCATTATTTGTCTGTTCTGATTCCTGGGTTGCAGTGAAAGCATCTCTTCCTGTTTCTACAGCTGTGCTTTCATTCAGCCAGCATAAAACGTTCTCTTGTTTTCGGCAGGTTTTGGCCGTGTCTGATATAGTTGTCTATCGCACGCGGGCAGAACGTCTCCACAATGACATGTTCCAGTTCCTGAGCAGTGCATCCAGGGCCTACCTGAAGCACTTCACCTCAGAGCTGAGGGCCCTGTCCAAACGGTGTGGCTTGGACGTGCCCCTGTCCTCTCTTGGGCCTGCGGTCATCGTATTTCAAGAGACTACACACACTCAGCTTCTGGGCCACGGTACAGAAAACAAAATGTTATATGTCTTGTTTAATTTGGGTTTTTATGAGCATCTGTTGTAAATTAGAAGGATAATGAGGGAGTCTTACGGTATATATCAGAAATGTACAACTATTGCAGCCTGTGATAAACAGTAACTCCTGATTTTAGGATCATTCAGTCTCTCAATGGTTGGAATAGATTTGATGATGCTTTTTGTTTAAAGATGTGAATATTGATTCAATTATCAATATAAACTACTGGTTGTCTGGGTTCTGTGTGTTTGGACTAGGGTTGTCACAATACTTTTCAACTCGATACCGATACTAAGGAAAATATTCGATACTCGATACCATTTTCGATAAAATGATAAAAACAAAGAATCCAAACTTCTATAGAAATATATTCATTAATAAATAAAATACAATAAATAAATACAATAAACAATAAGAACAATATTTTGAGGTTGTTTGCTGTGCACAATATTAAGCAAGCTTGATAAAAAACATAAAATTAAGTGTTCCTTAACAATGACACTAGCCAAACCGGTTAAGAAACAAAAATAATTCCCAGCAGCTGCACCTGTTACAAAAAAAAAAAGTTTGAAACTGAAAAGTGCAGAGAATTATTCAATCACACAGTGTTCAGAAAGTGCATTTTCCTCTATTCTGCACTTTAGATGAATGACTGTTTAGGTGCCACTGGTGGTAGCACTGTATCCATACTTTTAAAAACGAGTATTGTATCCGGATACAACGTTTCAGTATCAATACTTTTTTGAGTATCGATACTTTTAACAACCCTAGTTTGGACCCAAAGAAAATAGATATTAAAACTTTTAAATGATTGTTTTTTTCTATAGCAGTCCCTCTTATCGAGCCCGTATTTTGTTGGTATGCTTATCAGTACCTTTTGTGTTAATCAAGCAAAATGCTTAAAAATGTATTATTTTTTTAAACATTTGGAACATAAGAACTTGGAATAAAATAAAATAACTAATAAATTACATGTATAAAACAGTAAAACACTACTTGCATAACATTGCATTTGCTAAAGAACTATGTCTTAATAAAAAGTATGCATAATTCTAGGACAGCAATATAAAGATTAGCAAGACAAAGTGATTAAAAGTGAGACCAATCCAAAAAAACCACGAATATCAGCCGACCAATGCATCAGTTCATCTCTACTAGGGCTGTAACTAACGATTGCTTTGCAAATCAATATTTTTGTTGATAATTTGTCGATTTATCAATTAAGAATCAGATAGCCAAAGGTTCTTTTAAAGAACGCTTTTTATGAAATTAAAACAGGTGAAGCTCAAACTTTTCAGTCAAGGAGTTCTGGATAGAGCATAAAATGCACAAATTATATATATATATATATATATATATATATATATTTTTTTTTTTTTTTACTGTCTTGTTAAAATTACTGCTCAGCTAAAGGCATATTTTAGAGTCTATGTACTCCAGCTAACGATTAATCAATTGCTAAATTAGTTGACGATCATTTCAATAACTGATTAATCCGATTAGTTGTTTCCGACCTAAACTCTACTACTGTGTGTTGGTGTAATTTAGAGCAAAAATAAAAAAAATTTATTTATTGCTTTTCTTTTTGTCAGTAGTTGTTCACTAAATACCAAAGAGCTTTCTTGAGATGATTTTTGGCCCCCCAAGCTCATCTTTGTTCTTTCCTGGTGTAGATTCTAAAGGGCCCGGTTATGCTGACACCCTCCTTCAGAAGCGGTTCCATGACCTTGGTCTGGGGACCGAAGCCTTCAGCTCTGTCCAGTATGTCGGCACTCAGACCATCACCCCCCCGACAGATTACAACAAGCTGCTGGATGCCGTCAGGCAGCAAGTGAACAACACTCACACACGCTCCCCCCGCCAGCCGGGGATAGTGTTTCATGCTCTGGAGGTAAATGGTTTTAGCCAGAGCTAACAGTTCAACAGGAATGTCCTGTAGGTTGTAATTAGTCCTCTGGGTCGCCCCCCTCACCCTCCTGTTTAGCTTGCATCCTGTTTTAATTTCCACGCCTCCTTCCTTACTCTGAGCTTTACCCTCTGTGTGATCCTCAGGCTCTGAGCGAGCGTTTCTGCGGGGAGCTGTCCGACGATAAGATGACGCTGTACTCCTTCTTTCCAGACGAGTACTTCACCTGCTCCTCTGTGTGCCTCAGCTGCAAGTAAGTTGGGGCAGCAGTCTGCGGTAGACGGGATATCAGACACATCTGAAGGTTTTGGTTCCCCAAATCTCTCTGCTCTCATTTCTAACTTTTAACATATCTTCTCCACACCGGTGGTTATAACTTAGCTTATTGCGAGATGTTCTTCAGCTGTTCGGATCTATTCCCTTACAGTTTTAAATCATGTAAGAATTTCTTTTTTGGATGCTTTCTTAATAGAAACAGCATGATAACTGGTTGTAGCCTTTCATTACAAAGCATTAACGAAAGCACCAACGCTAATGACATTATTAAATCTGGCTAAAACACAGATTTTTGTGTTTTCATTTAATCCAGGGTTCCCGCGGGTCCTTAAAAAGTCTTAAAAGGCATTGAATTCTTCAAAATAAAACTAAGGCCTTAATTGGTATTAAAATGTCTTAAATCAGTCTTTTGTAGGTCTTAATTTTTAAAACATCATAAATAGGATTATTTTTATTACGATTTATTTTTGTAATCTAAATAAAACGTTAAAATTGACAATTTTTTATTTATTTTTTTAATTAAAAATAACGGCTCGCCATTATTGGTTCCGTCCCGATGGCGGAGCCAATAAAAGCGTTGTTGCGGCCGGGACATTTGGGAGATGCGCCATTTACTTTTTGTCTGGAAAAAAGAGCAAGGGTAAATGTAACGAATATTGGCTCCAGCCAAAAGTTTTCTCCATGGCTAAAACCAGGGAACATACATGAGGCTCAGTGGATTTTGTGCAGGAAGTCATTCAAGCTCGGAATGATGGGAATTAAGGCAGTGGAGTCGCATGCGAAGCACGAAACATAAAGCGTCAAAATGGAGTTAGCGAGAAACATCCGGTATTTCTCAGTTTTGTTCCACCCTTGTCTCTGCAACGCCTCCACTTATCACCAAATCAAACATACTAAGAAAACAATACAAAAATAGCTGCAAAAAAAAACTTAGCACTGGTTATGTTGTGGCTTTAAAGCTGCAGTCTGTTACATTGATAAGAGAGCAGACTTCGACTGAAAATTTGAAGAAAAACAGGTTTCACGCCACTCCCCCACCCTCTCTGCTTCACTCATGCCCCACCTCCAAGCTCCACCCCTCTCACAGCATCTGCGCGGCTACCGCATGCGACCAGAAGCGTCCAAGCAGCGTACGCGGCATGGAGTGTGAACCGGTAAGAGCGATAACACTCACCTCCAAGCAGCTAGATATAAGATGCTGGTTATACCGAAGTTTGCCGTGTAAGCAGTTGTCAGCAGGGGCAGTAAGGGCAGTTTGTCTTTCGCTGGTGGCTGTCGCTCTGCCATGACTTCCACGCACGTCCTCCTGACTGCAGCAGCTGGGCGGCAGCTGCAGGTTCACTGGTGAGAGGGAGGGGGCGGGAATTAGCGTGTGTGAGGTGTGATTGACACTCCATCAGACGCTCCTCTGGCTATGATTGGTTTTTTTGACTCGTCCCGAATTATTCTTTCCAGATTGCAATACAGGCAGTATGCGGGACCAATTGAAGCAGTTTTTTTCACAGGTTACATATCACATGTACTGCTGTCTGGGCATAGGGACAGTTTTAGCCAATATGACAAAAAAGTGATTTTTAAAAAACGTACAGACTTCAGCTTTAAAACTGATTTGTTTTGTTCCCTGCTAAAACAAAGTTTGTGAATTCAGTTAAATAATTGTTAAAATATTTCTGTCATTTGTGTGTTTTTAGCTTTCTTCCCGTATGGGAAGCTTTTCAAAATTTGAAACATTAGTGCAGTGGTTTATGTTAAAATAAACCTTTAGGTAAAGTTGTCGCAAGCGGTTTTTTCTTGTGTTTCTTGTGAATTTGGTCTTACATTTTTATTTCAAGTGGCATTAAAAAGTCTTGAATTTGACTTGCCTTATGCTGTAGGAACCCTGTAATCTGATCCCTCTTAATAACAACCTAGAATCAAAGCCACTTTCTACAAGGTGAACTTAAGCTGTCAATTTTTTGCTCAAACCTTTCGGTGACTGTGTTAAAAAAAAGTGGAAGAAAAAAGTTGTAACGGTATTTGCAGTTGATTTGAGAGGCAAGTAAATGCTCTGCAAATCGAAAAAGATTTCTTCATTTAAAATGTGAACTAAAATGATTATTTTATGAGTATACATTAATTTTAGTAGGCCTGTCATAAAAAAGTAATAAATTAATTAATTGCATAATTAAAATTAGTCACAAGAGAAATTTAAATGATTGACTCTTGTTTTTTTTTTTCCCGTTATGTACCTATCTCTTTCTACTAATGAATCTGGAGGATGAAAAAGGTGACGCTTTGGTGCGTCAGTCTCCACTCACCCCCTCTGCTTATCATTTCCTTAGTGGAACATGACAGCCTGGTGACTGAGGTGTGTCAAGTCAATAAAATCATGCTTGAGATGTAAAGAAAAAAAACATGAAACCTGACCGATACAGTGAACACTTAGGGTCCGATACAGTTGCTAATATTATTGTTTATCAGCCTAATTTCTGGCAAATGTAAAAATAATAGGCCTGGTTTACGGCTACCTGATCAAATCAAGGACAAACGCTCTTATTTCTAGAATTCATTACTTATTTTAATAATAATAATAATAATACATTTTATTTGAAAGCGCCTTATCACAACACCCAAGGACACTGTACTGTATTTTTTGCAGTGTAGAAGCTTTCAGACGTGGAGGGTTGACTCAGACTTTAAATAAATTCAGAAATTAGTTTTTATTTTAACCATGTAGATCTAACCAGCTTCAGGTTCCCGTTGCAGAAAGTTTTATTTATTGTTATTTTTAAATCCTGGTATCAAACCATATTATTTCACCAATCCGATAAAAATTAAAATTTTAGCAGATATGCCCTCATAATTAACTCTAGACCTGTTTCTTGATGTTTTAGCGTCCGCTGTAGGAACGGCATGAATCATCTAAGAGACCGTGTCCCCCACATGGCGGATGGACTCTGCCAGTTTGCACATCAGTACAACAACAAGGTCCTCATCTGTAAAGTAAGTCAGCAGCATCGCAGCGTTACTGTAATGGGTCCCTCTTAGTTCACTCCTCATCTGTTTAACGTCATTAAATCTCCAGCGGTGCTATGAAGGAGGCAAAGAGGTGATCGTCGTGCCCAAAACCTCGGCTTCCTCTGACAACCCGTGGTTCGGCCTGGCCAAATACGCCTGGTCAGGGTGAGCAGCTCACAGTCTGCCTCCCAGTCTTTTATTTTATATCCAGGTTCTGCTTATTTCTTCCTGATCTCCTCCTCCTGGTTTAGATATGTGTTGGAGTGCGCCAGCTGTGGCGTTATCTACAGGAGCAGGCAGTACTGGGTGGGCAACCAGGACCCTGAGAGCGGCGTGGTGCGGTCTGAGGTCAAACACGTCTGGGAGGATGTGAGACAATGATTTAAATTGACACTAAGAATTAAAACATTTCAACAGGGTGCAGATGTTGCAGATGTTAGAGATTCCTAACATTAGATTCCTGTGGCCTGTTTCAGTCTGAGACCTTTCTGACCAGCCACCAGAACGCAGCTCAGAGGGTTCTGGACGGGATGAACTACGTGATCCAGTCAGTGTCTGAGTATGGGACCGGCCCGACCAAAGCAGTGACAGCCTGGCTCACTGACCAGGTGGCTCCTCCTTACTGGAAACCAAACGCAGAGATCACTGTGAGTACTGAGAACTGAAGCAGAGATCCGGAACAGGTCCTCTACCTGTTAAAAGTGTAAATTGCTCTGATGTAAAAAACATAACCCTACCCCTAGATTTTGAAAAATGTCACCAAAGTGGTCGGTGATAAGAGACCCTGAGGGGCAGGGCTAAGTAAGGGATGGGTGAAGAACTCTGTACTTTTATAAATGCCTAATGAATCCCTTCTGCAATTCTGTTCACATAAAATCCCACATTTTGTTCCCTAAATGTAGGATTGTGACTCTGAGGGAGTTGAAACCTGGGCTATTTTCATGCCTCACATGATCGTAGTTTTGCACACAATAGTGCGCGATGACATCAGTGGCTGCTGGTGCAGTCAACTTCACAAGCATGGGTGATAGAAACCTCTAGGAAGTATGAGTCCACTTTTCAAAAATGCGATACAGGTTAAGCTCACTGCAGCATTTGTGATGTCATGGCCACAGCGGCATACCTCTAATTCCAGGAGGGACCTGGTTAAGCGAATGGAATGTATCCTGTATCCGTTGTCGAATCATCCTCAATCAGCTGCAGGCGAAGGAAGGTTTGAAACGAGCGGGAAGGATGATACAAGTAAGGCAGCTGCATCATCATATGCTCCTGGTTGGTGAGCCTCATGTTTAAGATGATGCCATAAATAATTTGATACCACACAGGGCTCGATGTTAACCATTGCCCGATCTCCCAGGCCAAGTAGTTTTTATTGTTGGGAGAGTGCAGATTTAATTTCATTTGCCTGCTGGGCAAGTGCAATGATCGCAAAAAAAAATTATTTATCACTCAAAATTACTTTAAAATCACAGACATTCGATGAAAACGACCCAGAAACGTTGCTGGTGCCATTTTTGTTGATTTGTACACATTCTCGCGTGATTTGAAAAAGGCGCGTGATTTGAAAAAGCTGGGTGATTTTTCCGCCAGATGGCGTGATTTTTGTCCACCTAGCGGTAATTTAGATGTAGTTACCAAAACGACAAAGGGCTGCATTTATTTGGTCAGGGAAAACTAATCCTGAGTCAGTTAAAAGTCAGGGAATTCTGAAATTATGTAAGACTGTGGAAACCCTGTATAAAATAACTATGTATAATGATTCTCTAGAAAAGTCACATTGTATTAATAGTATTATCTTGTATAAACATACCGTGACTCTAAAATAAAAGTTATTCATTTGTGACATTGACTTCTGTCTTGTGATTTATCTTAAGTTTTTAACCTGTCAATGTTTTTTTAGATTTTTAACATTACAATTTATATTTTTCCAAGCACACAACAGTTTAAAGCAAAGTTTAGTTTGAAAAGAATGTGCTGGAAGGATTGAAAAGAATGTGAACACGGTAATGTAGGATGGAGTTCAATATCTGACGCATGCATATACACACCAGGAACCTGTAAACTTAAAAAATACTGAATTACCTTAACGTCAACCCCTCCTGGAGCTGAACTGAAACGGGTTACCTGAACTTAAAAAATACTGAATTACAAAAAACATTTAAAAAAACAAACATCTTTGTTGGTAAAAATTCTTAACGTCAACCCCTGCCACATAAAAACCCATAAATGTTGAGTAGTTCCCAGGTACCTGCTATCGGTACCGTATCTGTTCAAATGTGGGCGTGGAATTCTCTCTCAATGAGCGCTAAGCGCCACAGGACAGAATATTCTACTGGATTGGACACAAAAAAGGTTTATGTTTATTGCAAGTTGGATTCATACAGAAATGCAGGATTATGGTGACAAACACCCTCAGCCATGGGGCAGGCAAATACCAGCATGTACCATTTGAACTAATTGCAAAATTCAACCACAGTAGCCCCTTAGGCAGCTGAATGAATGTTGCAGTGAAATTTTAGCTAAGATGGTTTTGAGACAAATATTTGCAGATTTAAAAATCTCACATTAAAGGTATCGTGGAGGATTTTCTCTAATTTTTTTAAAGACCTGCCCTCTCCGCTTTAAAAAAAAAAAAAATGAGTGTGCAAGAGCATGCACAATCCCATTTCCCCTCGTGCACACTCTATTTAAATCTCTTTAAAAGTTGCTGTTTTAATAGCTCATACAAGCTTACTGTGTCCGAACGTCCACCCTGACCCTTAAATCCATTAATCACTATATAGAGTGGAGACTTTATAGTTAGCTTATTCAATTTAGAGAGCTCTCCTTTGCGAGCAGAGCTCTTAGCGCAAAGGATTCTGGGATATATCTGCCTCTTCTGAGGCCTTTCTTCGGCAATTTTTCTCTTACGACCCTCGGCCATTTTCAAAGAACCGCAGTGAGAAAGTTGAGCTTCAATGACCGTCTGAAACCGTAGCTCACTGCAGATATATGCCTGAAAGTGCACATGTGCAGAAAAAGATAGCTAATTGGACAAGCACGTAGGACGGTCCTACGTAAACATATCACCAGAATGATTGGCAATAAGAAGGACCACTTATTAAGATGATCCACCCGGAAATAAAAGATCTTCCTCTATACCTTTAAAGTGGAACCTCATAGATCCAGTTTAATTTACATACAAAACAAAAAAGGTAGATTCTGGGGTGAGTTACACTGTAACATTTAGCATGAGGGGATTTTCCACCTCCTTCTGCTGAGTTTGCAATTTGAGATGCTGATTCTCATCAGTTCCTGTTAAATTCCCAATGAAGTTAATGTTTAATAACGGGACAGAAAAGCCTTTTTCTGGCATAATTCCCAAATAGTTTGGGGGTAGATATCATGTAAAGGTTGTCATGGAGACTGGAGGACTGCTGCTGTTCTGCAACAGTGAGCCTCATAACCTCCTTAATATCCTGCTCCGTGTGTTAACTGATGAGATGACAATGAGGGGTGGAAAAGTACATGTACTGGTAGTGAAAATATCTGGTAGGTTCCATACACGCATGAACTGAATGAATACAGCTCTGAACAAATGCAGGGTGTTTTTATGAGGAATGAGGAATGCACGGATTTGTAGGGCAAAAAAAGTGAAACCAAAGCCGGACAGAAAGGACTCCCAGGTTTCACTAAACGAAATCTGAGTAGTTAGACTTACACTTAGACAGATTTTAATTGTCATTTTGTTTACACAAGTGTAAAACAAAAAGAAATTTCATTTGGAACAGCTCTCTGGACAATTTCATCTTTTTAAAAGTGCAGCCTTGAAGTTCATTCAGTATTCAAACTGTTTATTGATTCAAACTATTAGAGCTAAAGGGAAACATAAAAAAAAAAATCAGCTGTTGTCTAAAAGGCTTAAAACTCTAAATGTTAAACTGTCAAATGGTGAAAAACCGTCTTATTTAAAATGATATAAACATTTATAAGTAGATTTTATGGGTTTTATCATCCATCTAACTAAGTAGATGGATGTAGTGCACAGGTTCCTAAAGGGGGGGTCAGGCTCCCCGGGGGGATCCAACATGGTTTTCTTTTTCTTTTTTTATGTGATACCTTAATTATGTGAAGGACCGAAATATATCATAAAACGCATAAATGTAAATGTCCCATAAAAATAAATAAATGTACCAATAAATACGTTTATATAATTTTATTTATATTACTTTAAATATAACAATTAATATACCATTAAAGTAGAAAATGTACAATAAACAATTAAATGTCCCATTAAATAGTCATTTTAAGCGTTTAATTGAGTATATAAAACCTATTAAAAAATATAATTATTCCGCTCTAATTTTATTTTTTCTATGTATTTTTTTTGAGGTGCTGTTAATTTTTGGTTCACGGGCTGAGAAGTCTGGGGATCCCTGATGTAACGCGTACTTGGTACAAGTTATGATCGAGTAAAATAGCGTCATTGGAGAATCCTTTCAGACTCGTAGAGGAGCGTTCATTAACCTTCTCCTCTGCATCATAGATGGAACAAAGATGGCGGGACCTCTCTTTATTTTAGTGTTAAAAACAAGCAGCCAATATCTATTCACAGATTAACAGTTTAGTTTAAGATAATTTCAATTCATTTTAAACAAATTTTGGACATACTGCACCTTTAACCTATCAATGGGAAAATGCAAACTCTGTGCTAACTGATGCTAATAAAGTGCTATTAATACGTCATTATTCGTTTGTTTCCAAAGCTTCTGTACTGATATCTAATATAATATCATTGCATTTAGTTTATATTTACCCTCCTTCCTCCCTCCCTTAGGCCTGCCATGAATGTCAGAAAGAGTTTGAGGAGGCGGAGAGGAAGCATCACTGTCGGTCGTGCGGCGAAGGTTTCTGTCATCCCTGCTCCAGCCAGAGGATGCCGGTGCCAGAGAGGGGCTGGGGCAGCAGCCCGGTCCGAGTTTGTAAGAACTGCTTCCGTCAGGGAGGCCCTCCTGACAGCAACAGCCAGGGTAAGAGCCAAGGAGCCTGTCAGCCAGTCCATTTCTGGACAGGGCTCGATGTTAACCATCGCCCAATCTCCCAGGGCAAGTAGTTTTTATTGTTGGGAGTTTAATTGCATTTGCCTACCGGGCAAGTGCAGTGATTGCAAAAAAAAAATTATTTATCACTCAAAATTACTTTAAAATCACCGACATTCAATGAAAACGACCCAGAAGCATTGCCGGCACCATTTTTGTTGTTTTGTACACATTCTCGCATGATTTGAAAAAGCACGGTGATTTTCCGCCAGATGGCCTGATTTTTGTCCACCTAGCGGTAATTTTGATGTATTTACCAAAACGACAAACAAGCTAGAAAGCGCTATTGTAGCTGTGTTTCTGTATCATTTCATTCACTTAATCACTCAAAAATCACCTACATTCAATGAAAACGACCCAAAAGCGTTGTCGGTGCCATTTTTGTTGTTTTGTACACATTCTCGCGTGATTTGAAAAAGGCGTGTTATTTGAAAAAGCCAGGTGATTTTCCGCCAGATGGCGTGATTTTTGTCCCGGAATTGGCGTGAATCAGACACATTTTTTTCGACTTGGCAGGCTAAAAAACAAAAACAACAAGGCAAAAAAATTTAAGTACAGTAACACACCCACCACTTATTTTACCCTCCACTGTATCCTCTTTACCCACCACCCATCCTCATCCATTCACTAAACATTTTCCAAGCACACAACAGTTTAAAGCAAAGTTTAGTTTGAAAAGAATGTGCAGGGAGGATTGAAAAGCATGTTAACACGGTAATGTAGACTTGAGTTCATTATCTGACGCATGCATATACACACCAGGAACCTGGAAACTTAAAAAATACTGAATTACCTTAACGTCAACCCCTGCTGGAGCTGAACTGGAACGGGTTACCTGATGATGGCGCCGTTGTTCACTTTTGGAATGTGTTTGTGCTTTTTGTTAGTGTCCAAAGTGGAGCCTGGGGGTCTGATAGCTCGCAGGGTGACGGAGGTCGCCCAGACTACAGTGGATATGGTCACCACAGCTTTGGACTACCCACGATGTGAGTTCCACCCTGTTAAACATGATGTCATATCCGAGCAGGTTTGGAAAACTAAGAAGATGCACAAAACAGGAAAATATTTAGGATGACAACAAAACGTAAAATTTTATTTTTTAAACTGAAAGAACATATGTGCAAAGCAGGTTATTCCTCCAGAGCCAAGTCAGTGTCAGTAAGAACAAAACAACTGTAAAATGAATCCTGCTGTGTTGAAGGATTCATACACTTTAAACCTTCTGGCTTTTTGTCACATCACAACTGCAAACAGAGTGTTTACTAGGATTTAATGCAGGGTTCCCGCGGGTCCTTAAAAAGTCTTAAAAGGCATTGAATTCTTCAAAATAAAACTAAGGCCTTAATTGGTATTAAAATGTCTTGAATCAGTCTTTCGTAGGTCTTAATTTTTAAAACATCATAAATAGGATTATTTTTATTACGATGTATTTTTGTAATCTAAATAAAACATTAAAATTGACAATTTTTTTTTTATTAAAAAAAAATAATGGCTCGCCATTATTGGTTCCGTCCCGATAGCGGAACCAATAAAGCGTTGTTGTGGCCGGGACATTTGGGAGATGCCCCATTAACTTCTTGTCTGGAAAATATGAACAAGTTGAGTGAGTTTTCTCCATGGCTAAAACCAGGGAACATACATGAGCTACAGTGTATTTTGTGCAAGAAGCGATTCAAGCTCAGAACGATGGGAATTAAGGCAGTGGAGTCGCATGCGAAGCACGAAACACAAAGCGCCTAAATGGAGTTACCTGAGAAACAGCCGGTATTTCTCAGTTTTGTTCCACCCTTGTCTCTGCAACGCCTCCACTTATCACCAAATCAAACATACTAAGAAAACAATACAAAGAAAAATAGCTGCAAAAAAGACTTCGCACTGGTTATGTTGTGGCTTTAAAACTGATTTGGTTTGTTCCTAAAACAAAGCTTGTGAATTCAGTTAAATAATTGTTAAATTATATCTGTCATTTGTGTGTTTAGCTTTCTTCCTGTATGGGAAGTTTTTCAAAATTTGAAACATTAGTGCAGTGGTTTATGTTAAAATAAACCTTTGGGTT
This sequence comes from Cyprinodon diabolis, assembly GCA_030533445.1. Lineage (NCBI taxonomy): Eukaryota > Metazoa > Chordata > Actinopteri > Cyprinodontiformes > Cyprinodontidae > Cyprinodon > Cyprinodon diabolis. Next base: position 6,821,097 of record CM060079.1, read on the forward strand.
AAGTTGTCGCAAGCAGGTTTTTCTTGTGTTTCTTGTGAATTTGGTCTTAAATTTTTATTTCAAGTGGCATTAAAAAGTCTTGAATTTAACTTTCCTTATGCTGTAGGAACCCTGTAATGTGACAGAAAGTGGAAGGAAAATGTGAACAATGAAGAGCTCGATCTGAACCAGACTAGATGGAGCGAGTCTAAAACGATCTGTTTTCAATACAGCGTTTCCCATTTAGACCTAAAAAGTTCACCTTTGGACTTTTTCATTTATAAATGAACAAATTCTTTCTTATTTTCCCCTTTTCCCACATCAGATTAGGTTTTTTTTTTTTTTTTATCTAATCGACATAATTAAAAAGTAGAATTTTTTTTTCCCTCTATGTCTGCCCAGCTTTTGTTAAGGACGTGGCTCGGCCTGACTACTGGGTCCCGGACCAAAACATCACCCAGTGCCATGAGTGCCAGAAGACCTTCACTCCAGCCATGTCTAAGCACCACTGCAGGGCCTGTGGGCAGGGGGTGTGCGGCCCCTGCTCTGCTCACATTAAACCCGTGCCTTCCAGAGGCTGGGACCACCCGGTGAGGGTGTGCGACAGCTGCTTCGCCCGCACCGACGCCCTGTGAACGTCACAGTCTTCCTCAGTTGGTCCCGGTCAGCACTGTGAATCCCAACACTGCTGGAAACCCAGAGGGATTGACCCGACAGCTCTAAGAGGCTCAACTGGAACCAGCTTTGTTTAATGGACACTAAAGAAGAGGCTCCAAACGATCACTAAGAGGAGCGTTAGCTGTACGGATCTACATGCCTTTATTTCACAAACTGGTTCTGGGTCAGTAATGAGACGTAAAGATCATTTCTATAGCAGGTCTTAGACTGAGTGGATTAAAAAAGCAAGTTGGACGTTTATTTCCTCTTACTGGACGCTTTTTAAAAAAGTTCTCATCAAAGAACTTAAATTCTTTATGGCACTTTAGATGATCGCTTTAACCCTTCCTGCAGCGGGCTGCTCATCCTAATCTGGAATTATTAACTAGCCAAAATTAATAAGGGAAATTTTAAATTCCCCAAGCCTTAAAAAGCATCCTGGTCTCTGCAATTTTATTCGCACAAACTCTTAGATAGCAGAGGCTGCGTGTGTTTAAGCTTGGAGGTGTTCGTGTGGTAAAGAGCTTGGTCTGCAGCAGCGTGTGCCTTCATGGGTATCTTACTACTCAGTCAAACATATCGTTTGTGTTTAAATCATGGAATTCACTTCAACTCAAGGCCTTGATCGTCATCAAACTTTTTTTTAAGTTGCATCCGTATGAAAGAGATGTGATCAATTAAAATCTCAACATAATCAGACATTCCAGTGGGTTAAACAGCCCTGAGTTCCAGAGTAGATGTACCTCTGAGAAAGCTAATGCAGCTACGCTAAACCAGGCAATCTATCTCATCCAGTCACATATAAACATAAGATATTCATCATAGTTGGATTTGAAACTGAAGGCTTTTCTGTGTCATTGTCGTTCTTTAGTTTTTCTGTGTGAAAGGAAATCATTTTTATTCAATTCTGGCAATTGAATTTTTAAATAGCAACTGACCAAATAAAGATATGAAAATCATTGTTCTTCATATGACTCTTTGTTTTTCTATGACACTGATGGCCTCTATTTATTTTTCTTTTAATACTTTTACTGTTATGTAAAATGTAAAAAGGCTGCAAAATTCAACACATTAAGGTGTGAGACGGTTAGTGAGCCTTTAATGATGGAGAGGAATTTTAACCTTGCAGACAATAACACCATCAAGTTACCTCAGTTCAATTTGGTTTATTGTTTTAGCTCTTATTCGGTGCGGATGTTTAGAGACGGTTTGGTTTCTATGCAGAAAATGATTCAATTTAAATTAGATTAGATGAGCTTTATTGATCTCACAGCGGAGAAATTCACTCGTCACATATTGGCATAGTAATTAAAGAAGAAGGTGTATTAAGAAGAATAAACAATATATATATATATACAGTATATCCAGGTATATACAGTATTTCAAAATAAATAAGGATTAAGGTGCAAGTGTGCATGTATTGCACACAATGAAAAACAAAATAAAAATAAGAAATTTAATCCAATCAAGCTAGTTAACTGAATAATTACTAATTGAAACCTAAAAAAAAAACACTTAACTTCGCCATTCCAATTGTTCTCCTTTTATGGAAACCAAGCAGACTTCATCAAGTAGCTCATTTGCATTAGGTGAGCATTAAGCAATGGTGGGAAGTGGCATCGAACAAGAAAATTAACTCGGCAGCAATCTCTTGTCCTGAGCGTGCATATTGTGATGATGGAGAAATTCCATTTTAACAGGGGGGGGGGGGCTGCACCTTCCTGTGGCTTTAATGCAATTAAAAGGGGTTTGGAAAAGAGAACATTAAGACTCCACACAAATAAAAATGAAAGAAAAGCATATACAAGTTCTTCCTATGCTAGAAAGAAGCAATATCTCCTCAAGCAGCTTCATCTCAGAGAAACATGGCTGAACAGAATAGCTCAAAGCAGGGAGTGAAATACATGGAAGTTAAATCTTAAGTATATTCAGCATTAGCTCCTTTGTTTACATCATAGTGGCAAGATCAAAAGAGAGTTGGGGCCTGCAGGTGGCGCAGTGGTTGGCGTGCAAGACAGTGTTTGACTGAATAGAGGAAAGCCATTGTTAAAACCCTCACCCACTGCCGGGTCGTATTTGCAGTTAGCCTTAAAATCATACAGGAGACAGAGCAAACACCAAAGAATGAGTCTTGATCAATTGGAAGGTGCTTTCAATGTATGTTAAATACTTTGTGTGGCAGAAAACCTACACTGCTGCATCAATCCTTCTCTTCCACAACTCATTCACTAACATTCACTCAATTTATACAGAGATTTTGGTTATAAGAAAAAAAGTTCAACTGGGACAAATACTTGTTGCACGTTTAAACCAAATAATCAAAAACATCCGTGAGGACACGCATTTGGCACTACTACTCATTGACTCAGCCAGAACACCATGTCTTCAACCCTCTGACCAAACCCAACTTGCATCATTGTTCCTTTAAAGCTCTTTCTGGGCCAGCTAAGTTAGCTCCTGGTTCCAGATGTTTGGGTGGGCTGAGTGGCTTTAAACTGCTGCAGGAATTTAGAGGTTCTTCTTCTGAACCTGAGTTTTTGCTCTAATCATGTGTTTGAATCATCTGCAAAAGTGAAATGAAAGGGTTAAATATCTTAGATCACCATATCCTGTCCTGCAAACATTTGATGAAATATCTTCTTTCATTTGGCTCCACAGCGCATATCTGTTAAAAACAGGCCTGAGATCAGCTAGTTGTACAGAGACCTTTGATCCTGTAGGAAGAAAATTCTCAGACCCAGAACCCAGAAGTTCCTGGTATTCAGGTTTTCCCCCCAAACCGATGTAGACAGATTCATCACGAGGCATTAGGTTTAACAAGACACAGACTGTCAGCGATGACAAACCATTAATCCCCTGGGGTTTCTGCTAAATGCCCTGGCTTTAGATCAGCTGCCACTCCACTACGAGCACCAGAGACCCAATGGGACCAAAATAGATTGTAAACCCAGGAACCTTTTATTTGTTCTTTTAAGTCTAAACTTTGATTAAACTAAAATTATCTTTTCGAGATTAGGTTAAGATAAAGTATTTCAATTTTTGTGAATATCTCAGTAATGCATGTATTATAAAATGCATAATGTTTGGCAGAATAGCCTTTTAATCTTCTAATACTTTGAGTGTCCTTTTATCGAGTTTCCTAGAATTTTGTTCCTCATGACAACATTTTAAGCGGAGGGGGTTTTTTCTGCTCCTACTCACCTCTTAAGCTCCACCCACAGCATTTGATTCTATGGTTATGATCAGTGACTCAGTTAGATAAAAAGGAAAGGACTTGAGCCAAAACGGATGTGCATCAGAGGTCGCCATGATAAGTGCCTTCCAAATAGTGCCTGCAGAAAGGAAGAAGGGGGAAAGGAAGTTGGATGGTTCCTATTTATAGTTCCTTTAGTGACGGGACTTCCATACGATCATATCTGGTGTTTAGGAGCAATATGGATTCTTACAATCCTTCGCGTGACAGAACGTAAAGGCACAACCCAGTTCAGGCAGTTTAACAACAAATACTTCATTTCATCCCTTGTATTCTGTGTCACACATGCAAACATTTATATGTTTTGGGTTTTATAATGAAAGCTTCATCCTTTCAGCACACTGATGTAACTTGTGTCTATTGTACTTTTTCAGAGCTCTGCTGTTTCAATTTGACAAACGGCAACATATTGGTTCGCATCAATGATGTTCAAGTAGCTAAAGACTTTATAGATTTGCCACAGCAGTCCAAAGCTCAATTCAGTTCAGTTTATTTCTATAGCGCCAATTCACAACACATGTCATCTCAAGGCACTTTACAGTTCAACCAGATCATACTTGATTCAAAGTTTTCTATCTAAGGAGACCCATCGATTGCATTGACTCATTGACTCGAATGCAATCCCTCGCACTAAGCATGCTTGTAGCAACAGTGGAGAGGAAAAACTCCCTTTTAACAGGAAGAAACTTCCAGCAGAACTAGGCTCAGTGTGAGCGGCCATCTGCCGAGGCCGACTGGGGTTCAAGGAGACAGAAGCAGAGACACAAAAAGCAGCTGTAAAAGGCGGCACCATCCAGGAAACACACAGCCAGGCAGACGAGCTTCGAGCCAATTCCCATGTCAGAGGATGAAGAGAGCAACTCCAGGCAGTCACAGTCAGAGAAACAGGACTACACTGAGAACAGGCCGATCTCCAAAATCTATAAACAAAGGTGTTGATGGCAGCAGCACAGCTGATATTTCTCTCCAGGATGGAGTCACAGCCAAACAGGAACAGACGAGGCAAAGCTACTATGAGAAAAAGCAGAGAGAGCATAACGTCAGAGATTGAACTAATAGAATCTGGGGAGTGGGAGAATAGAGATAGAATGAAGTGTAATGATGAAATAGGGGTCCCTAAGTCCTCCAGAAGTCTAAGCCTGTAGCAGCATAACTGTACAGATAGCTCAGGATAAGTTCCTTTTCTACCTATTATAAAATCTATAGTGTTGACCCCATGAAACAATGGATTGAGCCAGTGTTTGAGGTTGATTAAACTACCTGGCTGAAATGTGGATTCAGCATCTCCATATTACGTTATTGTCTGTGCCGACGGTGGCTCAGAATTTTGGGGTTTGTCCTGTAACTCATGGGCTGACAACGTTTTCTATCATGTGCCACACAGGGTTAGCATCCAAATACATTTACGGTTGTTTCCATTTAACTCAGATGTTTAAGATTAACCAAATAAAAGCTTTCAAAGCCCTAAAGTTAATACCTGGGTTTTGCAAATGGTAATCTTGCTGAGTGTAAATTTCTAACATTTAAGACAGTAATAAAAATAAAAAATAAGGATAAAGAAAAAAACTAAAAGATCTCTTTGTAAACTTCCTTATATCTACACAAGAGGGCGCCCAATGAAGGAAAATGATGAAACAACCCGGCAGTAAATTTTACATGAGGCCACCTGCCACTAACTGCTGGGGCTATCTCAGTGTGTGTGTGTGTGTGTGTGCGTGCGTGCGTGTGTTTGTTATGACCTATATGCTTTTAAGACTCCACGCACCTGTATAAACATGTAGCCTTTGGATAACACAGGAAGCAGGCCGGATGATGCATTTTACAAATCAAACTTTAAAAATAAAGTGTCATTAGTCCTTATGGAGAGAGAGAGACAAACTCACCTTTCATTCAGTGTGAGCAGAGCCTTTTACAGCTGCCTTTACAAGTCTACATAGCCCACGATAAATCCTTTCCCATCATGCATGTCTTTTCTCTGGATTCCTCCTGCCTAGTAGAGGTGAAACTAAAGTAATACTTTGCTGAAGGACCTTTTTGTTCCATTTTATTCGTCAGTCCTCTTTGGGAGGAATCTGTCCATTTTCCACAGATTGATTTGGTAAGATTTGTCTGTTCTAAGACTCTGAGGCTCTATCCGACCCTTATCTACAGCCCTCTTCAGCTGACAGATTTTCTATTAGGTTTAGTTTTGGACTCTGCCTCGGGCACTTCAACACTTCTTTTTATTTCCTTTTAAATCTAATCTTTTTTTGATTTGGACTCAATGATGCTGAGAAATGAAATCTTCATCTCTGGGTTTCTTGTAGACACTTAAGGGTTTTGGACCCAAACTCCCTGGTATTCGTAGATGCTCATCATTTAGCTTCCCTTAATTAAAATCATGTCCTATCAGTAGAAAAATACCACTGTGGATATTTCTGTTGATGTGTAGCTCATCTCATTAGGGATTGGAGCATAAACTTTTTTTTTTTTACACAGGATTTTAGGGGTTTTTGCCTGACGTCTAAACATTTAGGAAACACAGAATATTTCTTTCGCAAGAGGAAAACAACCAGAACTTATTTTTGAGGCTCTTTTCATGTTTCTGGTGGCCTCTTGGTATTCAGATGTCAGAAAAGTCCTCCTCAGATATCGGAACCTTATTTTAGGTTCTTCATATTCACTTAGCTGAATCCTCTGACAGCCAATGAATCAGACTTTTTATTCTAGGTTTGCCTCCTCTGTCATGTTTGTTTTATCCTTTTAAAATCAATAAATAAATGATAACTAATATTATTTATTTAGCAAATAATGAAACTGATCTCCTTCTGGCCTGAAAGATGCATCACAGCAGTCAGAACCCCCCTTCTGGTTGGGTGGAATAGCGCTGGGAGGATTTTAGCAGAATGAACATTAGGTGGCACACTTTCCATCTCAATGGCTTCATGCCTACTGGTCTGTAAGAGCAGGCATAGCTATTTTTATCATTGCACTTAACCTAATTAATCTAAAAATTACGGCATTAGTGTATTTCAATTCCGTACTTAAACTGAATGCATGGTGGTGCCTGTATCATGCTGTGGTGTTGCTAATCTCCAACAGAGATGGGGGAAAAAAAGGATTAGCGTTGATGGCAAGATGGAAGTACCTAAATAAAGACTAATACTGGAAGTAAACAGGTTGCATCTTCCTTTGCTTCTCTGCACAGAACAACTGTGTAATAAATGGTTAATTAAAGGCCTCTGCAGGAGTGCATCACATGCCGAGAAGGTCGTTCAGTTGTTTGATTCGGACTTGCTGAAGCAATATTGCTTTATTAAAAGGCCCATGAAATAAACTTGTTCAATGACCCATCAAAGTCCAACTCAACATCAGAGGGAAGACTTGGGAACTAATGTCCACACACGCTTTCCAGCTGATCTAACAGCTTTGGTCTGTTTTTGAAGAGAAGAAAGAAAACCATCAAGTCCCATTGAGGTGCATTGTCTGCTGTGTTTTTAATACAAGGGAATGTGAGAAGTTAAGTGCTGCTGAATTTGTTTCCAACTCTCAACAACACTAAAGAGCAGGTTGTGGAAGCAGAGAGCTTTGCACCAAACACCATACAAGCTGGTGCACCCATCAATAGTTCACACCAACTATCAATCAGTGTAATTACTTTCCTCAAGCCTGAAGGACTACAGGGTCACATAGCTATGGCCTCATGTGTTACAATTAGCCATGTGGCCATGGGCTGGGCTTCATTACTAGTCAACCGCTTATGTAGGCCCTGTGATTTAGAAGATCGGATGATAAGGTAACAGGGAAAGAGTCTGTGTCTGTTTGCATCAAGGGTTATTATTATATCTGGTCATCTAACCACAGTCCATTATGGAAACACTATTAAAACTCCATTCTTGTGCTGTTCTCTGCACACAGGCAGATGCACACAGTCACTGAAAGCAGCGAGGACAGATCTAAGTGGATGTGAGACAAAGTAGGCTGCAGTCTGACCTTCCATCTAAAACAGTCATTCTGCACAAAAACATATTCTATTGTAATTTCAAAACCAATCTGCTCAGAGTATTTATGGATGCTGCTGCAATGTGGACAACATACCACCCCCCAACACCCACAACCACACACACATATGCACACTAATGTGGTGTTTTCCTTGAAAATCCACTGGGATGTTCTTGTATTCTCAGCAAAAAATTAACAGTATTATGCTCTGTGTGAACACAAGGCTTTCTTTTTTTGTTGATTCTAGCAGCTTTTTGTAGGACATGAATCTTTTACTTTGTCACCATGACAACCAGGACTTGTCTTTTTCACGCAAAAGGCTCCTACAGAGCTTTGCATTAGTATTCACGTCCCAATTCATTTCCCAATACGTTTTCAGATCACATAGGAAACCGGAATGCATCCCATTGTGATGTATATTGGGACGGTGGCTGCTAACTCTCATGCCTTGCAGCATCAGGCTCTCAGGTTTGAATGTTTCTGGATGGAGTTTTTGTGATTTCTCTATAAATGTCCAGGTTCTTTCTGTTATGTTGCTCTAAAGCATCGATTCCCAACATTAGAGTTATGCCCCCACCAGAGGTCCTTGACCAGTACAGGGTCATGAGATCCGATACAGAAATTAAACTAAACAATAAAGATTTATGTTGAAGTGCTTAAAAATACGCCTCACTTAAAAATGGAAAACAAATCAAGAACTTTGGTTGTTTTGTAATGTTCTTAAACCACTATTCACTCATTTTGTAGAAGTGTTTCTAAACTCAACTGGTAGTTTGGGGTCATGAGTTTTGTGGGTCAGAAGCAGAAAAGTTTGGGGACCTCTGCGTTAAAATCCCCTCTGAAACCTGGTTGTTATCTTTGGCAGCGCCTCATCCTGAAAATGTTGTAGAAACAGGAAGATTTCAAAATCGAAACATTCCCATCATTTCATATTTCAATTTCTCACAGTTATAGACAATTGCAATTATCGTTTTAACTGTTTAAATAAATCCTAGCTGGCTTTCCTTCAGTCTGGGCAGAATGCTGCAGCAAGGCTGCTGACCTCCCTGCACCGGTAACCTTTGCAGACCAGGATACATGAATACATTTTGGTTTTAGCTTTTAGAGCAAATCACGTTTAGGCTCCTAAATATATATATAAAGGAACTTTTAAAGCCTCTTTCTCCGTCAGACTTTAAGACTTTAAAAATCGTGATTTTTCACATGGTGGCTCTGATTTCCAGTTGTCCCTGAGCTAAACAGAATCCTCATTCTTTTTTCTAGAAACATCTTAAGAAATGTTAAATTTAGATTAATTTTAAGGGCTCTGACTGAACTGTTCTAATGTAGGAATTTGCTTTGATATAAACCATACCAGCTCCTAGGAGAAATCAGTCAGTTCTCTGAATTATGACTAATAGGCAGAAGTTTTTTTTTAAAGAATTTAAAATATATTCCAAGTCTGTTTGATAAATAAATGGTTTCCAGGAATGGCTCTCACCTGTGCATAGTGGTGCAGTTTGCCCCGTTTTAGGAAGGACCCTGATTCCTGGTCTATCTGTATAAGGTTCATGTTTTCTCTGAATTCCACTGTCCAAAAACATCCCTGTTAGGTTGACTGATGATTCTAAATTGGTGTGCAGACGGTTGTATGTCTTGGTGTTTGTATGTCCCTGACTGATGACCTGTTTGAGGTGTACAGCAAATGAATGCTGGAGAAAAGCACCAGCCCTCGGTGATCCTTAAGGACAAGCAGTAGAAGATGGATGGATGGTTCTCAATAACTGATCCAGCTGCTAACAGTTGGTTCTAGTTGTTCTCTAGTTATATTTAAGCAGTGTTGTGCATTTGACTTACTCTCTGTTGCTCCTTTTTGCCTGTCTCCCTTCCCCTAGCTCCCTTCTAGTTACTTCTATCCACACCTGCTCCCTATGAGCTGATTAGCCCATTCTTTGTTATGTCTCCCATATATACACCTTCTATGCAGTTATTCCTTGCTGGATTCTCTCCCTTCCTTAATTCCCCGGGTTTTTTTCTGCCCTAGTGTCACCTAGTTTTTTTTTGGTTCCTGAGTTTCTTGTCAGTCGGTTCTGGATTGTGGCTTTTTCATTTTTACATCATTACATTTTTGCAAGAAATCATCTCTGCCTCTTTTTCTCTGCATCTGGGTCCTCAACAAGAATCCACTAATCTTAACAAAAAACAAGTCACAACAAATCTCATCTTCATTCCTTCTACAATAAAAGATTGCATTAAAAATAAAGAGTAGTTGTACTTTACCATACCTTTTACTGCTACTAAAGTAATATTCTTGTTAGAGTATTACTATTCTTAACATTTTCTGGTTATTCTACCCACCGGATGTAACTTGAGCTGTTCAACATCAGGCAAACAAAGAGTAAATAGTCAACATCTTCTCTGAAAGTTCTCTCCAAATTTATTAGTTTGTAATCATTATATTTAGCTTTATTTCTTTTTTTTTTGCACAAAATTTTGTCTTACTACATAATTTCACACATTAAACCAGATGTTAGGGGCAAATATTTATTCAGTAGTTGAGTAGGCATTTTACTAAGTACTCTTTAGTCTTTAGTAAGACAACTTTCTACTTTTCCTCAAGTGAGAGGATGTGAAGGTAGTTCTACTTCTACTTAAGTAAAATCTTTGGGTACTCTGTCCTTAACCCTTTAAAGCCTGATCCAAGAATAAAACAAAACATAAAATAACTTTTTTTTGGTTTGAAGTCCTTATTTGGCCTTTTAACAAAATATGTAAAAAGAAAAAACTGACTTTTTTTTTATATTAATAATTTATTACTATGCGATAAGTCAAGATTATTTTTTGTGTAGTCTTCTAATGGCTGTTATCAGGTATATCTGATTGTGTACAATAGGACTTTGAGCAAAGTTTTTACCATTAAATTATGCAAAAGGTGTCAGACGCAAAACATTTCAGAAACCGTATGTATCAAATATGATACATTTGGCATTACAGGGTTAAGTCATTTGTTCTTATGATGCTACCATTGTTCCTTCAGTACAAATAAAAAAGTTGCACCCCAAATGCACTAAGGGGCATTAGAACAGATCCTTCACCCGATCCAACTCAACAGATGCTAGTCTTTATAACTATTATTGCTCAATAACTTGTTTGCATCCTGGTTTGTACCTGAAGTTTTTTTCCATTTACCGTCCAACTAGTCTATTGCATATGTGTTTTTATTGACTTTTTTAGTTTCACATTTTATCAATCAAAATGGACCATTTTTGAGAACTATACAGTTTATTTTCCCTCTATTATAGTTTATCTTACCTGTAGATGAAAATTCATGGATTTCCTGGAAAGTTTAAACTCAGTGCAGCAATGATGTGCTTTAGGGAAAGTTGTGTTGCTGCTGATCGCCTGAGGCCATGCATCCTTTTATTACAAACACAAAAACGATTCTAAAAACCTGCTATTGCTATGTCTTAACCCGCCTCTTTAACTGTTTTTTAACTATTTTTTCCTGATTGTTGAGCAGATTCTCAGTCTCTCCTACAGAAAGGCAACCCCACAGCGTGATGCTTCTATACTGCTGTAGGGCTGTGGTCCCTTTATGGGTCATTAAACATCAGAGTACGGGGAGTTGAAAATGAAAGCAAATTGAACAGAAAAGCTGATTGCTGGTAGCATAATCTGCAAAAAAAAATGTTACAGAGGTTAAAAATAAAAATAAAACAATTGTCAGGACACATAAAGATGATATAAAAAGGACAAACACAAATAATTAATGTTTGGCTCATGAAAGCAAAAGCAGGAGTAATATTATATTACTTTATTTATCTTTTGTACAATGTAATTACAATACAAATATGTTGGTTTAAATACAAAAACTTCTGTAAATAAAGATTAAAAATAAACTCCACCGGTTGTCTTTGTTACCATCACTAAGCTATAAGGTTTTACAATCAAGTTGATGAGGTCATTTAGTTTGCTTTGACGCAGAACACAATTAGCCTACATTTATAATTTGGAGGGCGTGCAAACGAGAGCCAAGGGCAAAAAATATGGACTAAAAGCCTCTACTTCATAGCCCAATCAATCAGTCAATCAATAAGTCAGACTTATTTTTAGTAAAGAAAGAAGATAAAGAAAGCAGTTTGCTCAGATTGGATAGAATATTTATTTCAACCTAGAAGGCTGAGGTCTGGGAGGAGGTAAACTGGCTCAAAATAACCCAACTGTAAATAAATTTGGGTGATGGGAAATGTCTGAGAGAGGCGTTAAGCTCATTAAAACAAGCAGCAGGTAATGTTAAAAGTGGCAGTTCGTAATTATGCAGCCTAACAGGAGCATCTGATCAGATTATAGTTTAGAGAAGAGAGAAAAAGCCCTTTGATTATAAACATTTCTGCTTTTTAAATTCTGGATCTTCTCAGCGAGAACCAAAGCCTCACTGACAGCTGACGTTCAAACTGTATCACGCGTTGCACATGTTTAGAAAAAATAAATCATGGACCTTGCAGATAGATAATATTTTCTTTCAGACCAATCAGAGATGCTGTTTTAAAGTTTTTTAAAGCTGTAGAGCAAGAGAGTCTTCTGAAAGCATGGGACACCAGACACGCTGCTTATATTTTGGACCCAACATCGAATGTTTCTTAGCTCTAAACCAAACTTTCCCCTCACTTTTCTCTCTCCATTACCTCACTGCAAAAACGATCCAGAAATAGGTAATAATGTCTAAGATTTTGTGTATTTACCCTTAATTTAAGAAGGTAAATAAGATTATTTGCCAATGGATTGAGTATTTTTACTCTGAAAATAAGATAATTAGATAATATGCACTTGAAATAAGACAATGCTATATTTTTTCTTATTTTAAATTTAAATTGTCTCGTTCCATTGGCAAAGTGTTTCAATTACTAACCTCGTGAGACCATCCTGATCTCGCGAGCTTTCAAGGTTTCACTCGCAGATCAGTCTGGAGACTCTCCGTTAAAGAAAATTTGGAGCCGTTCACCAAACGAACGTCCAATCAGCGTTGGCTTTGAGGCGGGTTGAGGTGTGACGCAACGAGAAGCGCGACAGTTCAGTCTAAAGAACATGGCGGCTTCAGCCGATGAAACTAGCGTTAGCGTGGCTATCGAGCAAGTTTTATCGGAATTACAGAGTATTTCTTCACTGAAAGAAGAGCAAAACACTGCTCTGGAGGCTTTTCTCAGAGGAAAAGATGTTTTTGCTCTTCTCCCGACTGGTTTTGGCAAGAGTTAGATCTATCAATTGGCTTGTGCCTGGCTTGTGGTATTGTTTTCGTCGTAGCTCTGTTAGTACGTCATATGCTTCGTTGATCTGATTGGTTTATTTGGCCCGTCTATCACCAACATAGGCCAATCAGCTAACCAGTATTTTCGGCCCCTCCGAAAATTACTTCAACGGAAGGTTTCCAGATGGATATGCCGAGCAAATCCATCTGGCGGAGTCAGGTTACTCAATTACCACCTCAGTTCAAGAAAAAATGCACTTATTTTGGGAAAAAATTACTTACTTCGATTTACATTTTTTTTTCAGTGTAGACAGTCCTCTCATGACTCTGTTCCCCATTCATCCCTCAGTCTCTCACATACGGCTTTTCCTCCGCCATAGCATCATGTGCTTCTGACTTTAAATTTCCAACTGGAACTTTGTTTTACATTCATCCAACATGGTTATACTAGTCCCTCGTTATCTGATTTCTCTTTTCATGGTGAAATCAGCGAAGATATCCCCTTTTAAATAAACCTTTTTTTCACATCTTGTTCTCCTCCAACCACTAATATCACTACAGTTAATTGGGATTTTATGCGACACCTGAAGGTTCAGTTTTTCTATTAGCGCAGTGACCATAAGTAATGAAGTATTCAGGGTCACATCAACCACACTGATGTTTGTGGTTGAAACACAACAAAAGGTGTAAATACTTTTGCTAGGTACTGTAAGTGTAGCAGTATTGTAGTACTTAAAGAGGTGATTACACAATCATTACTGTACATGATGAGAGTATACCCTGTTTGAGGAGACGGATGAGGATTTCTGAATTTTGGAATGTAGTGCATTGTTTCTACGGCGTTGCACAGTGTTTAGGAGGAGGATTTTATTTTTTTCCACTGAGTTGTTATAGTTTCTTGGGTACGTTGGTGAAGACAGACAGGTCTGTGTGCTCTACTGTATGTGCTGGTTATCCTGAAGTAGTGTTTCATGCCCTTGTTGTTAGGCGATTATAAAAGTAAGCTACACATCCAAGTGACGCCACACCGATTTATCGGACCTCAGCAGCAGTGAGGTGGAAGAAACATGCGGCTATATACACCGGTCTGACCTGTGCCAGTACGCAGCTGGAGTGGAAGTTGTGGTTATTTGGTTCCTGTTACATGATTAGGATTCCTTTCTCTGCTGATAACTCTCTGCTTTTTAAAATAAAAAAAAATTAGTTGGGATAAAAAACTAAAACATGCTTCTGAATCTCAGTTTCAAAGTAAGGGTTTTGAAGGTACACATAACATGTTGAAATCAAAAAGCAATATATAAAATAATTTTGGCCATAAATCTCTATTATTGGTCGGTAAGTTGTTTAAGTCGATCCTTTCAGGCATCCAGACGTCTGACCTGCTCTGCTGCGATCAGCATCGACGTGTCCCTTGGATCTGTTCCGTTCTTCTCCACAATGTTACCACACAACATAACATTTTCGCCATAAAGAAAAACAAGCAAAACATCCAAAACTATCTTTTTTGGATTGGAATGCATTCAAGTGGAGTCCACCTTTTCTCTTTTTTAAAGAAAAGAAAGCACTGAGCAGCGTCCACACTGCGGTGCTTTCAGTAGGAGTAACATGCAGTATATGCAGGGACCTGCAGCAGGGATAGTCAAGCCAGAGTGGAGAAGTGATAACAGGAAGGAGAGGCTGGGAACTGATGGACTGAATGGATTCACTTTGTGAAGTCTGGAAAGCTGGAAACCCGACCGCATCCCAGCAGACATCTTCGTTCTTCTCTATCTCACTTGGGACCGTAAAGAAAGAAACTAAAATAATTGTAGTACCGACCCCAAGGATGCCACAGGCAGGATGCTAGGCCAGCTGAAAGGACCTGTATACCGTTTAAGCAAAAATCCTGGAAAAGCTTCCCATCTTCCTTGGGGGTTTAAATCCAAAGGAAGATCTACATTTGTTAGAGACAGGCTCTGACTCAGAGCTCAATCTCAAAGGTCTTTTGCAGACTGTTGGAAAATGGGTTGGCAGCTGCAGCCGCTGCTTTGTTCCCCGTTGGTTGCGTTGCTGCTTTTGTCTCCAGTGCAGCCCACTTGGCCTCGAATCGGTCATCGTCTTGAGGGTCGCTGGCCACCGGTGCGGTTAACTGGCTCCCCTCTGGTGGCCAGCTGCCAACATTTGCGCCACTGCTCAAGGTCCCATTAATTGCCGTTGCACCAGTGTGGGCTGGGAGGCCGTTAATGGCTGTCGACAAAGGTGGGGTGGAGGAAAATGTAGCTGTGTTAAACCCTGAGGTGTGCCCAGTTGCACTGGCCACTCCAGGATAGGAATGGTGATGCCCAACTGTTCCCAATGGCCCTGCTTTAGACCCTCCAGCAGCAGAGCCCATGGTCGAACCCGTGCCTGATGAACCTGTAGCGGTGCAAAAGGCATTGGCCACCATTTGTGATGGTGTGATGCCTACGACCGGCACGCTGGCGTTGGGGTAGGTCATACTGCTGGCCAGACCAGGCATGTAGGTTTGCATGGGCATAAAGGCAGGCTGGACCGGCTGGCTGGCAAACATCCCAACAGGGGCGGGAGTTGCATCAAAAGTAAGGGGAAATGGTTGCATTGCACTTGGAAGGGAGCCAGGGGCCCCGGGCAGAGAGCCCTGCATCATAGGGGCTCCAGACATGCTAGGACCAGACATAGTTGGGATGGACATGGATGGGAGAGACATAGGGGGTCCAGACACCGGAGGACCTGGTATCAGAGGAACAGATGATATTGACATGGGTGGAAGAGGCATTTGAGTTTGACAGGGAAGAACAGAGGGGCCGGAGAGAAGAGGTTTGGACAAGGTGCCGAGGGGCATTGGGACAGTGGACACGGCGGCAGAAGACAAGGTTGCCTGTGTGGTTATATGATGGCTGGTAACAGGAGGGGGCCCTGGGATAGCAGGAATGATAGGGCCAGGGGGAGGCGTCTGTTGGGCTTTAACAGCCTTAGATACCTCCTCCAGCCATCTCTCAGCCTCTGAGGGGGTGCGTTTGTGGCCACTCTGCAGAGCTGCAGAAACTGGAGGAGGAGACTGTAGAGAAGGTTCCGGCTGCACCCAGGAGGAGGTGGCTGAGAGCAAAAATAAAGAGCTTTAGAAACTGATAACACTCCATCAATAGCTATCAATCACCATAACCCCTACTTACCCTGGATGGGTGCAGGCGGTGGAGGCAAAATTGGGGGCACAGTGCAGGTCGGAGGGCAATTTGCAGACATGGATGGGTTGGAGAAGAGCTCATCTGATGGCTTGGCGAAAGATGTGTTGATCTGGCTACACAGTGCATTAATACAGCTGTCTCCCTCTAGTGGCAAACCCATGTCCATCTCTGGTAACAACAGCATGGCAAAACACAGAAGAAAAAAGAAAACAGAGAGCAAAGAGAGTCAACATTTGGACAAAAATAAGATTAAGAAATGTGACAATCAGTTAAAGGAGGAAGTAGGTTTTGCCTGTTGAGCAACTGATCCGGTTTGGAACAAAGGAAACTATAGTTAGGATTCAATAATGGTTTCTTACTGATGTAAAGGATGTCTAAAGAACAAGGTAAGTTCAAGGGAACCTTTTTTTCCCAATACCCCAAAGTAATATGTATGTTGCATAAATTTAGCTTGTAAAAAGGTAGTTATACCTAGCCTGGCCAGCCACACTGGGCCAGTCTGGTAAGGCTCAATACTGTCCGGATTTAAAACAGACTGGACCAATCGCAGCATGGGAGGCGGGGCCATAATGGAGCAACGCTTTTCTGTAGCCATAACCGATGGCAACTGCAATAGAGCGACATTTATTGATGCCCTTTAATGTTCCAAAAAATATTGTTAAAATGTCAACAACTTGCTGCTCTAAGAGCTTTCTTTTTTAGATTAAATATATTTCATATTCATATTTCATATTCATAATTATCTGATTGGTTCTAAATTGTTTCCCCTAAATCTTTTAGTCATGCCTCTGAAATCCAGCTCCATCCAATCTCTTCCAGACTTATATGTCGTTTACATTATCATTGCCGGTCTAGTTTATACCAAATTCTTTTTTTTTTCTGTTTGCATGACAACCTTAAAAGTTCACGTTTTTTTATTGAGACTTTATGTGATGAATACGTACAAAGTGGAAGGAAATAAATAAAAGATTTTTTAATTTTTCTTTTTACAAATAAAACTTAGGAGAATCACCTTTTGCTGTAACTACAGCTATAAGTCTTTGCTTTACAACTCCTTGACCATTCTTCTCTAAAGATAAAATAGCCTGAGTTTAGTCAGTATGGATGGAGAGCAAGTGAAAACATGTCAGACATGTTTTAAATTCTGGTTGCTGATTCCTGTTTGGATTAAGGTTCGAACTTTGACTGGGCCATTTAACACATGATTACGCTTTGCTCTGAATGAATGCTGCTGTTTCTGGACCGTTGTGCTGATGGAAGGTATTGAAAATTCTCCCCCCAGTTTCAAATCTCTTATTATCATGTATTTAATTTCAGCCATTTGCATTTAAGTCTGGCCAGCTTTCCTAGCTGTGCTGAAAGACATGCATCCATAGAACATAATGCTACCATTACAACGTTTCATGATGGGTTTAGTTCTATGCTGCATGGAGTGTTTTGCACTTAGAAGAAAACAAATCTCTCTTCTGGTTCCATCTAAGCAAAGCATCTGCTAGATGGCTTATGGCAGAAAGCTAGCAACTGCTCCCTTAAGGACGAGCTAAATGCAGAGAAGGAGGATGCACAGATGCAATGACAAACAGAGGGGATTTGCATAAAGGAAGCAAAATAAAAGGGCTGATGCCAAATTTATTTATTTATTTTTTTTATAAAACATTCCAAAAAAAAATTTTTTCCCCACTTAAGGCTGGGTGCAGCTTTGTGTTGGTCTGTCACACTAAATACTCAGGTAGGAATGTGACAAAATGAAAACTTTAAGGTCTATGAATTGTTTTGCTTTTTTTGTTTATTTAGTATTTAACTTTTCTTTCCTCTATGAGGCCTTTTTTCTTCCCTTCAGCGTGTTAAATTGTAAAGCTCCAGGGTTTGGATTATACTGGGTTTTGGAAGCATATTATAGGTCTAACTTTGAGTTTTTCCTCTGTGTCTTGTTTTGCCTGAACTAAGCTTTATTCTCATCATCCAGCCTGTATCCTGCAGAGTCTAGAAGCTCCAAGACTTTAAACACATTACTGCTGAGGAAGTGTGCTTGTTTGTTTGTTATTCCCCTGGTAATGGTAGCTTTGTGCATTTCTAGAGGTTATTCTGATTGGTCAACTTGATTAGCAGACTGACCCTACAGATCAATAAGTAATTTATTTTTAATGTCACAAGGGAGCAAAGAGCAAATATAATGGCCTGCTACCTTTTCATTGAGAACATAATATACGTATTATAAGAAACAACTAACATTAGATTTAACCAAACTTTAAATTAAAGCATAAACTTTGAACCAGAGATCAGGGATTTCTAATGTAAACTAGTACATATCACTATGTGAATGTGTAATTATCAACCAGCTATGTACAAATGATCCCTTATTGTCATATTAAAAACTATAAGTGAATAATTACAATGTATGAAGATGTAAGTTCTCAGTGAAAAACGAATACTTAAACCCATTAAGTTAAGGTTAAACGATCAAACCATAAAACCAAATAGAAAATGTAGGAATGATCCTACAATCAACTTATCGGGAAATGAAAGGTCTCCCGGTGCGTTTAGTGTTTGTGAAACAAACCAGGACTGATGCTTCTTTCCATTAAATAAAAATGTATGCTAATAAAAAAAAAACTGTGACATATTTTGTCATTAAATGAGTCAGTTGAAACAAATGTCATTGGATGAATGCTTTAATAACGCTACATTTTATTGCCCATCTTTCAAATCCGTTATTTGGTGGACCGCTCATTTTTATTCTGCAGATTCAAAGTTTATGACTGAGGCTTATGAACCGAGCTTACAGTTACTCTCTGCAGAGCATTGAAGTTTTTTTCAAACTGTGTCAGACACATATTTTCTGATTCAAACCAGCAGGTAAAAAGCAGATAAAAAACGTCCCTATTATTAAGGCACTGTGAATGCATCATTATGCCAGATTAATGCTGTTTATGAAAACACTAATACATTTCCACCTCCCTACCCTATAACAGATTTATGTCAATTGCATTAAACTAAGATAACAGCTCTGTATGCCACATTATTTGAGATGGAAGTAATTTTATCTGTATTATATTAAAAATCATAATTCTTAATCCATCAATTAACTTTATAAATTTTTATTCAAATTCAAATCTCCCTTTTGCTGAAAATAGATGCATTCAAAATGGAAGTTCCAAATGAGCCAATATTTAAATGGAAAAAAAAAATAAAAATGAATGCATAAAGGAAGGAGGAATAGAATCTAATGAACCCATTTCTAAAATATCCTCATGATATTCACCTGTTTTGCTGCCCCTCCTATATGGAAGAGGAATGAATATCAAACAATAAGTATTTTTTCTGTATTCTTACCAAAAAAATTGACAAAACTAGAGCTTATTGAACAGTTTAGTTTTAAGAAACACAAGGTCACTGAGGTTGGAGGGTCAGCAGGTGTCTACACTCACCGGGGTTCTTGACTTCAAAGTCCGTCTTGCGTTGCAGAGTGGAAGGCAGGTCGTTGAGACGCAGTGACAGCTGTCTCTTAAAAGGAGAGTTCTTCTGGCTCAGAGCAGGAAATCCCCTGAATGAGCCTTGGCGCACAAGCTGTTCAATGGGTGCATGGCGGCGAGGGATAGCATGGGGCCCGCCGGGTTCTGGACGCTCCATCGGGGACGCTGTCCCCTCAGGTGGAGAGGCGGAGCCAGGAGGTAGAGATGGGATGACAGAGGGTGGATCTAAGGAAAACAGTGACAAGTCAACAGTGGTTTATGACATTTTCCAGGAAATTCATTTAACAGTTAATGTCAGCTGTGAGGACTTGGAGCACTTTCTTACCTTTCTTTTTATCCTGAGGCTTCTCATCTCGCTCACTGCTGCTGCCCTGCTGGCTGGAGGAGGAGTTGATGCGAAAGGAGCCTTCACGCACAAACGAGGTGCGACTGGCGTCAAAGGAAGCCGTCACGCCACACTCCTTCTCTCTTCGCTGCTTTCTCTCCAGACAGGCAGCAAAGGCACAGCCGACTGCATGACTCAAGCGCTCACCCTGGTATAAACAAAAAAAGTCATTAACACACATAGCAGAAGGAACTGCTCTATAGTCATTAGCAGTAACCCAGGCTAACTTTTTTCTTTTATTAATCTTTTCCACTTTTCTATACAGCACTGCTTCATTTTCTGGAGTTTTTCAGACATTTGTTCTTGTAAATCTCTCTAAATATCCATTATTTGACTTGATTTATATATTTTTTTATTCACTCTGTTCTACATGTACTGCTTGTGTGGGATGCTTGACTACAATTGTGTAAGTCTATGATACAGAGAAATTCTATCAAGGCACCAACGCAGGTTCTAAAGCTAGAAAAAAAGCCCAATGAGTTTTATTTTTTATTTTTGGGCTGATATGCTTTATTTTACTTATAAGAACACAGAATATTGTTCTGGAAGCTTTTTCATTTAGATCCAACTTTGCAAATTAAAGTTGGAATTAACTAAAATGCTGCTTTCGTTGGCAACTCTTTACATATAAGTGATACATATAATATGTTTTTTATTTTTGTATTTAAATAAATTAAAACCTTCAGTATGCTTACAGAAACCTGTGTGAAAATCAAGAGCTTTTGCCTTTTTGAAATATCTCTGAACATCACACTTTGAGAATCAGGTTCATTTGGTGTGGATATTAAATGGTTAAAACTTTGCCAGTTGCCTTTAACATATTTAACTTGAAAATAATCTCTCTTACAGCAGATAATTATGTTTCGTCAGTTGAATTGCAATGAGAAGAAATCTTAAAAAGTAAAAAAAAAAGAAAAAAAAAAAGCAAACTAAAGATTTTAAATAACTGGTGTAATAAAAAACGTTAAAATATTACAGTGGTAAAAAGTATTGACAGCATAAAATGTTGCTGTCTCGTTTCCAGAACTTGATAGTTCCAGACGTCAGATAAAGTATAGCTATTATTTGTTTGATGATTAGTTTAGATTTAAAGGACTGGATCACATTCAAATTTGGGTTTAGTTAAATTTATTAGGATAAGGTTTTTAAATCTGTCGCATTGTCAAAAATTAACATGAATGAATGGAACTTCAAAGAAGCCAATTCCTTCATATTTTCTCCATAAAAATGCCGGCTCTCTCTTTCTGCAGCTTCACTGTACAGAAAATGAGTTACAGAGCCTGAAGGAACACTATAGCTGAAGAAGTAAAGATATAAAAGCCATAGTGATGAAAACAGAGAGAGACAACAACACAGAATGAATTCTGGTAAATCCCCTCTTCTAATCCTGCAGGTCTGTCCTTTGACTTTCCCTGCACAGATTATTAATCCAGCAAAACATTTAAGGCTTGTTGAGAAAAAAAATCCTCAAAGAAGCACTAATTCTTAACATGAAACAGAAAAGAGGTAAGAAAGCAATGCCTCTGTAGTTAAAAACCATTATACTTTGAAACGTTTACCTTAAATACCTATGTATAAGCACAGGGCGCCATCATCCAGTCCTCAATTGTAGTCCTAAGATGCATCCATTCTTCAACAAACCCGAATCAAATGTCTCAGATGTCCCTCATAAGCTTATGCAGAGCTCTTGGGTCGAGCCATGCCACTATTAGTCTAGGTGAGCTGGAGAAGGCTGCTGTATAGCAGCTCTACACAGTTGAAACTGGGCTCCCCTGATTTTAAAATATATTAATAAAAAAAAAAAACTCTTTAAACACTTTAAATAACAAAATCCAGGAATGTCGGTGCTAACCAATAGGAGTTAGGCGACATTTCAAGGTACCAGAACTCAACGTTTCCTCTCAACAAAAAGTCTATGCTATAAAGCAGAGGTCTTCAACAGGGGGTCCGTAACCCCTAGGGGGTCCTTGGAGGTACTGCATGGGGGTCGCGAAAGTTTTGATTTATTAGGCTTTTTTTTTATATTCCTCCTGCTATTTTTTTCTACTAATTGAAATGTCTTTAAATACACATTAAAATGACTTCAACACACTGTAGTAAGCAGATAAATGGAGGGAGAAAATGTCTTTCAGTCATCAATGCACACATTCAGTGACACACAGGAGCTCTTTCAAGCTGGGCACCGTTTCATTCACAACACCTGTCCCATGAACCAGGAATCAGCAATACTTTAATAATCCCAGGGAGAAAATACTTTCGTTACAATACTAATATTTTTAATAGAGTGGCAATAGGACCAGCATAATTTCATACAATATAAATAATTAGGGGGTCCCCGCTCCATCTCGCCATCAGTTTGGAGGTCCTTGGCCTGGAAAACGTTGAAGACCCCTGCTATAAAGTTTAAGCTTTAAACAAAAGCAGCAACTTTTACCCAGATGGACAAGATCCACACATTATAAACACTCCTGTCAGCCTTTAACTGCTGCTAAGGACCAGAGAATATAATAGTTTGTTTGTTTGTTTTTTTTAATATAGTTTAAGATTTACAGAAGTCTTTTTTCTATGGGTAAAAAGAAGAACACATTTCAATTTTCTAAGATTATCTTCATTAGTACCAACTTAAACTTTGCCAATTCATGTATTTCTCCCAACCTGGACCAGAATCCCTCCTCTTTTCAGCAGTGTCCTGATATTTTCAGCAATAAAACTGAACGATGTCAAAGCCACAACAATGACAATGAGAGAGTGTTCCTGTAGTTAGGATTAGAACCTGCTGCTTTAGCCATTAACATGCTATCATTTCAGTGTCTACTCAGTAAAACTGAATGGTAATCCCTTATTAAAATCAGAGGACATTTGGAACAATTCTTCTTGTTTTTAGCTCATTTTATTCGCTTATTTAAACTGAGTCAAACATTTAAAGTGTTTAAAGTGCTTTCTTTATTGCTACATTTGTATTTTTAATCAAAATAGACCTTTTTTTGTTTTTTTGAATATAGTACGTACATACGTATTATAGATATATATATATAGTATAGTGTATGTTTTCAATTGTATACAGCTATAGATTCCTTATTCTATATATATCTCCATTTTAAAATGCAACTCAAAACCCATCTGTTCACGATTGCTTATTCTCTTTAAATATCAATTTCACTGTCACAGCCTCTGTATTTTTTAAAATGTTTTAAATGTTTTTATTTTTATTTTTTTCTGACACGGTTTTTATTTTTTTTTGTACAGTGACCTTGAGTGTCCAGAAAGGCGCCTTTTTAAATAAAATGTATTTATATATATATATATATATATATATATATATATATATATATATATATATATATATATATATATATATTTGTCTGCACCATCAACACCAAGTCAAATTCCTTGAAAGTACAAACCTACTAGGCTATAAACTCGATTCGGATTCAGTTTGTTTGTTTTCCATGCCGGTCTCTCTTGTAAAAGAGACAGTCTGTATCAAAGTGAAATGAAAAAAAAAAAAAAATGATAGACACCTATTGCATTAAGGAAAGTTAAATATACAATATTGTAAAATCTTAAAAATCTGTTAATTCACGGGGAATGCTTTCGGATTCTAGTACATCACAACATAAATGTGTTGAATATTTGAATTATTTCCTTCCTTTTTCGCAACAAGCTGTTGATAAATTAACATTTATTACAGCTAAATGTCGCAAAACCCATGCTTAGATTATTTTAAACCCTCATAACAAATGCTATACCCATTAGTTCCCATAAAAATCCTCCTTTATTTCAGGAGCTTCTTTTAATCTTAAACCTAAAAATTCTTTGGACTGGATTTTGTTTTTTACACTGATTGCAGCTTCTTGAAACACAGTTTATTTTCCTTTGAGAACCTTTTTTTGTACACAAAAAATATCCAAAGCAAATTTTCAAACATTTTCATCATCTCGCAGGATTGTCATCATTTATCGTTGTTAAATCCTGGGTAATACCATCGATTTCCAACACTGCTTTGAAATTTAGAAAACATTTTACTTTAGAATATTGGTGCCATAGATTAGAAATGTTTTCTAGAATCTAAAGTTTGTTGAAAGGATCCAGGTTCTGGTGCTGAATTTGGGGATGTGTGTGAGATTTGCCGCAGCCTCACCGAGTCTTTCAGAGCCATGAAGCAGTGGCACATCCACCGTCTGGTGGTTCCGTCTCTGCAGATGTAGGAGAAGGCCTTGTCATAGTTCCGGTCAGGAGCGCAGAAGGAAACCTTCTCTATAGTCTGGTCCACAATGAGGTCCTGACAGAGGAAATCAGACAAAGACAGGAGAGAGTCAACCGGAATCAGACAGGACATTCCTGGGTAAAATCCACTGCTTGGTTTATTTATTCAAGGCCTAGATAAAGAGAAACAGAAAATCCTGGCCCAAACTTGCCCTTGGATTGATCCCAATTACTTGACCCACTGCTTTAGGTCCTCATTCGCCTCCTTTCACTCCAGCATATTTACAAACCCACTGATGACAGAAAAGGCCTCTAACTACCAACTAATGACACTGACCCTCTTTGAATCTCTGGGCTGCCTCCGCTGCCTGCCCTTCTTTCAGTGAAAGGGTGATTCAGCTCTCAGAGTCTACAGTCACCATAGATGAAACTAAGAGGGGGGCCCTGTCTTTCTCTGTGTACATTAAGGGGCCCCCGGCTCGGCTCTTTGACTCGCACTCAAACACAGAAGGAGGGAGAAACAAGAGGTGAAGGGGAGACGAAAGGGAGCAGGGTTCACACACTCATCCACACACTTCCTTCCTGTGTTTCTGAGCCGGCGAGAAAACAAGAAGGGCATTGGAAGAGGAGAGAGAGGGAGCGAGAAGGAGGACTAGAGAGGAGGAGAAAAGGAAAGAGGGATGTAGAGGGAAAGAATGGGAGTCTATTCAATCTGGGCCAATTAGTGAATCAAAGGGGATGCTGGTACCAAGGTGAAAGGCTGGGCAAAGGCCAGTGTTTCTGTGGGTGTGTGTGTGTGGTTGTTCTCTTCATGGGTGTCTGTGAGCCGTGGAAAACACAAAGCAATCTGATAACGCGTTATTTAAAGATTTATATAATAACAATGAACAGAGGCTTTGATGGAGACGTTCCCTATAAAGAAAATGAAAGAAACTGCAGATCAGTGCACCTCATGACTCACAATGAGCTTCATCTAGAAAAGCAACGAGTTTGAAGCCCCAAAAGCTGCTGAAAGAAATGAAATAAAGAAATAGCGCTGTTTTATTCCCAGCTATCGGTTCACGGCGAAGGTGCAGCAGAGGTTCATTTTAAACAGAAACCTAAATGTGCCTTCAGATCCTATACTGTCTATAATGACTGTGTGGGTTTCATAAAAGAGTACAGACTGAATCATAGAAAGCAGAGGAGGAGGAGGAGGAGGACTGCATTAGAAGTGGTTGGAACTGCAGAGTATCTATCAGTGTCTTAAGAAGATATATCCTCAATCATTGGTCAGAATTTATTGGGGTTTTTTCTGCTTCACCTACTGAAAAATAGCTTCTATCTTAATGAAAGCAGAATTTCTCCCTCAGTTTCGTCTTCAAATGAGAAGAATCTCTAAGTGTCTGACCTGTTAAAACTCTGTTTTTAGCTGAAAGATGCCAAAATCTATATCGAATGAGAAACCTCAATTTATTCATCACAACAAGCAGCTCTTTCCTTAATTATTGTGCTATGGAGCATTCTGACAGAGAAAAACATTTTTTTAAATCTTTTTTTTTTACAATTTTGGTAGAATTGCTGCTTAAGGTGGGTTGCTCTGTCTGCTTGAAGCATGTTTTAGTCTCTACCCTGCAGTAAACGCTTAATTTGTTGTTCTCCTGAGAAAGAAGACGCTGCATCAAACCTGGATAGTCGAGAGAGACGCAATCCAAACCAGAAGTTTGCTTTAAGTTTTAATTTATGCTCTACATCAAAGCTTTTTATATAAATGACAGCTGACTGCTGTTTGTAAAGATTAAATTAAGTTTTTTGTTTGCTTGATCATCTTTATTTTTGCCAATATTACTAGAATTTCCCCATTGTAGGACAATAAAGGGATTTTCTATTTTATTCAATACAGTTCTGTCAAATCAAGAGGAAACCTAATCCTTTGCTCCATGGACTTATTACCTAATTCAATACCTTCAGTTTGTCCCCTCCCCTGAGGCCAAACCCTAACCCTAATCCTAACAGTGGTGGATGAGAAACCTAAAACTGAGGCAGGGGATTCTATGTGACATGTCAAAGTTGTGCATAGATGGCTGTAAGTCTCACAAACTAACCCTTTAAAATAGGTAAGAAAAGGAGCCGTTTCAAATGCATATTAACATTAATACAACAGGAATGCAGGAAGAAACTGGAAATAATACCAAAGCAACAGAACATAGAAAAAAATGTAGAAAGACAGGACTTTTAGCTATGTTTTTTTGTCACTTTCTTCAGTTTTCTAGAGTTTTAAATTACCCAGTTGTTACAGGCTGTATATTTTATACACTGTAGTCCCCATCTTTGTGGAAACAGGAGCCCAACTCCAACACCACAACATTTAATAGCCTCTGAGGACCTCCACAGCGAGCCAGATCAAGTTTAAAAGTGATATGCAATATGGCTGTAAAAGGTAAGGGGGGGTGCTGAAGCAAAGGAGAAAAGTGTGATGAGAGAGCAGGACAGGAGAGGCCGACGTGTGCGGTGTCAGAATAAAAATGGTCAGGTGAGGAAATAGAAGCAGCTTCAACAGGCTTTGTTTTTTCTGCTTAACATTCAGCAGAGCTGCAGCTATCTGTGCTCGCTGCTGGAGACCTTCACCCCCCATCACGAGTGTGTGTCTGTGGAGCACTCTCATACAAAATGATGGAGGATCATTGGAGGTAAATATCAGAAAAGGACAATAAAACTGAGACCGATTCAATCATCAGTGTAGGTTGGCCAATACAGTGCTTTTCACTGAGCGTTTTCAAACAGCTCAGAGGCTAAATTATTTCTTTCTTACCTTGGTTTTGTCATCAACCACCCTGAGTCCATCAGCAGAAACCCACAGGACTGCTTTTACTGTCTTTTTGCCGCTCTGCAAAGGCAAAGAACAGGAGGAGAATGTTTATAAATGTTTTTAATTGTGACAAAGGAGTGCAAAAATTATACCTTCTTCATCATCCCCATGTGCTGATTTTGAACAAGTTTGGAAGCAAACAAGCATCTAAAGGCCGTCTTAATCCCTATCCATCCAGATTTGAAATTATGATTAGATTTGAGTCAATTCTGCAAATCAGACTCGTGTGGGTGGAGGGGTGAATACTAGTAGCTTGTTTCACCATAAACACTAAGACACCATAAAAAGTGCACTGCACACACTTGAAAACTTGTGCAGAGGCTTCTTACAAACCTCTAATGGCAGGTAAAAGATGCGAAGAAAAGGATGATTAGCAGATCGAGGGGGGGAATGTAAAGTCACCTATGCATGCAGTGAGAGAGAGCAGTGAAGAAGTGGAGAGCTGAATGTGAAGCAAACTAAAGGAGTGATAACAGAACATGTTTCCTACAATGTCTTCCTTTGAGTTCTTTGGTTACAGAACCACATGTATGGATTTTAAACAAAGTGAGTCCTGTTGTACTCTGCCTTTCCACTATGAGCCTATGGCTGTCTAAGAGGAACTGTGTCACCGTGTTCACACGCTCCCCGTCTGAGTCCAGCCTCCCAGGGAGAAGAAGGGAGGAAACTCAGCGTGTTTCAGTGTGTGTGCTGCGTTATAGTTCACTTTCTGTTGTCTTTTCCTGCATCTGACTTTATAAAAGCAAACAAGAATAAATATGGGCCCAGACCCACCATGGAGAATGAAAGCAGTATAGTAAAATAAACAAGGATGGAAATATTGAGCCCAGTCTGCAGGCGCACTTAAGATTCAATTACGGTGAGCATCTGCATTCAGCACCCTGGGCTAAAACTGCCCTTTTCAGTTCCAGTTAAGTCAAATTATATGGACAACATCTGCAAACACTTTTAAGTTCTTCCACAGTTCTCAATTTGATATCAGACTGAACTTTAACTAGGCCTCTAACATACATACTCTGATCAGAACTATTCCATATTGCTTTGGATATGGGTTTAAGGTGCCTTTAGCCTCAGAGTCAGGTTTCCTAATGTTGATTCTGTGTTCAGAGCAATGTTTAGTGATAGCATTCCCTAAACACATAGATCGACCAATAGATTTCCTTTACTGCTGATGTCGATGTCTATTTTGGACTCAGTCTGCTGAGTCTTTGTGGTGATTCTTTAGGCCCATATTGCTTTCTCTTCCTTCATTTACATTAAAAATGATAGAACGTTACACAAATCCTCAAAAAGAGCGATTTATTGACAAATTGAGAAAACATGGGAGTGCAGGTGGTGCAGTGATTAGCATGCACGACCCATGTACAGAGGCCTTAGACCTCGACCCAGGTTCAAATCCAACCTGTCGTCCTTTGTCGCATGTCTCTCCCCCTCTCTCATACCCCATTTCCTGTCAGCCTACAGTCCGAAAAAAGAGCCACTGGTTCCGTAAAATCTATAAAAAAAAATACATTAACAATGGATAGCAGATGCTAGGAGCAGCAATGTAAGTGCATCCCATGATTTGAAGACAGGACTATTGAATGCACTAATGAATCCAGAACGCATGTCAATATCAGCCGATAAAATTGGAAATATTGGAAAAAGATATTAAATATATTGGCCAATGTACAGGGCTGCTTAGTGGCGCAGTGGGTAGCACTGCTGCCTTGCAGTAAGAAGGTTGTAGGTTTAATTCCCTGGGGTCTTTCTGCATGGAGTTTGCATGTTCTCCCTGAGCATGTGTGGGTTCTCTCTGGGTACTCTGGCTTCCTCCCACAGTCCAAAAACATAACTGTTAGGTTAATTGGCTTCTTAGGTGTGTGTGTGTTCATAAATGGTTGTTTTTCCTGTGTGTCTCTGTGTTGCCCTGCGATGGACTGGCGACCTGTCCAGGGTGTACCCCGCTGGGAGATAGGCACCAGCACCCCTTGCGACCCCAATTGGGAAAAGCTTGTCAGTGGATGGATGGCCAATGTACCAGTCTATTGCTACACGTAGAGCCATGCACTAAATTCAGTTTGGTTTCACCTAAGCTAAGATGTTTGCAATGTGGCTAAGCTTACTCTGGTTCCTTTGGCTGAAGTCATAGATATTAAGTGAGATGTAGGTGGCTGCAGCTCTTTTAGTGTCAGCATGGCAAATCTCCCTGCTTCTCAATAAATACATGTCTTCCCCAGCCTGTTAGTTTAAATCCTGATAAGTTTGCAGTTGTGCCATTCTCTTGCTGTCCCCAGATGATGCATTGAACTGTACGCTGTGAGATGTTTATTCTATTGTTTTATAACTAAACCTCTGCTTTAAACTTCTCCACAGCATTCTCCTGTCTAGTGAAGGACACCATCCTGAAGAAACTCTTCATGATGCTGTTTGTTCTCTAACAAACCTCTGAGGTCTTCGCAAAACATCCCCATTCACTCAGATTAAATCTCGCAATCTCGCATCATCATGCAATTACTAATTAGCGGTAGACTCTAATCACTAATTAGGTGACTTCAAAGGACAGATCGAAGCGATAGATTTTATTAGGGATGAATACAAATGAACTCCAATTTATTTTTTATTTTCTTCTTCACTAATGAAACACATTGAGCATTTTCTGCTGTAATGTGAGAAAATACAAACTTCACAGGGCGTGAATACTTTATTAAAGCCTTTAGGTGTGTGATGAGGTGAAACTGCTACTTCTGATCAACCAATTGGAGCTCCAGTTTTAAATGTCCTTGTATGTGTTGTAAGAGTGTTTTTGGGAGAATACTTACAACTTTTAGTTTTTTCACAGCCTCCTCACAGACGTGCATCCCTCTAGACTCCTCCACCTCCACCAGCCCCAGGTACTGCAGCAAAAAGACAAAACATGAACAGTTAAGGCTGAGTGGATTTTTACTGTTCCTGAAAACATTTCCTCACTGAGACGGATTAGAACAAAACTGAGAAAAATAAAAACAAAATATCTATGTTCACCTCTTTACTCCCAATCAGTATTTTAGTAATTGCCCTCAAATTGTCAGACGAGCAGCAGATCTGCATTTCGCAGTGGGTTTCCAGCTGTAGGAGGGTGCTTATAATGAGGACAGCATGAGAGAGGGAGAGGAGGACTGAAGTCAGTTATAGCATCCAGTCCTCTTTTGTTGTCTCTCCAGTTCTCTGCTCTGTGGTGCATTCGGTGCCCATGGGGGCACCATTAAAGTTCTCTCAGCTTTGCTGCAGTCAGAAGCCAAGTGTAAGAAGAAGGCAGCCTTTTAAACATCTAAGGATAGAGTGAAGAAATCCTGCTTCCTGAACTGAAGTGAGTGCTGAAAACAACATGCCGCTAAGTGGAGGAGTCCTCTCCACAACTTTTTCCTCTAGTCTTTTGTCAAGTGATGAAGTCCATCTGTCTTTAGAAAGTTTCCGAGGTGAGTCACAAGCCCAGGAAGACATGCTCAGGGTTCAAACTCAGACTCAGACATTTACAATAAAGGAGTGTTTTTAACTTCCAACCAAATGCATATGAATTCATTCAAATCATCATGTTGGCATTGTCACAACAGTCCAACATTCATACCTTAATCATTGTAACTATATATTCATTTTAATTTGAATAAGGTCCTACGGACCTTTTAAAAGATCGAAATAAAGAGATGGATCAGCTGTCTGGCGTAAGAAGTAGTGTTGCAAGACAGCAGCATTTTACTCCCCATAAAATCCCATAAATCCTTGCTGATAGAGCAAAAAACCTTTAACCTGACTCCGCCAGATGGATTTGCTCCGCATATCCATCTGGAAACCTTCCGTTGAAGTAATTTTGGGAAGGGGCGAAAATACTGGTTAGCTGATTGGCCTATGTTGGTGATAGACGGGCCAAATAAACCAATCAGATCAACGAAGCATATGACGTACTAACAGAGCGACGAAGAAAAGGAGCCAATTGATAGATCAAACTCTTGCCGAAACCAGTCGGGAGAAGAGCCAAAACATCTTTTCCTCTGAGAAAAGCCTCCAGAGCAGTGTTTTGCTCTTCTTTCAGTGAAGAAATACTCTGTAATTCCAATAAAACTTTCTTGATAGCCACGCTAACGCTAGTTTCATTCGCTGAAGCTGCCATGTTCTCTAGACTGAACTGTCGCGCTTCTCATTGCGTCACACCTCAACCCGCCTGAAAGCCAACGCTGATTGGACGTTCGTTTGGTGAACTGCTCCAAATTTTCTTTAACGGAAAGTAGCCAGACTGATCTGCGAGTGAAACCTTGAAAGCTCGCGAGATCAGGATGGTCTCACGAGGCTAAAAAAACTTATGGTCAGTTCCAAAAGTGATGCTTTGCTTCCTAAAAATCATTACCATTAAAGTGGAGAATAATTCCTTTATTGTTATAAAAAGAAAGATGAAACTTAGAATATATTTTTTTTTGTCTCCTTTTTTACACTATGGCGTACTTTTATAAATATGGCGTACTTTTCCACTGGTACATAAACCTCATGACTCAACTGGACCCCTGTTGATTAAAAAGAAACAAAGCTTATTTTCAGCTTTTAGGAAAGTGGCGACATTGAAATCAATGCCGTGATCCAACGTCCTGTGCAGAGAACTTGGTACTTGATTGCAACAGGATACAATGTTATGTTTCTGGGTGACTTCTCCCTTTCTGGAATAACGTCTTGGAGAGAATTTGAAGGCCGACTATTACCAAGATGAGGTTCTGCAGTCTGTGCCAGACTCATAACACCACTCTTATGTAATCAGAATCTATCCTCTGTGCTTGGGTTCCCAAACACTTCTTAAATCGTTCTTTGTTAAATTGACAGTAATTTCTTCAATGAAAATCTAAGCTTAAATTACAAAAGCATTGAAGCATCTTTAAAACCCGGTGAAAAAGCAAACAAAGGGCAACAAAAAACAGTCACAACCGTCTGTCCTTCATGCATCATCGCCCCTGCTTTGGTTTCTATGTGTCTCTCCCTCACTTCCTGCCCTATTGATAGATAGAATTCATTTGCAAATTAATTAAAATCAAATCTAGAAGGTAATTTTTGTCAAACATCGAAGGTTTGGAAAAAATAAAAACAAATTTTTTCTGCTCTGGATATTCAGTGGTAAACTCAACCTGACCACCACACCATGCTCTCTCTCTCTTCTCTATGTTAAAAAAGGATGTTTCTCTCTAGGCTGCGCTTAGAAACTCTATTTTCGTTCCTTCAGGGCAGTTCGGCCGCTCCTGGGGAGTCATTGTCAGGATGAGAAAAAGAAAAACATGGCCGACAGAGCAGGAGAAGAATCGAACAGTTGGGTTTTATTGTGCTATCAGCTTTTGTCTGTAACCCCCGAGCTCTACTGCCCCCTCTCATCCCATCATTAACCATTCAGGCAATTACATTCAGCTCAAATGTTGCTCTTTGACTTCTCAGGAGTTTTCATTTCTCATCTGTTTACCAAGGATCCAACCTTCTTTTGATTCACCTCTTATCTGCTCCGATCTCTCCCTCTGTTTGGCATTTCGCATCTCAGGATGTGTTTCCGTCCCGGCTGTGCGGCTATATCAGTCTCCCTGTCATTTCCTGTGGTCTCTGTAATCTGTAACTCCACCTTGTTGTCACAGCTCCCTCCCTGCCCTCCATCTTTTATTGTCATTGTCTCTTCAATTCGTCTACAAATCACCTCAAACAGTGCTTGCAGAGCTGAAGGTTAGTTGTAAAGTCTGCCCTTTAATAAAGCTACTGTCTTCACCTACTGCTATAAGGTATATATAGCGGAAGACCTCTGTCCTACTCCAATGAAAAGAAAAACTGATCACTTCAGCAAACAAAACATAAGAAGTCCATATCAGCCTTCCCCATACATTCATCCCTCTTCATCTTTCTAACCTTGTTGATATCCATCGCAGTCATTTAAAAATTGTTGCTCTTCTTCTTAAGACATTTCAGGGTAACGTCTACTGTATAAATTAAAGAAGAGCAGCTTGACATCAGGCTCAGATTGTGATTGATTAACTCACAATTTTAAATTTGCATAACATCTCATCTCATTTGTCTCGGTGTATCACTTAGTGGAAGTTAGGAATGACCTTTTGGTACCGATGCAAGAAATATGCAGGACAAAGATGATGGTCGAACAAGGTTTCTGGATTGACTTTTGAAGGACATGCAAATGCATATTATTGACACAAAGGGCAAATGAAGATTATGCAAATAATAATGAGTATAAAACTATTTTCAATAAAAAAGCATGAAAAAAGCTCTTTCCACACTGGAAAAAACGATCTAGAAATAAGTAGAAATTTCTTAAATTAAGTGTATTTACCCTGAATTTAAGTAGGTAAATTAGATAGTTTGCCAATGGAATGAGTAGTTTTACACTTAAATAAGATATTTAGATAATATGCACTTGAAATAAGACAATGCAATTGTTTTTTCTTATTTTAAGTGTCAATTGTCTTGTTCCATTGGCAAGACGTCTCTTTTACCTCCTCAATCAAAGACAAAATGCACTTATTTTAAGAAAAAATGACTTATTTCGATTTTGATTTTTTTCCAGTGCATTTAGGGTGCACAGAAAGCGGTCCGATTCAAATTTAGTGCATTTTAAACAACCTCTTTTTTTATAACTCCCTAAGGTGCAACTTTAGTGAAGATTCAGCAATAAGTGTTTATACCTCAAACCTCTTTAAATACACATTGCTTATATGATCAAATAGATATTAATGTAAAACCAGAAAAGTATAATCCTTTTAAAGATTCTGTTTTATCTGACTATATTTATCTGTACTTTGACCAAAAATGTGAAATAAACAGTAGGGAAACTATGCATTTTTATCTGCTGAGGGTTGGGTTTTTAGAAGCTTTTTTCTTCTTTTTTTTTATATCTTCATTAAAAATAAATCTATATCTGGATTTTAGAAGTTACACCTGCAGCCATGAAACATTGATGATTTCCCTGAAGGTACAATTAGCGTAGAAAAAATGATAGGTCTGCTTTTTAAAAAGAGTTAAGCTGCCAGTTTCTGGAAAAAATCAATACAATCCATCAATTTTTATGCCTGTTTGATAATTTTGAAATTTGTTCTTGTCAGCAGTTTAAGGGCAAGATGCAAATTTACATCTTGAGCTGTAAAGTGAATACATTACATTATATTTTTGTTTGAGGGATAAATAGTTGGACATCTAGTACGGCCCTCATTTCTTAAGCATCTGGACCTTATCACAGGTAACTTTCATTTTCTCTTAAGCTATCTAAATACTCAGGAGTTATTGCTTTAAGCCATGCAAATTGGTCAATTTTAATCCAACAATCAAAAACACAAAGGGGCTCATTATTCTTCATACATCGCCCTGAAAATGTATCCTGGTTTGGGTTTAAACGGCAACTCAGCATACTATGTCAGACCCAATAACCCAACCATCTCCGGGTTAAAAAATATGGCCTGATTCATTTGAACCTAGAAGTAGAAATTACAGATCTCTAAGCAGGAAATCATTAGTTAAATTAGTTGGAAAGTGGGGGGATAATGAACATTTACTGCAACGTCTGCTTTCAGGATGGATGCTACTCTAATCATCAGTAATTGCGAAAGGTGGATATTGGTGATTTGTGCAGTAATATAATTTCCCGTGCACATGTGTGCAACTTCAGCACCACCCCTGTAGCAAAGGAGTGTTAGCATAAGCTACTGCAGAGCCCTTAACGTAACTAAAATTACCAGCAAGACCGATGCAATAAAGGTTTATTAAGGAAAAAATCTACATGTGTAGAGCAGGCACAGAGTAACTAAAGTTGAGGATAAGTGACAAGTATTGGTTTGTTTACAAAGCAGGCAGTTTCTTCTTCTACTACCTAAAGTGTTTGAACAAAATGACACAATTCTGCGCATGTTCAAATGATTTAAATGATCGAACACTTGCCACATGTATACACGCCTCATGATCGGATTATTGTGTTTAATGTCCACGAAGTTAGAGATTTAGAATTTCTGATCAAGGAAGGTTTAGTTCGGGTCGGGGAAATTATGTGCATTTAAACATAGCTAATGATATTGTAATAAGATTTGCCCTTTCACAAGTAGAAAACTGGAACACTGTTATGTCGGAGATTATGTCAAATCTAATATAAACTGGATAAACCAGGGCTGGATCTGTCCACGTTTTAACCAAACTGACACTTTGAAAACCCTGTTTCTCATTTGAGGACAAAATATAGAGAAAAATCATGCAAAATGTGAAAATGATCCATTAAATGTAAACTGTTCTTCTTAATATTTTTTTTGCATTATTATTATTATAAGTAAGAAGCTGCTGCATCACTGTGAACCTACCCGAACAGCGAAGTTACATTTGCCCTTGCGTACAGCCTCCTCGTCAGCCTGCCACTGATGCGGTCTACTAGCCTCTGGCACATAGGTGGGCTTCTTCCTCCCCAGACTCTGGCGAAGCTTGTTCATCTCCGGGGTCACGTGCTCCCTGGAACTGAGAAAACACACAGATGCTGGATTAGCTGCAGAGCACAGCAACGGAAGGCAACAAATTATCTCTACTGCACAGAAGAACATGTTGATAAAAACAATTAGCACAATGTTACTCTCTGGTTAAGCTAATCAACAGCTATGCACATGCAAAAGTGACAGAGAGCTCTGCATATAAATAATCCCATGTTTCATTTAACATAAGTGGGATGAACTTCATTGATTAGCTGGAGCTCTTTATAGTGTAACCTTCTCTAATGATGCAGTCAGTAAAGCAACAATATGAGCACTTTGCACTGTGGCGTTCTGTTGAGAAGCCATAGAGAGTCAGCTGGAAGAGTCCCACGGGTAACATAGACGTAGGCCTGGCTTTCATCTATCGTAAAAAAATACATCAAGAGCTCTGATCGGTAGATCAGCCCCCACATACCCGCACACACACACGTGAACATGTGCTCTATTCCTCTCTGAACGATCTACTCTCCGCTCCCTAATTAAGCCATTCAGCCCGCTGGCCTGCTCAGCTATGCTAATTTCCCTTCATAATAAAACAACGCCATCAAAACATGACCTGTTTCAAAGTAGTAATTACTGTTTTCATTCCCCCAATGTCACATCCCTCTCTGCACGAAAATCTAAAGCCAAATAACATCTGTTTTCCATAAACTAATATCAATGAGGCTTTGTGAGCTGGATCGTCTCTGTTGTAGGTCAACAGTCTGTGTTTTTCTCTATTTTTCTATTTGATTGGACTATTTGATCGAAATATACACAGCAAGAAGATTTAACAGAGTTTGTGTCCTGAATGTAAATGTACAGGAAGCACATTGAGAAACAAAGCTAAGCATGGTACGATTATGTTAAACACTGGATGGGATGTTAATCAGAAATATGACAGAATGAAAATAGGTGATCTAGATTAAGCATGCTGAAGCCATTACAGAAATCAGAGATAAACAAGAAATTGGTCGATGACTTGAATTAGAACGCTATCTGAACGGTGTTTGGGTCATTTCTGATAAATAAACACATCATACCAAAGTTCTACAAGGGTTAATACTGAAAACACTTTTGTCTGGAAGTTGTCACTATGTTATCTATAGTTATAGATAACATAGTGACAGTCAGACTGACTGCAAAACAGATCTATTTTTGCCAGAGCTCCTCTGTTTCTTCACCATTTCATACTTTTTTTCTTTCTTTGTCAGATAGATCTGATCTTTGTTTGGCCATGAAAAATTGTTTTTTGCCAAAGGGAACCAATCAGTGGACCGGAACCACCTTTAGCAGACACCAGGAAGACTGGAAATATTAGGTTCCTATGATATATTATTTAGATATTTCAACCTGTCAAAGGAGCTGATTGATTTGGAAATGTTGGGAAGCCCTATGAAATATTAATAGGTAATACCAGGACCCATACTCTCAAAGGGAGTATACAGATACTGATGTTTGCAGTTAAATCTCCTCTAAATCCTCTAATCATTTACTGGACTGCCACTAAATATCATTAGACAAACGATGTGATGTTGCCTCTGGTTGCGCTACGGATAATCAATGACTATATACAGTGGGAAAAGTTGAAAAGCATTTTTTTACTGCTCTTGAATGTAGTACCTAAAGAGAAATCAGCCACAAATCTGTTCACTACTAGAAACATCACAGGAGGTAAGAACTATGACAAAGAAGATAAACTATACCAATCTTGAACAGATTCCAAAACATCTTTGAGTCGAGAAGCAAATCAATTTTGTCTTTACATTTTTGCTGAATTCTTTGTATACCACACAAAACAGGAAGCATACAAATTTTTGTAGATCAGGACCCAATCAGTCTGTCCATCTCTTGGTCTATACCACATACGGTAAACAAGACAAATAAAAAAACTAGATTTTCTGCACCCAAGGAAGAGAAAACTAATTTTCTTTTGTTTATTTGGCCAGCGGATAACCTCAGAACCAGACTCTCCTCCCTGCCACCATTCACATGGCTGTGAAATACTCCAGGACATACTGAGAATAATGCATTAAATCTAGCAGAACACAACACCTTCAAAAAGAAAAGTTGATTTCTTGAAGCTCCCAAATGGCCCATCTTCCTCTCACAATTACACTTTTAGCTCAGTTTAGCCTTGGAGGAAACCTCACATTGCAATAAAAACCTGTGAACAATGCTCTAATTTTATGTATACAAGGCCCAGATAGTCATTAAAAGCATCCCGACTCCCCACAGCAGGCCAAAAAATACTTTGTTACTGTGCTTATGTACACTTTTTTAGGTATCTATACTTTACTTCATTACTTATGTTTATTCCTACTTCTAACTACTTATTACATTTTCACACAAGTATCTGTACTTTCTATTCCTTACATTTTTAAAACAAACGTTACTTGTTACTCTTGGCTTCGGTTTAATGTTTATAAATATTTATTTCACGTCATGTGCACCATCCAATCCATCCATATCTAGTGAAAACTAGTGTAAATGAATGAGTCATATAACGTGAACACTCATTGGAAATCATCAGAAGAAAGCAGGTGTTCTTCAAACTGCAAGTGTGAATTATCTATGCCAGGCTACAATGTTGGATTCAGAAAAAGATGTGTCTGAAAGGTCAGACAGAGGCGAGAGCGTATCGGGAGACGGAGACCAACAACAGATCAACTTGGTCGATCGATCTCAAAGAATTTTTCGAAAAACAGTCGAAAAATTGAGCTTTCAATTCATATAGCGGCATCTGGCTTTTTTTTTTAAGGTTACTTTACACTTTTATACTTTAAGTAGTCTGTGGAGCACATACTTTTTCACTTTTACTTAAGTAAATAGGTCAAGTTGATACTTCGACTTTTACCAGAGTGTTTTTAAACTGCAGTATCTATACTTCTACTTAAGGAACAAATGTGTGTACTTTTGACACCACTGCTAGGAACAGTCAACGATAACTACCCAGTAAACATGAGAAAACCTAACCAACAACCAATGCATGAGAAGTGTTTCTTAATAGAATTTACTATGATTATTTGGTCAATGAGCTAAACAGGATAAGGAATATCATCTCCTTATCATCCAGTTGCTCCGTGAATCTGCTTTCTGCATTTAAGCAATGGTGAGAGCAAAATCATCTTACACTGAGGGCAAGTCATATTCATTTGTAAACCCTTGATCTGAACTCTGCTATATATTTACCCATGTAAATATATGCGCACACACATGCAGCCACATCACTTCTCATAATCACCGCAGCCCTGCTGGTAACATGTCTTATGCACACGCTCAGATATTCGAGCAATGCCGAGTATTCCAACTCAGCAGCGCCAGTGACTTCACTCATTCCTGGCATGTAGGGCATGATCCTCTGCCAGGAGGAGGCACGAACACGCACATCTATGCGTAAACACATGCACAGCCCCTTTGTCGCGCCATGCGCACATGTTGAGGCTTGTGCCAGTCATTACTGGGCAGAGAGCCATCTGACCGGCCCCTGGCAGACACCAGAACTGCTGCAGCAGGTGTGAATGGCTGTTTGTCAGGGCGTATGAGCAAAGTGACACATTAAGCCCCACATGGGGTATCAGATCAGAATGTTTGGTTGATGGAAGTTGAAAGGGTTGGATCGGAAGTACACACAGAGCCCAAAAACGCCTTTATATGGATTAAGAGGGGAAGCAGAAGATGAGCAAGTAGACAGAAAGGATCTCTGATGTCAGGCTACTGGAGAAGGAAGAAAGCTGTGTCTCTTAAAGGATATGATTAAGGATTACATTGTTGTAATAATGTACAAATAATAAATGCATATATTACCTAAATGGATTAAATCAAAGCAAACATGCTGCCCTAAAAAATCTTTAAAAGCTCCTGTCGAGTTAAGAAATTGCAATTATGTCAACATTAATAAAAATATAAAGAAGTGCGGCTATAGCAACGATAATCTGAAGGTTCTCAAAGGGTTCTTAGTCATGTTTAACTTTTATTATGAAGCATTTAAACCTTATATTGTCTTTACACTTTTAATTGAATCTTTATTTATCCAGGTAAACTGTTTGAGAACCACTTCTCATTTACAAACATGATGTTACATCCTAACTGGAAATAGTTCAAGACCCAGAATGAAAATCTTGGTTGATATGATGTAATGTTGGATTTTTTTAACAGTTATAAGACTGTTAAAAGGGAGGAAACCTTTAGAAGTAATTAATGCCACCTTTAGTACACAGAATGCACAGACCTGAGCTGTTTGGGGTTTTATTTTGTTCTGTTAAAGTATTTGATAAACAAAAATTTGGAAGAAAAATGGTGATTTAATACATACCAAAATAGAAACGTGAAAAACAGATATGAGTGGGACAGAGCAAAAAGCAAGAGTGGAACACAGCAAAGACAAATACCAGATATGGTAACGGAAGAGTCTGGTAAAAAACAAAGAGAGCGAGGGAGAATGTTTACTGAGGCAGCGGTGAGAAATGACAGGAAAGCCAGATAAACTAAGCAGAGGGAATGAGTGACAGCTGAGGAACAGAGGGAGGCAGATGAGGAAAAACTAAGGAACCAGAATAACAATAAAAGGTAGAAACATGAAGAAGATAAAGGAGCAATCTAATAGGGATTAACGATTATGAAGCAAGGACAATAAACACACAAAGAAATGAGCTAAAAAGAAAATAAAACAATAACAAGAACATGAGTGTCAGAATTCCTGTCTGTCTGTTTGTGTTTCTGTGTTTGTCTCCCTTCCTCCACAAGGAGGCGCCTGTTTCTGGTCCGCCTCCTCACACACCTGCAGAGGGTTACCTCGTTAATGGAGTGTTCTTAAGCTGCTGACTGTCACTACCTCGATGCCAGAGTCTTTGCCAGTTTTGGGTACTCTAGCCAAGCTGAGTTTTTGCTGAGTCAAACTGAGTTCTTGTCAACCTGAGTCTTAATCTTGTTTTTTTGTCTTTGCCTCTCGGCAGGAAGTCATCCTGCAAACTGGATGTTTCGGACCTTCTCTCCCTGGAAGGATCATCTGAGCTTCAAACTGAGCTAAGGATTTAAACAGGAGGTTTAATACTTTTCCTCAAGAGATCGTTTGAGCTTCACACTGAGCAAGGGATTAATCTCCACTACGACCTGTTCAAGTACCGCAGGAAATCTGAGTGGCAGTCAGCTTCTCCGTTCACCTACAAACAACCGCATTCTGGGTAAAATCCTGTCCGCCCTCCACCAAATCAGACAAACACTGGAACTACCGCACACAGACTGGAGTCAAAGAGTCAACAACATCTCTGGAAAGTGAGTCAGCAATCAAATCCTCCTCTGAAAGTTAAAGAATCAAGTTTCCTACTGAGCCTGAACTAACCGCTGTGTCTTCCCCTCACTTTTCAGTTCCGGTTGAGCAGTGTTCAGAGCAACACTTTATTCTGCATAAACTTTTCAATAAGCCTGTTAAATCTTTCCCCTGGTCCCTCTGAATTGTTTTTTATGCATGTGGGTCCGAGCTCTCGATAAAATCATGACAATGAGTTGATTTAAAATTTTAAAGAGCACAACACAGCAAAACAAAAAGTCAAAATACAAAAACAAAAGAAACTCAAAACATGCTTCAGGATTTTGTCACTGAAAACACGTGGGAAAAAAGTGCCGCTGTCATCGAAAACAAACACACTTTTTTTTTTACCTACATAAGTACAGTAAGTAGACTAGCTAGAGTTAAACTAGAGGGGCTTAGATCAAAACATATTAACAGAATAAAATGACCTAATCAGAATTAAGACTTAAACATAATGTTTGATGTCAAACCTTGAAAGTCAGTGTTTATAGTAGCTCATCATCCAGTATGACCAAGCTTGGCCTTTTTTACTAAGATTTGGAAAAAAGAATTTATATCCTGCAGTCAGGCTGCATGATTTCAGAGAAACATAAAAATAACAAGACAATGCATCATTACTAAAGCTCTGTTCATTTAGATTTTTTATCTTTGCATTTTAATCTTTATTTATTCTATGCATATAGGCACTGTAGGTTTATCTAATTGTTAAAAATGCGACATTGTCTTCCAAAAATTGCATAAAAGCGTCGAATTGCAATCATGTACATAAGAATACTGTTATAACCGCATGATGTATTATAAAGCTTTTGTAGAAATGTCCCAAAGGTCGTCCAGGTTTTATTGAGCAAAGTATTGATTCAGAGAGGCTGGATACAGAAAACGTATAATGATATAGTGATAAGAAAGATAATTTATCTTAAAACTAAATTCAAAACTATCACAAAGTGAGATTTCCAGTTATTTTGAATTCATATTTGAAGTTAAAAGAATTTATTTTTGTTGGTATGATACTCATAAAATTTGTGTAACAACACAAAATACATTATAGTCTGGTTCTACAATGAAGCGACACATGAGGGTGGGGTGTGCAAAGGCCTCGTTCAGCGGTGACCTCACTCTACGGAACATCTGCAGGAGTAAAAAACAGAGCAGGGCGAGACAGACGGCGTGGCCTGGCAGGCAGACAGGCAGGCGAGGACGCACAGCATCAAAATAAATCTATAAATCAGCTTCACAAACCCACCACTAGAGAATCTGAACCACTCCAGCTCAGACTACACAAACAGGGGGCTTAGAGCCAAAAATATTTGTTCCAGATCCAGTGTTCGACTTGCAGACATCTGGGCTTTATCGTTGCTTTGGAGACAGCAGAAGGCACCGCTTATGCTCATATGATGTTGTATGG
Organism: Cyprinodon diabolis; assembly: GCA_030533445.1. Taxonomy (NCBI): domain Eukaryota; kingdom Metazoa; phylum Chordata; class Actinopteri; order Cyprinodontiformes; family Cyprinodontidae; genus Cyprinodon; species Cyprinodon diabolis. The sequence goes on from CM060079.1 coordinate 6,863,466, forward strand.
TAGAGATCAATGGGTTCACTCACACGGAGCTCCCAGCATCTCCTTCTCTTGACTTGGATGACCTTATTCGTCTTCACTGAAGTTTGAATCCCTTGTTCCATGAAGCGGAATACCCTCTGACGGGAATGTAGGGAAATTGTTATGGGTTTTTTTTTTTGCAATTAGTGTGAGAAGCTGGCCTACATGCAAAGGCGTATTAAATGGTAAAGGAATTGCACTTTCCCCCCCCCCCAGCTTGTAAAGTTGGTATTTTAACAGCAGACCACCTGAATTGATGTTGACATGTGTGAGTTTGAAAAAAAATCCTCCATGGTAGCTTCTTTTAGGTGTTACGAGTTCTCTCTTGTCTGTCATCTCTGCTTTCACACCACAGAAGATTGGGTTAAACAGTCTGTGTGTCCGGCTGCGGTCAGCGCTCGCCAGATGCGAGCTTGATTAATTTTTTTGGCTCTCCGCCTCCGTTCGGCACTCACTATAACTCGCCCAGATCCAGATGTTCTGTGTTTAGCAGCTCAGCTCAAAGATTTAAATGGGACACGGTCCTCCCTTTACACGTCCTCAAGAAAGAAAACAACACAAGGAGGGAGAGAAAAAGAAGCAGAGGAGGATAAGAGGTGATTTTTCCTGCTTGCACACACTGAAAGTCCACTGAATGAGTCAGTGACACCTCACTTTACGGTAAAGCACATGCCTGTGGGGCTCCAGAGGGGCGAGAACAGAACGAGGTGGAGTGAGTGTCCAGTGGTGGCGGTTTCCAGTGAGTCATCCCCGTGCTGACCGCTCCATGCAGCCACCTGTTTCCACTCTCTCACACTGCTTCAACTCAAGATGTTTTTCTTTAATTTCATCAATTTGTGTGTGATTTCCACAAAAGGGGATTCACAACTGGATAAAAAGCCCACCAAGGATAAGCATTGCAAGGTCAAGAGTAAAGCAAATGCTGCGTTTAAATGTTCTAAATGCACCATGCCAAAGTGAGAAAGAAATGTGCGGGAAATGAAAACTGTTTCCAATCTTATGAAGCTTTCATCCTTAAGCAAATTTGTTCCATTGCTCAAGAGCTCCATTTCAGACTTTACATGCTTTAGGCAAGGAAAGTTTAATTGCATCGCACAATTCAGAACAAGTACAATTCAAAGTGCTTTACACGAATTAAACAATAGATTAAAAAAACCAAGATAAAAATAAAAATAAAAGCAAATTAAGATAAAATGTTATAAAAGCAGCCAGTGAAACTAATAAAACAGTTGGATCACACAGTCAAAGGCAGAGTGGTCTGGGAGGTTGATACACTGACAACAAATCTGTTATGGATTGAGGTGCTAATCCTTTCAGTGATTTATAGACTAACAGAAAGATTTTAGATTCTATTCTCTGAGCTACAGGGAGCCAGTGGAAGTACTTCAGAAACCAGGCTGATGTGCTCTTCTCTCTTAGTTCTAGTGAGGACATGGGCAGCAGCGTTTTGGATCGGCTGCAGCTGTCTGGTGGACTTTTTAGGCAAACCTGTGATTATTAAATCTCAGTTTTCAATTCTAGAAAAGATAAATGCATGAATGTGTTTTTCTTGATTCTGTTTGGACATTAGTCCTTTAATCCTGGAAATGTCATAAAAGTCTGACTTCATAACTGCCATTATGAGCCTCTGAAGGTTCAGGTCTGAGTCAATCATGACGCCAAGATTACAACCATAATTAGTGGTTTCTAGCTGTAATAGTTGAAGCTGAGGGCTAACCCTGGATATCTCCTCCTTTGGTCCAAAAAGTATTGCCTAAGTTTTATTTTTATTCAGTTTTACAAAAATTATGGTGCATCCATGTATTGATCTGTTCTAAGCATCTAGCCAAGAGATCATTGGCTAGATGGGTTCATAGTCACCTGGTGACATGGTGAAATAAAGCTGTGCGTCATCTGCATAATCATGGTAACTGATGTTTAGTTAAATGTCAAAAGTCCATTTTAGTAAAATAAGGAAAAGGCTGAATAAGTGTGGCTTGGGTTACAGCAAAAAGCCTTAGTTCTTTAGAAATAACAATAGCGGTAAGACTTGGGCTGTCAAAGGTGCATCTGAATGAGCTAGAAGACATCAGACCTGCAGATAAATAGAAAAACACCTTATACAAAGTAGGTTAGACATTATGATACCATGATACTGAGATATAAATAATGCACGAAGATAAAAAACAAAAAAAAAAAAAAAAAAAACACAGCTGTGTGGTTTTAGACACTGAAGTTGTGGGAGAAGCTACAAAACAATGAAAAAACAGATCCTAAATGCTGAAGAATGTTATGGTTTTCTTTTTATTAAAATTGAATATTGAGAAAAAAAGGTATTTTTTCTTTTTAATAGTTACAAAATGTCCAGCGAATGTAATGGTTCCTTGATAGAGTTGCAAAGCCAAGCTTCCTTAAGAAGATGATGATGTTTTCAGTCAGAAAATATTCTGTAGAATAGATCAAAAATTTTCCCTGTATTTCCAATGCCTGATTGAAATCCAGAAATTAAGATCTTAATTATTTCCAGATTTTGGTTTAATCTGGAGCTTACTAAGCAGATGAAACTTGTCCTAGTTTGCTAAATTCATTGAGTTTGTACAGAAAACTGAAAATATTTATTCTCAGATGTTGCTGAAAGAGGAACCTAAGATAGTATTAAAAGGAGATGAGCAGGATAATCAGTTCCAAATATGGGGAAGGAGGGGAACTAAAAATATTTCTTTATATTCAAGTCACCAGAAGATCCTGAGGATCCCGTTGGGATCATGGTGGATCCTCATGGATATAAACATTCAAGCTTTAAGGAGTATTGCAGTATTATCCTGTAATCATTAAAGTTGAGCCTAAAGAGTTGGGTTTGCTGTAAAGTTACATATTTGTCAGCAAGAGTCATGAGTTGGAGCAGAAATAAAGGTGAAGGTGATTTAGATACAATGAAAACCTTATTTTGTACGGACGCCAGGATCTCTAGCCTTTCTAGCCAGACTAAACTATACAGAGTATAAAGCATATTAGTCTGGAAAGGAGAGGGTAGGGTCTGATTTAAAAGGTGGGACTAAAAGAATCAGCGAAAAATGTTTGGAGCCAGTCAGATAACTATGAATGTGACACAAAAACATCTTTAAAAAGAAAGCCATTACAGCAGCCGGGTGTTGATTTTTTAACAGTATAAACAGCTGTTTTGTTAGATAAAGGGCGTCAATAAAACACGATGGGTCTCGTCATCCCCTTATCTTGACTTGGTCATCTTATGCACAGCAATTTTTACCGTTGCGGTTACAGAAAAGCAATTTGGCATTATGGGCCCGCCTCCTGCACTCCGATTGGTGGAGAATATTGAGCCTTACCAGACTGACCTGCACCCTGTATAAGTCAGTCTGACTGGCCAGGCTAAGGCTCTATCTCCTCCAATTCTGCTTTTCAGCAAATAGAAATAATTAATGTTTTCGTAACCCACCAAAAATCAGAAAATATTTAGTTTGGCTTAATGCCCAGAGCTAAGAAAAGGTTTATGTCTCTTTTTTATACAGTGTACCTATATACAGCATATGAGTGTGTTTAAATATACCTATGCTCCCCACCAATGCCTGACCCAGATCTGGGCCCTGCAGATTGTAGCACACACTGTGTGACCCAAATAAGGACAGGGACACTGTCATCCCAAACTACTGCCTTTCTTCTACCATCCCACACGCAGAGAGAAATCAAAACAAGCGGCATATGAGTCTATGTGTGTGATTAGAGTATAAACGAGTGAAACATAGCAGATGTAAAGCAGAGGCCTTGTGTTTAGGCTGTAGACTGACCCACGACAGGATGGCCTCATTAACCACAGTGGTCACAGAGGACTGCGGACATATGAGTGACAGTGGAGCACGAGAAAAATAAGGTTTTCTATGTAAAAAAATCAACTTGGATAGACGCAATAAAAAGAATTACTGACAATCATAGAGGAAACTGACTGAGGCTGATTTTCTGCACATATAAGACAGCAGGAAGCTGTAAACAGTGCAGTGTGTAGGCTACTGTATGAAGCCTACTTCTGTGGAAGTGGGGAGCCTTCGTCAGAGATGGTTCTTCTGTTCAAGCAGATCCATGTGTTTAGCTCTAAGGCAGACTGGGGCTGTTCTCACTAAGCTCTAGGTCAAACAGCATCACACAGAGCATCAGCCTTCATGTGGAATTTAGAAAACCTGGTTTATAATATCAGAATGCCATATTTGGGCATTTCAGCTGCTTTATGCACAGCTCTGTTTCCTACATGGACCTTCGTCTGGACAGCATAAGTTGTGCTAGATATGTCGGGTCAAATCCTTGTTTTCGATCCACCAGCTGAACCTGTTTTCTGCAGCTTTTGTAATATAGCCTGATTAATCAGTGCGGTTTCTGAGCAAGGCGAAGCATCACAATAATATGTTCTAGATTCCTCATAATAGGTCTTTCTGCACCGATATGTGTTTCAGTGTTAGTTTGAATGAGAGACACAGCATGCAGGTCAACGTTCAGTGTGTGACTGATTGCCCCACTGTGACTCAGGCCATGTTGCAATGGGGATTCAGGGTTGTCGTCTACAAGTTAATGAAGTTTCTTTGGCAGTAAAAAATCAGAGAGACTTTTTTGCACTCTGTGTGTTTGTTAAACAGATCAAATGCACTTTAACAAATTCAGCATCACATTTTTCTAAGACTAGGTTATGAGGCAGATCAATGTCAACTAAAATATTCAGTCTAGCAACAATTGTACATGTTTAATTTTCGCATTGTTGTTTATTCATTTGGAAATTGACTGCTGGCAAGTTTGGCGTCTGTCCCTGAACACCTGCACTCTTGTTTAGTGAAGCTGAGAGAATAACATGCTGAGAAAATTAGCACGTTATGATTAACAGAAGTCACACAAAACTGTTATAGAAGGAGAACGAGGCAGCCAGGCGCCGTCAAAATAACATTTATTGCCAAACACACAGAATCAGAAGTTGTTTTTAGGAAAAAAAAAAGGGGGAAGAAAATGGGAAAAAAGACGTATTGAATAAAAAGTAATGAATAATGTCGCTCCATTTTTCTTTCTGTGATCACCTTTGTATCCGTTATGTTTGGGACTGAAGCAGAAATGGGGGCAAATCGCTCCCATCTGCTGGACTCACCAGGCTAGTTTTCCTGTCTGCATCTGAACTGCAAACAACGTCATGAAATAAGAGCAGAAATATGCAGCAAACAGATACACACCAGCTGCAAAACTGGAGAACACAGCCCTGCCTTGTGAATAATGGGAGATTTGTTTATCATCCAACATCAATTTCATGACTGTGATCATTTTGCATGGTTTTTAGACAACAGATGGAGCAGAAAATCTTGATTTATTAATTTTACCTGTCGGGCAGAACAGCTGGCAGCTCAACTCAATCCTACACGGGGCGACTTACTTCCAGACTAATTTAATAACTTAAGGATTTCAGGAACTAAAAATCACCAGAAGCTACACTCCATCATTGCACATATACAGTACAACAGAGCCTTGTAGTAACAGAAATTGACTCCAGCCTGAAGTTTGTTTCAGAGCAGAAACTTGATGGGATTCAATTAGGTTCAAGTTGCAGAAAAGAGTTCAACATTTTCCATGCAGGGATCTCAGACAATTCTGTTTTCTAAAGTCAAAAGCTGAAGACAATATATTTCAAAATATTACATCAGCAACAAATAAAAAAAATTGATGCTTTGAAAACATGCACATTTTAAAAATCATTCCTACTGCATAATAATCAGGCGATCTACTTGTCTGAGATTATGCCTTAGGTCCTGTAGTCAGAAGGTCTGCCTGGTCAATCTGGGAGTCCAAGAAAACATCCTGCAATTAAAATGTTCTGACTCCTAGTTTCCCACTGCAAATAGGATTTAACTGGAAATGTAAATTGCATTATGGAAGACCTGCAGCGAGACACAGAGAGCAGCAGAGTAGACATTCATATGAGCATCAGTGCTCACTCTGTCTCCTCCAGAGTACAGACATAAAGAGGTCATACGGCTTGATTCACAGCGGTTCAGTTGACAACAGACATGGAGGCGATGTGGCTCAGTTTCCAGGGCGCCACAGTCAACAGAACAAATTTTTAGATTTTCTTGGACGGCCATTGATGTTGTTGCTATTTTACAGTTAATTATTATTGATAATTAACTGTAAAACAGCACTGATTATACAAAAAAAGAGAGAAGCTTTGGAGGACATGGTTTTCTCTGATGCTCAGGGTTCTGATAAAGTCCAAGGTCTAATGATAACTGCCAGATAATTTAACTCTAGCTTTCTGTGTGATGAATACTGGTGCATGGGGTCTTTTTCTCAAAACATTTTCAAAGAGAGATCAACACTTATTCTGGGAATCCTCCTGAAGGAAGTGCCTGCAAAAGAGTCCAATTCTTTGAGCTGATTGGGTACCAGCCTCCCATGTCCAGATTTAAGCCAATCACAGCAACAGTAACAGCAGACGTATCACATTCTTGATTTGTTCATAGAGTTAACTGATAAATTAAACACTTTCTAAACACACAAAAATCTTCCCATCCCAAAAGGAAAACATACTTTTGCTTGTTCTTCAAAAATAAATAGAGGGTATGGTGCAGCCAGCATTTTGCCTCTAGTTGACGCGTTGACGTCATACACATCACTGCATTTCATTGGTCCGACACATTTCTGCATCGAGGCTAATGAATCTGTTGGCTTCTGGCAAGATTTATTTTCGGGAGTTTGTGAATTTTTAATATTTGCTAGTTAGCTGATGAAGATTCTCAGTCATCCAGGTCATAGTCATTCAGTAAAAGTTCAAAAAATATCCACTGGACTTGGTTTCCAAGATTTAAAGACGTTTCGCCACCTCTCTCTATATAAGACTCAAACTCACTGCAGATCAGACATTTGAATTGAGAAAGCTTCCTGGAGAGGTGGCGAAACGTCTTCAAATCTTGGAAACCAAGTCCAGTGGATATTTTTTGAACTTTTACGGAATTTGCTTGTAACGTATACCAAAACGTCTCCTCAGACCCAAAAATAATCGGCCCTGAGAGAAATAATGATCCACCATTACTCTGCAGAAGAGATATTCCTCTGTTCTCGCTTCAAAGTAACACATTTTAAAAGGACAAAGGTTTTGACTTTCACACTAAAAGACCAAGCTTTGGTGAAACAAAGAACAAGAATGTTAGATCCTTGAAAAAATAAAAACTAACCAAATATTCTTGTCTGATGTTCTGGCAGGGTTCACAGCTTTGGAGCTAAAAAAAAAAGCAACGGTGGTAAAACAGTCTGAGAATTGTTCTCACTTTGGTGGAGATAAAACTTGGCAACCTGCTGACACAGTGTAAAAAGCAGTGGATGGAGTTTGTGTTGCTGAAATTATTATAAGAGCTTTTAGATAACAGGGAAAAATTACAGAGCACATTCAGAAAGGGAGGTGAAAAAGGCATGACAGGACAAGACAGCAGCTTAAATCTATCAGTGATCAGAAACCTGCCCCTCATCAGTGCAAATGCAAACATTAGCTGGTTCGGCCCAAACCGACGGCGCATCGAAACCTCTGTCATTACCAAAGTGTCACAGAAGGAGCATCTCATGATGTGCAAAAGCAAAGATCTTTCTAACGAACTTAATAACCTTACTGTAAACTTCTGAAAATGTTGGTGAGCCCTACTGGGACCATAATCCAGAAGTGGAAAATAAATCATTCAACCATAAACCGGCCACAAGTAGGCGCTTCTCAATAGATTTGTGATAGAGGGGTGAAAACAATTATCAGAAGACGTGTCCAAGAGCCAAGAAAGAGGTTTTGGAGAGCTTCAGAAAGACTTGGAAATAGAAAATCTAACTGATGCTTATTGTTAAGAAAACAACAAGCAACTTTAAATAGTTTAGATAATTTCTGAAACCACATCAGCAAATACAGAAAGCATGTGAGCAATTTAAGAAAATGATTTCAACCAAAATGTTGGAAAGAGGAGCAGCCGAAACATCTTAAAACAGGAAAAAAGCATAAAGACAAAAGAACAGCTACAATGACAACTACAGAAATTTATTAAAAGGGAGAGTTATGAACATAAAAATGGAAAGTAAAAACTGACAACATTAAGAGCTAAACTCAGCTTTACGAGTAGCCGACGGAGAGTTTTCCACGCTTGAAAGGAATTCCTTCCTTTGACTCCAGTGTTTTTCAAAATGGAAAAAAGTAAAAGCAGTAGACCAAGCAGGGGCTCTGTGAAAAAGCAGTATCCCCATGCACCACACTTAGAATATAATTTGAAAGGTCAGTGTTGCACACTGGTACTGTTAACAATTATTCAATTAATTTTCATAATATCTTGGTACCAGTAACCTGTCCATGCCCAGTTCCTTCCTTCCCAAATGCAGCAAAGGGAAGGTTGTTTTCCCTCCTTGGTTTCATGCAGGAATCTGCTGGGGAAATGTTACAACACTCTGTACGTGTATTTGTGTCCCTTAAACTACACAAATATGCATGAATTTGTACCTGAGTGTCTGTGTCCTGGTCTGTTTATCTGAATGTGTTCCAGGAAGCCAAATAGAGGGAGATTAGCGTAACAATATCCAAATCCCCTCTGCCCTTGGACAGCAGGCAAAGAAGCTGCAGACCATGCATGCTTTGTGTCCCTTTGTTTCTGCATGCGTGCTTGTTTGGGTGTGTGAATAAATTCCTGTCTAAATCAGCGTCCAACACGTCTGCATGCCGGCCCGTCTGGAGCTGTGAAAACGGGGCGTCCATGCGCGTGCGTGTGAGGAAGCTAATCTGAATCTAAACATAATGTAGCAAAGCAGGAAGTGGAACAACCCACTTGATATGCTGTTTTATGTTCCCACTTTTATACCCCACCCAAGCAAGTTTGCCTAATGTAATACAATTCATCAAAGTGTGCTGCAAATGTTTAGCTCCAGGGATGCAGAAAATCTGAAATTAAATTCTCCTTTTTGGGATTAATAAAGTATTTTTGAATTGAATTGATCAATTAAATTGAGAAAATAATAATAAAAAAAATGTATCTGTACTCCAGACTAGAGACGATATAACATCTTGAACTCTTAAGGCAACAGTTGAACTCAATTTAAAGAAAAAAACAATCTATTAAAATAGCATCATTCTTAAAATGTGGGGGTTCCTTTGTTGCAGCTGTAATGCATTGAGTCCCAACAGCTCCACCCTTATGATTTATTATAGCGGATTTACGTCACCCTCCCCTATCAGACAAGACTGCCAAGTGACCCGGCGTGGTTCAGCTGGCTGGATTTGAAAAAGTTCTGTGTTGCGAATACATCTGCAGTCACAGCGGCCGAATCTCTCTCTTCGTTCAAACTCTTTAATCATTAGAGAGACCAAATAAAACCCTCAGTCAATTAATGTCTCCTGCTTCCTTTGCTGACAAAAGAAGGAAATCGTTATTTCCTCGGCTTCACGTTGACTTTGTCCTTACATACAATGTGTTTATCTAATAAATAAAAAAATAAAACAACACTCTGTAAAGTTCATATGACCCGACTGTTGGGATCTGGAGCTGTACCACCTTCCTCCAGCAGAGTGCGCGGGGGGTCTCCTGAAGCTGGAGTCTTCCAGCACACCTGAGACGTATCTACTCATCAGGAGACCTGCCCTATATAACCAGCTGCCAGACCTTGCCTCGACGCCGCAGTGTTGACCTAGTTTGGTTAGCAACCAGAGCCTTGAAACTGAAAGAATCTTAGCTGTCTCTTGAGAGAGATCAGATTCTAACTCTCTTCTGTTTTTGCCTCACAGGAAACCTGTCTCTAGCCTGAAGCTCTGGATGAGCTTAACCTGCCAATCTGCCCTGGAGAGCCAAACCTGAAGATTCCTATGTGGATTCCCCTGCTGCTCTTAGTTAAGAGCTGGAAACTCTGATCAAGGTCTGCCATTAAAGTCAGAAGCTAGACGCTGCAGCTGCTCTTGAACTCTGCTGAACAAACAGTCTCTGGACCCAACGGTTCCCTCTCTCTCAAAGAGAAGCCCGGATTCAGTCAAGGTATAATCCTGAATTATCAAAGACTCATTCTCAGCAGCCTGCCTTCTAATCAAACTATCTTCTCAGCAGACTTCGGTGAACCAGCCCAGACCAGTTCCTGACCCAGTACATTGTCTCTTTATTCTAAACATTCAATAAACCTTGTTAAACTTTTACCCAGCCTCCGTTGTGTTCTGCATGTGGGCTAAGAACCTTAAACCCATCATGACACCGACTTTCACCACCGCACCTTCTGTCTTATCCTCTGCCTCCTTTTTTTCTTTTTTTCTCTTGTCCTTATTGCACCCATCATGCCAGCCTCTGTTGCCTGCACTATTCTCACTCTTCAAGCTTGTTCTCTTCCCTTTTGGTAATACGCCTGGGATCTGGCCTCCTCAGCTAACCAATCATGGAGACTGGGAGTGAAAATCAGGAGAGGAAAAAAAGAAGTGATTGTGAGATTCAGTCAAACTTCACTTTTAAAGGCAGTTCAATAAATTTTACACTTTTAGAGCAAATTATTACCATGATGTTTTTATGCAGATGATTAGAAAGTGCTATTTAAAAGTTTCCTTTTTTGGAAAGAATTGTTAGTAAGTGAAGGAGAAACCTAAAATAAAGCCAAGTATATCAGGACTTTCTTATTTTTTAGAGGCTTTAATATTAGCTTAGTGGCTAGTATCCCGGATGTTATATATGCTTCTTGGTTTAACACACCTTAATCCAGTAAATAGTTTAATCCCAGCCCTCTGCAGACCATTCTGAGGAGGTCTAACCTAAATCCGATGTCTCAGAGCAGAGTTGGGCGTTGATGCTTTTGCAGGGGAGGGCCTCTCTGATCCAGGATGAGCCATTCTCCTGCATGTTTTAAAAAATTTCCTGCATCTTTATATCATTTATATCATTAATCACTAACTAAAATTGATATCTTTTAATAACAAGCTCCAACACTGTCCTCTGACAGGCTGAGAAGATCCTTCAACCATCTGAATCAGCCGTGCTGGATCATCTAGATTCTAGAAGATGCAGGAGGAGAATATGAGAGGTGTGCTTCAAGAAAACAGACTTGAGGAATGTAAACCAGCTGAGAAAGTTTGCAAATAAATTACCACAACTCTGACCACAATATGTAGAACTACCAGAGTTAAATTAGTGAAAAATATTAGCAGTTTTTTTTTTATCTCTGCCTTCAAAGCTCTAAGGCAGTAATGCTAAATTAATATCCAAGTATAAGAGTGGGGATTGCCAACCGTGGGTTCTCTCTTCAAATTATCGCCACATACTCATCCAGGATGTGCGTGTTCTGCTAAGTCAATGAATCGATGCAATCAGCTGGTTTTCCTTAGATAGTAAACTTTTTATTTAACCAATCACTGTATCACTGATCACTGTATGATCTGATTGAATTTTCTCTGTAAAACACCTTGAGATGACATTTATTGTGAATTGACGCAATATATATATATATATATATATATATATATATATATATATATATAAACTTTCCAGTCATGTTGAAATGTGAGTGCATTAAGTGGGAAAGCATAACTAACATTAATGAGCAAAGTTACAAACTTGTAAGCCAGTAACAGTCTAACACCATGCTCTCATTGTTCAGGCAGCCGGCCCAGGATGCTCCCCACATCTCCAACACCAAAGCACACCTTCAGGACCAAGGGGATGTTATGAACGGACATCCAAACAGTAAAGATCTGTCTAAATACTCTAAAAGTAGCTCCTTGCTCCTCTTTCTTCACCTTTCATGTGATCAACACTAAAGGCTGATTTACACTCAGAAACCAGGTCGTCTTTGTGTGTGTCGCAGTTAATGCAAATATGTCCCCGCCCCCTTCCGCAGACACACTGCTGCACCACTCCAAAATTGTAGGTGACTGCAGACAGTGCTGCGGACAGGAGGCCACATCCGCTCTACACTGTTTGGTACCTTACCGACTTGTTTTGTTTGTATGACCGCCATTGTGGAAAATGACTGGTAGGGTTGGAACAGTTAGAAGACTGAGGTGCGCGATAACCCTGGGACCCTTTTTCCACCTGGATCCCTGTTCTTTTTTGCCCTCATGTCCCTCCATTGTTGCACAAACTTGCCCCCACTTCCTTACCGCCTCTGCCTTATCTAGACCCACAGCTATTTTGTGATTGTCCCTCTTTCATTATGCCGTGGAATAACATAGCTAAGACCACACTTCAATATTGGGCATAAATCAAAAATATCTGCAACAAGCTCACTGCTACACACTGCTCCGGGGAGTATAATTAGCCCTTAAGAAGACTGTTGTGGAGAGGTGAGGAGGTTTGGATTGCTGTGCTGAATTCAGACACCCTTCTTCCTGATGACATAACACTAAGGAAACGCATATGGAAGATGCAAGACAACAAACAAGAACTACAAAAAAGCAAAAGTTGTGCAAATGTAGTGAACGGCTCAAGGTCTCCATTATAAATCCCAAAACATAAGAAGGATGTTTAATTTGGATTTATCCCGCAGTATATAGTAAGTGAAGATATATTGTGTTTTTGTCAAATTCTGTAAGCTGGGATGTGTTTATACGTCCTGTCATTCAAAAGACTGAGGGATTCCTGACGGGGCCTAAGCACCAGATAGGAAGGTTAGGAGCTCCCTTTGCTAAATGAGCTATTTAGGAAGCATACAGGAAGCATACATGTCTGCACCGCTGAGGTACAGACATGGCTGCAGGCTCGCCCCCTGTCATCCATCTGTTTTCTTTTCTCCTCTCTACCTCTGGAGAAGATTCTGGTTGTGTTTCTGAGTCAGACTGCAGCTAGCACATTGCTGCTGGTTTAATGGATTTTCCTCTGTGGAGTTATCTTTGTGTTTTTATTCAAATTAGAATAAAAAGAAATCTGAAAGGGCAAAATCATTTTGAAAATAAATATATTAGAGAAAACAGATTTTGACTCTGAGTGTAAAAACAGAAAATATTTCACCATAGAATAAATAAAGAAATTGACATTTGGAAAAAAGGTTTCAAAGGGAAAAAAGCTCTCTCAAAAATATATTTTAACTCTCAAATATTGGAGGTTTTTTTGGCAATCAGAGTGGAACATTTCCTCCCAAAAACAGATTTCTCTCTCAACTGTTTTTGTGTCTCTCAGAGTTTCTTTGCTCTGAATTCAGGATTTTTCTCTCGATGTGAAAAATTTGTCATGGGTCTCATTTACTACTGCCAAGAATGTTTTAACTGTGGTTGAAAAAACTATATTTGAAAGTAAAAGCATACATTTGAGAGAACTTTGATTCCCTTGGAAATTTTCCAAATGTCAATTTATCTTTTATTTGTTAATTGACAAAATATTTTCTCTCAAAACTTTCTCTTCAGTCTCAAATAACATCAGTTTTTTCTTTTGGCAAATGTTTTTTTCCCGCCAATATATTAATTTTACTTTCAAAATTATTTTCCCAATCCAGATTGGTTTATTTTCGTGAATTTAATATAAAAAAAAAGATTTTCATGCAATAGTAATTTTATAATTTCTACGAAAATCTCACAATGAACCCAGTATGTTTCTAATTTTAATACCCAAATATGACAGCCATAGATATGCAACAACCTCCAACTAAAATTATATGAACAAAATCCTGTAAGATCAAAGGCACTAAACCATATCGAACATTTCCCAGCCTTCAATGCATTTTTAAAAAAAAACGGAAAACATTAAAGCAACTTTAAAGCTAAAATACACAGAATAAACAGAATATATTACTGCACAGACTGTACAGTATTATTTTGCATTTGAATCCATGTCTGTCGATTTGCAAACATACATAATATATTTAAATTCTGTTTGAAGACCTGAAAAAAGCAGCACATACATACATAAAAAAAAAAGTTCCAACACTACAAGCAGCCACGTTTTTTTATGATGACATGACCATCTGCACAGGTATTATTCCTCTAAGTCAGGGGCTCAAAAGCTCTGTCTGTGTGTAGAATAGAAGAATTGGAGAAATAACTACAGCAAGTTGAACTCTGTGACACAGTTTACCCCCAAAACAATGTTAATTTAAGTTCCTGCTGACAGCAACTTTTAACGTATGAACACAGGAACCAATTTCAACAACTTGAGTCTTTTAAATCCGCAAAAAATTCAGCTCCTTTACTCACTCAACTAATATTTTGAAGCAACATTTTAAAAGCAGCGTCTGAAACTCAAATGAGCAGTTTATAACCACTGATGCTGACAAAGAATGAACAACCAGAACTTCTAAGAAAAAAAACAAAAAGAGAAAAAAAACAAAGAGAACATGTTGGGTGTTGGTATCAATTTAGCAGGTTTAATCTCTTCCATATGGGCATGGGGTCTAATGCATCTGCTAAGCTGCTATGAGCCCTGTTGATGCAGACTGGACCTATTAACAGTTTGGCAACGACTCAAAATGTCAAAGGGGTTGAAACCTTAACAAAAACAACAACACCAATAAAGATTAAGAGAAATCCCTATTGCAAAAAAATCATTGATTCATCGTTAACTTTGACAGAGGCTGCAGGTGTGAAGCTTTTTTTTTCTGGATTAGGGTCAAGGTTACAGAAACCAAACAAGACGAGGTTTAAAAGGAATTGAGGAAAGCTGCAGCAGCTGATCAAGTTAGAGACAAAAATCCATGCAAAGCATTTAGATGCATTCACAGCTGCATTTAAAGTAAACATGCAACAGTGTGCTCGGCCAACAGGTTGACACCCCGTTCTGACTCACCTGAGTTCGATGGCCTCCCCCATCTCGCTCTGAGAACTCATCAAACGCAAAAATCAACAGCAGATGAGGAGCGATGCAGAGATGACGAGCCAACTGAGATAGAGAGGAAGCAATCCCTCAGACTAGTGGCCAGAGCAATAATGACACAGGGAAAGGATGAGAGAGGAGAGCGAAGAGAGAACATGTGATGATATGGTGAGAGAGAGAGAGAAAGAGAGAGAGAGAGAGAGAGAGAGAAAAAACCACACCTCTTCTTAAGGGATTAACTTTGTAAAAAAGAAAGTCCTGACACACACAATAGGAGGTGAACCCAAACACAGTCAATCTGCCTGCAGGCTGGCATAGATGAACGTCTGCTTTACAGACATGCACACACATATACTGTACACGCGCGCACACAGCTGCTCTAAAAATAAATACAGATCAATGTTTGACGATCCCAATCCTGGGAGCGAGGAAGGATGGGAGTGGGAGGATTGAGAAAAGAGAGCGAGGACGAAGATAGAGGAGGGGGGGTGATTAAACGAGTCAAAGCAGGAGGTGACACAGTTTTCTTTGCTGTGGACGCACTGGTCAAGAGTGCATTGGGGGAAAGGGCAAAGGATCGAGGCTGGAAGCAAGGGGATAGCAGGAGGATGTGTTTAGTGTGAGAACCCATGTATTAGCAGGGGTGCATGCTGGTCCGTCGGTGTTTGATGCTAAAGGGCAGGTCACAGCTGTGCAGCAGGCAGGGCTCCTAACAGATGAGGCTGGGCCGTATGAGACCATCAGACCACGCCCGGACAAACAGATGGCTGAGTGAGGAGCATTTGTCATGCTTGGGGTGGTGTGGTTTCTGCTCCTGATTGTCTAGCCAGGAAAAAAACTTTGCTGGTAGAACCGGAGAAACATTTGGGGCAGTAAAAAATGTCAGAGCCTCTCCTGATGATTGGGGTCAGATGTTGAAATAGGAATACCAAGCATGCACTACAATGCTACACCTGGTCCTCACAAGGGTTTACAGCTACGAGGGGTGTTTGGGTAAGGCCTTAAAGCACTGAAATATAATCTATTTGGATCATGTCTATGTAAAAAACAGCAGCATTGTTGTCAGAATGTGACCACAGATATTTGTATGTTTAGTTATTTTATGTGATGGACAGTTACAGAGCAGCAGGTCATTGACGTGGAAAAATGCTTCAATCGTCCTCAATCTTCCTCCCTCAATTTATGCTTTAATTTCTCTGTATTTCTGTAGAACTCTAATAATCTCTCCTTCAACCAGGTGTCGCTCACAGCAGATTCCTATATTTTGCAAATAAATCATTTACAGTGGGTACAGAAAGTATTAAAAATATTACATTTTTCACTCCTTGTTTCATTGCAGCCATTTGCCTAAATCAATTAAGTTCATTTTATTTCTAATTAATGAACACTTAGCACTGTTAGAACTCCAGTCTGTGTGGTCTGTGTTTTTGTGTGTTCGTCTTCCTTCCTCCACCAGGCGGCGCCTAGTCCTGATTCGTCTCCTCACACACCTGCAAGGGGTTACCTCGTTAACGGAGTGCTCTTAAGCTGCTGACTGCCACTACCTATGCCAGAGTGTTTGCCAGTTTGGGGTACTCTAGCCATGCTTAGTTTAGCAGAGTCAAACTGAGTTTTTGTCAACCTGAGTCTTAACGCTGTATTTTGTTTTTTGCCTCTCGGTAGGAAGTCATCCTGCAAACTGGATTTTGGGACCTTCTCTCCCTGGAAGTATCTACTGAGTTCAAACTGACCTGGGGATACAAACCGGAATTTTGAATCCACTTTCTCCCCCGAGGAATCGTTTGAGCTTCACACTGAGCAAGGGATTCATCTGCACCACAGTCCGTTCAAGTACCGCAGGAAAACTGAGTGGCAGTCAGTCTTCTCCGTTCGTCTACAAGCAACCGCATACTGGGTAACCCTGTCCGCCCTCCACCCTATGAGACAAACACCGGCTCTTGACAAAATCATGACAAGCACCCCATCTAGTCAGTAAAAGAAACAAAAATGTAGAAAAGTTTGCAAATTTATATTTAAAAAAAACCTGAAATATCACATTGGTCATAAGTATTCAGACCAAGAAAAATAAATAAATGAAATAAATGTAATGGTTTCTGCACTGATTCTGGCCTGATCACTGAGTCCATGCAGCTGCTCTGCTCCACTCATCTGCAATCAGCTCTGACTGGAGTCACCTGCTTCTAGCACTTTAAAAACCCCATCAGATCTGTCCTCTGTGCCAGATTATCTCAAGCCAACCAGCTACGAATAATCCAGCATCAAAAGAGGAACCTGACCGCCTATCTGTTTCTGATCCGATCTGCCCCCTGACTCCGAGCCTGCCCGAACCCTGTTTGATTCTGTCTGCCTGCTTCCCTCTCTCTGGATCTCTGACTCTGAAAAGCTCCGCCTGACTGCCTGCCTCTCCGTCCTGGATAAAACTGGTAAACCTCCCTCAATCTACCCGCCTGTCTTCCTGCCGCCAGTTTGCCCACACAGATCCAGCCCTGCTTTCTGATTAAGCCTCTCAATATATCTTAAAAAACGTCACTAACCTGTCTGGGTTTATTTGGATCCAGTCTCTGTCTCTTTTTACAGAATAATCTGGCCAACATGGATCCATCACCAGACGATCAGTGGCGTGCTGGCGTTGAAAGATCTATTTCTCAGTTAGAGGCTGGTGTCAGTGAGATCCTCTCACATCTCCGTGACCAGGCTCCTCCAGCCGCCTCGCTTCCGCAGGCGTCAGCACCTGTCACCGCATCACGCTCACCGCAGCTGTCAGAACCACGCCTGACCCCGCCCGAACTGTTTAGGGGCGATCCGGACCAATGCCGAGCCTTCCTCACGCAGTGTGAGATCCAGTTCGAGTTACAGCCATCCGCATACCCCTCTGACCGCTCCAGGGTTGCATATGTAATTTCCCTGCTGACCGGTAAGGCAAGACTGTGGGGAACTTCTGAATGGCAAAATGACTCTGATATCTGCCACTCATATGACGATTTCTCCCAGGAGATGATCAGGGTTTCCAGCCCCGTGCTACCATGCCGTGAATCCACAAGGGGGCTCCTAACCCTCAGGCAGGGTGATAAGTCAGTTTCTGAGTATATAATTGACTTTCATCTCTTAGCAGCTGAGAGCCGCTGGAATGAGCATGCCCTGATGGATGTTTTTATTACTGGACTAAATGAAAAAATAAAGGATGAACTCGCCACCCGGGATTTCCCACGGTCACTAAAGGACTTGGAGGATCTGGCAACCCGGATTGACCTTCGACTTATGGAACGTCGAAGGGAGCGCCGAGCAGCTAACCAGTTTCTCCCCAGGTCGTTCTCTGCACCAGCAGAGGCTTCACCCCTCCAAAGCACAGCTGATCCTGAACCCATGCAATTGGGGAGGAGCAAGCTGTCTAGTGAGGAGCGCCATCGCAGGCGTCAATTAAACCTCTGCCTCTACTGTGGAGCAGTGGGTCACTACATTGGCACCTCTCCAGTAAAAGCCAAGGCTCAGTAGGGGGGGGGGAGATCCCTCCTGAGCCGCACTACACTCTCTGTCTCCCCAGACCTATTGCTACCTGCCACCTTGACTGTTTCAGCCATAGCACATAACCTGTCTGTCCTTATTGATTCTGGGGCAGACACTGAATTCATGGACGAGGGGTTCGCCAGAGGACTAAACATTGGACTCCTCCCGGGCTCGTCACCTCACAGTGTCCTCGCCCTGGATGGCCACCGGTTGAACCACTCCCACCTCGTCACAGAGCCGGTGGAACTGCTAGTCGGAGGTAACCATAGAGAGACTTTGACCTTCAT
This sequence comes from Cyprinodon diabolis, assembly GCA_030533445.1. Lineage (NCBI taxonomy): Eukaryota > Metazoa > Chordata > Actinopteri > Cyprinodontiformes > Cyprinodontidae > Cyprinodon > Cyprinodon diabolis. The sequence goes on from CM060079.1 coordinate 6,882,019, forward strand.
AATCATTGACTCCCCACAGGTTCCTGTTGTCCTGGGTGTCACCTGGCTCCGGAGACACAATCCCCTGATTGACTGGAGAAGAGTGGAGGTCATGGGTTGGGCTCCCTCCTGTTCTCAGTCCTATTTGTTGTCTACCCAACCTCTTTTAATTGCAGAGAATGAGGTGGAGGAGGTTTACCCTGACCTTTCTAAGGTCCCTGCAGACTATCATGATCTTAAAGAGGTTTTTAATAAGTCCAGAGCCACAGCCCTACCGCCTCACTGTCCATTTGACTGCAGCATTGAACTGCTACCGGGAACAACCCCCCCCTAGGGGTCGACTCTACTCTCTGTCTATACCAGAGTCCCAGGCAATGCAGAAATACATAAATGAGTCACTCAGGGCAGGGATAATTCGTCCTTCTTCATCCCCTGCTGGTGCTGGGTTTTTTTTTGTGGGTAAGAAGGATGGGTCCCTTAGACCTTGCATTGACTATATGGGGCTCAACGAGGTGTCTGTTAAGAACCGTTATCCACTTCCCCTTATGAACTCGGCCTTCGACCAGATCCAGAGGGCCAAGATCTTCACTAAATTGGACCTGCGGAACGCCTACCATCTGGTCCGCATTAGGGAGGGTGACGAGTGGAAGACTGCCTTTAACACTCCCTCTGGCCACTATGAATATCTGGTCATGCCTTTTGGCCTAACAAACTCCCCAGCAGTTTTTCAGAACCTTGTTAATGAGGTTCTCCGTGACATGATTGGGCAGTTTGTTTTTGTTTACATTGATGATGTACTAATCTATTCTGAAAACCTCTCAGCCCATAGGAAACATGTCCGTGCTGTCTTACTCCGCCTTCTCCAAAACCAGCTGTTCGTTAAAGCAGAGAAGTGTGAATTTCATGTCACTTCCATGACCTTCCTTGGCTTCATGGTATCCCCAGGCCGGATTTATATGGACCCAGCCAAGGTCCGGGCTGTCACTGAGTGGCCTATTCCTTCAGACAGAAAGCAACTCCAGAGGTTTTTGGGGTTTGCTAATTTCTACCGCCGTTTCATCCGTGGGTTTAGTCAGGTATGTGCTCCCCTTCATGCCCTAACCTCTAGCAAAGTTAAGTTCCTCTGGAACTACCAGGCTGACAGGGCATTTAAGCAGCTCAAATCCCTGTTCACGTCAGCTCCGGTTTTGGTCTCCCCTGACCCAGACAAGCAGTTCATTGTGGAGGTGGATGCTTCCAGCTCTGGAGTCGGGGCCATCCTCAGTCAGAGAGCCAGTGATGGCCGCATTCACCCCTGTGCATTTTTCTCCAGGAAACTGTCTAGCTCTGAGCGCAATTATGATGTGGGAAACCGGGAACTCTTGGCAGTTAAGTTGGCCTTGGAAGAGTGGAGACACTGGCTAGAGGGATCTAAGCTCCCCTTCCTGGTCTGGACAGACCACAAGAATCTGGAGTATCTCAGGACTGCAAAGAGACTTAACCCCAGGCAAGCCAGGTGGGCCCTGTTTTTTGGTTGTTTTGACTTCTCCCTATCTTACAGGCCGGGGTCCAAGAACAGGAAACCAGACGCCCTGTCCAGGATGTTCAAGACCGGGGAGGAGATTTCCAAGGAGGCTCAGGAGTACATCCTCCCTGACACCGTTAGGTGTGCCATCACAAGGCTCGACCTGGAGGGGGAGGTCAAAAAATCTCTCGAGGGAGTACAGACTCCGGAGGCCTGCCCCAGGGACAGGCTTTATGTCAAAGACTCTCTAATTAATAAAGTCCTTAACTTCTGTCATTGCTCTCGTCTGTATTGTCATCCTGGTTACACTAAGTCAGTCAGAATCATCAGGTCCCAGTTTTGGTGGCCCACTTTGACTCGGGACGTTAAGGAGTTTGTTGCAGCCTGCCCTCAATGCAACCAGGCCAAGGTCTCCAGGCGACCCCCGTCCGGTCTGCTCCGCTCTCTCCCCGTTCCTTCTCGGCCATGGTCTAGCATTTCCATGGACTTTGTCACAGGTTTACCAGTTTCTGAGGGTCACTCTGTCATTTTAACCATTGTTGACAGATTTTCTAAAATGGTCCACCTGGTCTCTCTACCTAAGCTCCCCACTGCCAAGGAGATGGGCACAATCCTGGCTAAGGAGGTTTTCCGTCTGCATGGACTGCCAGCTGACATAGTGTCCGACAGAGGTCCTCAGTTTGTGGCCCGCTACTGGCAGGAGTTCTGCTCTATGTTAGGGGTAACTGTTAACCTGTCGTCTGGTTTTCACCCTCAGACTGATGGTCAAACAGAGAGGATGAACCAAGAGGTTGAGACAAAACTTCGACTCCTCTGTGAGTCCGACCCCACTAGGTGGGTGCAGAACCTACCCTGGGTGGAACACGCCATCAACTCCACTCCCTCCAGCTCCACCGGCCTCTCACCCTTCTATGTGGTGTACGGGTTTCAACCACCAGTTTTTTCTGTCGAGGAGAAGGAGTCAAGAGTACCGTCAGCCCGTCTGTCTGCCCTTAGATGTCTGCGTGCTTGGAGGAGGGCAAGGAGATCCATCATCAAGTCATCCCAGGTCCAGGCTCGAAATGCCAATCGCCGGCGGGCTCCAGCTCCTTGTTACCAACCTGGAGACCGGGTCTGGCTCTCCACCAAGGACCTACCTTTAAAAGTGGATTGCAAGAAACTGGCACCCCGATTCATTGGGCCCTTCCCCATCTCCAAGGTGGTCAATCCAGTGGCTGTCCGGCTTCGCCTCCCTCAGACGATGAGAATTCACCCCAAATTCCACGTCTCCCGTGTCAGGCCGGTCAGAGACTCAAGGTTTGTGCCCGCTGCCAGACCCCCACCTCCCCCCCGTCTGATCGATGGGGGTCCTGCCTATTCAGTTAGGCGCATTCTCAGATCCAGGAGGAGGGGCAGGGGCATCCAATATCTGGTGGATTGGGAGGGTTATGGACCCGAGGAGCGCTCCTGGGTCCCTACTCGCTTCATCCTGGACAAAACTTTGATCCGGGATTTCCACAGGGCCCATCCTGACCAGCCCAAAAGGGCGTCTGGAATCCGCCCTTGAGGGGGGGGTTCTGTAATGGTTTCTGCACTGATTCTGGCCTGATCACTGAGTCCATGCAGCTGCTCTGCTCCACTCATCTGCAATCAGCTCTGACTGGAGTCACCTGCTTCTAGCACTTTAAAAACCCCATCAGATCTGTCCTCTGTGCCAGATTATCTCAAGCCAACCAGCTACGAATAATCCAGCATCAAAAGAGGAACCTGACTCTGAAAAGCTCCGCCTGACTGCCTGCCTCTCCGTCCTGGATAAAACTGGTAAACCTCCCTCAATCTACCCGCCTGTCTTCCTGCCGCCAGTTTGCCCACACAGATCCAGCCCTGCTTTCTGATTAACCCTCTCAATAAATCTTCAAAAACGTCACTAACCTGTCTGGGTTTATTTGGATCCAGTCTCTGTCTCTTTTTACAATAAACCCACTGATACTAAAGAGTTATTATCTAGTTTCAACACATTTTACCTGATTTTTTCCCTAACTTCTCCTGGTTTAGTTTATAACATTAAAATAACCGGACTTAAAGGGATTAAATCTTTATCTAACACTGTCTAAATCTACATTTTCTAAATTTCAGTGTCAACTTCAAGAAGAACACACACAGAAGAAGCATGTGGTAGTAATTGGAGATGGAAATATGCTTATTTTCATGTCAGGGTAAGAGTTTGTTTAAAACCACCATGATGTTTGATTCTAAACCTCTAGTCTTTACTTAAGCCAATATTGACTAAGCATCAGCTTTGGTGGCTAGATCAGATTTCTTACAGTTCCAGATGAGCTCAGTTACTTCTGAATAAAAAAATACTGTTCATTTAGTAGATGAAGCATGTTAAAGATTAACATGGCATCTGGATGAAGACTAAATTGTAGTTGGATTTTTTTTTTTTTTTTTACATTTGAGTTTTATCAACAGTAAAGTTGATTTAAAGAAATATATGAAAGCTTTGCAGAGAGCCGACTTTGCTACAGAATGTTATAGTACATAATTCACCTCACAGTGACCCCCGCTCTTGATTACTTCAAAAAAATGTGCTGCACAAATTTTTCCAAGTTGATGATATGATTTGGTGCGTGATATTTGGAACCTCAAAGCCTAAAATATGAAGTGCGTCAGGGAAGAGCGATGGCTTCTAAGACCAGAGGGACCGGTTTAAAAAACAAGTACTGGAAACAGTGGAGGAAAAAGGAAGTGAAGTACCTAAAAGGTGGGAATGAACTGGTTTCACTGGAGGTAGGCAAGCTGCTTTTTAAAGCCTCTTGAAGACATTAAAGTCAGAAAGAATGACTCAGAGGGTTCATTAATGAACTGGAAAAGGAAGGTTTTGCATGTGAGAAGTTCTTAAGCATGAGGGTTTAGTGGAAAGGGAAACAGCCAAATTTAGAGTACTGTATGTGTTACTCTGAAGCTACACACCTCAGATGGAAAAAAACATCTAATTGTACATTAAATTACTTTACATACACAACAAGAATACGCTAAGCACCATCTATTGGAGCAGGTTTAACAGCATCCACATAAAATGAAGAATCAAATGATACATTTAAAGCTACTTTAGGTCTCTGGGACAGTGTGTCCGGTAATAGTATGTAATGTAATAACATAGCAAATTAAACTATATTAATAGGCAACAAGAAAACCTTATGGAAATTTATACTAAGAGCTGTGATTCAAATTTTAGGCGGACAACGTAAAGTCAGATTTCTTAGATTTCAAACCGTTATTACCTGGTAAGTCATATTCATCTCGCAGACGGTAATAAATGAATGTGTCATCTGTTAAAATGCAGTTTATTACTTGGTATATAACAGAAAACCAAACCAAGAAGACAGCAAGCCAATCTTTTTAACGAAACTCGTACTTATATGTAACTTGAGTTCAGTTGTATATTTGTAGGTGGTGGCCAATAATAGAAAATGTTATGTTAACCTAATGGCAATTACAATGTTACATAGTCACATACAATTGTAATAATTACATGCAGGTTATTATTTTGAAATCATAGACCTTAATTTAAGGGCAATTACCCAAAAAAGTTTTTCTTGTTATCAAGTACTATAGTGCGACTTGCTATGTTATTACCATGTTATTACATGGTTATTGATGTACTGTAAAAGAAAGCGTCACTGTGTTTCCTTTATGCAAAATAGAAACGTTGAAATGTCTTTCAAGCTAAGAAGAAGCTTCCGATGAAGTTGCCGATTGAGCCACGATAACATGCATTAATGTTGGCTCCGTTTCCACCAACGCAATCCCCGGCTTCCATTGTGCCATCGTATCCCTAAAGCTGTTTACATTTCAACACCCAGAGCCAGAAATCAATGAGGAACGAGAACCAGAGGGACCAAAACGTCCTTGTTGTCCCTTGGTTCTCTGCAGGGACACAGCAGTTTGAATGGGATTGTATTAAATTTAACGGTGAATTTCTTATTAATTTGAGCACAGTTAATAGTCAAAACTAAGAACTCACCTTTTTGTTTTGAAAGACATTGACATTTATTAATCTGTTTAGCACTTTTAAAGGCCACTGTACACAGGCTTGTTATTACAGTTTAATGAAAGCTAAGGAACCTTTTCTAATGCCCAAATAGTAGGAAAACTACCACGATATGATTTTTTTTTTATTCAGTTGATACTAAGACTAAGACTAAGACTCGTTTGCTGTTCTTATCAGATATATTTCTTTGCTCTGGGATATTTTATAGTTCCTGGATTATCCAAAACTGCTTTGTATTTTTTGGGGACGCTTTTAGGGACTGTTGGGGTTACTCATGATTGTTTTTCATTGTTCATTTTCTTCATTGTTCATTTGAGTTTGAAAATGGAACTCCATAGACTGCTTTCCATTCTGTGTTGCTACAGTAAGAGTTTCTAATAAATACATGAGATAGATTTTTATTTTCTGTAGATGGATCTGCAGAGTAATGGATTTTCACACATACTTCTAGTTACAGTAACCAATGCTTAACTTGCTTTTCATGATCCTTATAGAGACTTTGAAATTTAAACTCTTGAGTGAAACCCTGTTTAACAGCAAAAACTACTGTGTGAAATCTCATCTAATCCTAAAATAAATTCTGAATAACCACTAACGGCAGGAAGTCAGATATTTTTTCCATCCTTTGAACTGCTTTATATAATAATCTTTTTTTATATATCACTTTCATTCTCTTGTATTTTTGAGTTGCTGAAATATTCTGTTATTTTTTTCTCATGTACAGCACTTTAAAGTTTCATGTCACTGAAGTGTGCTATATTTTTAAGCTGAATGGTGAGACATATTTCTCTCGGTATGCTATTTTTTATAATAATAAAACTGCTAAACTCAATCAAAGCCTCACATGACAGGTATAAACATGAGAAATGACCAAAAAAAACATTTAAAGACAATCTGCTGGCAAAGTAGACCATCTTGATTTAAATCATATAGTCTCATCTGATCTCTTTCTTTTGAAAAAATCTTGATATTTGTAAAAAATTTCCCAGCCTTAAATGAAATTATCTTTCAAAAGAAATCTGAATTTTCTGAAACCAACTTTATTGAATTTGAACTTGATCAAAGATCAGATACAAATTACAGATTGAAGCATCTTTAGCGTAGAGTTGTCAGAAATATTGATACTCTGACAAGTATCTACGCTCACTGCTGTATCTGGACACAATAATAATCTGGCATGTTATCAATACTTAGTGTTGTTTGGACATTCATGCTTTTATTGATTTAAAATTTCTAGGTCATTTGCAAATAAAAATAATTCTTCGGAAAACCTTAAATTATTGCCAAATTATATTTGAATTATTTTACATTTATTTGCACACTTATTGAACTGATATTTGTAATTCTGCTGCAAAAGTATTACAATTTCATGCCTTTAACAATTTGCTTTTTCTTTTATCTCCATGGTATAAAAAATGTTGCCAATTATGGGATATTTTCCTGAGTGTCGATATCATATTAGAAATTCTTGCATCGTAACAACCCTATTCTAATGATCGGTTTAGGACTGAGCCCAAATAAGAACTCTAAGAAGTATTTCTGTCTGAGACTGTTTTTATTTATCCAAAAACTACTCTATAGGCTAATTGTTTGGATCAAAATTAGCTTGCCCTCCTCTGCGTCTTCTCTTTTCTTTTGGATTCTTTCACCAATGACATGCACAGACAGATAATTTCGACAATGAAATGAATCTAAAAATAAGCAAAAGACAAAACCACATAAGAAGAAAAGTTTAAGTCGCTTCAGAAAGATAAAGCTCTCTGCAGAGATTCAGCAGTGAATGTGTGTTTAATCTGTATGCATCTGTGTCTGTTGGTGCTTATTTGTGATTTGCCACCAGGACAGACGCTAACATAAGCCTATTAGAACCACAGTGCAGTTATGAAACATGATGATCTCACCAGCCAGGTGGTAACAGACACACAACCTGCTCACAGTGGGGCCTCGAACACATGCTTCCAGTTAAAACCCAAACACGTTCCCTGTGTTTGTGTCTCTGAATGCCTTAAATCTGATACCTTGTGCTCTTATTACAACCTTAACTCAGGGACTCCCTTAAAGCCTGTTATTTTTACCCGGCCACTTCTAAGTGTAAATTAGCCTCTGTTCACAACCACGGTTAATTATCTGCACAGTAAACTATAATCTAAACCCGCATAAAAGAAAAATCCTGAAATTTCCACACACAAACTGGACCTAGTGATTAATTTCAGCCAATTTTATGAGGGTCTGTAAACACATCCACAAACCAGCTGAAGTTTTATTTTATTCCAGGAGATATAAGCTAAAGGTTATAGGTACATTTTTAATTCATCCCGACCAATAAGTGATGCAATCACACTCCAGTTCTGTACTGTTTCCTTTTCACTTGCAATATCTGATAAGTTTTATGCTAGTGCTGATGCTTAAACCAAACCAAAAACTTAAGTTAGTAGTTTAAGTTAAAAGAAGAAACCTCTGTGTAGCTTTGTTTAGCCCCTTTGCTGCCTTAACTTAAAACAAACGCTCAGTATCTTGACCAACATTTTATAGCATTTTGGTTTTTTTTGGCCTCAATTTTAAACTGAGTTAAAGAGGAGATCTACATTGAATTTAATAGTCCATCATTTAATACCGTAATTTGATAATGAATTTTAAATTTCCTGAATCTAATGGGATTTAAAAACCACAATCCATATATCTAAATATAAATACATATCCTAATCACATATTTAGAAAGTTAAATCCTTGTTCCTTTTCAATTTTCTTTTTCACCTTGAATTTTCAAATCCTTTTCACAGTTAAATTTTTTTAACTTTACCCTCTCCATTTACCTTTTCCGTTACCTTTCTGGTCCTTGAAGACTGAAAATCTGTGAAACCAATCATTGCTGCTCCACAAATGTAAATATCATTTTAGAAATAGGATTTGCAAATACATTTTCAGATAATAAAGGATTAATAAATATAGTTACAGTTTATCTTTAATATTTCAATTCAAAATGTACAATTTTTTTTTTTTTATGGGATTTATGTAAAAAGAAAAGTAAAGTAAATCCCTTTATTGTCCCACAATGAGGAAATTCACTCTCTGCATTTAACCCATCCCCTTGGGGAGCAGTGGGCTGCCGTTGTGTGGCGCATGGGGAGCAATGTGGGGTCAAAGGTTTCACCCAGGGACCCAGAGTACAGTCTGTGGTGACCGAACCTGGTACTTGCTACCTTCTCAGAGCACAAGCGCACCGCTCTAACCCACTAGGCCAACACTCCCCTACCCCCTATACTTGTATAATTTAAATGTTAAATTAGCTGTTTTTTCTATTTTCTATGCTCCCGTGGTCTTTCTAAGAGAAGAAGCCATTTCTAAGCTCCATCATGGATAAAATCTGAGCTCATTACCTGACTGGAACCCACTATTTCTACTGATGCATTTCTGTTGGCATCAAAACCCTGAGATTATGTTTTGGGTGTGTACAAATTTATAAAATAATTCTGTAAAAACTATATATTTTTCAGTAAAATCAATACTTAGTCTGCGTCACTCTAGATGTTCTGTGGATGTATTATTTTTGAAAAATTTACCTTTTTAAGGAAAAAGTTGTGGTTACGACTTTTACAGGTTAGAGACATGCTTACCATTGTGAAGATTTCTGATACAATCATAAAAGTTTTTTTTTTAAACTGTTTCCACCTTTTGTTAAACATGCATCCTACATAATTAATAAAAGTATCCACAGAGCTGCTTGATTTATCAAAAGCCTTGGTTTACAGATAGGTGACAAGGAATTGAAATAGTGTTACTATGCTAAGGATTCATTCAGAGGAGGCATTTATTCAACAGGCAGAAGTTTACAGGAGATTCTGGCTACAGACCTGCACTGTCAGGACACTTTGTTGCAGACCTGCAAAATGGGGTCTCCTGCACAGTCAGGACTGCATGTTTATTCCAGAAGTTGCATTCAAAACCAGTTTAAATTATACAGTAAGCAAAAATCCTCATGGGACAGCCATCCTCCATTGTCGTTTAGAAAATGCCTTATAGGCCAAATGCCCTTTACCATCCAGCGATCCAAATACAGAGTTTATTTCTATGTAGAACAAATCTATTATTCCTGATAGGAGTTTGGTTAGGAGCAAAATTTCCAGCATAACAACAATTGTTTGTGAAAGGAAGCTAGCTTCATGGTGAGTTTATCCACGCTAGCTTTTGCTCTAGAAAGGCTTTTAATTAACTTTGCTTTTACTTTACTTACAGTTAAAGTCTGTAAATAAACTTGCAGTTCTAATAGCACAGGAGACCTCAAAGTGCAGCTCTGGGTCCTGACAATGTAGCCCTGGGTCCTGACAGTGCAGCTCTGGTTCCTAACGGTGCAGCTTTGGCTCCTAACAGTGCAGCTCTGGGTTCTGACAGTAAAGCTCTGGGTCCTGACAGTGCAGCCCTGGGTTCTGACAGTGCAGCTCTGGGTCCTAACAGTAAAGCTCTGGGTCCTGACACTGCAGCCCTGGGTTCTGACAGTAAAGCTCTGGGTCCTGACAGTGCAGCCCTGGGTTCTGACAGTAAAGCTCTGGGTCCTGACAGTGCAGCCCTGGGTTCTGACAGTGCAGCTCTGGGTCCTAACAGTAAAGCTCTGGGTCCTGACACTGCAGCCCTGGGTTCTGACAGTAAAGCTCTGGGTCCTGACAGTGCAGCCCTGGGTTCTGACAGTAAAGCTCTGGGTCCTGACAGTGCAGCTCTGGGTTCTGACAGTGCAGCTCTGGGTCCTAACAGTAAAGCTCTGGGTCCTGACAGTGCAGCTCTGGTTCCTTTGATTAAAAAGCTGTTATACTGGAGACTTTTGAACCAAACGGACACATTTATAAGCTGTGTGCAAACAGGTTCCAGCTATTTTGCAATAAACACTAGCGACGAGCTATTAACACAATGGAAAGATCTGCTTGCAAAGATCTCCATCTCCGGCTGTGCTTTTTCCACTTCTCTCAATATGAACAGGGATAGATCCAAACCCACAAGATCAGGTTTACACAATCAGTAAACACTGCTTTGTTGTTCCTGTTGTTACAGAGACCAAGCCAAGGATGGAATGTGGAAATCCAACCACTTTACTATGACATAATCTGCTATATCATCCCAAATTGTTTAAGAATGCTCTCTAAACATGATTATGTATGTGTGTGGCGAGCAGCAAGGGATTAGCGCTTTGTAATTCACTGACATTAAACAGGGATTCTGGAAAGAATGGGGCATCAGTTTATTAAGAAAAAACAGAAACTCTGTAAGGAGACGCACATTTGGACATTTCTCATCTGATTCTGTGATACAGTTAAACAGCACACTGGAATATTCTCGCCCTCTTTAGGTTTTCGCAGTTAAAACCCCAATATTTTTTGCATGTCAGCATCAAAATCCTCATTCTGCGAACCAGAGTAGTTCAAAACAAAATTTAAAAATCGGCAGAAAGACATCTGTACGTTGCCTTTCAAGGTACACAAATGAAACAGTAATCAGCACTGATGTCCAGAGCACAGCTGACAGAATCTGTAACAATGACTCCTATTTGTGAAGGTGATAGCTAGAAGTGTAACTCATCCAGACCAGTAAGTGGCGCTCTTCTGCTCACCAGTTCTCATTTTGTACATTGCAAGTGAGTTGCCAGGTCTGCTAATGCTAGTGCTAGAAGCCAAATCAAATATTTAACTTCACAGTTTGTAATAAAGCATCAACCTCTTCTGACCTTACTTTGGAAACCCTTTGCTTCCTTAAGTCGGCACCAACGCTCAAAAGCTTGAACCGTGTTCTCCCTTGTTTAGCTTTAATTTTAAAAATCACTGGGAAGGCGTCATTCTTTTAGCGCCATCATGGAACTACTAGATCTGGCAACATCTCGCACTTCCCATGATCTCGAGGCGTGTGAAGTGCAGGTGATGACACTCCTATTTCCTATTGGACAAAAAGGGAGCTAAGAAAGCCGGCAGCAAATTTTGGAGACCAGCTTGACTGATGTCAAAATAATCGGCATCTGCTTACAAAACCTGTATTAGTCTTTTTTTTATTGCATAACCCTTTTGTCAAGGTTGTGTTCTAAACAGAAGTAAATATTGATATATTATGGACATTTAAAATTATAATTCGAATACTATATTCTTCAGTAAAACTAATACTTTGTTGTATTAATTATGTTTTGATGAATTGTTTTTGAAAAATCTATTATTTTGATGACAAATTTGTAGCTATGACTATAAAGTATCATACAAATATGTGGAAGAACTCCTGTTTGCTGTTTTGCAAAGGCCATGTTTAAGGACGGTCTAGTCAAAGTCCAGACCTAAGTCTGATTCTCCATCTAATATGACTGATCTGGGCTTTTTTTTTTTTGCAAGAAGAATTGAAAGAAAATTCAGTTCCTAGGAAAATAAAAATAGTTGTTTATTCTGGGGAGCGGAATTGCAATTCTCCCTTTTCAGACTTTATTATTAAATAAAAAAGTTGAATCTTTCTTTAAATTCAAACTCGCTCCATCAGATAAAACCCCAATAAAGAAAACTTTATTATAGATTTAACGTGATGCAATGTGCAAGGCTGGTCCGGCTCAAAGATCTGCCTTTTTCATCCTGTTACAATCCAGCAGGATTGAAGAGCTGTCTAAGAGCAAGGCCAAGTCCACCGCAGTAACCTGACTTAACCTGACCTGTCCATCCCTCTAATCAATACTGCTCTTTTTCTCTTCTTTCTCTGTCTCTGTCCCTCCTGTGACTCTCCATCTTCCTATATCTCCATTATCCTGACCAAAACCTCCCTACAGACCATCACACAGCATGTAGTTGAAGACAGAACACAGGCTGGTTTAGGTTCTGTGACCCAAACGTCACATAGAGAAGCTAAACATGCATCAGCAGCAGCAGCTCTCATATCCTTGTCCCTTCTCTGCGTGGCACCTTACTCTATCACGCTACAGTGCACACAAACACATGCAAGGACCACGTGAAGACTCGGCTGCTACATAGCAACCAGATGTCATAGCAACCAACATGTTCCTATTTTTCCTTTTTTTTTTTCCCCAAACCTAAAACACAGGAATGTAGGAAATACATATTAAAGAAAGAAAAGAAACAAAAAAATAAAATAAAGAAAGAAAGAGAAATGACGGAAAAATAAACAACAGTAAACAGACTTTTTTTATGGAGGTGAGATCAGATAAGAAGAGCAAAATAGTGGATGAAAGAAGCCAGAGTCATTCCTCTAATCATCCGCTAACATATTTATGTACAGTATAAGATATAATAATGGGCTTAAGGGCGCCCTAGAAGCCGCTTTGTAATTACACTGAAAACAAAGTAAACATTAGGGCTTCATTTCACGGCCCGCATACCGCACACCCCAACACTGCAATACCGCCGCTCTCTTACAGGTTTTAACTCACAACTACAATATCAATAAGCTCTTAGATCCACATTCAAATGAAAAAAAAGAGTGAACTCCTCAATGCTTTATTTTTTCTGCACAAACATTTCACAGAAAAACAACGTGAAAGAACTTGCCTCACACCTTTTTATCTCCCAAAGTCCCATGGAGGAATGAGGCACTGCAATTCTGCAACTCACTTATTTTTTATTTTGTCTTTACGTTTTTGTACATTAGAAACACAGATTCTTTAAAATAGAAACAAAAAATGGAAGATTATTAAGGCATTTTTTAGTTGTGGGGGCAGAGGGAGACATTGTTATGAATTTCTCTCAGTCTTTTGCAATTTTTGTTTCTAGTATGAAAATTAATTTAAGCAAATCTTGTGATGGTGATACAATTTATGTTTGTAATTTCCCATTTATAAACAATATAACAAGAATACAAATAATTTTACCATATCCGTAGTTGGTGCAACATTTCTTATATTTTATTTCTTTAAGATTTATATTACCGTAAATTCTTATTTATTGCAACCATTACTTAATGATTAAAAGCTTAAAGTCAACATCTCTCTATTTTCCTTTAAGAAATTAACCAGAAGGAGGAACTAAGCAACTTTCATTGAAGTTACATTTTGCTTGGTTCATTTGTTACTTTTGAGTAGCATTTTGAACTGGTAGGTTCTCTTGTATTTTAGTAAAATGTTCATCTAAATTCTTGACCTTTTACTTGAGTGGTTATTCTTTTGCATTCTTGTGTGGAGGTTTTAGAAGACCCAAGGCAGAGGCAGAGATAAGCTTGGCTGATTTAATTGAATTTCCAGGGGCAACAGAGGCAAAAAAGGCAAAAATCCAGGAACAAAATAAGAAGCCAAAAAACCAGGAGACACCAGGTGGGGAAAAAAACACACGTGGAGCAAGCAATGAAGCAACAAGAAACCAGCAAACAGGACCTGCAGAGGTGGTGTATATATGGGGGACAGAACAAAGAAACGGCTAATGAGCTGACATGGAGCAGGTGAGGATAAAAGTAGCTAGAAGGGAGGCAAGGGGAAAGGAAACTGGCTCAAGGGGGCAACAGAGAGTAACACAAAATCACAACACTGCTTAAAATGACTAGAAAACAGCTAGCCTGATAAACCAGACTAAATATGAGATTAATGTGTAATTTAGTCTGGCCCCAAACAACCATGTCTGTGCCTATTGGCCAACGCTCTATCCAATGAACACAACTGACTATGACATAGTAAGCGCGACAGAAAGCTGGTGGGGGAGTGTAAACAAACAGCCTGTCAGTAAAACAGAGAATACGTCCTTATTAAAAATGAGTGAGTGCAGAGTCTCTTCCTGCTCACGTTTCAACTAAAACCTCAAGTCTAATTCTTCCAACACTTATTCTAAAGCTGAGTCAAAGATCACCATCAGAGCCAGCAGTCCTTCACACACGACCATGCCGAGAGAGGGCCGCTGCAGACGGGCTTCGGTTAGCCCTGGCTGCCATTAGCCTCGGAGCTCCGCTGGTTGCCGTGTTCCTCTCAACTTCAGAAATTGTTTTTTTTTTTTACACATTAAATCGGTAAATGGACCATATAGTGACACTTTAAAGTATAATATTCTTGCCTCAAATTATCCTAAAACGTACTTTTAATGAACAACAGCAACAGAAAAGAGAACTTTTAACTTTCAATGGAGCGCTCCATTGATAGCTGCTGCTGCCGCAGTGCATGCTACTGTTCAATAGTTGTTGCCATCTTTCTTGTTGTCTTTTCTCCAGCGTCATGCAGCTTTGTCGTCACGCCCTCAAACCCAGCCGGCTTGGCATCCAGAAATTCAAAACAGATCTCTGCGCTGTGATTGGCCCGCCAGTTCTAGGGCCTGGGGCATTGATCGAGGCTGGACCAACTTGCAGGCAAAAATTTTGGCCGCTGGCGGGTGGGACTAGTTTACTAGGCTAGAAAACAATTACAATGACACAAAATGAAAAAGAAAAGGTTATAAAGAAAAGAGAATGACATGAATTAAAATGTAAATGAAAACTCAAAAAGTTCACAAAGGGCAGGATTATGAAACTTTCACAATTAATGTACAGAAGCGATCTGATGCTCCAACATGTCAATCATCTGGGATGGGGTGGACGTCATATTTCATGAAGTCCCCCCTCTAGCTCCACCCCTGTTACCAAGACTCAGGTGAAAAATCTGAAACATCTGGTGTCTGTTTGAATACATCCATGTTATTCTAATACATTCTAAATACATTTACACATAAATAAAATCAAAAGGAGAATATATATATATATATATATATATATATATATATATATATATATATATATATATATATATATATATATAATTAATCGTGATTGATTTATTATTATTATGATTGATTTATTGATTTTGAAATCAATAAATTGTAAGATCTTAAATCGTGAGATCGTGAACTATTTTAGTAATCAATCGTTAACTGGAGTTCAGAGAATCATGCCTTTAGCTGACAGAACAAACAGAGCAGCAATTATACCACAGTTATTAAACAAAAATATGTAAACATTTTGTATTTAAGATAAAAATAGTTTCCGTTTATCAATAAACTCTATCCAGTACTCCTCAAGTGGAAAAGGTGATTATTAATCAATTAATCAAAAAAAAAATGTATCAACTTGCAAAATAATTGTTAGTTGCAGCCCTAATATTTATATATATATTTATATATGTTAGCTCTACCTTGGCCCTACTTTGGCTCTACCTTCTTGTTTAGATGTTGGAGCTCGGCCTGTTTTTCAGTCTAGTCCTGTTTCTCTGACTGTGACTAACTGTATGTGCTCTCTTTCAAAATCTGACATGGGAGCTGGCTTGGAGCTTATCTGTCTGGCTGTTTGTTTCCTGGACGTGTTTTGAGTATATATATATATATATATATATATATATATATATATATATATATATATATATATATATATATATATATATATTTTTTTTTTTTATTAAAAACTTTTGAAACCATCATATCAAAATGAAAGAGCACTACTACAATCCAAGATATGCCTAACCACCTAGATAGACAGAGACCCCCCCAATCTGGAGGAGCTGGAATGATCCACAGTTTAGATTAAACAATTTGTTAACATTTTAATTATTCATTTAACACTCAACATATTTGACCTTTGAGCAGGATTGACAAAGAAAGCCACTATTGAAGGAAAGCTAAATTAAGAGCTGTTTGTGGTTTGACGAGTGCCATGTGCTCCCCATGCAAAGTGCCTGAGGTTCAGCTATATTATTAGCTGAACATTTGTGTCGTGTATAACTACCGAGCAGGTTAAAAGCTAAACCATTAAACTTACACCTTTAATTGCAGCAGAAAGTGGTTCTTAAAGTTATTGTAAAGTCTTTCTGGGGAAGGGATGTTCATCCCTATCAGAATTTTTTCTGTAAAAACATTTAAAAAACGAGATTTTACTTCTGTTTCACTTCTTACAGTTAATTGCATCTTATTTATTCTATCTAATGCAATACTAAAAAAATACATTGGAATTTATAAAAGTGAAACAACAAAATATAAATGAGGATCCAAGTGGGAGCATTTTTACATTAAAGCAGCTGCAAACCAAAAACATGTGCCCTTAATTTACTTAAGTGCTGAATCTATCCTACAGATATATCCACAGTTCAATCAGTGGACATCATAATGTCGGGCTTTACTCTGGCTTTTCTGGGTTATTTACGGAGGAGAGGAGGGAAAATGAGAGGTCTTGTTGCCTGTGCAGCAGCGTCCCTGCTGGATAACCAGAGCATCAGCGTCATGGTATCAGAGCAGCTGTGGCTGATCTCCATGATCCAGGTCACTTTAGCCTCTGACCTCCAATACAGACAGCCAGAGTTGTTTCCTCTTTCCTTTCTTTCTTCCTTTAACCCAATCTTCTGACTAACTTTCTAAAAGGTGCTTAGCGTGCTGCAGGCATCCACGAGCATATCATGTGCTGACTGTCACTACAATGCGATCATACATAAGGGGTATTTATGCATGTTAAGGAAAAAAACACTACAAGGCCCCAAAAATCTGAAATCAATAGTGCTTTTAAAGCTACTAACAAGCGGCCGCGTCTCTCTCTGGCTTCCTGTCTGAAAAGCTTCAGCTCTGTGTTCCATCGATTTATTCCTGGCATGTCGAAGATAACTCCATGTTCTCCTGTTCAGCGCTTGAAAAGAAAACTTGACAAGGATTGAACATATTCAGTATCTTAACATTGGCCTTAATTAAGCATAGTTTCTACAACAGGCTTGATCTGTATGTCTATCTTTTAATGCATATGCTGGTATTTTTACCCTTGTGCAGTAAGAACTGGTAACTCATCCAGTTCTTCATCCAGTTTTACATCATAGCAATCCTTACAGCAACATCTGCTCTTGCTATAAGGGATAATCTGTTTAAATGAGTTTTAATTTATAGCAAAAAGCACTTAAAAGAAAGAGCAGCCTTGATGTGGATCATTAATGTGGCCTGCTTCGCTGCCGATTGGGAGCTTTGGTTTCTGTGGAGAGGGGAGACGGGATGACCTTCACAGGGTGGTCGTGTCTCATCGACTGGCACTAAAAGCCCAGGCAAACACATGGAATAGGAAACGGTTTTATAAATCCAGCCATGGATTGTGGTGGCGCTGCAGCACTGGCCTGCTGTGGACTGCTGAAGGGGGGTCGATACACTTACTGAGCAGAATACATGCGCTTAAACGGTGGAGTGGCGAAAATATGACGAGCGTAGCTGATTGGACACATTTTGCTAGATAAAAGGAAACAAAGTTGGCTTAAAAAAATGAAATCAGTAAACGGAAGGAGTAGGCTTTCAAAAAACTCGTAAAAATGCATGAGAAAACTTCCTGAGTGGAAAAATGCCCTACAGACTGATGGAGAGTGAAGCGTGACTGGTAGAGCGATGGTGGAGAAGTAGGGAAGAAAACAAAAAACAGAAGTTCTGCATGAATGAAAGATGGGAAGTAGAAATGAGCAGGAAAGAGTTTAACCAAAACATTATGGTGAAATATTTCACAGACAAATATTCAAAGGGTTGCACCAAAAAACAAAGCGGATAGAGAAAACTGTTAATCAGACAGAGAGCAGTGTTTAGAAAAAAAACTTTTTCTTCATTTGCATCTTTCATTAAACAACCACAAGACGACTCATTCTTTCTCTTTAATTTTCTTCCTCTTTCCTCTTTAATCATATATTTAAGATTTTTTTAAATCGTTTTAACTTTTATTATTTTTGTTATTACTACATGTTGTATATTTGTTATTCTACACATTTGTTTTGTTTGTTGTATCAAATGTGCTATATATAGGTTCCCCGATATCACTTTTACATTTCTGATATTGAACAGATATAATATCAGCATGAATCATACCTACTATTGTCTATTTTGTTGTGTGGTACATTAGAGAAGGCTTGATCAAGGGATATTATTCAAACAGAAAACAACAGTGATCAACAATATAAGAATTACAGACCCATTGATCATGAACCAGTCAATATATTCTGATACTAATTAGTCTGTTATCAGACCATTTTCCAATACCCGTATCAGATCAGAACATTATTAGTTATAAACAAATAAAGCTAACAATGACATTTGCTTTTCAAAAAAAAGATTGTATAATGTACAAGATAGGAATAAACCAATAATAAGAAATTGACCAATATTAATTTGTTGTTATAGCAGCTTACTAATATGATATGTTTAATATATTGTATATGTAAGTTGCTAATAAAAAATAGTTTAAATGTTAAAAATGACAAACATTGACTGTCGGCCATATTACTTATCCTCATACAAAACCGAGCCTCACTGTCATCTTAGCAGATATCTTCGTTGTTAAATTAATCTCTGTTCTAAAGACTACGACCTACGAATGATAAGGTAAAGCTTGTCAGAAACATTATGGGAATATTGTGCATTCTACCTTCTGCTGCAGCTGACATCTAAATATAGTCTTTTTTTTGTGCCAGCCATGTAACCACTATCGGGCGGGGCCCCAATCCAGCACTAAAATGGTGGTATCAGTATCGGCGAGTACCAACAATTAGGGCACCGATACCATTTTGAGAGCCAAAGGTTTATTCAATTATTGTCACCCATTCCAGGTGGGCAATAGAAAGTTCTACTGGATTCACTTTGTATTAGTCTTTTTCGTGCTTCACAAAGGTAGGCAGCAGCTTGACAAAGCCATGATGGCAATTATTTTACATTCAAGTAGTGTGCAGTTCTTCATATATACACACACATAAATTTCAAACAGATGGTATCGGTATCAGTATCGGCCGATAATGCAGAGCCAGGTATCGGGTATTGGTATCGGGGCCAAAAAATGGCATCGGTGCAACACTACTTTTTACTAATGTCACTTTTCCCTCATCCTTCCTTTCCCTCTTTTTTGGATCTGACTCCAAAAACATGCAAATTTACAGCTGAAATTCTGCTTTTGCTTGACCACGAGTGCTCAGTGTGAGATGCAAAAGCTTCCCTCTGAAAGCCAAAGCAGGCAGGGCTTTAACACATGGCAGCTGAATTATAACAGCCCCACAAATATGTCATTAAACAGTTCTTTGTCATTGTGGTTCAGCACAAACTGATCTTGCAATCAATATATGGCTCATCGTTACAAAGAAAATACTTGCTGAACAAAACAAGATCAGTTCCTATTTCTTTTGAGTAAAAACATCCTATTAGGATTTCTAGAGAGATGTGGGGGCATTCAGTCTTGAGCGCACTAGTTTTCCTGCGGAAAAGAGGGAAGTTAAGAGATTGTAAAGAGTAAACACCGGTAAAGTGAAGGCTCTCTGGCAGAGAGATCAGCCTTGAGAAGGAGGCAGAGGACAAAGACAAGTGGATTGGTGTTTAGGCCTGTTACTAGAAAACAGCCTCTCAACAATGGCCACTTTGACACAGAGCTGAGGAGCACCAGAGGAGAAAAGGAAAAGAGAGATGATTGAAGGCATTACAGACACTTCTTCGTCCGATCCAATCTGTCTCCAGGTCCAAGTCTAATTTGAAAGTAAAACAACGTCGGATTATGAGCAAAGGGAAGCCACCTCATTTGGCAACGTGTGCCCCGGTGACGTGTGTCTCAACAAAAGGGGAAATTCTGAAAGTGAGAAGCATGGCTGCATGAGCGTGCAGTCCCCCCCTCCCCTGCCAATACAGATTGCAGACATGCACCACAGATGGTCGGCGCGTCTCGTCTTTTCACCGCCACCACCACCGAGGATAATGGCCAGTGGTGGCCCCTCCTCCTCCTGCGCTCCCTTTCTCTTTTGTCAGCACGTGTGTCCATCAAATAGAAGCGTGTGTCTGGGACAATGGCAGCCAGACAAAGAGTCCGCCCACCCCCCACCAGGATGCTGAATGGGGGGCACGTGGGCCTTGTCATCGAGGGAACAATGGCGCTGGGAGAGGGAGGGCGTGGCACCCCGGCACAGAGGGTGAGGTGAAGCCTGGGTGGCCCTGAGGTCATGTTCCAGCTTGAAGGATTTTAGTCATTTAAACATGTGGGGCGGCAAGAAGTGAACTGAAAAATCATCTTAATTTTAAAGATTCTAATGAATCAGATCTTTTCTTCGTGGAAATAAATCATCAGTCAAAGCTTTAATTTTAGAATCAAAGGTCACGACAGAACATTTAAAGTGTTTAACTCTACATTGTTTATGACACCTACCCCAATTTTTTATGACAAACCTTAACAACCTGCAGGTTTGTCTTATTTGTTGGTGTTTTTTACATCTTGAGTGACCTAATATGCTAGCCTGGACAATTCCTACACTGACATTTCAGTATTACTGCCACTACAAAGCAAGTGCTGTCCGACGTCCTTTCACAGTTTTATGAACTCTGTTTGAAACAAGTCATCCATTAATGTCACATTCTTCATGTGTTATTGAAGCCACGGGAGAGACATAAAATAAACTCAACTTGGCACCATAAAAAAAACAAATTAGGTGCAAAGAGAGAGTCTGCAGGGTTGGCTGTGAATGCTACGACTCGTTTTAAATCCATTATTTAAGGCAAAACAAACATTACAAATATACACTATATTGCCAAAAGTATTTGCTCACCCATCCAAATTATTGGAATCAGGTGTTCCAATCACTTCCATGGCCACAGGTGTATAAATTCAAGCACCTAGGCATGCAGACTGTTTTTACAAACATTTGTGAAAGAATGGGTCGCTCTCAGGAGCTCAGTGAATTCCAGCGTGGAACTGTGATAGGATGCCACCTGTGCAACAAATCCAGTCGTGAAATTTCCTCGCTCCTAAATATTCCACAGTCAACTGTCAGCTGTATTATAAGAAAATGGAAGTGTTTGGGAACGACAGCAACTCAGCCACGAAGTGGTAGGCCACGTAAACTGACGGAGCGGGGTCAGCGGATGCTGAAGCGCATAGTGCGAAGAGGTCGCCAACTTTCTGCAGAGTCAATCACTACAGACCTCCAAACTTCATGTGGCCTTCAGATTAGCTCAAGAACAGTGCGCAGAGAGCTTCATGGAATGGGTTTCCATGGTCGAGCAGCTGCATCCAAGCCATACATAACCAAGTGCAATGCAAAGCGTCGGATGCGGTGGTGTAAAGCACGCCGCCACTGGACTCTAGAGCAGTGGAGACGCGTTCTCTGGAGTGACGAATCGCGCTTCTCCATCTGGCAATCTGATGGACGGGTCTGGGTTTGGCGGTTGCCAGGAGAACGGTACTTGTCTGACTGCATTGTGCCAAGTGTAAAGTTTGATGGAGGGGGGATTATGGTGTGGGGTTGTTTTTCAGGAGCTGGGCTTGGCCCCTTAGTTCCAGTGAAAGGAACTCTGAATGCTTCAGCATACCAAGACATTTTGGACAATTCCATGCTCCCAACTTTGTGGGAACAGTTTGGAGCTGGCCCCTTCCTCTTCCAACATGACTGTGCACCAGTGCACAAAGCAAGGTCCATAAAGACATGGATGACAGAGTCTGGTGTGGATGAACTTGACTGGCCTGCACAGAGTGCTGACCTCAACCCGATAGAACACCTTTGGGATGAATTAGAGCGGAGACTGAGAGCCAGGCCTTCTCGTCCAACATCAGTGTGCGACCTCACAAATGCGCTTCTGGAAGAATGGTCAAAAATTCCCATAAACACACTCCTAAACCTTGTGGACAGCCTTCCCAGAAGAGTTGAAGCTGTTCTAGCTGCAAAGGGTGGACCGACGTCATATTGAACCCTATGGATTAGGAACGGGATGTCACTTAAGCTCATATGTGAGTCAAGGCAGGTGAGCAAATACTTTTGGCAATATAGTGTATCATGGCAATGTTCATTTGCTAGCTTTTATGATTTAAGAACGAGAAATTCACACTTTACATAAATAATTAATTCAGCCTGTTGAATAGAGTGAAGCAAATGCCCCAAAAATGACCCAGAAGATAAAGTCCTTAAGCATGTTTTTGAGTCCAAGGTAAAACAGAATAAAAAATAAAAAAAAGCTCATTTTAGTTTTTGTGTAATTTACCAGCTGGTAACTGGGTGAAGATTACAAAGCAACAGGGATACCTTTCTGTGTTTCTGTTGGGATCCAGAGGCATGCCCACCAGAGGGCGCCGTGGATCCTTTCCTGGGAGCTGGTGCTGAGCGCTCACAGCTGATCCCCATCAGCTCATGATTAAGCTCTCCTTACTTAAGCTGAAGGAGAGCTTCCCTCTGAGCCGGATTGTTGTCCTTGCCATGGTTAGCAAGCCTGAGCCACCCTGACTGCCTGATCCCTGGTAACCTGTATCTGAATTTGTAAACCTGTGATTTGAACTTTACCTGCTCTGTCCTCTCTGCCTCCAGGGCAGAACCCTGAACGAACCCAATAAAAATATTGGACTTTTAACCTGCCTGTGTGTCTGTGAGTTCTGCATCTGGGCTAGTAAACCTGCTGATCATGACAGATTCTGGTCATTAATAAACTCAGGAAACATAAATAAAGTATGGGCTTCATTCTTGGGTAACGTATTTAACCTAATTATCTCAGCATAGCCTCTGCATCCGTCAAATCTGTCTCTGTGTGCGACCAAGCCAGAGGTTCTGCAACCTCAAAAAAATCCTGACTCCGCATCAGACAGTCGCAAACCTGCGCAGACCTCAAGCAGAAGTGCGCAGACAAAAAGCAGCAGTGATTGGTCTTTGGTATGCCTTTCTGGCTGTTTGTGTGGTCGTCCTACTCGATTCGGTGCCAGGGCGCGCCATTTTTAAAAACAAAGGAACAACTACAATGGACAACTACGACGAAAGGTTAATCGAGGAGGTTTGCTCCATTAACAAAACCTGTTCCTCTCTGATGTCTAGCAACTTTACATCCATCTCCGTGACCATGATATTTTGCAGAGGCGCCTGCAGCCAGCTAGTCGATGAACTATGTACTTGAACAGCAAACCAAGTTGTCATCTCATACATCACTACCTCGCTTGGGTTGATTTTGACACCCTGTCCACCCTTTGAGAAAGCACAGAAATTTCAACATTAGGGCTTAAATTGTTTTGTGAAGGGGACTAATGGTACTTTTTACTGCTACTTCAATATTTGGAATTTAATAGCACTTTGAGGACCAAAATTCTTTTACAAATTAGCACACTGACAAGCTAAAACGAGATATTAAACACCAACCTGCATCAGAGGGCTAAATTGGTCAAATTGTTGCGTTTTGTGGAGCCATGTCGAAAAGAATCTCTTTCCTTATTTGACTAATATACCTGCTTCTTTCTATAATTACATCTGTGCATACAGGGAATCTCCTTTGTGTTACTGTTAGCTCGTTGGACACAAATAAAAATTCAATTGAATTTACAACAGATTTTTTTTATCCATGTGAAATCAGATTTTAGCCCGGAGGAATTTTCCAGCAAGAAAAACAAATTAAATAGTCCATCTAATGGTCTAAGGTGAGTGCATATGACAATAATTTAACTGAAAGCTGCATTTAAAAAATATATATAATTTCTGTATCTGCAATACAGCATTTTGATTAGGATATCCATGAAACCAGTATTAAAAAAAAAAG
Organism: Cyprinodon diabolis; assembly: GCA_030533445.1. Taxonomy (NCBI): domain Eukaryota; kingdom Metazoa; phylum Chordata; class Actinopteri; order Cyprinodontiformes; family Cyprinodontidae; genus Cyprinodon; species Cyprinodon diabolis. Next base: position 6,905,981 of record CM060079.1, read on the forward strand.
ATGTAATTTCCCTGCCATGGAACTGTTAGACTTTCCTTTGAAACTCAAAAATATGCATATAAGTACGAACACTTGCAACTCAAAAAGGCCCCATTAATAAGTCCTGTGGAGCATGTGGAAAAGCTTCCCCATACAGGAAGATTCAGTTTTCCTCTGTACATAACAATGGAGACTGGTATGCTTTAAAAACGTTAAACTCAAAAATCCCTTTTCAAGTCATGTATTTTCATTAGCCATTGCATTGTGTATGAATAAAAACACAACAGGAATAAAGACAAGACAAGAAAGAAAAACTCCACTGTGTTCACATGGCTTATTTACTAGGGCTAAAGTTTTTTCATGGGAGTAGTAAATGGTTCCTCCAAGTCAGGTATTTGTCTTAATATGAAACATTTCAGTACTTGGTTTTGCTTTAAACACACGTAATCACCTTTGACTTTCTTAGCAAATATGCATCTTACAGTGAATACTACAGTGAATACAGACACTCCAGCAGCACAGAGTATTTCTGCCACCTTCCTTGAGGATTATATGAATGGAGATGGGTTAACTGTTAAAAGCTGAAGAACAACACACACACGGTTTGGGTCTCTAACAGTTATTGTTGCCCATTGGCAAAATATGCAATGTAGTGGAGGTGTTTAAGTCTTTAACTGTAGTGTAGGAGACCTGTGTTAAAGTCCTGTTTGTGTCAGGAAGGGTGTTTGGTGTGTAAGCATTGTTTAGTGGATGAGCAAGTTGTAATGATTTTCTGTGGGGATCCCTAAATATAGGGGAAGCTAACAGAGCACAAACAAACTGGAGCTCGCTGGATCATCCCTCTGTTCCATCCTTTTAGCTCTGTATAAAAGTCTTTATGATATTTATATCATTTTTTATAGGCCCCCATGAAACATTAACTTTGGTATCAGTAAATCACTTTGAAAGTGTTTTGGCCGTATGCATAATGCCATTCGGAAGAACCATAGGTGCCGAAGTTTTAACCTCCCAGTTGATGACTTCGGACTGTTTTGTCCTTATGAGGCTTGTCCCATACACGAGTCCAAGGCTCTTCTCCAGTCCTCAAAGTCCTTCACCTTTTAAATGTGCCTCTGCTTTTACTTAACTGAATTAAATGGCTGAATTACCACCTCGATATGCAGTCAAGTTCTCCAGAGTCCTTCTAATGACCTGATCAATGGACTCAGGTCTGTTGGAGCAGAGATACATCTAAGAGGTGAAAGACACCGAACCAAAAGGACAAGAATTGAAGATGCCTGCACTAGTTTTCCCTGCTGAAAAGCATTTCCATAACTGATGCCATTAGCTGGGTAATTCACAGTTTTAATAAGGCTCTTAAGCTTGCAAGCTTTCCACAAACTTCTAAAGATGGTCATTTTGGACAAAAATTAATTTTAGTTGACCTATCCATGGTGTACTCCGCCTCTTGCCCGTAGACAGATGGAGATAACCAGCACCCCCAGCTGGGATAAAGCTTGATGAAAAATGGATGAATTTCATCCATCCATCTAATTTTATCTGAGAAGGTTGAGCCAGACTTGTTGAGGTCAAAAACTCTCGGAAAACTTGCTTATATTTAATGTGCCTCAATGTAATCGTGTTTTGAATTAACAGAAGGGTAAAAACATCCAAAGGACTTTCTAAAAATTTGTCCATTTTGTTATTTAGACAATTAGCAAAGGTGCTTTTTCATGATTTCGTGCCACCTGCCTCAAAGTCAGAGGGAAAATATTTACTTTATTTTATTTTTCATGCTCTTACAGAGTGCGTACAATCTGCTTTCAAATGTAGATAGTGAGAGAGGTCAATAATTATCTATCGCTCAACCTTGATAAGGACACAGATGTTGTGCTGAATTGGAAGCTCCCTGAAACTGCGCCTGATGCAGATGGAGATACATTGGCAGATGATAATACTGATGCCCATGAGCAAACATTAAACCAAACGGCCCAGACCCAGCTGTTTGGTCATCAGCCTGAGGGGCCTCTTTGCTCCAACAGGGGACAATTGCATACATCCCACCTCCTGGGACACCTTTGATGTGGCTTATCGCATTAAGCCCAGAACTAGAGGGTAATCTCCAGGTGCCCGTGTTTATATCTACACTCATAAGAACACGCTTCCTTGTTTGTAAGTGTAGCTCCGTTTTGTGGGGGTCAGAGCGCATTGTGTTAGGGGCGGAGGGACGGATGCTTGGGACAGCTGGGCTAAGTCTGTAGGGGGACACACCAACGGGAGAGCTGCGGGGGGGTAATAAAGGGGCAGACATGTCCGTCCAGGCAGGCAGGCTGTTGACGGGCTCTTTTGAAGCAGCAGCTGGTTAGACTGAGGGTCTTACCAGCTGTGCCTCCGCTGACCTCTCCTCACAGCTATCCACCTCCTTTTCCTCCCAAAATTCTGCCCCCCCCCCCAATGAAAGATTCCTTAATTTAAACAGAAACACACACACAGGACCATCTGTCACTAGTGGGACAGTTGTCTCCCTGATTACTCCGTAACAGGGTCTCTTTGCAGGGAAACACCCCTTAGCTATGCATCACTATGCTTCTCAAGCACGCGTCTGGACAAGCATCCAGTGACATCAGAGGCAACCATCGCTACGATTCCAAAGATATCCAAAAAGACAATTCAGTGTACTCTGTTAGTACTGTAAAGTCCATCCCTCTTTACTCCAATACCCCTGAATAAAAACCCTGTGCAACCACTTATCTTCAGAAGTCATATAATTAGTAAATAAGTGAAATTTGTCTTTGATTTAAAACATCTCACAAAGCTTTGCTCCAGTCTGTCAGCTGAAAATATATTTTTTACAACAACCTTGAATAAATGGCTAGCTACTTAATCGAACGACCCAGAGAAATGATAGAGTCAATCGTAGAAGCAGCCAAGAGCTTCCTGGTAACTCTGGAGGATAGCCTGTTGAAGTTTTGAACTCAAGTTTGAGCACTTTATAGATCAAACCTTTAAAGAACGACAGACATGAACAAAAAGCTTGGAGAAATCCTGTTCAATTTTGTACCGAGACATATAAGGGAGGAAACCTATCAATGCACTTCATCCCGAATGTACAAACTCCACAGGAACGTTTTTATTGAAGTGACAAGGAGGCTGGTAAGTGTTGATGGGAACATGCATGCAAGTATGAGAGAAGGAAATCCTAGAATAAAACCTTTTATAAGCTCTCAAAAGGAAAGACTGCGGCAGAAGTTCACCTTCAACCAGGAGAACATAAACTCAGAGATACAATGAAGTGGTTTAGATCAAAGCATGTCACAGTCTAACTTGGTGTTTGTGATAAAGCTTGAAAATGACTGTTTAAAAAACATCCAACTTGGCTGAGCTGTCAGTGCAGCGAAAGGTAGTGAAAGTGAATAGTGTCAAAGTAGGGCACTCACTAAAAGGTTTAACACATATCTACACTTTACTTTTCATATTTTTATCAACATAAAACATTAATAAATCACTTCTTTGTTTCCCTCTTCATTTACATCCAGTATGTCTCATGTTATGTGTTAGTCTACTACATACATGTGTGGTAAAATGCTGCAAAGATGCAATTGTTTGAGGTTGTAATAATGCAGAAAAAAAGAAAACATTTAGGGATGTGAATATTTTAGCAAGGCACTGTAGGGTGAAATTGTTGGCTTTGAAAAACTCCAAGGCTGTTTCCGAACATCTGCTGTAAACCTTAAATCCCTCAGTCACTATATAAAAAGGGGACTATATAGTGGACTTTATAGTGAACTAAATGTCTGTTCGGACGGGTGATCACTACTTTTCGCTCCCTGGTGGTCATGTAACTCCGCCTCCCGACACAGTGCCTGCACCATCTTTGTTATTTGTCACTGCCACAACAAATCCCATGATATATCTGCACATCTAGGCCGTTTCTCAATATGCGTTCTTGAGCGTTCTCGTGTGCTCGTGTACTCGTGACACGTCATCAGCCTCAGCCCGAGTACCGTTCCAATTCTTGAGAACGCCAGATCGAGAACGCACCAAATCCCCGGATGTTGTTCTCGCCCCCCCCCCCCTCTTTATCGAGCATGCATCAGAGCAGACTTGTGCGTTCTTCAGACTGACCGCTTCCCCAGAATGCCCCGCGGCCGCAGCTTGATCCTTGACAGCGCTCACAGTGGTAAGTTAAACATTCCCTTTTCTGCTGCTGTTGTTCTTCAAAAGTACATTTTGAAATCGTTTGAGGTGATAACATTATACATTTAAGCCTCCCTGTGTGGCCTGTTTACAGAGTTAGTGCGAAATAAAAAAAAAAAGTCAGACGTTGAGCGGACCAGAGTGACCAGCAGACCTCCGAGGGTGACCGCAGCCAGGGCTAATGTTACCCCGTCTGTAGTGCACTTCTCTCGGTCTAGTTATGTGTGAACTACTGCTCGTTCTGACAACTCCCTACAAAGAAGGGAGTTGTATAAAACCGCCATTGCTGGTTTTATACCCACGGTTCGGTAATTTTTAAAAATGTTTTCTAAGCTTTAGAAATTAAAAATATTGTTTTCAAAATGTTTTGTGTAGGAAAAAATAGTTTTGACTGTTAAAGAAATGCTAAAGAACGTTGCATGTGATGACTTCACAAGTACGCTTCTGTTCCAATACACATACGTGCTTGCATGCTCGCGTTCTCGTCAAGTCCGATCTTCCTGCGTTCTCGCCAAGAACGGACTTGACAAGAATGCGAGTACGTACTCGCGTTCTCGTGAATTGAGAAACGGCCCTAGTGACCGTGGATGCACACTACTTTTCAAGGTGCATTGTGGGAAATTTCGAGTCCACTACTTTTTCATCCACTAAACTAATTTAAAATGGCGTAATCGCTATATACTGCCCTATATAGGGATTGGGGCGGACGTTCGGACACAGCCCATATCTTAAAGAAGCATTGTGTAATTTATAGCAGCTAGGGGCACTATACCTTTAATGTCGGTTCAGCTCCCCCTAGAGGCCTATAGCAACACTGCACCGTCACAAAGCTTAACAGTCAACGTCTAGATTAAATCCTATATCTGAGAACAAAACTATATCTGATCATTTTAAGTGTCATATCTATTTTGTTGCCAAATAAATGTTTGTTTAAAAGTAGCGAGGACTGCCGTAAATCGGCGCTCTGGGTAACGTGACTCACGTTGACCCTCTCAAGTAACATAAGAAAGTTTTTGAGAATGGCAGCCTGCATGGAGCATAACTACCATCCAAGTGAATAATACTGACCCGAAAAATTATTAAATATAGCTCAAGTTTAGCCAATAGTTGACTCAAAAGTTATACAATATATTATAAAAATAGTGACTCTGAGAGACGAATTGTTCTCCTCATCATCTTTAAAAGTCGTCTGTTTTCCTGAGAGCATGTCTTATATTTCCCAAATCAACCCATTTGGAAATAAGGCTGACTCACACATCAAGCGCCTCCGTTGATGCTGCTTTCTTCATTAGGAGTCCTTGGATCTGACAGCAGATCGGCACCAACAAGCACAGATTCATGCAAAGAACAGAGAAGCTGCCTCGCCTCTGATGCAAGCAGCATCTCGTCACTAAATCAAGCGCATCCACGGGCTAATCGATTTAAGCTCCGTTCTTGGTTTTTTGCTGCTTGTAGCTAGTAACAGCGAATCTGCTGTAGCTCATGAAACCACAGAGAGAGGATTAAAGCCAGAGAAATGTTTGATTTGGGGACAGAACATTTTTAACAGACTACATTAGATTGTTACTCATGGAGCAGAGGAGAGGAAGAAATCTTATTTTATTTTGAACCAGCTGCCTTTGGTATCTGTTCCTACATCTGCCTTTTCCTACATGCAACTAACTGGCAGCAGACAAGGAATGGGTAAAAAAAAAAAAACGGTTTACATAAGAAGAGTCAGAACAATACAACTGTCTCCTTTTGCATGATTCAAATTTTGCACAACTGCAGAATGCAATAACATCTACCAGCTAAGCCTAGGCGACGAGGCCAATTAGAAGAGCATGGAAGTCCCTGAAGCAATGCATGTAGGCCTGCTGCCAAACTGTTAGAGCTGTGTGTTAATGTGGGACACGACCGCTTGTAGTGTGATGCTTTAGAACCTCTGCATCCCTCATACCTCAGCACTCTGCACTGTATTTCTAATGAGAGAGAAGTATATTTTTCTACTGCAGGGTTAGTAGTGTTAATATTAAATGGGGACAGATTGTATTAGTGAACGCAGACCTACTTAGAGGCTAAAAAAGATTCACAAACAGGAAGATTTATGGCTTACAGATGGAAGCGAGGTACGCTTTTCAGCAGCACATACCTTCTCAGCACGCTTTGTGCTTAGGCGGCCTATTTTCTACAATTGGTGCTTTTTTATTTTAGTAAAGCGGAACCAAGTAAAGAAGTAAAGATTTATCCATCTCTTCATAAACAAATCTGGTTTTGTTAACCAAAACTTAAATCATAAAATCATAAAGAGAAAGTAGATCCTAAAGGCTCTGCTGCATTAATCCCTTAGATTCTCTTTAGACTTTAGGTTATTTACTCTTAACTGGCTTTATGGTGTCATCATTACTTAAGCTTTTAGAATACTTAAATATTCAACAACTTGAACATTCATTTTCAGATCAACTATTAAATAGTGGTTGCACATTAGTTATATTTGTGCTATATATATAGTTGGAATGCACTGTACACACCCCATGCATCTTTTCCTCCTTTTGGCCCCTTCTTTTGACTATTGAGCCGATGTGACAAGTACATTTCTCCACGGTGAGATCAGTAAAGTCTATCTTATCTTATCTTGTCTCCTTACATCCAAAGATTTCAGGTTTTTAGTGCATGTTGGGTGATAGATGACCATACTAGTGTAAGCCGATGGAACAAGCTTAGTCACAGGTTAGTTAGAGAGCATCTGTAAATGTAAATTTCAAAGTTATGCGGAGGACTCACAAAAGGATTAAGCTCTGACTGTACGTTTTCAGGTTTTTGTTCTGTGAAAAGCTTCTATCCTAGCTCCAACTCTAATGAGCTTACATTTCCCTGCCTTAAAACAAGCGTCCCCTCGGCATGATGCAGCCACCTCCGTGTTTTAAGTAACGAAAGACTTGGCAGGTTTGTTGTTGCACTGTGCTCTTTCCATTTTGAATGTATGGAGCAACGTACTGAATTGATCAAAGTTTCTTCCTTGATTCCAGTAACCCTGATGTCAGTGTTTTTAAGCTTTTTTTCTTCTTGTTTTCTTCATTTGAAGAGTCATAGTTCGTTCATAGAGCACCGCTAACATTGTTTTGTAGACCATTAATCATTTAGATAGTAGTGAATGGATGACATATTACAGGATGCAAAGCAAATAGACCAACATTTTACAAACTTGCTAGAGAAAAAAAATTGTATCTCATAACCTTTTCTTTTCTTTTTGCAGGTTCAGCGGTGCAGAAAAACAGACTTGTGAGCAGCAGAATTCATACTGACTCCAAGTGTTGAAAGAAATCAGCCCCGAGCCCCTCAGAGTGCTTTATAATAGGATAGTAAAATAGTATACATAATGCATGCGGAGCATTTTTCTCACTGTGCTTCGGAACATCTTTCTCCCACAAAACATGGGAGTGCGCACATCCTTATCACACAGCTACTTATTATTTAAACAAGGTAAAATGGGGATAAGGCAACACTGTGGCTGAGATTATTATTGTGGGGCACGACTATCCAAACAGCATGCATAAACAGCCCTGTACTTCACATGCAGGCGAGGTACATACAGCTGCTCTGTGGGCTGGAGCTCTGTCCCTCAAAACTAGTCTCCAGAGATCAGGAAGGGCAGAGAGAAAGAAACCAGCATCTCAAGCTGACTTTTCTTACTAGTCCTCAGCACTAGCCGTCAGATGCATAATGCAGGCTGCGCACCTGGAAGCAGAATAAAACATTCACAGAACCAACCTAAAGCAGCTTCTGTTACGCCTGATTCTGAACCCGCATGAGGCTTTGTGGTATAAGAGCTGAATTGTTTAGGCAGAAAGAACATATATGCTTTAAAGCAGGTCTGCAGATGAGTGAAGGGTTCCTCTGGTTGGCTCTGTATGTTCTGAGTAAAATCATGGATGGATGGTATATAAACACGCAAACACAGACTCGAGTAGAGAGTCTGGACTGACTCTTCCAGTGAACATTTTGTAGAAGAAGACAGTCCACAAAAGAACCCGTTTAGGTTGTTGTTCTGCTTTGCAGCCATTTATATCTGTTCTTCTAAACATCGCTATCAGCCGCAGCCAACCTACCATACCATACCATACCAACTTTATTTATGAAGCACTTTATACACCGGACAGGACCAAAGTGCTGTAGACAATCATAAAATACAATGCAATTATAAAATAGAAAAGATCGAGTATAAAAAACATATCAGTATACAAACAGAATAAAACAAAATGAAACCTCTCAAATTGTGCCAAAAGCCAAGGAAAAAAGATGAGTCTTAAGAAGGGACTTAAAAACAGCAAGAGAAGAGGCCTGTCTTATGCTCAGAGGCAGATCATTCCACAGCTCAGGAGCTGCCACAGAAAAAGCACGGTCCCCTCTGAGCTTGCATTTTGTCTTTGGGACCCTCAGAAGCAACTGATCAGCTGACCTGAGGGAACGGGAGGGTGTGTAAGAATGTAACAGCTCATACAGATAAGGAGGGGCAATGCCATTAAGAGTTTTAAAAACAAATAAAATAATTTTAAAATCAATCCTAAAATGTACTGGCAGCCAGTGTAAGGAAGCTAAAACAGGGGATTTCGTTTACCTGTTAAAAGACGTGCAGCAGCATTTTGAACCCTCTGAAGTTGGGAAATATACAAATCACTGACCCCTGTATAAAGTGAGTTGCAGTAATATAGCAGTGTGGTCACAAATGCATGGATCACTGTTTCAAAATGTTGATTTAAAAGAATGGGTTTTATTTATTATCACTGCCTTCCTCCCGTTCTGTCCAGTCAGTGTAGGGCTGACATAACCTAGAGGACGCTATCTTAAAGGTATTGTGGAGGATTTTTTAAAAGACCTGCCCTCTCCACTTTGAACAAAAAAAATGCTCATGCATGAGCATGCATGAGCCCATTCCTCCACGTGCATGCCCTGTTTAAAATGTGCTGTTCTCATAGCACACACAAGCTTAAGGCCAATTGCTTCTGATGCATCACCTCTGCAACCTTCAAATCTGTCTCTGTTCGCGACCACGGCCCCCGTGCAGAGGTTCTGCAACCAGCGTTGCACACCTCAAAAAAATCCTGACTATTTGTTGGACGGTCGCAAACCCGCACAGACCTCAAGTGGAAGTGCACCGACAAAAAGCAGCTGTGATTGGTCCTTGGTTTGCCTTTCCGGCTGTCTCTGTGGTTGTCCTCCTCATTTTGGTGCCGGGGCGCGCCATTTTTAAAAACCGAGGAACAACTACAATGGACAACTACGACGAAAGGTTAATTGAGGAGGTTCAGAAGTACAGCCACTTGTGTGTGCCAGTTTCTCTGCCAAAATGAAGTTCTCGTGACCATCCGCCAAAGTTCTTGCGAGTTCTCGAATAGGCTCCCCCTTGCGCTTTGGCGGGAAACAGCTGTCCGTCCCTAGTAATTCCAGACCAATGGTGCAAAAGCATACCAGCAAAACTGGTTCGCGACCAGACACATGCGACATTTGATGCGTGCGTTTGCAGAAGTCTAATCTGCCCTTTACTGTGTCCACATACAGCGGGGACTATATAGTGGACTTTATAGCAAACTCAGTTAACTGACCGTTCAGACAGATGATCACTGCTTTATGCTCCGTTGGTCACTTAACTCCTCCAGCTCTGTGCGTCTGTTCCCTCTTTGTTATTAGTCGCCTATGGCGACAGCGGGCCACTGTGACAGTAAATCCACTAGTACTTTGCAAGATAGCTCTCCGCACAAAGCATTCTGAGATATATCTACCTCTTCTGAGGCCTTTCCTTTATTTTCATACACTTTGTAGACTTTTTTTTCTTTTACGACTCTCGGCCATTTTCAAAGAACCGGGGTGAAAAAGGTGAGCTTCAATGACTGTCTGAAACCGTAGCTCACCACAGATATACGCCTGAAAGAGCGCATGTGCAGAAAAAGATAGCTAACTGGGGGCGAGCCTGTAGAACGGCCTTACGTAAACATATCACCCAAATGACTGACAATTAGGAAGACCACTTATTTAGATGATCCACCCAGAAATAAAAAATAAAAATGATAGGTGTTTAGGTTGCTGTTTTGCTTTAAATATACCTGCATTATTGCTGTATATCTTGAGCCTGCTAACAGACAAATGCCTTATTTTTCACAGACAATATTCTCTTATGAGTTTGAACTCCTTGTACACTAATTTGCTCCAATATTTGGTCACGCAGGAGTGACAAATACAAGAAGAAAGCAACAGCTAATCAAGCCAAAGTGTTCCTATTATATTAGATCATTTCCACAGCAGCAGTGGGCCCCGTTCACATCTCAACAATATTTCTTTGATATCCAAGGCAAGAGCAGATAGAGCCCGTGGGAAATAATGCCAAATATTGATCTTCTTGTTAAGGCTTGTTGAGGGTGAGAGCTCAGTGCCTAAAATATTAAAATATGACAAGATGAAGTGATAACAAGACAAAGCAGTTTTGCTCTCTCCTAGATTTGATCTTAATGTAGATTTAGATGATGGCATTAAAACAATCCTACTGAGTGTGATAAAGGTTCTGTTTGGATAAATGACGATCAGTATCAGCAGATATGTTTGCTTTGCCGTTTTCCAAATGGGATTTATGGGAAGAGGAACATTTCCGATTAATAAGCGTGATCAAGATTATTAATGCTAACAGGCAAGGAGAGAGGTTAACTGGGATTAGCTCCAGTGTAACTGGAGTTTCACTCTTATAAAAAATATAAACAATCAAAACCTCCTCTAGAATTTACTGACTGTTCAGAAGTTTATCACAATAAAAGGTTTGTTGAGAAAATCATGACTTCTGTTGTCTGCTAAGTCACACAAAACATGGCCTTTAATCAGTTGTCTTGTCAAGCTGGTTTTTTTTCTGGGACAAATGCATAAAACACCTTGCAATTTTATGAATAAAAGGTCCATTTTTGTATTTAGATCATCAATTTATAGAATGTGTATAAAAAGCAGTAGTGGCATTATAACTGAAGAGAAATGCAGAAAAAAGGCAAAGTCGTTAAACGCGCTAGAAAAGGCTTATCAGCAAGTGTTTATATTGGTTTCTTTATACCTCACAATTTTGCTTTGTTTTTGTTTTAGTGCTCTAGTAACCTAAATGTCCATCTGCATACATGCACTGGTATGCAAATTTTGTTTGTCCATAAAAGGCTGTGTGTTTGCCTAGAAGGTTGTGCCAGGAGCTCATTTCCATGTAAATCCTCCATAGTGTAGCAGATACCAAGTAACATGGTGTATAATAACTTTTAAAACCAGTTTGATAGCTTTTTAAATTGGAAATAAAAACGTAAAGCTTTTTTCACAAATACTTTTGCTTTTATAGGATGTTAAACATAGAAGATTCAATTTAATGGTCAATGAAACATGGCCGACTCTTGCTTCAGGACACAGATATGTTCTTGCCAAAAAAACTGCTGTTCAGAAAACACAGGTGCACAAACAGACCTTGTTTCACTATCATGGTTTGAAAAGAATGATTTTACAACTGAAAAGACTTTCATTCATATACCTACTGTTTAAAGTAATTCTCATTAAAACAAACAGAGTGATAAAGACAGAGTGATGTAGTTCTCCTATTTCCCGCACTATTGCTGCACACTGCTGTCGAGCTGGCTAAAAGAAGGCAGCAGATTTCTTATGATCACAAGTAGAAATGTTGGAAATTATTTTTGGTCACAAGAACAGGGCTACTCCAGCAGAACACCCAACTAATTCAGCAGCTAAAATCAGACATGTCATCTTAAAAGAGAAGAACACAGAAAAAAAGACTTGAAAATAACCATCTGAAAAGTAATTCTAAATTCAGCTAGTGTTAAAACCATATTTTTACAATGACCTGCATAAAAGTTATCTTTTATATAAATACCATCATGGTGTAAGCCTGTGGTGTTTGCTCACCATTACTAGTAATCCAAGTGGTTCCAGGCCACACAGACTTTAGTTCCTTTTCCATCAGTGGACTTGGAGGCCAGATGCAGTGTTGATTCAATCTTGTGCTACCATCTCCAGAGATCCTGTTCCTTCAACAAAACTGGCTTTGCATGTGTTGCTGACTGGCTTTTTCTACATCCATCCATCCTTCCCTTTTTTGTCACGCTTATCCTTGCTGGGGTCAGGAGGGGTGCTGATGCCTATCTCCAGCTGTCAATGGGCGAGAGGCGGGGTACAGCCTGGACAGATCGCCAGTCCATCGCAGGGCAACACAAAGACAAAAAACCATTCATGCACACACTCAAGGAGAATTTATAGAAGCCAATTAACCTAACAGCCATGTTTTAGGACTGTGGGAGGAAGCCAGAGTACCCAGAGAGAACCCACACTTGCTCAGGGAAAACATGCAAACTCCATGCAGAAAGACCCCGGGGCGGTAATCGAACCCGGAACCTTCTTACTGTAAGGCAGCAGTGCTACCCACTGTGCAGCTCTGCACGACCCTAAGGATCTCATATGTTTAGCGTAACGGCTACATTTAGAGTCCTATTAATGCTATCTCTTGTGACAATCTGAACCGTAGGACGAGGGCTTTGAAAGCAAAATAGGTTAGATTTACAGACACTGACTGATTTATTTGAGGGATATTTGTAATTTCATATGCTATTTTCTCATGAATATTCTGTCAATATTTCCCTTTATTTATAAACTATCAGTATAATTCTGCATAGTAATGCTACGGTGATAATAGAGGAGTTATAAATTCCCCTTTTTATTTGTGAGGTAAATGTGAAAGGCAGCCTTCACATTGCAAAGTCATTGCCTATTTCTGATGATGTCTGCACAGTATTTATGCTTAGTACCTTTGTCTCTGTCTGCTTTTAGCTTTTCACTCCAGTCTTCCCAGGACTCCTGAGTGCCAAACATAATACATTAGAGGCTATTAGGACCATAAAGGCCTGACTTGAACTGCAGGCTGATTTACTGGCATTCTGGGTGGCAAGCCTGCCACATGAATGCCTGAATTCCTACCAGACTTTTTAGGCTAACCAGGAGGACCGACTACTCATCTTCCTACAGTTCAGACAGACAAAGGCCTGTCTGTTCTCAAGGGAGCCAACGCGGACCGAGATTTCCACTTCCTCTGCCTAAGAAGGCAGAGGAAATGAGGGGGACGTGAGCTGTGAGAATGAGAGCGAGTAAAAATCCTAAGGAAGAAAGACAGAAGGCAGAAAGGTAGAGGAGAAGACAGGAAAACGTATGTAGGAGGGAAAAACTTTGAGGATATGGAGCTGAATTAGAAAACGGTCTGTGGGCTGGGTGCTAACCGTAAGCAGGGGTGAGACATCAACACAGAGTTTGTCTCAGCTTCCTTTTAAAACTTGGAGCAGTCCACTCTAAATGCTAACGCCATCAAAAAGCTCCATCTCCAACAAGCTTATTTATTTTATTCTCGTGGGCTTTTTACCGCAACTCGCCTGCGAAACAAGACACCTCTCCCTCCTCCATCTTGCCCTCCTTTCATCCCTCTGTTCATCTCACAATGGCTCCTCACCTCTTTCCTCCTGGCCTGCAGCCTCATCCATCTGCTCCTGTAAATAGCTGCCGTCATGTGAAAAGCAGTTTGCAAGACTTTGATTCTCCAGGCCTCATTTCTCTGATATCTCTCTCTTAAAGTGTTTTATTGCAAAAGAGGAACCTGCAGAGTTTTACTGCTAAACAAATACATACAAAAAACAGCAAATTTCTGATTTAACATATATAATATTCAAATATTTATACACATATGTGTGGATTATAGTGGCCGATAGGTGCAAACGCATGGGAAATGATGAAAGGAGCTGCAAAAACAAGATGCAAACTCCAAAACATCCAAGCACAAAAAGCAGAAAATGTAAACAAAAAAGAAACAAGTTGAAAATAGGTGCAAATGTACAGCAAATGGGGAACTTGTAAACACATGTATGATGCAAACTTCACAAACACACAAAACAAAAGCAACAGAAAAATGTGGCAAATAAAAAATCCAGCAATGGCAGAAAAAAATAATCATGCAAATGATAAAAACAACAGGAAACAATGTGAGAAACAAAACGAAAGTGCTCCAGACCACTAGAGGGAGTCAAACAAAGAAAAAACGTATAAGACAAGCTCCTCTGTTTAATCGAAGGAAGTCAAGCTGTAATGTAGGATTTTTTCTTTAAAGCACCTGTTTTCTTTTTTCATTTCACTTTCAGAAAATTTTCTGTAGCTTTTGTTTTTTGTGTTTGTGCGTTTGCATCATACAGTATGTATGTTTGCAGTTTGTTTTGTCGTTTACTGCTTGTTTGCATCTGTCAGCCACTGTATGTATTACCATTATGGCCTGCAACAATCAAACCTGGACTGTAATATTCAGTTTTATTTTTCACAGAATGATGAACCTTTTACTCTACTACAAAAAAAAAGAGAGGAAGCATTATTTTAATATAACTCTTGTTCTCATCGTGTCCGGTTCCTGTGATTTTTCCAGATCCTGCTTGGACATTAGTCCTTTAATCATGGGAATGTTGTTAAGATGATAAAAGGCTGACTTACTGCCTTTATGTGACATTGTGATGTAAAGCTGTGTGGCATCTGCATAGTTATCTGCATGTTTTCTGCTATGATTTGAGCTTAAGGGAGCATGTTGATATTAAATGGAAGGGGCCCCAGAATGGAGCCTTGGGGAACCCCGCATCTGATTTACTGTTTGTCCTTTTAGATGTTATTTCTGACACATATTAAAACTGAGATTATCGTTTACAACCATCTTCCTTTTCAGGCCCCAGCTTTTCCTGGATCGCAAGAAAGTGATTAGAAGATTCTGACTGCCATTACCGCACTTTCTCTGATGTGGAGGAGACATATGGCTTTTTATTTTAATCCTTTTATTTAACAATTTAATTAATATCAATAATAGGAATGATATCAAATTGTTTTAACATTTTAGATCATAAAAATGAACTGCACAGTTACTTTCACTAGGAACTAGAAAAGTAACTACTACTTTATGCAGCAACTAAGTTACTAACTTCATTATCTTTATGGGGAATTAAGTAATAACTATAACTAGACACTGAAGTCATATCCCCGTTTTAAAATCAGATTTTTTGCATAAAATTAACCCTTTATTAACTCAGTCCATATGGCAAATGCCACATTTTTTTACCATTACACCTTATTTTTATAAGCAATATAATTTGGCCTAATGTGTTTTTTTTAAGTAATTGCTAATTATGTGCCTGAGCTATTTTTAAGCATGTGTCTTGCATGTAATATAAGGATTACAGGCTTTAGGGATCATTTCCATCTTTGTCCTTAATGTTCATCATAGCAACGCTAACAGCTGTAGTTGTTGGCCACATCTGGTTTGCACATGGCCTCCACAGACACAACGATACATGAAAACATAAAAGGACGAAAGAATGTGGGAACATCTAGCTTCAGTAAGTAACGATCCAAACGGAAAAATCTGTAAGCTGCACATATAAAATGAAAGGAAAAATACGATAAAAGGCAAGTAAAATGTGATTCCAAGGTGCATTGAAAAAGGTGGGCTGAAGATTACAGGGAAAATGGAGTTGGCAGCAAAGGAGGAAGAGGTGAACCGATGTGGGCAGAGAGAGAGAAAGAGATGAAGGTAGAGGAGTCATGTGGAGTCAGATGCTCCTAATCAGCTGTGCTGCTGTCAGGGCTGCTCTCTATAGCAACCATGACTCATGGCAGCAGTGAGCGGACAGAAAGGTTTCATAAACGGAAAGCAGCTCTGGCACATTTCTTATGGCATCGCTCTATGCTGCACACACAGGCGGGAAGTGCTGGGAGATGAGCAACAAACTGGATCACAGTAGGGGAGCATCAGGAGCGCACAGAAAGAGTCCGGTTTATTTACCCTATCAGTCATCTGAGCACACTTTTAAAAAGACATCTGCTTCAACTAAATGATCAACAATTAGGAAATATAGTTATATCGTCAGCAACACAGATTCCAGCTTTTATTTTAGGCTTTTACTGGTTCTTTACTGACTTTTTGCATTGTTTTAGATAAGTTTCTGTTGCATTTGCTGCTGCTAACAAGAAAGTAGGATTTACTAATTATAATCTAGTGAATTTGTCATTTAATATGTAAAGGTTTTATCAAATAATTTCCCTGGTTTTCCCTGAATTTACTGTCCACGAAAATTCTTTCTTAAAGTGCCAGATTCTGATTGGTAGAAGTAAAACCAATATCAGAACTCATTGGATGCTTTATACACCAGTATTAATACCAATTTAATTTATAAAGCACTTTAAACACCAAACAGGAGCAATGTGCTATACATAATCATAAAATACAAATAATCAACCATAAAAACAATAAATAAAGTGGTGTATAAAAGTAGTAACACAATAAAAAGCAATAGTATAATAATAAAAGAACACAGTAAGGCATGACTTAAAATCTACCCTAAAATGCAAAGAGAACCTGACAAAATACATATTTTATCGTTCATAAAATAGAAGAACACAATAAAACCTTAAACCGTAAATAAAATATTATATTGTCTGCCCCTTTAAACCAATAACTTGAGTTATTTAACTTATTCACACTGAAACCAGATCAGCTGTAGGTCGACCAGCAGCCGATTTACTAACAGCTACATGAACATTGCTTCTTGCTTTAATATCATTTTGAAACATTAACATAAAGAATAAGATAAAAAACAATAAACTCAGGTCATCGTATTTATACTTAACATTTTACATGATTTCTTTTTTAATTCATTTCCACAGACGTTTAATAAACTGACTCGGTGCCCAATAAACCCATCGCTCATATACTTTAGTTCTGAATTTATCCTCTTTTTAAACTATAATTACTTTGTTTTAAATCTCTTTTGGATGTTAACAGGTAAACATGTTATATGCGCTTTAAACATCAGTTTCAAGGAGCTCAAGGAATAATTGAATAAGAATCTTTCTGCAGGAAATATTCATCATTTCATTGATCCTTTTAAACCTTCTGTTGAATCAAAATAATGATAAAATAATCCCCCGGCTCGCGTGTATCTGCAGGCTTTGCACATTTTAATGTTTCCATCCACAGCGTTCTGTCCTCGGTTTTTTCATAAATTGTTAGGTGAATCATATGACCTTGACATAATGATTCATTCTTTTTTATCAGGGTCGAACTTTTGTACTCTGCTGAAAGACACTTCAGAAACTGAAAGCTTTCTTTTCTTTCTTGTATGTGTCCTCCATCAGATGAATCAGCTGTGTGATGTCACGTTGTCATATGAGACAGGCCTTCTGAGGCTTGCAGGATAAACCAAATACACACACTTCCATCCCTCCACCATCACACACACTCCTTTCCCCTTTTTTCAACACCTCTTACAGCTCAGTGAATAGTCTTCTTTGTGCAGTAAAAGAGTAAAGTTGATTTCTTTCTGCTGCCAACAGTTTCTCTCCCTCTGAATCACTCTGATATTAAGCAGCAGAGAACCAATCATTGTATAGGACCTGGTACTCTCTACCACAGACGTTAGTTATACCACACACAAAGTTATACACTTGTTCCTCTGATGTAAAGCAGCCATTTTTAGGCTTTTTTTAACTGTCTCTATTTATAGTTACAGCCACTATCCTAATTATGTAATTATGTTTTTTTATAAATTTGATAGAGTTCATGGAATATAAATAGAAATGTCGTTTTACAGCATTTAGATCCACATGCAAACTTAAATTACACAATAAATAAGAAAAACACTAATCTAGTCAGAATAAAAATTCAGATCTAAACGCTAACATACTAAATGTAAGAACCAGGGTAGGGCTAAGGGGTGCCCAGGGGTGGCCATGCCCACCAGCAGTTGCCCTTTAAACTTAATGTCCTAATCAGGTTGACATTTTGATTACTAGATAATCAATCATAAACTGTCAATATAAACACGTCAATTATTTAATCACATTAAATAATTGTTGAATCACATTAAATAGATGACAATATTTCTGTATTTGTCATCTTAATAACTTTTAAGATGACAAATACAGAAATATTGCTCTTTTTAGAAAAAGTTTTGGTTTATTATCTGGGAGATGCAAAAATTAAGAGTTTCTGCAGGTACTTAGAGTCCCATATGTGATTGGTTGACTTTGTTGATCTCACAGTGGAGAAATTTACTTGTTACATTTTTTTTTAATAGTAGGAGGTTTCCTTACCTTTGCCTACATCCCCCAGAATGCCACCTGGTTCTGGACCAGAGTTCATTAGAATTACTGAAAATTCTATCGGACATATTCTCTATTATTATTGACGAGGAGTCTATCGCATTATATATCAATACTGATTTATTGTCAAGCCATAGTTGGAAGCTTTATTTGGAATTATTCCCTAAGTTATGAAGATTAACATACATGTCTTGTATTGGAGGAGTTGTTTTCTTGTTTTTCCCGTTTAAATAGTGGCTAAGAATAAGAATTTACTGTCAAATATTGCATCATATTTACAACTTAGGAAACAGGAAGTCATGGAATATGTGTTAAAAGACCCTTAACACGGAAAGGGTAAAAGTACCTCAGCTACAGTTATTTATTAGGAGCGTTAAGGGTGTAATTTATAGTTTCACGCTGAATAAGCAGTAAAGTGCTCAATGTTGCTTGGCCCTCAGATTAACAGCGCTGGAGCTTCGTGTGCCAGCAGGAGACAAAACGCTGCTTGGAAGAAGAGAAGACGGAGCAGTTAACTTCACCGCGCATCAAAAGAGATGGATGGAAATTGTTCATTATTTTAAAGAGATGGGGATCATTTGCCAGAAACTGATGATTGTGGTTCTATGCCAGTAAAAAAAGGCTTTCTGCTGTCCTCTGCGCCTCAGGTGGCTGATTGTCATGCAGGATTCGTCTCACATCTCTAAATGCAAATCTTTGATCCTTTCACAAAAACAGGTCCTGCAAAAAAAAATGAAAAACTTCTTAATTGAATATTGAATCTTGCATTGCCACCACACTAGTAGCTAAAAGGCTAACCTGCACTGGCCTCTATCCATTAATAAGCTGATTCGTTTACATATCTAATGTTTAAAAGGGGGAACGATTGTTTTTTTTAACCTTTTTTAATGCTGTTGAAACTCATCTCCAGGTCAAATTACCCCTTCGACTGCTTTATACTCCAGAGGTGGGGACTCGAGTTTGTGACTTGTACTCGAGTCGCACTTAAGTCGCATATTTAATGACTTCAGACTCGACTTAGACTTGCATTTGAAGGACTTCAGACTCCTCCGTGACTCGCAATTTCCGACTTGTGAACAATATATATATTTTTAAGCGTTTTTTGTTTTACTAACTTGACTGATCGCCGCTCGCCTTAACTGCACACAGCAGAGGTTTAAAAAAAAAAAAAAAAAAAACGGCAGAGGGGCTGTCAAACAGTCATGTAGCAGTTTAAGATAATGATCATTCCATAGATTTAATAGTGACCTTTAAGCTATACCATCTCAGTGAAGGAGATGAAAACACAAGGAGAAACAAGAAGGCACGCAAATAGACTTGAGACTTGACTTGGACTTAAGCTCTCAAGACTTCAGACTTGACTTGGACTTGCAAAAAATGACTTGTGAACATGTCTGTTATACTCCCATTTGATACCAAAAAATACAATTTCAACACACCTGCTTTTATTTTATACCTGAAAACGGACCTATTCACCTTCAAATACAGCGGGACAGAGGGGGAAGTGATTCCTTTTTTTTCCCTTTTAGATTTCCTTGGAACACACCAGCATATTTATCAAACTACAACAGGAGACTAATAAATCAATGCTACCAGAGAACAGAAAAATGCAACCAAATTCAAATTCCTTGTTATTTCCACTGGAGCAAAGAGTAAAACTGCTGATTGCTTTGGAAACATTGTTACAAATACACCTTCACCCATCCAAGCCCGTCCGCCCTCTTCCCTACACACGTTCACAGTCTTTCACACGGAGCCAAAACAAATTATTGCCTTCACACATGACTGTTCACTAGACAGGCATTCGAATTCATCGCTCCAATCACTTTTCAGTACAAAATAACACACAACATATGGGTAAGGACCCATAATATGTGCAGAAGTAGGATTCTATGCCAAAATATTGCATCTGTCTTCATACTGGGGCCGTAGCTTTAATGTGTGCTCTAATGGAAGTGTATGGGAGCAGAGAGTGGTTGCATTTAACTAGCCTGCAGAAATCAGATAACTCTGCTCAGCACATACTGAAGGCACTCAGGCTTAGGAAGGCTGGATGGGAGAGTGTGTGACTAAGAGGGAATTAGGTTGGAGGATGGATGCAAAACCAAGAAAACATGCATCTTCAGGGTCAGGCGATTTCTGGGCATGACCAAGTAGGAGGAGAAGATAAGCTCTGCCTTTAATTCAAGCAAATCTTGCTTATAGGTTCAGACATTTCTGGGGTTTTTTTTGTCTTTCTTCCTTTTTTTTAACTCTCAATTATAATTTCAGCTGATTAAACTCACAGTTATTGTTCTCAGAATATTTGCATATCAGGCCAACATAAAAGCAACACATCGTTTTACGACAGATATGTTATGTTCATGCCTTACAAGCAAGGCATGAAATGCTACATTAATGGAAAGTTAAGTGGAAGGAAAAAGCCATAAACAGACAGATGTATCCATGTCATGGTCCATGCATTCTCCTAAACTAAGAGGTAGAGTCACGGGATCCAAATTTTTTTAGGTCTATTGTTAAGTTTTCACTGTTAGTAATGATCAAAATATCACTGTAAAGGACTGACTAGCAAACAGTCCCAGACCTAAACTCTACAGCAGGTATGCCCAAAGTCGGTCCTCGAGGGCCGCTGTCCTGCAGGTTTTAGAGGTTTCCCTGCTTCAGCACAGCTGATTTCCATTGATAGCTGATTAACAGGCTTTTGCTGAACTGCAATCATCAGAATCAGCTGTGCTAAAGCAGAGAAACCTCTAAAACCTGCAGGACAGCAGCCCTCGAGGACCGACTTTGGGCATGCCTGCTCTACAGAGACAAAGGACACCAGAGCTAACAAACCAAACAACCTGAGGACCTCTATTAAAGCAAACATAGTTTCTTAATAAATCAAATAAATTATAACAAATTGAAGTTTATTGAAATTACTCTCTGCATTTAACCCATTCCCTTTGGGGAACAGTGGGCTGCCACTGTGGGTCGCCCGGGGAGCAAACAGGGTTAAGGGTCTGGTTCAGAGACCCAGAGTGGCAGTCTGTGGGAGTGGGCTTCGGACTCACAACCTCATGATTTTTAGGAGGTGACCAAGAACACCTAAGAAGAACCACAAGCTAACGACATCCACATGTCACATGTTACTGATGCAGCGAATCACACAGAAATAGTCGCAAACCAAACACTTTATTTTCTCTATGTTAAAATTCCAGAACCAAAAACTGTTATCCTCGGCGCTACACTAGTTTCCATATCTGCAAGCCATGAAGGTTAAATGATGACACAAAGAATGTATGAAGTAATCAGCCTTTTTGTAATGAATCTATATAACTGTAACTGTAATTAGTCAGTTTCTAATGACATTCTACAGAGGAGCAGAACTGAACCAGAACGCTGTGAAACCCCAATAATAGGATCAGTCATTGTGAAGCGCTGCCTTTATCTAGACAGATGGCTCACAGCAAACATATTTTATAGTTTCTTTCATATTTTTTTATGCTTGCGGTCGTTCAAAAGAACCAACAGCTTTCAAAAACATTGCCAATTAGTAATGAAGCAGGAAATTCTGTCGACAATCTGGAAAATAACTGGACTTCCAGTTTATTGTGAGACTCCAAAAGCTGGTGAAGCAGAGTGAGAGTGGAGACAGAAGCTGGAAACAGAGCTGACTGTTTAGCAGACCCACCCTGACCAAAGGGGGGGGGGAAATCCACCAGACGTCTCCTTGATTGGCCAGCTGGGTGACCTTTGATCCGCGCTGTATTGTGGTTTCAGCAGAACCGACCCTCCCCCTGTGTGTTCAGTGAAAGACAGTCAGGTCCTAATGTAGCAATCAGAGCAGTGGTGGAGGGGAAATGGTCTGAGTGGAAATTGAGAGTGGGTAGATCTGTGTGGGTGTGGGTGTAAATGCGGCTGGTGTAATGATATTTTGCTTTTGATGGCTGATTTTCAGAAGTGATTAGTATGTTTCCCATAATCTACCTGCATCTCCTGATCTTCAGCTGAACAAAAGATTCAGAACCACTGCCTGGATCCGCAGGGTTCTAGTCTAGCGTCCAGAAATCAGAACCAGGTTTCATCTAGCCCAGGACTCTGCAACCTTGAAGATCTGAGGAGCCATTTTTCCTCGAGTCCAGCATATATAACATTACCTTTTAATAAAACGTGATAAGGAAAAACATGAAAAGTTTTATAAAAACAAAGAAAGGCGGGATTTTCTTGACTGAACGACAAGAAAAAATGATCTAAAAGTTTAAATCAGAAAATTTAGTTCAGATATTCTTTTAAAAACCAACTAAAGCTTCCAAGACTGGAATTTGTTATTAATGGTTACAATTCAGAGGGCTCCAAAGAGCCACTTCTGGCTCAGGAGCCGCAGGTTGCAGACCCCTGATCTAAACTCAGCTGAGTTCTCCTGCTTTGCTTTAATGCGGGACGAACACAAGGAGGAATGTAAGCAGCGGCTGCAAACTCATGGTGTTTGATCCTTTGCTGTAACGGTTCCACCAGAATCACATGGGGGGGGGAGTTATTGCTGTTATTATTGAAGTTTTAGAAAGCTTAGGGCTACTGTTTGCTAACCCTACAATATATATATATATATATATATATATATATATATATATATATATATATATATATATATATATATATATATATATATATGCATGCACAAGTTTTTTAATTTCATTATTAAACTTATCTAACCCAAATCAACAGTAAAATGCATCACATAATGTACTCACTAGCAATATTATAGTTAGAAGGTAGAGAAAGTCTAATTATATTTATTAAAGTTTTGGTTCAAACAGTTTACATGAAAATGAGGATGGAGAATCCTACAGGTTTAGCTCTAGATGCTCAGAGCCTTACATGTTTCCAATTACACTAAGACACTAGTTCCCTTCCTTCTAAAGATCTAAGAGGTTATTATAGATCATATTGCTAACACTGATGGACATTTAGCTCCCTTGGCTGCTTTGGGCTTATCTTTCCAGGTTCTTCCCAAAGGAATTTTTCAAATAATCTACTAATTGTAATAAGTGTATGTACCTCCAATGATCATTGTTAACATCAAAAGTTCATCCAAAGTCATTTTGATTTGAATCAGAGGTCAAAATCTATCATTATCTATCAGAAAAAATATATACTGTATATATATAAAAATAAGGCTAATTTAGTTTGATTTATAGGAAGAACCTAAAAGAGATCCACCGATACCGTTTTTTAAGGGCTGATTATTTTAATATCAGTTCAACCGATTCCCAGTATGTGCTGCTGATATTTTCAGGTTTAATTTTTTTTCACATTGAATTGGCTTTTTTTTCCTCTATTTTCCATGACAATAAAGACACAACATCATACAAAACTCACTTTAACCAAAAGACGGCAGCAGACGGAGGGAGAGGCAATGCATGCGTTTCAAGGCGTGGCTGCTGAATGCACTAAGGACTCAGCAAAGCATGCATCTGTCGGAAAAAGCCAATACAAATAAGAAAAGTAAATGTCAGCCCAAAATATCCAGCTGATGTCTTCATCTGCTTCTCCTGCACCTTGAATAGATTAGACTAGATTCATTGCTTTTTTTTTTTAAACTGCTATTACAGTACAAAACTTTTACAATCAAATATTATGCTTGAGATTGGAACTTTTAATTAAGTATTAAGAGAAATAAACTGAAAGCCAGTTATTGTTTGAAGGTAAAAAATTGTTACAAGTTTGTATATTACGGAGGAGCGAAGTGTGAAAAGACCCTGAAGCTGGAACAATAGAAAAGAATAGAACAGAAAATCCCATTATTGTCCCAAAATGGGGAAATTCTGGTGTTTACAACAGCAAAAAGATTTATACACTGGAAAAAATCGAAATGTAGATAAGTAATTTTTTCTTAAAATAAGTGAATTTGTTCTTGAATTGAGGAGGTAAAGGAGACTTTTTGCCAATGGAACCAGACAATTTACACTTAAAATAAGAAAACACAATTGCATTGTCTTATTTCAAGTGCCTTTTATCTAAATATCAAATTTTAAGAGTAAAAATACTCATTCCATAGGCAAATCATTTCATTTACCTATTCAAATTAGGGGTAAATACACATAATTTAAGAACTTTTTACTTATTTCTAGGTCGTTTTTCCAGTGTAGAAAAGATTATCAGACAAATGTAGACCTTAGAAGAGTGTATAAGTGAAGAATTAAAAGATAAACAATATCTTAACAGAGTTGTGCACTAAAACTCTGCAGTGGAAAGAGTCATTTCTTCCCTCTAAATAAACCCAAGAATGAAAACAAGCTCCTATCGCAGACCAAAACCCAAACCCCAGTATCATCTAACATCCCATGATACAATGCAACAGGTGCATCCTATCCAAACATTTAACCAAATCCATCTTCCTTCAGTCTGAAAAATCTCTGAGGTTTTCCAGATATATTTAGGTAGAGGAAATCAGTGGAACTTGGTTACAAACTTCTGCTCTGCATTTGCAAGAAATGGCCACCATCCGCCCGGTAACGAATGGAAACGAGCGAGCTCGTGTCAAATATCTTTTTCAATCTGCCACACACACACAGCCCAGGCATACTTTTCACATCATGTCCTTCCTCCTTTGGGCTTTTCTTGGCACCACTCCAGAGAAAACTTAGAATAGTTTGCTTTAAGGCAGCTGCTGAGAAAGTTTAGGTATGCTACCCAGACATCCAAGTGTTCAGAGGTAAGAAGGGATGCAGAGGGTGGCGGTTTGAGACCAGATTTACAGTGGGGACACCTTTTTTTCATGGGGGTGCAGAAAAATATACGAAACAAAAAATCAGGACAATAGTTTATCATTTAAAATATATCAAGTGACTCATAGAAGCAAAGTCATTTGCCACAGAAAAAAGTGACATTTCAATGTCATTTAGGTTCAACTAAATTTTACATTGAAAAATGTGAGTATTTCTGGCTTAAAAATGTTAAGTTTACTTTAATTAAAGGCAACTTAAATAATATTTTACCAAATCTCTACCTCAATTCAAAAGGTGATAGTGTTGCATGTCTACATGATGTCACTCATGTTTGTTGGTGAGCTGCATCTCATTGGCTGAGTGTTTGACGATGGGCGTCGCCGGAAATGCAACACCATGACACACTATACACTAAAAAATAATAAATTCTACTCAATGTTGAACATGTTAATAAAGTAATCCACAGGATGCAACATGTCAGAAACCTGCAATAGAAGTAATAACTTTGATTTGTCTAATTCTAAAACCTAAAAAGAAGAAACTTCAATATAAACCTGTCCCTATAGTCAAGAAATGTTGGATCAAGTATGATATTTGGACTAAAAATTAAAGATAGAAGTTATTCTTTGGAATATAATGTCAACATACATTCATAATTTAGGACTATAAACATACATTTCACTTTATTTAAATCATTTTGAACTGAAAAGCTTCCTGGATGGGAAGCGAAGAGTCTTTAAACTTGGAAACAAAGTCCAGCGGATTGTTTTTTTTATTACTTTTTTGGAACTTTATTTAAATGAAAATGATCAATTCAATCAAATCAGAATAAGAAGTTGACCACAACTTATAAATAAATCCACAACAAATTCAAAGTTATTTTTTTAGGTTGTTAGAAATAACAATTAGCAGATGAAAACTGGGATCCTATCTTAATACGAAAAATAATATCAACTTATTTTTACATAGTTTAAGCAGAACTACAGAAAAAAATAAAATAAAATGGGTCTACAGCATGTGTAAGAAATTCATTTGGTAATATGTCTTCAACACAGAGGCCATAACAGGGGGCCAGGACCAGTTCTGGGCCCTGTTGGACCCTATCTATCACAGCCCCTGGATGCAGAAAGGTATCCACCTTAAATTAGATCTCTTTTCAAACTAAACATATCCTCATAACCAACATCTAGAGCTCAGAGCTCTAGAACAAACTCACCTGACTCCAAACAGTCAAAACTTCCCATCTTCTATCCCAACCTGATGATGGGGATTAAATTACTCTGGGTTTATTCAAGAGTTCAAACACCGGGAAAATGGGACACCTCAGTTAATACACCTCATGTGATTGTGAGCCCTTTGCTCAGGACAGTCCAGCCCTCTGTCTGCGGAATGCCTTGTCATGGAACAGATGGAGAGCCTCGAACAATAGATCTGCATGAATTTACTACACCCTAAATACTGAGGCATGTGTCTAACCATGCCCGCATGAAACATGCCTCTAAACTCAGAAAGTGGAATAGGACCAAAACATGACAACAAGAGGAGAAATCATGGAGCAGCAGAGGATGCCTTGCTCCAGGGGCCATGCCTTTACTTGGAGCAAAAGCTTCACAATCGATTAGGAGATTATTTGAGACTTTATGGCTAAATCGATATTAAAGACGTCATCCTGGCGACTGTAATGACGCAATAAACCCATTAGGATGGCAGGAGGTTGATTAGTAAAGTTACAGCGTTTCATGGTCCTTCCTTTGCAGACTGCTGTCGGATGCTTCATGCATGCCGGTAGTTGCGCGAAGGCAGATCGGTGCCTCTTTAATTTGCGCACCGATCAGAGCTGCATACGATCCCAGGAAAGGCCACGTTTTTCATTCATCTCACACTAGATGACCCGCAAGGAGAGATGCGAATAACCCGCTTTGCAGCAGCAACGTCTCAATGACCTCTGGAAAGCTTAATTGGACCGTGATTGGCTCGTCCCAGAGACATCAGCCCTGGAAATGTTAATGATGGATGCGCGTGAACTCACCCAACAGATGGACGGTTGATCTGCTCCGCTCTGCTCCTCCTGGGAGTAAATCCAGGAGCGTAAAACACTGAATTCAACCGAGGAATCTGAGGATGGGAGTTTCACCAAATCTTCATCCGCGCAAAAAGGAGAAGCGATGCGCGGAGGCGACGCGAAGCCGCAAAGCGACCGGATCGGTGCAAGAATAATAATGATGATGGTTCCTTATTAGAAAATGCAGATATTCTCTCCAGTTTATGCGACCAAAGCGGAACCAGGAGGGGGAATAAAGTAGCAGTGTGAGGGTATTCGGCTGTAGTAATCTCGGATGCTTTGGTTGTTGACTGTGCCCTTACTGGGCCGCTTCCCCCGGCTCCACCCGCTAACCCAACCTTCCCAGTGCGCCCATTGGCACAGGAGGCCGGACATGCAAATCCAAGCTTCCCATTGATGTTTTCCAAAAGAAAAAAAAAAGATGGAAAACAGAACAGAGAGAGAGAGAGAGAGAGGAAGGGGGGAACCGAGTTCGGTTTCAGCTTCTCAGCTGCGCCATCGTGTGGCGGAGTAAAGGTCACTGCACCGCCTTCCAAAAGGGGCCCTGGCTGCTGTAAACTTAAAGGGGAACTTCCGTTTTTTTACATTGGGCCCTTGATTTTACGTTATTACTACGGAAGAGGATTAGGGCCACTGAAAAAAAAAAAAAAGTTAACTGATTTTTAAATTTTATTTCAGTTTAGAATGGGGTAAAAAAAAAAATCTGAATTCTGACATTTTTCTTAGAATTCTGACTTTAATCTCAGAATTCTGACTTTTTTCTTACTATTCTGACTTTAATCTCAGAATTCAGACTTTAATCTAAAAATTCTGACTTTTTTTATAGTTTTTTAAAACAAAGCTGAGCTTGAAAGGACCGTGTTTATACCACAACAGATGCCAGATTTCACCATGATGGTGAGCCGTTTAAACACGAAACCAATAGCAAAGCAGACAGTGGTACTTTTAATTACTATGTACTGTTAATAACTATGTATAGCTCATTAGACGGTTGGTAAAAAAATACACTCATATGTTTCAAACCGCAATAAAGATCTTATAAGAATTATGTATTTAAGCATTTTATTTTTTACAATACAACTTGGACTTATGGGTACTTCATATGAGGCCCACCCAGATAATGTTGCTTATGGGCCTATTGTTGTGTCGTTACGCCATTGGTCAAAAGTACACACATTTGTTACTTAAGTAGAAGTATAGATACTGCAGTTTAAAAACACTCTGGTAAAAGTTGAAGTATCAACTTGACCTCTTTACTCAAGTAAAAGTGAAAAAGTATGTGCTCCAAAAACTACTTAAAGTATAAAATTATAAAGTAACCTTTAAAAAAACAGCCAGATGTCACTATATGAATTAAAAGCTTAGTTTTTGACTATTTTGAAAACATTCTTTGAGATAGGACCAAGGATGAGGGAGGTCTTGTTGGTCTCCATCTCCCGATACGCTCTTGCCTGTGTCCGACCTTACAGACATTTCAACATCTTTTTCTGAATCCAACATTGTAGCATGGCATAGATAATTCATGTTTGCAGTTTGAAGAAAACCTGCTCGCTTCTGATGATTTCCTTTAGCCAGGGGCGGAGCTATATGGGGGACCAGGGGTGGCCATGGCCATTGTTTTGGTATATTGTCCATATACAAAAACCGAAAGATTGTCGTTCTCTACGTCAAAAAACACTTTAGATTTTAAATTGGAAAATTATTAATTTTTTTTTAAAACAATGTATAACATGGATGCATAAAGACTTCATTTTATTTCAATGTTAAAAGTAATGTTTAAATGTTTAAAGTAACAGATTATAATTAAAAATGTCTCCGGACCTTTATTGGTTGTTGATTTTTAATTGGTTACCCCTGCACTAGGCCAACACTCCCCATATATGACTTCAACCCTAATGTATGCATGTTTTTGTGTTTTTGTTTGTTTGTTTGTTGTTCTGTGCATCCATTAAAAACATTGGGCCCACCCTGGCAACCCCTGGTCAATTTGTTCTAGAATCGCCACTGGATAAACCCTCCGCTGGAGGAGGATTCTCTGAATCAGATTATGCATTATTTAATCTCAGCATCAGTTCTTCTAAGACCCCAGAGGTTTGATCGAGACAATTAGCCTAACAATAGATCAGAAAAACCAAGGAGAACAACAGAATGACAGGTTTGGCGGAAAAAAGGTTTAGAGATGTTTAAATGACAGTTTCTAAAACAATATCTATACCTTTTAACACCTTTTGTGGTAATGGTCAGTCCATCCTGTAAAAGTCACAGAACAACATCTACATGACTAAAAGGTATAAGTCACCTGAACCAGCCGGCAGGGAAAGACCAGAGGTAATCAGAGTAGCTGCTGAGAGGCCTACGGTGACTCTGGAGGAGCTGCAGAGTACAGGTTGGTGGATCGATCCCATCAATACCAATGTTGGCATGGATATTGAACAATTTTTGTGTAAAAACAGTATTTTATTTTTTTCCTCTCGTGCACACACTGACTGCAGCAGAGTAACCAAAGTCACATGGTTCAGCAGCGGCAGTAAAAACAAGCAATATTAGTTGTTTTGTGGTAAATTTGGTTTATTGTCTTGATGTTCTTTTAAATGTTTTTGAAACTTTGTTAGTTTTGCTTAATTGTAATAAAGTAAAAATTGCAAAAACCAAAAGGACAACAGTTTCATGATACATCAAGTTTTTATATATATAAAATATATATCTGTATTGAAATCTTGATACTGACGTTTTATAGGTGTCAAATCAATACCATAATTCCTGGTATAACCCACCTGTACTGCAGAGATCCACAGATCAAGTGGCACAATCTGTCGACCAAATTATGTTAGGATTTTTAATGAAAACAGCATTTATATCCTGCAAAACACAATTAATTAAAACAACTTTAAATATGAAGTTTGATCTCCAGACTACTTATTACATAAATGACCTCTTCTGCACTGACCTTTGTTTTAAAGTATTGAGATTTCTATTCAATTTAAGGAGAAAAATAGTTTAATTCCAGATGTTTTTTTTCTACTGCTGGTCAGGAGGAAACTGATGGAAGATGTTTTGCATGTTAATTGTTAAGAAATAACTAAGAAAATTATATTCCAAGGCTACTGATCCCCTCCCCATAGCCGGCTGTAAATTTTCCCTTTCAGTTCCCAGACTGAGTTTTTCCTCCCATAAACATCTACATTCCTAAAAGGTCCTCTCTTCCCCAGTATTTTAAACTTTATTAATAAGCTGTTATTTTTTGTTAGAGCTCACTTAACACCCGCCCAGTTAGAGCCCCAACGTAAACCTCTGAGACAAAATTATACACACAAAAAAAAGAGCAATTTCTGCTCCAACGAACCGAGGCCAGCTGCCTCTCACACGCAGAGGAACACTCCAAGTTTCCGTCGAGGGAAACTAGACGAAAAAGAATGTTCTTTTCTTCCCCCTCTCCAACATGTGCTGCACTCGTTAACTGTGACCGATTCCCAGAGCTCAGAAAAATAAACGGATTCTGTTGCAGAGTAAGAGGCAGACACAGTGTTGGAACAGCTCAGCAGATGTTTCACACACAGCATAACCCAGCTCAATGGAGCGAGGCTTAGAGCAAACATTAAGGAGGTGCAGTTAGAGGATGCCTGCTTCTCTGATTGAACGGCCTTATTTTCTAGCCGTTTCATCAGATCAAAAACCAATTGTTTAAACATGTTTTATTGGATTGATATGAATCAGTTTCTCTGAGAAGAAACTATGAAAGTACAATTAGAGGAAGACATTTTAATGAATGCATCAAACCACTGACTTTACCTCTAAATTCTTTTTTTCCAAGAACATTTGTCATTATGTACGGAAGAGGATTAGGGCCAGTGGGAAAAAAAAAGTTAACTAATTTTTAAATTTTATTTCAGTATAGTATGGGGAAAAAAGTCAGAATTCTGACTTTTTTCCTCAAAATTCTGACTTCAATCTCAGAATTCTGACTTAATTCTGACAATAAAAAAGTCAGAATTCTGACTTCAATCTCAGAATTCTGACAATAAAAAAAGTCAGAATTCTGACTTTTTTCCTCAGAATTCTGACTTCAATCTCAGAATTCTGACTTAATTCTCAGAATTCTGACTTAATTCTCAGAATTCTGACTTAATTCTGACAATAAAAAAGTCAGAATTCTGAGAGTCAGAATTCTGACAGGGAGATCGGGAATATACCGGCCTATGGGCTCTTCCTCATGGGAAATGTTGTCTTCTTTCTAGCAAAACAACACATCTTTTGTCCACTGGGGGGAGCCAAAACCAACCAAAACTGAAAGTAAATTAGCATTGCTTTATGCAGTATCTTATCGGAAACTAGTTGCTACAAACATTTCAGGTAGTTATAAAACAAAATAGACTAAGAGATCTAGTGTTATTTCCCAGTTTATCAAAAACCGTTTAGGTTTTCCCAGTGACTTTATTTAGCTGTTATAGCTGAAATATAAAGGAATTAACTAATACGTACATATATTCATTAAAGCATTCATATTCAAGGTGTTCCCACATGATTTCTTACACCCATGTCTAATTCATTGTGACAAGTTATGATAAAACCTGCGGTCAGTAAAGGCTTAAGGTTATTTGGGAAATACAGTCCGACAGGTAATATCCATTTAGTTCTACGTTACTTATAAATACACAAGGTCAATATGATAACCACGTATTTAAAAAGTGTGTGTACCTTCATTGTATTTTATTTCACTTTGCAAAAATCTAATTAAGAAATTAGGACATCGATTATCAGAAACCAGGCCTCCGAGTACATTTGGAGAAGGTTTGTGTTATTACCTCAGTGCCTCTAGTGGTAAAACAAAGTATTACAAAAACAATTATAGAAATTAGCGCTAAAATTGTTTTTCCACTTGCCTTGGTGGGAAAAAAAAAATCAAAAATGTAAGTGTTTAATCTTGATTTATTTTTTTTTTTTCTAATTTCCCTTCAGGGCGTCCGTACCTTCATGTGACATTAGCCATTTTAATTGAGAACCAATCCAGAGTTTACTCATTTTCTCCTTCCCTGAGATTTTTTTTTAAACTGACTTTTCATATTTTCCATTTCCTATAAGCGGTCATAAAATGACAGCATGCTTTATTAAAATTTAAAACATTTCAATTGCCAATATTTCTGCAACACAAAAATGACTAGAACACTTTGGTTTGAGGTTTCCAGATCCAAGCTCCTGTCTTCCAGGGCAAATGGAGAGCAGCAATAATACCTCCCAGTATTATTTCTAACAGTTTAAAATGGTTTGATTTGACGGTAAACTGGCAGGATTTCCTTAAAAAATCTCCCCTAACCCAGTAGATGCCTCAATTATCTAAAGGCTTAAGTATCTAAGCCTGCATGTCGATACAAGACGGCTGCAGGAAAACAGCGAGGTCAAACACGGCCTTCATTTAGTGACGCCTCCACAGATCGGTATAAGAGCCCAAATGGAAAGATCAATCTGGAAAGAAGGGAAAAACCTTGGCTTTTAATCAGAGCCCAGCATCTAAAAAAAAAGGCAACACCTAAATAGAGACACTAAAAATCTTACATTTTATTTATACAAAAGCGTGTATGCGAGGAAACAATACATTATTTTCAAACACGGTGGTGCTGATGAGTTTAAAATAAGCAAAGAGGAGTTTTAATCCAAGTACACTTTAATATGCAAGGCCATTATTCTGCATGGTTCCATTAGACTGTCTAATTCCTCCATAATCTGCTCATCTAGTCTGGTGAGCGTCACATTTAGGTGAAAGCTTTGTTCAGACTCATGCTCCAGCAAAGGGAAGCACTCGGCAGCATCAGAAGTCCTCTGCAGGTAGGATTTAGCTTCTCTTCTGAAATATGACTGACCTTGCAGTATTATTCAAGCCATGACAAAGGCATACATATCCTTCAAAGAACTTGTGTTAGTGTTTCTGCTTAGACAAAACCGAGAAAAAAAGGTTTGATCAGTGATATTAATCACCACCACCTTTTTTTCCCTCCAATAGCAGAAAAATAAGACAGTTTTTAAATATTATTGTCTCTACAGCAGCATCTCTGCTTGACTCGCACCTTTACAGATGACAGACCAGTCCAGCTCTCTGGCCTCATTATTATTTTTTCTTCTCACCTCTGCTTCCTCCATACTCCATACTTAGACCTAGGACGGTTAGAAGTGTCCCTCAGCTTGTCTAGGCACTGGCTTGCACCGTCCTCTCGGCCTGCCTCCTCTGCATGTAGGCGTTGTAGATGTCCAGGAACATGTCTTTGCAGGGGATGTTGGCCTTCAGTTTGGAGCAGATCAGGAAGGAGCCGGCCATCTTGCGGTGGAGGGAGTAGGTCTCCTCAGGGGGAGGAGTGAGGCGATGGCGCAGCATGACGGGGACGAGGTTCTGGATGCGCTGTGTGGTGCTCTGAGTGCCGAAGTCAAACGGCTCCGCGGAGGCGAAGGCTTCGCCGAGGATCATCACGGCCTCAACGTGGGCATCCTTAAAGGCCTGGTGGCAGATGAGAGGAAATATCAGAGCTGTTTTTTTCATATGTTGACCAAAGTCACAAACTTTAGTGTCAATTTGTGAGACAAAAAAGTAGGAATAAAAATAAGCAAAAAAAAAAAAAAAAGAAACAACAAATTGCAATATTCCTGTTCATTAAAATTAGATATAAACCGTCACATTAGCTGACAGACAATAGCATTTATCTGCTTGTATTGGATGATATGTGCCTACAGCAGCCATGCCTTGAGATCACATGAAGGGAACGCATCGCTTCCTTTTCACACCATTTCCTGTTCATGTTTTGTTTAAATTGAGACTGCAGTCAAATTTAACATTAGGTTATTTTTTTCATGTAAATGGAGGAAGAAAATGCAAACGTCTGCTTCCAGAATCGGCTCCTGCAAAAATAATTAACAGCAGTGCCTTAAGTGTCTTAAAAACTTTATCTTTCGATCTCTAATCAAAATTATGCCTTAAAGGGATATTTTGCTCAACTTATGCATGTCTGACTAATATCCTCATATATTTGGCTCTCTGAACAGCAGCACCTACCAGGCCTGGACAGTAGGGGTTTAAATAATAATCGTTCTGTATCGATGCATCGATCCAACAGCTGACGATCCGATGCATCGAAACGTCCGCAAGAGAATCTATTCATGTTTTTTTTTTTTTCCCGGTCTATTTTTATCCATTTGCTCCTGGGCGTAATTCTCCCTCCCGTGCTGTGGTGCCGCTAAACCTTTTTTGCCCTCCTACCGCTCCCTGGTTATACTCTTACAGCAGTGTGTTGCAGTGAGCATGACACAGACATTTTTTATTTATGCTCGATATTGAAGCGTGGTCTGAGCTACACACTGTGGGTCTAGATACGGCAGAGGCGGCAAGGAAGAGGGGGCGAGTTTAGTCCGACGACGGAGGGACATGAGGGCCAAAAAGGGCGGAGATCCAGGTGGAAAAAGGGTCCCAGCGTTCTTGCGCACCTCGCTCTTCTAGCGGGTCAAACTTCACGAGTTGTTTTCCGCAATTTCGCTCATAAAAACAAAACAAGCCGGCCTCCTGTCTGCGGTCAGCTACAATTTGGGAGAGGAGCAGCGGAGCGTCTGTGTAGGGGGCGGTGACGTCTGGAGCTGAGGTATAGCATTGCACTCATTGCACTGATTTTCTGCAGTATTTTTGCAGTATTTTTTGATGCAACTTTTCTACTTCTGTAATTTGCTGTTGTTTCTAAAAAAAAAAATGCATAACGATATTACAGCTTTTATTGATTTATTTCAAACTTGAAACTTTGTTTAGCCTGTAAGGTGTAAAAAAAAAAAAATAATAAACCGATTAATCGAATCGTATCGTGGTGTATTCTTGAGTATCAAAAATAATTGAATCGTCGGGTCAGGAAATCGCTACTGAATCGAATCGCCATGATGGATGTGATTTACACCCCTAATAACATTATTCCATTACATTAATATTTCTGATGATAACCTCTCACTGATGTTCTTCACAGAACAGCTGGATTTATACGGAGAATGAATTACAAACCAGGGCACTTTGTTTCAGGGTTGTCAAAACTATTAATACCCTGAGAAATATCAATACTAAAATCCAGCATACGGCAGGGCTACAACTAACGATTATTTAGCAAATCCCGTATTCTGTCAATTATTTTTTTGATTAATCGATTAATAATCGGATAGCAAAAGGTTCCTTAAAAAAGACTTAGTGAAAAAAAGTTTGCTCTGTCAGCTTAAGGGATGTTTTAGAAGCTCTACACTAAGGTTTATGTTCATGTATTTAGCAGATACTTTTAACCAAAACAGTTAAAAATAATTTGATTACTAAATAAGTTAACGATTATTTTAATAAATCAATTAATCGGATTAATTGTGTCAGCCCTAGTGTATAGAATACTAATACTAACACTAATTTTGCATGGCCTCAAGACCAAAGCTCTCACACTTTTGCTCTTTTTAACTTAAAATTTCTGGATTATTTGCACATTTTTGAAAGAATAATTCCTCAGAAAACCTTTAAATCTTGTCAAGCTGTGCTATATATGGGTTATTTATTTTGCATTTATTTGCACACTTGTTCAACTAGCATCTGTGAATCTGTTGAGACAGAAAAGGTGAGTTTTTCATAATTAAAAAAAAAGTATTTTATTTTGTAATTTTTTATGCCTATGGTATTGAAAATATTATTGAATATTTTCTTGGGTAACGATTAGGGCTGGGTATTTTCGCCAAAGTCCTGAATCGGTTCGATTTTGATTCATACAGTTCTAAATCGATTCAATCAGTTTTTACAATAATGAAAGTGTTTCAAATGTGTTTCAAAAAACTCATGTATTTTGCTTTTTCCTGTCACATTAAACACAAAGTGCAAACTTGTAAATCAGACAGTTTAAACATGAGATGTGAACAAAACTGTCTCTAAAGTGCAAACTTGTTTGTTAAAAGTGAAAAAGTGAAGCCTCACTCAAACAAACAGACATGACACAGCAGACATGAGCTGCATTATCTCCACTGCACAAACCGTATTTGCAGCGTTGTCTGTAACAACTACAGGGTTTTTTTATGGTCAGCCCCCATTTGTTAATGTCTTCAGTCAACCTATTGGCTATATTTGCAGCTGTCTGGCTTGAAGTAATCTTGAGTGCATCTTTCCTGCTCATTTGAATGTAAACGTCATGTGTGTCACTATAAAATGAATCGATCTCATTCCCTAGACATCGATTTTGCAAAAATGTAAAGGAATCGATTCAAAATCGATTAAATCAATTTTTTTACCCAGCCCTAGTAACGATGTTGAGTTTGAATTGTTAGGATTGTGAAAAACCCTACTCTGTTTACCATTTTCAGATGTAGATGCATCAATTTCCTTCTTCTTCTAACCATCCAATACTTCCTGGGTTTGTTTTTTTTAGGACATAAACTCGTAACATGAAAAGTTACAAATGTTTAAATACTTTTGCAGGTATTGCATCAAATAATAAATAAATTAGAATATCAGAATCAGCATGTAAAACACCCCCCCACCTTGGTCTCAAAGCCTGTCAGGAACTTCAGGTCCTTGGATTTGGAGAGGACAGTGTCCCGATCGCCCACAGAAGCTGCATAAACCACCTGGACACAGGATGTCAGAGCTCAGACAGAAAAGCAGCGTTCGGATGGAGAGACTGGGTCTCTA